>JBBMOL010000014.1:4562077-5762077 GCA_037954665.1 Laguncularia racemosa | reverse complement strand
ATCATATCCATTAAGGGTTTAAGGTTTATTTTATGTTATCGTTCATTATTTGACTATTGGAATCGAATTACTATTGATTGCCGCCTCGAAATTAGAATCATTTGATTCGACCATAGTTTTAGGCACATCATCTTTTATTATCAAAGCTCAAATTGAGATTAGGGATTGTGTCTATTAGAATTCTTTTGATAAATTAAGGTTCTTGAGATTGTGAAATTGTGTTGTAATCGATTGTTATTAAATTGGGGGTTAAATGTTGATTGTCAAATAGGTTATGTTGTTGTTGCTGTGTGATTCAAATTGGGATTGTTCATAGAATTCATATCCAATTGAAAGTTAGGGTTTTCATACTTTGGTTGTTGTTATGGGTTGTGTGATTGAATTCGAACTGGTTGTTGTTGTTTGTATGTATTGAAGTTAAGGTTTGTATTGTCCGTTGTGTTTATTTTTTATTGGAATTGAATTGGAGAGTGATTAGAGATTGAAACTGGGAATTGTGCCAATTGGGGATTGTCATAGTTTGCGAATTGAATTGGTGTTGTTGGAGAATTATTGTGGTGTTTGTGACTTGCGAATTTTGTATTGAGACTGTAATTCAATGAAGATGTCAAACAACAGTGTTAATGGGGGATTCAAGAATGGGGCCAATAGCCAGGTTGGAGAAGGAGTACAGGGTCACCGTGCTATAGGTGGAAAAAGAACAATAGCAGGACCTGACTACCATTGTTGCTAATCTATCAACACAAGTCAATCAAATAACATTACCCCAATAGCTAGTGGCAAATCTACAGGCACCCCCACCTAGGGTAGCCTTTAATGCCGTGGGTAGAGAAGGAGCAGTAAGAGGAAATAGGGGCAAACAAGTTGGAAGACAGTACCATGCTTATAGAGAGGAGAGGGATGACAATTTTAGGGATGAACTTTATCTTAACCATGAGTTCAGATCACCCAAGGGTCTAGAGTATGTAAAATTGCAAATGCCTTCATTTGCTGGAAAGGGACCTGCAAAGGAGTACCTTGATTAAGAGGATAAGGTAGAAGGACTCTTCGAGTGCTATGAGATTAATGACCATACAAGAGTTTGTTTAGCAGCAATTGAATTTACAAGGTATGACACCTTGTGGTGGAAGAACCTTGTGGCCAACAAGAGGAGAGATGGTGATGCTGAGATTCATACTTAGTAGGAAATGAAAAGGGTGATGAGTAAGACGTTTATACTAGAACACTATAGGCAGGAGTTATTCCTGCATCTCTAAACATTGAAACAGGGAGGCAAAACAGTGGATGAGTATGTCTAGGAATTTAAGACACTAAGGATCCGATGTGGGACAATTGAACCTTCTAAACAGACCATGGCATTATTTATGTCTAAGTTCAAATATGAGATAACATGTATTGTTGAGCTGCAGAGGTATGACACTCTTGATGAGGCCATCCAGTTGGCTTTAAAAATTGAGAGGCAGAGACGCTCCAATCCATACAGAACAACGAGTAACAGGTATGGATCCACTACTCAATTATATGGATAAGATAATCAACAGGTTAGAAAGGGGGTGATGAGGATCAACTAGCATCTAAGAGGAAGGAACCAAAATCCCAAGATCCATTGCAAGGTATTGGAGGCCCAATAACCCGAGCTAGAGCTAAGTGGCTGAACAAAGCTTTACAAGGATTAGTCATGGACCTATAAGCGAAGGAACCAAGTTACACTAAAGGAGAACCAACATTTATCAACTTGATTCACATTTCCATAGAAGGATGCAAGGATATAGAAGACTTAGAATAAATTATTTTTTAGTGAACTAAAAAGGGAGAAGCACTCTCGATTTTTTATTTGTTATGTCTTGTTTTATTTGTTTGGTTTGTGTTTTAGTATATTTAGTTAGAAGATTTTCGGTGATTAAGGAAGGTCGGTTTTGCTATGTTTGAAAACTTACGATATTCTTTTGTCATGTGATAGCAACATATATCACGGTAATAGGTGGAAACAGAAGACAATAGTCATATTATTGAAAACATATCTTTTCATGGAAAAGCTCTCTCTTATTCTTTAAGAAAGAACTCCTCGGTTTTCTTTAACACAAACGCTTGGGGAAATCATTGATAGCTTAGGTTTCAATCAACAGGTGTGGTTAGAGTCTAGTTACGAATTATAACTTGCTCAAGATGATTCGTGGGAATTCCGATTTCAATTACGATTGCTAGGTTCTAGGTTTGACATACCTAAAGTTTTATACATCATTTGGTATCAAAGTTTCGGCTTCTTGAATCAAGTAACATCTGTCCTTTGTTAATTGTTTATTCATTCATTCCATAATTCTTATTCATACCCTAGAAATTTGTATAAAAAAAATTCTAATTTGGTCATAGAAAGCCTATTGGTGACCGACAACAATAAATTGTTATTTTAGCAAATTGAAATCCAACATTTAATTCTTATTCCTTGTTCTTGGAAAGTCATGTATAAAAAAAGAAATTGAATTCGGTCGTGGAATATTCAATTGCTGATTACAAGACCAAAAAAAAAAAATTCATGCTTGAAATCACATAATCAAGTGATACAAAGACACTTTCCAATTCTTACCTTCAACATTATCTTACCTTTCCCATATTGTAACCGAATTACATTGTCTTCCATTACATCTCAGTGCAATATTCTACTTTCCTAATTCGTGTTATGGATATCTCTTAGCTTGTGTTTTCGATTTTTTGTAGTGAGTCTTATCATATCAATTAATTTGTGATTGAATCCTTGCTTACCATGACTTGGAACCAATAGTTAATCAATAGATTTGCTTAGCGGTTTGAGTTGACGAAGTTTCTCAATCCGAGTTCATATCAAAGAATTATAAGAGCGAGTTGTGAGAACATTATTACTGTGAGCTAAACATGAGTGGATTGTGAGGACATTACTACTGTGAGCAACACACGAGTGAATTGTGAGATATATATTTATGTTACTAATCTCTTTTCTTGACTGTAGAAATATATCAGGATAAAGTCCAACTAGAGGTGAGAATGGAGGATGGGAAAATCGATTGATGTTTGATTCGTTGATGAGGGAGATGAAGAGAATTTTGAATGGTGAGTTAAAACAAATCCATGAGAGGATGGATAAGATGGAACAAAGTAGAGAATTGTCTAGCAGTACTACTATTAGGCGAGGTGCGAGTAAACCCTTAAGGGGGATGATTTAGGATAGAAGAGGGTGAAGAAACAAATTTAGTTATATGAGGGAAAGAGGGAACACTCAGAGGCGAGATAGTAACCTAGGAAGTATTAAAATGAAAATACCCTCATTTTAGGGAAAGAATGATTCAGAGTTGTACTTGGAGTGGGAGAGAAAGGTAGATCATGTATTTGAGTGCCACAATTATGTTGAAGAGAAAAAGGTTAAATTGGCTATAGTTAAGTTTTTAGATTATGCTAGTATATGGTGAGACCAGCTAGTACGTAATAGACATAGGTATGGAGAGAGACCTGTTAGTACCTGGGTTGAGATGAAGACCTGATAGGAATAAAAATCCGACAAGACCTATCATTAGGGCAAGAACTAAAGGAATTCAAATTTTGGCGATGAGGGTCCATTTTGAGCAGATCGACCCCGGAATTATTTATAAATTAACCTCTTTTCTATTATTCTTGTATTGTGTTTTCCAACAGGCACACTTATTATATTTTATAGGGCAATGGACAAACTCCCTCAGACTCAGCTTGTGGGTTATCCATGGATCGACCTGAACCGGCGATGAGTTGAGCCGATGGATCCTATAGAAGACCGGCATCTTGAAGACCATTTCTTTTATATATTTACTCTTTTATGAACTATTTTGGATGTATTTTGGTTTTGGGAAACTTTTATTTCCTTGTAATTTTCATTTAGGGCTAGCCACCTTAAAAGTGGCAAACTTGTAATTTTGAGCACTTTTTAACCCTAAGAGTAGCAAGTATAAATACTTGTTTAAGAGAGGGTTTGAGGAGGCTTCATTTTTGCAGAACAAACACTTCACATTTCGTGAGAGGGCTTAGGGTTTTCCTAATTCCAAATTCTCTTATCAATTTCAATCCTAAGAAGTTGAAATTGTGGCGAGTGCAACAAGGAGAAATCGTGAGTAATATCGGTTCCTTATTGTTGTTTTCCATTTCATCACTAGTGCGTCATATCTAGGTTGATTTGGATGTTCTTGGACTTGTTTTAATTTGCAATTTGTGATCAATGGCTTGTTATAGGATTGATTGTGTTGATATATGATATCATTCTCTTCATTGTGACGTGAATTGGATAGTTGAAGGAAGGGATTGGAATTTGCGGTTTGACCCATTTGTTTTCTTGATTTGATTCACGTGGGTTTCAATTATAATTGTTATTATTTGATGAAGATTACTTGTTTGTATTGATAATAGCAATTGGAGCTCTTTGGATTTCATTCCATTGCCTTAGGATTTCCGCATTTACCTAGTCAAGTGAACCGGTTTTTGTGTGTGTGAATTGAGGAGTTTTCCTTGATTCCTTTGATTGTTCTTAAGCTTGGAATTAGGCACATCATCTTTTTGGTATCAAAGCACATGTTGAGAGAAGGGAATTGGTTGTATTTAATTTTGTGGAAGTGATCATCAATTAGGGTTGAACAAGTGAAAAACCGCAAGTTGTGTTGTTGTTGTTGTTTTGAGATTGCGAAATTACCTTGGATTGGAATTTGATTTGCTGATTGTTGGAGTTGGTTTGGGAAGGTTGTTGCATCATTTTGTGATCACTAATTTACGTGGAAGGGCAGAAGTATAAAGTATTGTTTACTTCAACAATTTTTGGAACTTGCAAAACTTACCAAAATCCTTGCCGTGGCTTGTTGTGGCGTGGAGGAGGAAATGTAGTTTGTTGTTTTTTATTTCCATTATGTAATTCTGAATTGGTGGAGTACAATTTTCATATTACATTGAGTTTTGATTAGTAAGGAATTATTTGAATTCAAACACATGCAATTAAGTTGTGGGAGTTAATGATTGCTATTTGAATTTGAATTCATTGTTTACCAATTGAAGAAGGCTTGCAATTAGTGTTGTGAATCCATGTGCAATTCGGAATTGGAGCATTTGCAAATTCCAGATTTGAAGTGTGTGGAAGGATAAGCATCCATTTGAAATTCAAATACCTTCTTTAAGTTTGAGAGCAATTCATTGAGTAGCATTGAATAAGTGTTATTTGAATTTGAATTGTTTTTTACCATTTGTGGAGAAGGTTGCATTTAGTTGAGTGATTTCAAATTTGAATTTTGTTGCTGCCATTGCTTGTGGTTTATGGTGTGAATGGGAGTTGTGTAGTGGCAAGGACGTGTACACTTTGAAGTATTGTATGTAAGAGTGTTTTAAAAAAAAAAAGTTACAACGTGTAGTAGTGTTGTAGTGAATTGTTGCACCGTGTATGAGTGAGGTGTGTGTGGTGGTGTAAATTTGTGGAGTTGTGTGGAGTAAGGTGCTGCACATTAAGATAAAGTGTGAGTGTGAACCGTGGCAAGAATAAGGAAAGTGAGTAGTAGAATTTAAAATTCAAACAAGTCATTAAATGTGTGAAAGTAATTGAACTAGTTACTTAAACACTTGTTGTTGAATTTAATTCTAATAATTGGAAAGTAGTTGAGTGTACTTCATTTGTGGTTTGGTTGTGTACTTGAACCTTGGAAGTGTGAAGATAATTATTGTTGTTGGGTTTGAACACAATCATGTCTAGTGAAATGTTTCATTATGCCAATGTATTGCGTCGGACATTGACTACATTTACTACTAAAGATGACGAACAAAGGGAAAACTTGTTCCATACTTCTTGTAGGGTACAAGGAAATTTATGTGTCCTTATAGTTGATGGTGGTAATTGTACCAATGTGGTAGCAGCATCGATGGTATCGAAACTAAAACTTGCTATTATTCCACATCCCGAACCGTATACATTGCATTGGCTTAGTGATCAGGCGAGTTTACATCTGACCCACAGAGCTAAGGTACCATTCAGTGTAGGGGATAAATACTTTGATGAGATTGAATGTGATATTTTGCCTATGTGTACATCCCATATATTGCTTGGCAGGCCTTGGTTATATGATAGGAGGGTTTTACATGATGGCTTCAGGAATACTTATGTATTCCAAAAGGAAGGAAAACGAATTATCCTGAATCCGATGTCGCCTTCAGAGGTTCAAAGGGTTCAGCAACAAATCAGTAGACCATCAGTGGGCCATGAGCAGTCGAACCAACCTTTAGAGCACAAAATTCGTCAGACCCAGATGTGCCAACCTTCAGAGGATCTTGTTGATCAAAGTCAGACGAGCAGACCACCAGAGAGCCAGACCGTTCAGAGACAGTTATGTTCACCTTCAGAGGTTTTAGAGGATAATGAGCAGTTGAGCCAACCATTAGAAGACCATGAGGATCAGCAACATACAGATGAGTTAGAAAATGAGGAAACAGTTTCAGTGGAACAGGTTGATACAGGGGCAACTTTATTGGATAATGGAGCATTATTTGTGTTGCAGATGAGATACATCCTAGAAATGGAGGAGAGAAAACAATCACCACTTGTAGTATTTCAAATATTGGGATTTTGCAGAGATACTTCTTCAGATGGATTGCTAGGAGAAAAACAAGTCTCTATTGCATTTGACCTGCCAGATTTGAGGACAAATCTTTTTGAGGCCCGAGAAGATGATAGGAAAAAAAATTTGACAAGACCTATCATTAGGGTAAGAACTAAAGGAATTCAAATTTTGGCGATGAGGGCCCATTTTGAGCAGATCGACCCCTGAATTATTTATAAATTAACCTCTTTTCTATTATTCTTGTATTGTGTTTTCCAACAGGCACACTTATTATATTTTATAGGGCAATGGACAAACTCCCTCAGACTCAGCTTGTGGGTTATCCATGGACCGACCTGAACCGGCGATGAGCTGAGCCGATGGATCCTATAGAAGACCGGCATCTTGAAGACCATTTCTTTTATATATTTACTCTTTTATGAACTATTTTGGATGTATTTTGGTTTTGGGACACTTTTATTTCCTTGTAATTTTCATTTAGGGCTAGCCACCTTAAAAGTGGCAAACTTGTAATTTTGAGCACTTTTTAACCCTAGGAGTAGCAAGTATAAATACTTGCTTAAGAGAGGGTTTAAGGAGGCTTGATTTTTGCAGAACAAACACTTCACATTTCATCAGAGGGCTTAGGGTTTTCCTAATTCCAAATTCTCTTATCAATTTCAATCCTAAGAAGTTGAAATTGTGGCGAGTGCAACAAGGAGAAATCGTGAGTAATATCGGTTCCTTATTGTTATTTTCCATTTCATCACTAGTGCGTCATATCTAGGTTGATTTGGATGTTTTTGGAATTGTTTTAATTTGCAATTCATGATCAATAGATTGTTATAGGATTGATTGTGTTGATATATGATATCATTCTCTTCATTGTGACGTGAATTGGATAGTTGAAGGAAGGGATTGGAATTTTGCGGTTTGACCCATTTGTTTTCTTGATTTGATTCACGTGGGTTTCAATTATAATTGTTATTATTTGATGAAGATTACTTGTTTGGATTGATAATAGCAATTGGAGCTCTTTGGATTTCATTCCATTGCCTTAGGATTTCCGCATTTACTTAGTCAAGTGAACCGGTTTTTGTGTGTGTGAATTGAGGAGTTTTCCTTGATTCCTTTGATTGTGCTTAAGCTTAGAATTAGGCACATCAAGACCATTATGTAGAAGCGATTTATCCCTAGTCATTATCATAGGGATTTGCTCATAAAGTTTTAGGGGTTGACACAGGAGTCTAAAAGTGTAGAGGACTATTATAAAGAGATGGAGATAGCCATGATTAGAACCAGAGTGGAGGAGGATGATGAGACTACTATGGCTAGGTTCACTAATGGGTTGAATAGGGAGATTGCTGACGTGGTAGACTTGCATCACTACTTAGATATAGATGAGTTATTGCATAGGGTGATTAAACTAGAGAGAGAATTGAAGTATAAGAGCAATCCAAAGTCTAGGGTGACTTCCAACCCTTCATGGAAGTCCAATTAGAAGAAGAATCCTATAGATTCGAAGCCCAAAGAAGACGTGAAGGCTAAGAGTCCAATTGCTACTTTTAAAGGTAAAACTAACACTAAACCATCTTTAAGAACTCGTGATATGAAATGTTTCGGGTGTTAGGGATTTGGACATATTACATCTCAGTGTCCAAATCAAAGGGCTATGATCATTCATGATAATGGAGATGTAGAGAGTATTAGTTCTGAGGAGGATGATACATCACCCTCAATGGAGTATGATGATGTCGACTTGGGGGGACTCGTGAGTGGCGAGCTATATGTTACAAGACGAGTCCTCAGTGCTCAACCATAGGATGATGGTGAATGGGTTCAACGTGAACACATCTTCCATACCCTGTGTCATGTGCAGAACAAGGTATGTAGCTTGATCATTGATAGTGACAACTGCACTAACGTTGCTAGCACCTTGTTAGTTGATAAGATGCGATTAAAGGCTATGAAACATCCTAATCCATATCGGTTGCAATGGTTGAATGAGTCTGGGAAAGTGAAGGTGACCAAGCAGGTCCTTATTGTTTTTTCCATAAGGAGTTATCGAGATGAGGTGATGTGTGATGTAGTTCCCATGCAAGCTAGTCACCTATTACTGGGTCGACTATGGTAGTTTGATAGGAAAGTGATGTACGATGGGTACAAGAACCAATATTATTTTGTTCTAAACAAAAGGAAGGTGGTTCTAACTCCACTGAAACCATGGGAAACTTGCGAGGATCAAGTGAGGATTGCAAAAGAATTCAGAGAGAAACAAGTGAGTACGCGAGAAAAGGGTGAGAAGAAAGAAAAGAGTGAGAAACAAACACTGGTGAACCATGAGGGAAAAGAGTTTGAAACACTGAGAGGAGAGAAAATTGCTAGAAAAAGTGAGGTTAAGAGTGCAATATTGGCAAGGAAACAACTACTTATACTTATGTACAAGGATTTTTATTTTACAAATACTGACATTAACTCTTCGTTGCCTAGTATGGTGGTGTCTCTTTTGCAGGAATATGAAGACTTGTTTCCTAGAGAAGTACTACAGGGTAAATTATGATGTGCTTAAAAGTGAGTCTAAGCACACAAAATCCAATTGAAAGACCAATTACACAATGGCAATATAACTAGTCCTCCAATTGCGTAAATCCTCAATTCCTATAAACCAATTTCACAACATGGTTATGATTAAGATTGAATATCCAAGTATGATAAGCTCTGATACCAAATTATGATATGCGTTAAATTGAATTAAAGCATATGCAATCAAACAAATGGAACAATTCCTAATCAAATCCAAAACCGGATCAACCTTCAAATATGCGTAAACCTAAAAATTACTTTTGTAATCCAATTTGTTGGTTAATCAATCTTAATACCAAATGATATGGTACTTAATGGAATTAAGCACACCACATAAGATCAAATGAGATTCCAAATCACCAACAACACAAAAATGGCCATGAACTATGAATCAACAAAGGAACTCCACGCAAATGTTGAAGACAATTATAAGGCAATATCAAAGCGACAATTCCAATTAAATTGATAACAATATATAGATGGAATTGGACCTACAATTGATGCCAAAAATCAGAACAATAACCAATCCTAATCAACACTAGATATGACACACTAGTTATGAAAAGGAAATCAACTTAGGAATTGATATTACTCACAATTCACTAGGTTACAACTCGCCACAATTCCCATAGATTGAAATTGATAAGAGTCCTTATGAAATCTTAGGACAAACCCTAATATCTCTTGAAACTTTGCAGCAAAAGGTAAGTGTATTCTCCTCCTCAAAACCCTACTTAAGCAAGTATTTATACTTACTCCCTTTAGGGTTAAAATGACTAGAAAATTACAACTACACCACTAAAGGGTGGCTGGTCCTAAAACATAAAGATACAACCAAATAAAATATCCCAAAAACTTACAAAATAAATGGTCTAAAGAAATAAATTACAAGTATAAAAGATAACAATCTTCAAAGAGTCAATTCGTCGAGTCAATGTTGATCATAGTGGGCCATTAGATGATAATCCAATGATGTTCCTAATTGACCAACAGTGAAGTTCATTTGGCATCCCGTAAAGAAAGATCGTTATACTTGTAAGATTATCATTCAAATTTTTATTAGATAAAGAAAAACATGTATGCATATGAGTGATTTGGATCATCACCCAAATCAAGTTCCCTGTACATTAAGATCGCTGGGAAGATTCCCATCAGATGTAAAATTTTTTAGCCATTTTTGGCGTACTCTATGGAATAGGCTAGGCACCAAGTTATTGTTTTCCACTGTTGCACATCCTCAAACTGATGGTCGGATGGAAGTAGTTAATAGGATACTCTCAACATTGTTGCATGTTGTGCTTCATAAGAACTTGAAACAATGGGAGACATGCTTACCTTATGTAGAATTTGCATATAATAGGACAGTACATTCCACTACATCATATTCTCCATTTGAGGTTATATATGGCTTTAATCCCTTGACCCCATTGGATATTTTGCCTTTACCCACTAATGAGTTTATTAATCTTGTTGGAAAGAAAAAGGCAAAATTTGTTAGGGAATTGCATGCTCAGGTTCGGACTAACATTGAGAAGAAAAACGAGCACTATGCTCATCAAGCCAATAAGGGACATATCAAAACCGTGTTTCATCCAAGAGATTGGGTTTGGGTGAATTTGAGAAAAGGAAATATTTGCAAAGCAGTGGAAGTCTAAATTGCATCCCAAGGGAGATGGACCTTTCCAAGTAGTTGAGCAAATCAATGACAATGCTCACAAGATTGACTTGCTAAATCACTATGGTAATGTAAGTGCAACTTTTAATGTTTCTGATCTTACTCTTTATGATGCAAGTGATTGGAGGAGGATCTTTTCGAGGAAGGAGGGAATGATGAGGATCAACTAGCATCTAAGAGGAAGGAACCAAAATCCTAAGATCCATTACAAGGTATCGGAGACCCAATGACCCGAGCTAGAGCTAAGTGGATGAACGAAGCTTTACAAGGATTAGTCATGGACCTACAAGCGAAGGAACCAAGTTACACTAAAGGAGAACCAACATTATCAACTTAATTCACGTTTTCATATAAGGATGAAAGGATATAAAAGTCTTAAAATAAATTATTTTTTATTGAACCGTAAAGGGAGAAGCACTCCTGGTTTTTTATTTGTTATGTCTTGTTTTATTTGTTTGGTTTGTGTTTTAGTATATTTAGTTAAAAGATTTTCGATCATTAGGAAGGAAGGTCGGTTTTGCTATGTTTGGAAACTTAGGATATTCTATTGTCATGTGATAGCAATATATATCACAACAATAGGTGGAAACAGAAGACAATAATCATATTATTGAAAACATATCTTTTCATGGAAAAGCTCTCTCTTGTTCTTTGAGAAAGAACTCCTTGCTTTTCTCTAACACAAATGCTTGGGGAAATCATTGATAGCTTAGATTTCAATCAACAGGTATGGTTGGGGTCTAGTTACGAATTACAACTTTTTCAAGACAACTCGTGGGAATTCCGATTTCAATTACGATTGCCGAGTTCTAGGTTTGACATACCTAGAGTTTTGCGCATCAAGGGGAAATTGATAAGATTGTGGAATCAAATGCAACTATTATTAATAGGGAGAGGGATAGTTCTAGAAAAGGCAAAGTGGTTGTAGGGGTTGATATCCGACAAACAGTACCGAGGTCATCAAGTGGAAAGATTCATCAAACCCAATGCTTTAAATGCATGGGCTTTAGAAACATAGCCACTCAATGTCCCAATAAAAGGGTGATGATTACTATAGAGGTGGAAAATGAAGGTGACAAAGAAGACGTACTTGAGCCTATAGATTTATCAGTAGTGCTAAAGGAATACTACGAGGATCTAAACGTTGAGGTACATGAAGATAAAGGCAATTATCAATATCTGGCTATTAATGTACTATGGAGGGTAATGACTACATCTCCCTATATTGAGGATATGCAGAGGGAAAACCTATTCCATATTCCTTGTAGGGTCCAAGGTAATCTTTGTACCCTTCTTATTAATGGTGGTAGTTGCACCAATGTTATAGCTACTGCATTAGTGAATAAACTGCAACTAGTCACTACACCTCATCCTAGGCCCTATGAATTACATTGGTTAATTGAGCGAAATAGTCTGCATGTCACTCAAAAGGTTATGGTTCCAATCAACATAGGGAAAAAGTACCGGGATGTAATTGATTGCGATGTTCTCCTTATGTGCACATCACATATATTACAGGGTAAACCTTAGTTATCTGATAGGAGGGTGCTACATGATGGGTATAGAAACATCTATATGTTTTAAAAGGACGGTAAATGGGTTGTTTTAAGTCCTATGTCACCAACTGAGGTGTATGAAGCCCAAAAGCAGATCAATAAAACCACAAACAAGAAATCCTTGATAGTAAAGAGGAAGGGACCAGGGGACGATCTGAATAGAGTAAATTAGATACAAGTAATTCAGAAGCCTTCAAGACAACCACGACTTCAGGATAATAGACACTTGCAGACTAAGATTTTTAGTCTAGGGGATTCTTAAAAGTGCATAACAAAAACAAAGGAACCATCAAATTTGAGGACAAATCTTTTATAGGTCCGACGAGATGATGGGAATTAAATCACGGTTCTTACAAAGTTGTTCAATGCAGGAATCAAAGCGTAAGAACTGGAGATGGACGCCCTCAGGTAGGCCATAAAGGCCAACAACTTTTATCCTTGACTGGCCATTTAAGGCCGGTGACATGGAGATAGGCTGGCCATAAAGGCTGGCGGCTTAACCTCCAAGGCTAACCTTTAAGGCTAGCGGCTTTGGAACTTAAGCCGGCCATCTAGGATAGCGGCTTACCAAGCAAGGCTAGCGGCTTATGTAGGCGATTCAGACGAATTTTTGTAACTTTTTGCATTTGTTTTCCCTTTGCTATATATTTGTTGTTTTGTAAGAATTTAGGGACTTTTAAACATTTGAGAAAACACTTTGTGAAGTTTATTCTTCAATTTACTCTTATTAATCCATGGGACTGTAGCGAGTGATGGTATTAGATTGTTGTGTGTCATATCAACAAATCCGTACTAGGACTACTCTCTTGCTGGTGTGTTATATTCAGTAAGGGTTTAGGGTTTATTTTATGTTATCGTTAGTTATTTGACTGTTAGAATCGTATTACTTTTGATTGTCACCACGGAATTGGAATCATTTGATCCAATCATAGTTTTAGGCACATCAATAACACCGTATCATATTACCTTATTTGTAATCTCTTAAAATGCCACCCCCATTACACTTGCCTCTAAATAGACTATCTTTTTCATTTGGTTTGAAAAAACTTAGTTTTCGAAAAGCCTAAGAAATAGAGTGGAGTACTAGTTGAGCCTGAATTTTCATTTCCCATTTCCTCAATTAAACTTATATTAAGCCTAACCCATGTTAATTTAAGCCTCCTAACCAAATTAAGGAAATTTTTTAATATATACATATATATTAAAAATGGATAGCACCATAAAGGGTCAACGATCTAGGATTTCTCAAAAAGTTAGCTAGCGCCCTTATGGGCTAGTGATCTTAAAAAACCCTAATAATAAATAAGGTTAATAGAATTAAAAAAGGAAAAAATTGAAGTCAATTAAGGAATAGTTCACAAAATTTAGGGCTAAATTTTTCTAAAATGAGCCTTTTGCACTTGGGCTCAATTTCATCGAAACTAGTTCAAATTAGCCTAATGACCTTAAATAAAGTTCTATGGCCCTAATTAGATGAATAAAATTACTATGGAATTATTTCAAGTCAATTGGAGATGGTTAATTGAAATGTAGAGGTCAATTTCCAAAATACCCCTACATTTGACTTTAGTAAGGGGTAACCATAATTAAGGCTTATACATATCTACAAGGTAGGTTGTAAATATATATAGGGTAAAGGCAAGAGGTTGATGATTACTATTCAAAGTGATGGACTTAAGGATGATTACTTAATAAAATTTATTTATATGTTTGGTTATTTGTTTTTCTGTTTCAAACCTCCCTCCTTTTTTTTCTTTTCTTTTTTTTTTTTTTTTTTTTGCTTTTTCTTTTTCTAAAGACAAAATAAACATAGATATACATGAGTAAGAAATGAATGAATAATCAAGCAAATGATAACATGATAAGCAAAAGGCATACGAATGCAAAGGTTGACAAATGAATAATAACGTGGCAAATGACAATTCTATTGAGTTGTAACTTTATTATTATCTTGATATTACATGAAACTACCACTATTTTTAATTGGAGCAAAGGTTAAGTGAAAATTTCTAATGGAAAATAATTTACAACATGTCATAATATATCCAAATATTAATAAAATTGTAACTCTTAATTTTTTTTCACAATATGCCATATTTTCTTCATTTTCCAGTCTATGATCATGAATGTAATAAGGCAAGCTTAATAGGTTCTCAAGCTTTGTGGCCTTAAACATTTTTTAAGAAGTGGATAGTAAGCCGCAACTCCTAAATGGTTACAAAATGGCTCCTTAACCTAGGTTCCTAAGATGGTCCAATTTTAGTCATATCTAACATACATTTTTCAAAAATAATCCCCCCAAAATTGGCCTATTGGGCCTTTCCTCTCTTGTTTCTCTTTTTTCTTTTCCCTTTCTCTACACCATGAACACTAATTTAGTACAACTATTAACAAGAAAATATTAATAAGAAAGGAAAGAAATTTTATTTAAAAGAAACGAAGGCCTTTTATTTAATTTTTTTTTGGAAATTTCCTTACGATTAATCCAACCAATCCCCAATGGAGTCACCAAGCTATCGAGCTCAAATTTTTATTTCCCTTTTCCTTAATTGGACTTATTTTAGGCTTAACCCATGTTAATATAGGTCATTCACCAAATTAAGGAAAAGTTTTACTCTTATAAAATAATATTGTTTTTTTAAAATGGAGTTACCACCTAGCCTAAGTCAAGAAAAGTGTGAAAGTAGGGTTTTATGGATGGATGTCTAGCCTAATTTTGGATTATTCCTTAATTTAACCTATATTAAGTCCAGCATACTTAATATAAGTTACTCGATAATAAAGTTAAGGAAAAACTATATTTTTATTATTTTAAGAAAATTTGGAGTCGCCACCAACCTAAGTTAGAAAATAAAATAAGTTAAAATTAATTAGGTGGATTAATCTCAACTAGCTACTAATTTGCAAATTTTTCATAAGAAAAATAATAACAAGAAAATTTGAACTCAAGGGTTATCCTATTAAAACCTAAATGGTTATCACGTATTATTTTTTAAGAAAATGAATTAAAAGCTTCATATGAATTCCCTTCACAATCACATATGCAAGACAAAATATTTTTCACATCGATAAAGCATGAAATAAATCAAAATAGCATGAAAGATTTTTAATCATTTTTTTATTACAAATTTTCTATTTTTATTTAAAAATGAAATAAAAGAGAATAAAACTTTTACATTTTTTTCTTTTATTAAAAAATGAATTTTAAAAAAGAATGTAATATTTTTATGTTTTTATTTCTAAATTGAAACTTTGAAAGGATAAAATATTTCTATAATTTTTTATATAATAAATTGAAATTGGAAAAGAATAAAATGTTTTTATGATTCTTTTATATATGGTTGCCCCATAAGTGCCTACGTACCCGCTAATTAGGATCAAACCAACATAGTTCTATTTTCATGAAACTTTAGTAGGTTGGTTAATTTTAATTATGAAAACAGGCAAGGTTTACATTTATTAGTATTTTAATTTATTTAATAAAATTTCTAAACCTAAACTTTATTTCTCAATTTTGAAAAGGAATTAAAACCTCCTAGTTTTGAAAACCTTAATTAAGAACTTTTATTTCATGATAATTATTCTTTCTAGGTGACAAATCATTTTCCAAAATAGAATTTTAAGTGATAAAACCATATCCTAAATAATAAACCATTTTCAATTTTTTAATTTTCTCAGTTTTTATTTTTATATTTATTGCTTATTTTTTAAAAAAATAAACTAGTTGGAAACCTAATTGACCCTAGGCAATAGTTATACCACAACACTTAAGGTCTACACAATTGTTCTCTCCTAATTATTTATCATTACTAAATCTTAAACATATCGAATTATGAAACTTACAAAATTGTTCATAATCAATTTTCCTAATTAATTGTTTTTCATAGATTTCTAATTCTATTTTTAATTAAATAAATTAAGCTAAGGTTATTATCCTATTTTTTATTTTTTATTTTTTTAGAAATTCTACCCAATTTTACTAATCAAACTCATTTTTATTTTTATAATTAAGCTTTAACAAGAGTAATTAAATCAATAAATTTATAATAATAATAATAATACTTACCTGGGTGTGGGTCAATTTGTTTGCGGGTCTTGTGTGCGGGTTAGATTCGAGTTGAACTCAAGTCGAATTTGCGTGTCTCCAACAGCTGTCATGGTCTTTAGGTATGTCAGTTTGAGCCTATTGGAGATGAGCAATGTGTTGATAGTGGTGTTCGCATATCCAATGTTGGCCAAATCTGGGTCTTTTGCTTAAGTATGATTTTGGTGAAATCAAGGCAAAAAGTTTATATTTATTGAATTCTTGAGTTTCTAGGAGTCTATTGATACCTATATTGTTGTTTGAGGTTATGTGTAGTGAGTGCAATCTTAGAGAGAAGGTGGATGGATTCGACCATGGAAGTTTTAAATAAACCATTTATTTTTATAATTAGGCTTTAACAAGAGTAATTAAATCAATAAATTTACAATAATAATAATAATACTTACCTGGGTGTGGGTCAATTTGTTTGCGGGTCTTGTGTGCGGGTTAGATTCGAGTTGAACTCAGGTCGAATTTGTGTGTCTCCAGCAGTTGTCATGGTCTTTAGGTATGTCAGTTTGAGCCTATTGGAGATGAGCAATGTGTTGATAGTGGTGGTTCAACTCTAAGTCACATGGAGATAATGGTGTTCGCATATCCAATGTTGGCCAAATTTGGATCTTTTGCTTAAGTATGATTTTGGTCAAATCAAGCCAAAAAGTTTATATTTATTAAATTCTTGAGTTTCTAAGAGTCTATTGATACCTATATTATTGTTTAAGGTTACGTGTAGCGGGTGCAATCTTAGAGAGAAAGTGGGTGTAGAGTGTGATTTGTGTGACCAAGGATGAATTTTTTTTTTTTTTCCTAGCCTCATTCTTAATAGGGCAAAAATGGGGTTTCTTTGTAGTGAAGTTTGGGGAAAACTTTGCTGCAAAGACAAAAGAGACACCATTTTTTCCTAAAAATTCTCAAAATGGTTTCAAAATATCTAAGCCATTGGATTTTGAAAATCCTTATCAACTTCAATATTTAGGTCATCGTCTTATATGGACGGACTTTTTAGGTCACCATCTTGAAAGGATGCATTTTAGGTCACCATTTTGAAGGGATGGATTTTTAGGCCACCATCTTGAAGGGATAGATTTTAGGTCACCATCTTGAAGGGATGGATTTTTTGTCACCATCTTGAAATGATGGATTTTGGGCCACCATCTTGAAGGGATGGGTTTTTAGTCACCATCTTGAAAGGATAGGTTTTTAGTCACCATCTTGAAAGGATGGATTTTTAAAATGGACGTTTCTTTAAATGTCAACCCCCAAGTAACTGATCTTTCTATTATAAGGGGTTTTATCAACCTTGCTGAAATTCCTAAGCAACAGACCCACATCACGACCCAATACTCACTCAATTATTCTACTAGCCATCAACAGTGTTCGATCGATTCGTCATTTCTAGTGACTATGCCATCCTTATAGATTAATTTTTGCAACTAGGTTAGTTCTTACCAATGTAAGACCACTGTTAAGAAGAATTAAATCATGAGGTTCATGAGGGAGCATTTAGCCACTTATGCATCTAATGTGTTTAGGATGGTTATGTTTAGGTGTACTTATTGGTAAGTTGTGATGAGGTGGATTAGTCGACCAATGACTAATCTAATGCCATCAATGAGCATAGAGGATATCAGCTTTGCTTGCAAACAATGAAAACCACCAAAAGAGAAATGCAAGATTGTAGACAATATTATTGAACTCAACAAAATTTCATTGATTCTTTAAGGGTAATACAATTTGCCCGCATCTGAGTTCACAGGATCCCTCAAATCTAAGCCATCCACTTTTGCTAATACTACTGATCCTCCTGATAAAGTTCTTTTCACAATATATAGACCCTCATAATTGGGAGTAAATTTTCCTCTAAGATCTTCTACGTTCGACAATACCTTCTTTAGTACCAAGTCTCCTTCCTTGAAGTTTCTCAAGCACACCTTTTCATTGAATGCCCTAACCATCTTTTATTGATAACACTAACCATGGCATAATGTTGTAAGTCTTTTCTCATCAATCAAGTTCAATTGATCGATCCTTTCATTACCCATTTTGCTTTATCCAACTGAGTTTCCGCCAATACCATGAATTATGGGACTTCCACTTCTACAAGTAGCACTATTTCAATTCCATATACTAATGAATAAGATGTAGCTCTAGTTAAGGTTCTTATCAAAGTTCTATATGCCATGAGTGTAAATGATAACATTTCCTGCTAATTAGTATAATTAATCACCATTTTTTCTATAATCCTTCTAATGTTTTTATTTATTGCTTCAATTGCCCCATTCATTTAAGGTCAATATAGGGTTGAGTTTCTATGTTTTAGCCTAAATTGCTGGCATATTTCCATCATAAACTTGTTATTCAAGTTAGTGCCATTATCTATGATGATTGATTCGGGTGCCCCATACTTGGCAATTATATCTCTCTTTAGAAACTTGACTACTACTCCTTTGGTCACATTAGTGTAAGAAGAGGCTTTGACCCACTTGGTGAAATAATCAACTTCCATAAGGATGAATCAATGTCCATTTGATGCTTTTGGGGTTATTGGGCCAATCACTTCAATGCCCCACATGAAAAATAGCCAAGGGGCTGACAATACATATAGCCCTTGAGGTGGCGCACTAATCTTATTTACATATATTTAGCATAAGTGATAATTCCTTACATGCTTAATACAGTCTGCCTCTATAGTCATCCAGAATTAGCCCATTCTCATGGTTTTTTGGATTAACATATACCCATTCATGTGTGGTCCACAAACCCCTTCATGTATTTCTCTCATTGGGGTATCTACTTCCTCTTCATCAACACATCTGAGTAAAGTGGTGTCAAATGACCTCTTGTATAGTGTAGATATATTGAGCAAAAAGTGGGTAGCTAATCTCCTCAAAGTCTTCTAGTCTTTCCTATTAACGCCTTTAGGGTATTTCCCTTCTTGGAGTAACACTTTAATGTCATAGTACCATAGCTTTTCACTCGGATCTACTTTAATCACTAAGCAGAAGGCCAATTTCCTTTCAACTTCAATCTTTAGTGGTTGTATCTCCATCCCATCTATGATTTATATCATGGATGCTAGTGCTACCAAGGCATCCGCGAACTAATTTTGAGTCTTAGGCTCATAAGTGAAGGTAATTTTCTCAAATTTTTCCATCAGCTCACCTAGGTGTTGATGATATGGTATTAACTTATTGTCCCTAGTCTTGTATTCTCCTAGGGTCTAAAGAATAATGAGGGATGAATCACCATACACCTAAAATTTCCAAATGCCCATGTCTAGTGCCATTTTGAGTCCCATAACGCAAGCTTTGTATTCTGTGATATTATTTGTGTATGGGAATGTCAACCTGGCTACTATTGGAAAGCAACCACCTTTAGGATATACCAATACTACCTTTATTTCACATCCAAATACATTTACTGCCCTATCAAAATGCAATTTCCATGTCAGTGCCTTGATTTCTTCTTGCGATTCTTCTTCAATAGCCATTATCTCTTCATCAAGAAATTGAGCTTCCAAGTCTTCTGGTGACATTCTCTATTGGATGCTTAACTAATGGATCAACTAAAGCCTACCCTTTTACTGAATTTTGGCTTACATAAGTAATATCAAATTCAGATAATAACATTTGCCATTTGGAGATCCTACCTATGAGTGCTAGTTTTCTTGTCAAGTACTTCAATGGGTTTTGCTTAGCCAGTAGTTCAATGGGGTAATAAAGAGTGTACTATCTGAGTTGATGCATTACCCAGACTAAGGCACAACATGTCCTTTCAATTTCCAAGTACTTTTGTTCCCCTTCAGTGAATTTCTTACTCAAGTAATAGATAGCATGCTCTTTTCCATCTTCATCCCTTTGCCCTAGCATGCAACCTATAGTTCCTAGAGTATTTTTAAGTATAAGAATAATGGTCTACCAAGATAGGAGATATCAATACTAATGGATTCATCAAATATCCTTTAATTTTGGCAAATGCCTCTTCGCATTCACTATCCCTATGTTTTTTACAAACATTGTTTTGGTTTTATCTTCTTCCACTATCTTAATCTGATTATATACTAAGTAACCATCTATAAAGGAGAAGAGATGATTTCTGGCTGTATTATCCACTAAGACATCTATGTGTGATAGGGAAACATTGTCTTTAGGCATAGCTTGGTTCAAGTCTCTAAAATCTACACATACCCAAACCTTCCAATTCTTTTTAAGCATGGGCACCACATTAGCAACCCATTTTAGATAGTCTAATACTTCTATAAATCCAACTTCCAACAACTTTTTCACTTCCTCTTTGATTTTTAGAAGGATATGGGGTCGGAAACACTTAAGCTTTTGTCTCTTTAGTTTAACATCTGACTTAGCGAGTAACCTATGAACCACTATTGAAGGATCCAATCTGGGCATATCCTCATATGCCCAAGCAAACACGTCTAAGTATTCAACCAATAATTGGGTTAAGTTTTTACTCTACTCCTGATTTAAGTTACTCCCAATTTTCAAATTCTAGGGGTTTTCTTCCATTCCTAATTTTATTACTACCACAGGTTCCTCAATAACTCTACTTTGTTCAAATCAATGCCAACTCCTAAATCTCATTTGGAATTTTGACATCATCCCCCAACATCTAACCTAGTAGGGCTAAAGGTGATATTGGTATTTTCATTTTTTATAGGCAAGAGATATCCTCTATTTTCATGAATAACATTGGATCTAAGAGAATAAAAGGAAACTTTAAAAAACAATTAAATACATAGAAAGAGACAAAAAAAAGAAATTTTATTGAATGTCAAGCATGGGTTTGCAAATGTGATTTTGAAATAATCTGAGCTAATAAGTAAGGAAAAGTAAAATAAATGATCTATATGATCTAATTATTCTAAAAGAGACCTAATGCTATTGTACGAAACTAAAACCAATTGCTCAATTTCTCTATGGTGATGTCAGCAACATAAATGTTGCATTGCTAGTTGAAAGACTTGATCAACTCAAATGGTTCAGGTTTCTAAATAGCTACTTGTGCTGGAAAAGTATAGTATAGCATATCTCCCCTCCTTCACCCTATTCTTCGCTTCATGTCCTCAATCTCCCACTGAGTCGGTATGTAACCTAATCTAAACGTACCGATTTGTGTCTGCTTTGGTGACTATGTTGCAAAAGCTTCTTCCTCCTCATGGCTAACCATGTATACTTCATAAAAAATGTGCAACCCTCGTTGCCCCAACTCCTCACTTCCAATGTAAGGGATAGCGGTTTCCTTTTATATAGCATA
This sequence comes from Laguncularia racemosa, assembly GCA_037954665.1. NCBI lineage: Eukaryota > Viridiplantae > Streptophyta > Magnoliopsida > Myrtales > Combretaceae > Laguncularia > Laguncularia racemosa. The sequence continues at coordinate 5,740,342 of JBBMOL010000014.1, read as the reverse complement.
ATCTTGTTCGCCAAACATGGTGACAACGTGTCCATTGGCTATGTATTTAACCTTCTGGTGTAAACTAGATGGTATAGCTCCAACTGCATGTATCTAGAGCCTTCCCAACAACAAATTAGTAGTTATAGGGTATCTAATACTTAGAAAGGGATAGTAAACATTTGTGGGTCAACTTTTATTTGCAAGTCGATCTCCCCTAATATCTCCCTCTTAGATCCATCAAAAGCCCACACTGTAACCAAACTAAGCTTCATCTCAAATATATCTATGCCGAGGAGATTTAGAGTGGCTAGTGGACATACGTTTATGGATGATCCATTATCAATAAGTACTTGAGCCACTACAATGTTTCCACATTTGACCACAATGAATAACGGCCCGATATGTTAGTTACATTCTCTGCCTAACTCTTCTGGTGAAAAAGCAATCTGCTCCATAGCAAACATGGAATTCACTACGAGGCCTAGCTTTTTTGAGGAAATGCTCTTAGGGGCCTTAACCTTACGAAGTATCTTGATCAATGCCTCTTGATATGACTTACAAGATAGTAAAAGGCTGATTGGAGATATCTAGGCTAGCACTTTAGCTAGTTGATCCATGACTTTATACTCGTTGGCCTTCATGATCCTCATGAAGGAGTTCTAGCTCTCATCCTTATCTTCCACCTCGATTACCTTCTTCGACACTTCTTCAATAGTAGCCTTCCTTTTTGCTTCCTCAGTCGAATCATAAAATTTTCTAGAACGAGTTAACCATTCAATCACGAGCAACGGATTTTTATGGGCCTCATTCATAGCCTGGTAATTCAAGGGTGCCATCTTGTAGTTCTCTAGTGCAATGGGTACATTAAACACAAACCTTCAAGGGTCGGTCAACATTTTCTCCCATTCTTCCTCTCTTTAATACTCAAACACAAAGGACTTAGGATTCAACCCGAACATTCCTACCATTTCTCCAATTCCAACCCCTTTACCTTAAGGTTTTCTTCCTCAAACTTTGGACCCAGCCAGTGGATAGTCCATCAACATATACCTTTAGAATAATGGAATAGTCCACCAGATATTCGAAGGTACTGAATGGCTCCCCAACATGTCTACAATAGGATCTCCTACCAAATACCTCCTCTATAATTCCTTTTGTGTGTGCAATTCCTCTAAGGTTAAGGTTTTAACATTTCTAGTATCTCTTCCCTTTTAACCTTTCCTTCCTTAAGTAATTGGTAAATTGCGAGCTTGGTCTTAGTTTAATCACTAAGATTCCTTATATCTTGCAGATGCCCTACTTGCTTTAAGTTTTAGGTGAGTTACTCAATAGTAATAGGGAGTTCGTCTAAGTTGATGAAGATCACATTAGGAGGATTGGTCCAAGGATGATCAAGAACAAGATAAGAAGTTAGGAACAAAGAGTATGAGCATATTCAAAGTGAGGATCACAAAGATGTAAGTCAGAGATGAAACCAAAGACCGACAGCTTCAAGAGTGTTGAAGGCTGCCAGCCTAAGTGGTTGGCCTTGAAAGAACGTCACCGGCTTAAAATGGCCGACGTAGAAATGCATGGGAAAGTTGACTTGAAAGCCACCAGCCTAAGTGGCCGGCTTACTCCATAAAGGCCAGTTCAATATGTAGTTTAGGCCGCCGACTTTTGTCCAATTTAGGCTCCCAGCATATATCATCTTCCTTAGTCGCAAGTAGGATTTTTGTAACGTTTTGTATACATTTGTTGTGAGACTATAAATAGTCATCACACATTTATTTATAAGTTAATCTTTGAAAAATATTTTACTCATCAATTGAGAGAGACTTCACTTTGGTTCTTTAAAGAACTATCGAACTTATCAAATTCTTGAATCTATAGCGTTCATCCCTTAACTTATCAATCGATCCTACCATAATCGATTATGGCGTTATCGTGTATACTAAGGTTCTTATCTCATTTATAAACAAAAGGTCACGGTGTCCATCATTCTTGAGAGATCCTAAGTTGTGAGATTATCAAATCTAGATCGTTGGGGACATCATTTGGTATCAGAGCAATCAGGTTTGTCAGGATTGCTTATCCTTTTGTTATTTCAATTACCTATTCTTAGATCTAAGGTTTGGATTAAAAAAAAATCGGTCCTTTTTTAATTCAATCTACAATTAGATTTTGATTGTTGTTGTTAGTGTTTGAAAGGAATCATATACATTTCCTTTCTCAAGAATAAAAAAAAAAATTCATATAAAAAAAAGAAGAAAAAGAAAAAGGAAATTGTTGTCAATTGGGTTGTGTTGAGTTGGAATTGGAAATTCTAGAGACTATTGTTACTGTTGGTGATTTAGAGTTTATTTTTGGTGATCCTTAATTGAATTCTTAGTGTTTTGTGAATCTTGTCAAATCGTGATACGAAACTACTGTTGGAAAGTTGGGTGGATTTCTATAGGAACAAAAATTTGATTTGATTGTTAGTTCTAGAAGAACTGAAAAGAGGAATTGTTAAGTGGGTAAGGATTGGTGAGAACAGTAGAGTGATTTAAGTGAAACACATGAGTGAGTGAGTTTGAGATATTATATTTTATTACTCCTAACAAATTTTTGTGCAACAATATGTCTCATAGAAAGTCTTCCAAAAATGTTGATGGGGAGGAGTTTGTTGTTCAGGAGAAGTTGTTAGTAGCTAGAAGAGTCTAGAATGTACAGGATAGAGAAGAGGAAGAGGTGCAAAGGGAGAACATATTTTATACTAGGTGTCTTGTTAAAGACAAAGTATGTGGTATGATTATAGATGGTGGGAGTTGTATTAATGTGGCAAGTGCAACTATGGTTGAGAAATTAGGTTTTTCAACTAATGAGTATCCTCGACCTTACAAATTGCAGTGGTTGAATGATAACAGTGAAGTGAGGGTGGACAAGCAGGTGCTAGTTACTTTTCGCATTGGAGGGTATGAAGATGACGTTTTGTGTGACATAGTTCCGATGCAGGCTACTCACTTGTTGCTTAGAAGACCATGGCAGTTTGATAGGAGGGTGAAGCATGACAGCTTTACCAATAAATATTCCTTTGAGTATAATCAAAGGCCAATTACTCTTGTGCCTTTGACCCCTAAACAAGTTTATGAGGACCAGCTGAAATTGCAAAAAGAGAGTGATCAAAAGAAAGAGAGTGAAAAAGAGATAGTGAGTGAGAGTCCACAAGAAAACAAGAAGGAAGATGAGGTTTGTAAAAAATAAAACTAAGCTCTATTGCAAAAGAAAAGGAGAGAGAGTCTGAGTTAAAGGAAAGCAAAAAGAGAGGAAAAAGATTGAGTGCTGAGAGAAAAATAGAGTGGAAAGAAAATTCTGATAAGAGACTTAGTGAGGTTAAGAATGTTCTATATACAAGAAAAAAGAAATCCGTTGAGGTACATGAAGAGACTAAGCTCAATATTGAGCAACAGAAGAAGCAGTGTGCTCAACAAACCAACAAAGGGCATCATCACATTCTATTTAAACCTAGCAATTAGGTTTAGGTGCACATACGCCAAAAATGGTTCCCAACAAAAGAGCGATCGAAGCAGCTTCCAAGAGGTGAGGGTCCATTCCAAGTCCTCGACTGCATCAATGATCACATTTACATATTGGAATTGCCAAGTACATATCCAACTAATGCTAATTTTAATATCACTGATTTGAGTCGGTTTAATGCAGGTGATAATTTGAGGACAAATCATTTTCAAGAGGAGGGGAATGATGAAGATCACATTAGGAGGATTGGTCCAAGGATGATCAAGGATAAGATAAGGAGTTAGGAACAAAGGGTGCGAGCATATTCGAAGTGTTGGTCACAAGGACGTAAATCAACGACAGAACCAAAGGCTGACAGCTTCAAGAGTGTTGAAGACCGTCGGGCTTAGAAGCTTAGGCCGCCAACCTAAAATGGCTAGCGTAGAAATGCATGGGAAAGCCAGCTTCAAAGCCACTGGCTTAAGTAGCCGGCTTACTCTATAAAGGCTAGTTCAATATGTAGTTTAGGCTACTGGCTTTGAGTGTTGGCTTAGATAGAAATTATAGGTCGGCTTTTGTCCAATTTAGGCTGCTGGTGTATATCATTTTCCTTAGTAGTAAGTAGGGTTTTTGTGACATTTTGTATACATTTGTTGTGAGATTATAAATAGTCATCACACATTCATTTGTAAGTTAATCTTTGAATAATATTTTACTCATCAATTGAGAGAGATTTCTTTTTAGTTCTTTAAAGAACTATCAAACTTATTGGATTCTTGAATTCATAGTGTTCATCCCTTAACTTATCAATCAATCCTACCTAATCGATTGTGGCGTTATTGCGTATACCAAGGTTCTTGTCTCATTTATAGATAAAGGGTCATGGTGTCTATCGTTCTTGAGAGATCCTAGGTTGTGAGATTGTCGAATCTAGATCGTCGAGTTTCATCACAGGTTGGCGGAGTTTGCGTCACAAGTCTATCTCCGTTTTGGGTTCATCTGTAACAATCATGTTAATAAGTTGCCCGTGATTTAGCAAGAGGTTATTACTAAAATTCGACTATGGAGTTTCGATGAAGTCTAGCTGAACCATCTTGATATTAATAAAATCCTAAATCTTGTGTTTAAGTCTCCAACAATTATCAATGGAATGCCCCACTTGCCCCATATGATACTTAAATGGCTAGCTAAGATCCACGTTTGTAGGTTTATACCTTTTGCTGGGCATCTCAAAGCTTAGCAAGTTTTCATTCTTAAGACGATTGAAAGCCTGACTTAGTGGCACCGGGATTTTGGTAAATTACCTCCTGTGGGGCTGAGCATCAGGATTCCGATCCTAGGTTAGGCTAGCATTTAGATTTCCTAAGATGGTGATTTGCGAGGTTGGCTAAGGGTAGTCAATAACATTTACAACACTGATCATGGCCTCTTTACTTTTGATGCTAGGTTTAAAGGGAGACGGCTTTTTGTTTGTCTCTTCAGTACAAGAAAACCTTCTTAATGCAACCATGTCCTCAATGCGAAATCCTGTTGACACTATCTCTATAAAGTTAGACAAGACCTACCCCACTAAGTGTTGATAGTATGGTTTCCTCAAGGTATCGATGAACATCATCACCATATCCTTCTCCAATAGTGAAGTGGTTATTCTAGCAGCTATACTCCTCCAGCATTGCACATACTCTTTGAATGATTCATTGTTCCTCTTGCACATATTGCTTAGGTCCTAAATGGATGGGGCTACTTCAGTGTTGAATTTATACTAGTTATGGAATGTTGGTACTAAGCAATCCCTTGTATTGATCTCATCTAGCTTAAGCTGAGAATACCAGGCTAAGGCAGGACCAGTAAGGCTATCTTGGAACATTTGTACCTTAAGCTTGTCATACTTGATGTACTTGGCTATCTTCCTAATATATAGCCTCATGTGTAGTTTTAGACAACCCGTCCCATCATATTTTTCAATGTCGGGTACCTTAAACTTCAATGGGAACCCATCTTCCTCATACATTGGTAAGTTAACTAACCCCGCCTAATCAAAACTATTTGTCCCTTTTAAGGCCTTTATCTTTTGGTTGACTTTCTACAACAATTTCCTTTCTATATGTCATTACTTCTCTTTTAACTCTTTTCTCCAATTCTCCACACCATCTCCTAACTCCACTTCTTGTAGCACAGGGATTGAGCTAGTGGTTTAGTGTAGCTTACTCTGATCTCCCTAAGGGGACTTGTCTTGAATGAAGCAACCGATTGTGTAAGTCATAGTCTTTATCTGCTCTGCCATTTGTTGCATGAATTACTCAAGAGCAACTATCTTTTGTTCTGAACTGCTGTTGCCGGTGTTGTCTGTCATTCTGGCTCGGGAATGAGTGAATACCAAGCTTCGAATAGGGTCTTGCTACTTAGGGGCTATCTTTAGGATCTAGAAAATTCATTAACTGTTAGCATTTGTTATTTTTTACTTTTTTATTTCCATCTTTTTTTTTCATTTAGTAATAAAATAATAACATAATAATAATAAGGAAGTAAATATGCAAACATAATGCTTACATGGATGCAATAATATTAATAATTAAATGAGAATATCAAATCTAACTACAGATTTATTGAAATTCCAAGGCTATAAACCATTGGGTTAACTATCTAAAATAATTGAAATTCCTAACAACTAGTTGTAAAAATTATTTTAAACTCTATCTAGAATAGTCTTCGAATTTTGTTGGGTAGGTACTAGCTTGCTCCATTAGCAAGTCTTGGACTCCCTTCTCTAACACCCTTAACTGGTTCTCCAAAATCTTCATATAATCTTGTGAAGCTTCAAATTTCTCCTTCCAAATCGCCACCCTCCTTTCCATATCCTAATGTTAGATCGCTGCTTAGGCTCTAACCATATCCATGTAAGCCTTCAACTCTAAGGTTGGGTTTTCTAGTGTAGGTTCTAGTATGCTTGGAGCTTAATACTCAATCTACCCTGTCTTGTACATGAAGTCCATGATGAATTTCTTAGTGGCTTTAAAATTGCCTACTCATCCATCTAGGTCTCTTACATCTGCAATGGGGCTCAAGAATCTTGTATCTTAAATAGATTTGATGGCTCACAACTTGTTCACTTTGAAGGCTAAGGAAATGTTTGAATTCTAATAGTTAAGTGTAATTGGATCCAATGGGGGCTTATGAGAAATATCTTAGATTGGTCCTAATTGTTTGACCATGCATGCTGGGAAATAGCCAATACATCCAGTAATACATATTAGTAGGACAACAACGAATTCAACACATCCTAGACTAGCTCGGATGTAATGATTCCACCTAGCAATTGACAATATGTCCTTAGGGAAAACTTTCTGCATAATCTCCATCCATTAGTAAATCTAATCTCCTTCTAACAATTGTACCTTGGTTGCAAAGTAGTCCACTAGGTCAACTTATGAAGTTAAAGATCTCCTGATAAGATCCATCCAATAACTTTTAGTATGACTAGCAAACTATACTATTAACAATGTTAGACAACCCTTGAAGTTTCTATGCCCTTTCTCCTTTAGGAATCTTAAAGATTGGATCTGTTTAGCAAGTAAGGCTAAGATGTAGGACCGACCTAACAGGAACTAAGTTACTAATTCAACTACCTTGAAATGGACATGCAAAACTCCTACTAGAAATAGGATATTGGAAAAAAAACCGCCAAGATGTAGGCGTTGACCCAATTCTACTCCCAAGTATCTTAGTCTCTTACAAAAATCTCTCCATCAGTTTAGTAATCTTTTGGTTTTCCAAACCAATTCCTTAGGGATGAGATCTTTATAGCCTTTCCATTACATTAAGTAAGGGTCTGGGTTAGTTCTAACTTTCTAACCTTGAGAAGCCTATAGAAGGTACTTGCTAAGCTAGCTTGCAGATCTAGAACTATGATTCCTTCAAAACAGGGAAGAGCTTGTAGTAGCTAGTAATACTCTTCAATGGTTAGAGAGAGGATATGTAGGCTAAAGTTGCATGCTACTAACTTTAGATCCCAAAAGTAAGTCAGGGCCCTCATGAGGGCCTTGTCATATTGAATCTTGAGGAGTGAGAGGATTGGCCCCTGTAAAGTTCCAAAATTTTCAAAAAGTTATATAAACAACTATAGAAAATAAATAGAATAATAAATATTATTTTATTCTAAATTTTTAATAATAATAGGTTTTAAAATTTTAAACAATGAGAAAGAACAACTTTTGCAAGGAAAATAAGATAACGAACGTAATAAATTGAATTTTATGAAATATATTACCGAATAAATTTAGGAAGCGAAGTACTTGAAAAATATCCGAATATAGATATATAAACGGATAAATGAAAATAATTGTAAATTTTAACTTTAGTTTGGGTAAATTAAATTAAAAGAATAAATTTCCCGAAACATAATTTTTAAACAATATTAGGTTAAATAATGAAATTAATTTAAATTATAAATCTAGGAATTTTAAATGGAAATTTAGAGTAAAAACTTATATTCAGAATAATCAAATTAACATAAACGTAGAATTTCGTAGTAAATTTCCAAAAATATAAAGTTTAAAGGTATTTCCGTACGCATATGAAACACAAAAATAGAGATATTTATAATATAATATAATATATAAATATATATACATAACTGTTAAAAAAAAGGGCGGTCGGCAGCTGCAGTAGGGACGTGACCGACCGTCATGTCGTCGTCATGTCCTATCCCATCCAATCCCCTACCCTCCCTCTCTCTCCCGTCTGCTTCCTTCTTCCTTCTTCTTTTTTTTCTTTTTCCTTCTTATTTCTCTTTCTTTCTTTCTTCTTCTTCCTTCTTCTTCTTTCTTCTTCCTTTCTTTTTCTCCACCCGGAATCACATCTTTTCCCCTGACCGCACTTTCTCTTCTTCCTTCTTTTCTTTCTTTTTCTTTTTCTTATTCTTCTTCTTCCTTTTCGGTCTCATCTTCTTCCCGACCGTTCTCTTCTTTTCTTTTCGGTTAGCCAACCATAGTGCTCGATCTCTCTCTCACCGGTCTCTCGTGTGATTAGCAGTAACATGATAGCAAACAACGATGGCGACTACAACGACCGTGATGACAAATGTGGCAACGATGACCAAAATGAAGGCAGCAACTCTGATGACAACCCCAACTGCATTGACAACAGCAGCAACAACAAATGGCGACCCGGCAACAATGGCCACCACAACGGTAGCAATAGCGTTAGCGATAGCGGCTTGGCGTCGTGTTGCCTCATCTCCTTTCCCGACAACGGCAAGTGACAATGATGATAGTAACCGTGGTGACAACAAAAATGACCACAACGATAGCAACTATAACGGCTACACAACAACGACGGTAGAAGCAACAGCAACCCTAACGGCGGTGGCATCGACGGCACAGCAACAGAGGTGATAGGTAGTGTTTGTATGTGCATGAAGAAGTGTGTAGGTGTGTGAGGAACCACGACCGGCAGCCACCCAACAACGATAGCAGTGACGACCATAGCAGCAACAGCAGCGATGAAAGCCCAACGACAACAGCAACAACAACCCAACAGCGACAGCTAGTTATTGCAGTGAGAAGGTGGAGAGGGAAATCCTTAGTGTGGGTGAAGGGTGTGCGGTGAAGGATGATGTGTGTGCGGTGAAAGATGGTGTGATGCGCGTGAGGATGTGTGTGTGCATGTGAAGGAAATGGGTGTGTGTGAAAGTGTATGTGTATGCGTGAATGGAGGCCGTGTGTGTGTATGCGTGAGAGTTTGTGTGGTTGTGTGCAGCTGTATGCATGGATGAGGAGGTGTATATGTGTATGTGTGTGGATGAAGGTGTGTATGTGTGTGCGTGAATGGAGATGTGTACGTGTATGTGTAGGTGATGATAAGTAGTGTAGGTAAGGATGTGTGTATGTGTTGGTGATGGTATATAATGTGTGCGAGAGGGTATGTAGGTGTATTGAAGGTGTGGGATGTGTGGAGTATATGTGTAGGAGTATGGAAGGTGTGGAGTATGTGGCATATGTATGTATATGGGTGGTGTGTTGTTTGCAGCATGTGTGTGTGGGACGATATGTAGTGTATGTGAAAGGGGAGTATATGCATATGGATGGTGTGTGGTAGACACGGGTTGTGTGTGTATGTATGGATGACATATATTGTGTGTGTGTGTATGTATGGAAGGTGTGCGGTGTGCGGTGCTAATGTGTATATGGATTGTGTGTGAAGTATGTAGCATGTGTGTGTATGTATGAAAGACATGTAGTGTGTGGGTATGTATATATGTATAAGGAAGGAGTGGTGTGCACGGGTGTGTATGTATGTGTGTGAAAGAGTGTAGGGTGTATGGACATATGTGTGTGTAAATATGGAAGTTAAGGATGATGTATGTGGGATATGTATGTATGAGTATGAGACGATGTGTGGAGTGTAAATATGTATGTATGGGTATGGAAGGCAAATGTGGTGTGTGCAAAGTATGTGAGCGGGTATTGATAGAGTGATAAGAATAAAAATCCGACAAGACCTATCATTAGGGCAAGAACTAAAGGAATTCGAATTTTGGCGATGAGGGCCCATTTTGAGCAGATCAACCCCAGAATTATTTATATATTAACTTCTTTTCTATTATTCTTGTATTATGTTTTCCAAAAAGCACACTTATCATATTTTATAGGGCAATTGACAAACTCCCTCAAACTCAGTTTGTGGGTTATCCATGGACCGACCTAAACCGGCGATGAGTTGAGCCGATGGATCCTATAGAAGACTGACATCATGAAGACCATTTATTTTATATATTTCTTCTTTTATGAACTATTTTGGTTGTATTTTGGTTTTGGGACACTTTTATTTCTTTGTAACTTTCATTTAAGGTTAGCTACCTTAAAAGTGGCAAACTTGTAATTTTGAGCACTTTTTAACCCTAGGAGTAGCAAGTATAAATACTTGCTTAAGAGAGGGTTTGAGGAGGCTTATTTTGCAGAACAAACACTTCACATTTCGTGAGAGGGCTTAGGGTTTTCCTAATTCCAAATTCTCTTATCAATTTCAATCCCAAGAAGTTGAAATTGTAGCGAGTGCAACAAGGAGAAATCGTGAGTAATATCGGTTCCTTATTGTTGTTTTCCATTTCATCACTAGTGCGTCATATCTAGGTTGATTTGGATGTTCTTGGACTTGTTTTAATTTTTAATTCGTGATCAATAGCTTGTTATAGGATTGATTGTGTTGATATATGATATCATTCTCTTCATTGTGACGTGAATTGGATAGTTGAAGCAAGGGATTGGAATTTGCGGTTTGACCCATTTGCTTTCTTGATTTGATTCACGTGGGTTTCAATTATAATTGTTATTATTTGATGAAGATTACTTGTTTGGATTGATAATAGCAATTGGAGCTCTTTGGATTTCATTCCATTGCCTTAGGATTTCCGCATTTACCTAATCAAGTGAACCGGTTTTTGTGTGTGTGAATTGAGGAGTTTTCCTTGATTCTTTTGATTGTGCTTAAGCTTGGAATTAGGCACATCATCTTTTTGGTATCAGAGCTATATCATATTTGGATTTAAGATTCAACACATCATTGTTGTCTAATTGGTTCAAAAGCATTGAGATTTGATGCTAATGTTCATGAAATTGAAGCTAGTTTGAATGACATTGCATAATTGTCTTTCAATCTTGGTTTTGTGTGCTTAAACTTGGAGTTTAGGCACATCAGAGTAAGATGTATATGGAGTATGTGAGTAAGTGTATGAGATGATGTATGGTGTGGGTATGTGAGTATAGATATAGGAAGTGTGTAATGTATGTAGAGCATGTGGGCAAGTATGTGTTGGTGGTGTGAAGTATATGTAGGGCATGTGTGTATATGTGTGTGATAGTGGTGTGGAAGGTGAAAGAAGCAGGTGTGTATGTATGTATAGGTGCGTGTGTGGTGTGTGAAGTGTGTATGTAAATGGATAAGAATATGTGTATGTTGGTGTGCACGTGGTGTGTGGGAAAGGTTGGTGTATGTATGGTAATGGAAGCGATAATTCATAGGAAGATGTTAGAGACAATTGGATAAATGAAAGGTTCAAAGATGCTTCACGAACAAGAGAAATGTCTATGATGGTGCAGATGGTGAAAGGAATTATCCAAGCAAAATCCAAGATGATCGCTTGGGGAATATTTAGAAATAAATGGAATTCACAATGGAATATTTAAAGGATGTTGAGGAAGATCATTCTTGGCCAAATACCCTCATGCAAGATCTTCAATTGTCCTTTCTAAGGATATCTTGCATATGTGGAAGAAAGAATTCCATAATTGGCAACTTGAAGACATTCCATTACTCGACTTCTACATAGGAAAGAAAACAGTCGATCACAGCAACTTGGGGCGTTGGAAGCACAGATTCGTAGGGAGTTCAACATTCGAATCTTGTTCGCCCAAAGTTCCTTAAGGAATAAACTTCACGCCTTGCCACCAACCACAAGATGAGTAGAGTACACATACCGGGTGCTAGAAGACTATCAAAGTTAAATGGAGATGTGACTTTCTATGATTGGGTTGAGGAGGCATCGTAGAAAGACAATGATTTCAAGAGGAATGCCAAGAGGTTACTCGCTGAAATCGCTCGACTCTGACTAAGACTACGATAACCCTAAACAAGTGAGTGGGAAACTTAATGATATGCTACCTTGTTGTGTTATATGTTGAATGTTATGCATGTGAAATTGCTGCTTGTTGTAATTGTAATTGACATGATTGTTGTTGAGTTAAGTTATGTAGTAGGGAATAATGAGTTAGGAAAGAAGTCATGAAGAGTGTAGAGGAATGAATGGTCCAAGGGTATAAGTATCATTACCTTAATGATAGCACCTAGCGCCATATCACTAGTGCTATAACCATAAACCTAACCCATGTTTTACAAATTCTTTTCTTCCAAAACAAACCAAAACACAGAAACTTAGCTTTTCCTTCTATAGCTACCGAGTAGGTATGCTTAGTTGGAATAGGGTGTGTAGGTATCATTATGTATACATGTCGGAGTTGGTTCTTGAATGTGTATACATATACTTAACCAAACTTATTTTTATATTATATTTACAAAATACACTCATGAACATAACCATACCAAATCATGAGTGCAACCTTAGTTTTTATAACTTAACGGTTCTGTTTTCTTACCCTCTTAAGTTTGTAAGGGAAAGTGTCTAAAAAAGTTTCCTTAAGTAAAGATGTGTCACAAATATGTATATACACATAGATATATATATATCATATACAAATGTCTTGAGGACATCAAAAGGGAAAACGAGATGACCTTGTTGGCTCTCGGAAGTGAAAGTGATAGAGCACTTGAGAAGTGCGATGACACAGAGGTGTCAAAGATGATGATTGTAAATCAACCTCGAGTGGTTGGTTTGACATGTAAGATAAACGACACAGAGGTGTTAGATATGATGATCGTAAATCAACCCAAGCAGTTTGACATTTAAAAGGAAATGGCACTGAGAGGTGCCGAGATAATTTTAACTGTTTATAAGACTAGATGAGTCTACATCAGTGGGGTTTAAGTTTAGTGTCGGTTAGAGTGATGAGAAGGGCATGATCTTTGCTTGTTGTGGTGAGTGTGAAATGAAATGCCTAGTAGTTGCTTCATTGTTTGATTGAGAATTGATTTTGATTATATATGTTGTTTGATCACTTTAAATAAATCAATTAAAGTACGAAGTGAATGAGATTAATACGTAACATGCATTTTCACGAGACATTGCATGAGATTGAAAGCCATCACTACTACAAGGCTCACCGGGGTAATTAGGAGGATTACTATTCTGCCAAGTGCGAACTAAGTGATTAGGGGATTGTCGCGCCTTAACGGTTCCAAGCCAGTCAGTCCTTGAGGGTTTTGCCCCATATAGTGTAGAGAGGCACAGGAGTGTTCACTGTTGAGTTAAGAAAACATCATAATTAACAAAGTGATAAGATAAATAAACCGGTTAATGACCTGGGCACTTATGGCAGCTTTCGGAATCCCCAACCCAAGGTCAAGAGGGGCATAAACCCTAGACTTCACGTCGGTTACCGGAAGACCATATGAGATGTTGTATTCATATGGTTGCTCATGTATAGCATATGTTTGACAACTTGATTTGTAACTTGCTTGTGTATACGTAGTATTGAAAGTGTTACCATCCCATTCATTAAGGCATAGTGTGCTCACCCCTTCACAGACTCTTTTGCAGGTAGCGATTATGAAAGCGCGAGATGGGATAAGTGGTGAAGTGTTGAGAGTTTTGGAAGACCAAAACAACAAAGTAAGATTTGTGAAGGATAAATTTTATTTAAATGAAATGTTAGGACCCCCATGTGAATAGAATTTGAAATTTAGAAACCTAGGGTTTATTCTATTTTACTGATTGGTAGGGGATACCGATTCTCTACATTTGTGAAGGATAAATTTACTTAAATGAAATGTTAGGACCCCCATGTGAATAGAATTTGAAATTTAGAAACCTAGGGTTTATTCTATTTTACTGATTGGTAGGGGATACCAATTCTTTACGGTCATGGTTGATCGTGGGATACAGGATCCATAGTTGTATTTTATTATCCAATTATATGTACTATGATTAGTTGTAAATGCAATTATTTATTTAAAGTCTTATGATCTCTGACACGTAAGACAATCATCATGTAACGGGTGTACACGTGCCGTGATGGTTTTAGTGGAAACTTCTAGGCCCCCTTTCGGGGAGTGACAGCCCCACTTTGGCCTTGATGGTTTCTTGCTACTCTAGGTTAAAATGATGCAACCAGTTTAAAAGTGTGAGCTTAGATGATAAGGCCTAGTTGATGCAAAAGTGGTCATCGCTTGATATTGAGTTTGCCATTCCTTTATAATACATAAAATAAGACTCTTACAACATAAAAGAAAGGAAAAAAATACATATACAATGACAAAGATTTACATCATATGAAAAATCAACAAATTTGTATTTTATTAAAGCTACACTATTTTTCAATCATGTGAAAATAACATGAATGCAATTTGTATGGGTTCTAAAGGTTCTCTAGCTCTATAGCCTCCCTCATTTCTAGGGTAATGGGTCCTAGGCCACATTGAAGCAAGAGTAAGGAAGCCTAATCGACCCTAGGAGGTAGCTACACCATAATAACTAAGGTCTACACAATGGTCCACTGCCTAGGTTCCTAAGGTGGCTTGATTCTGACTACTTCTAACACACATATATGTAAAACAATAACAATCCACCACCCCTTACCACCCATCATTAATAGGCCTGATGGGCCTAGTGCCATTTCATCTGCATCATGAAGCCTAATTAGTCTACACAAGAGAGAAATATTCATAATAAAAATATACATAAGTGATTTAACTTAAAAAGAAAAAAATTACGTGCTAAAGGAATTTATACAAAGCTCATAATTTTTTGTTGAAAAATAAAAGTGGGTAGCCTACTAAAGAATTGGGTCCCCAATGGAGTCACCAATTTTGTTGAGCCTTATTTTAGATTTTTCCTTAATTTAACCTATATTAAGTTCAACCTAATTACTATAAGTTACTCAACGATAAAATTAAAGAAAAACTATAAACTTATTATTTTAAGAAAAATTGGAGTCGCCACCAACCTAAGTTGGAAAATAAAATAATTTAAGGTTAATTAGGTGGATTAACCTTAACTAACCATTAGACTGCAAATTTTTCTAAAACAAAAAAAAAAAGCCATTTTAGAAAAATATTAACTAAAAAATCTAAATTCATGGGGTATCCTATTAAAACCTAAACAGAATTCACTTATTATTTTTCAAGAAAATGTTAAAAGCTTCATATAAATTCCATTCACAATCACATATGCAAGACATAATATTTTTCACATAGATAAAGCATGAAATAAATCAAAACAGCATGGAAGATTTAAAAAAAAAATTAATTACAAATTTTCTATTTTTATTTAAAAATGAAACAAAAGAGAATAAAACTTTTGCATTTTTGCTTTTATTAATAATTGAATTTTAAAAACGAATATAATATTTTCATTTTTTATATTATAAATTGAAATTTTGAAAGGATAAAATATTTTTGTGATTTTTATATAATAAATTGACATTACAAAAGAATAAATTTTTTTTGTAATTCTTTTATATGTGGTTCCCCCATAGATGCCCATATACCCACTAATTGAGATCAAACCATCGTAATTCTGTTTTCATGAAACTTTAGTAGGTTGGTTAATTTTAATTGTGAAAACAAACCATGCATACATTTATTACCATTTTAATTTATTTAATAAAATTTCTAAACCTAAAAATTATTTCCCAATTTTGAAAAGGAACTAAAACCTCCTAATTTTGAAAACCTTAATTAAGGACTTTTATGTCATGATAATTATTTTTTCTAGGTGACAAAAAAAAAATTCAAAATAGCATTTTAAGTGATAAAACCATATCCTAAATAATAAACCATTTCAATTTTTGAATTTTCTCATTTTTTATTTTTATATTTATTACTTATTTTTTAAAAAATTAGACTAGTTGGGAACCTAATCAACCCTAGGTGACGGTTACACCACAACACCTAAGGTCTACACAATCGTTCCCTCCTAATTATTTATCATTACTAAATTGTAAACATACCAAATTATGAAACTTACTAAATTGATCATAATCAATTTTCTTAATTAATTGTTTTTCGTAGATTTCTAATATATTCTAATTCTATTTTTAATTAAAAAAATTAAGTTAAGGTTATTATCCTAATTATTATTATTTATTTATTTTAGAAATTCTACCCCAATTTTACTAATTAGACTCATTTTTATTTTTATCAATTAGGCTTTAACAAGATTAATTAAATAAACTAATTTATTATTATTATTATTATTATTATTATTATTATAATAATAATAATAATAATAATAATAATAATAATAATACTTACCTAGAAATGGGTTAATTTTTTTATAAGTCTAGTGCGCGTGTTAGATCTAAGTTGGACTCAAGTCAAATCCACAAGTTTATATAGAGGTGAACAATGGTGGTGATTCACATATCTCAAGTGACTATCATGCTCTCTAGGTATGTTGGCCTGAGCTTATTAGATATGAGCAACGTGTTAATAGTGGTGGCTCAACTCCAAGTCACATGGAGGCAATGGCGTTCGCACATCCGGTATTGGCCGGATCTAGGTCTTTCGGTTAAGTATGATTTTAGCTAAATTAAGCTAAAATGTTTATATCTTTTAAATCCTTGATTTCCAAGATTCTATTGGTAACTATATTGCTGTTTATGGTAGTGTGAGTGGGTGCAATCCTAGAGAGAAGGTAGATGGGTTCGGCCATGGAAGTTTAGAGAGAGAAAGTAGGTGTAGAGTGTGATTTGTGTAACCAGGGATGAATTTTTTTTTTTTTTTTTTTTGTCCTGGCCTCATTCTTAATTGAACAAAAATGAGGTGTCTACAATGGATAAACCCTAATTTTGACCACTAGTCTATGTTTTCTTTTCTTCTAAAAAGAAAAATTCCTAGAAAAATGAAAACCAAAGATTCTGTGAGCTTAAAGGCTACCTTTTCAAAACTAAATGGTTTCCGTGTAGAATTTTTCAAAATAAAAAGAAAAGGCCATCAAGATTCACATTTTCCTTGTTCCAAATATTTTTCAAGAAAAGGGTTTCTTTTTTTTTGTAAAAATAATTTTTTTTTATTTTTTTTTTAAAGAACCATTTAAAAAGAATTAAGTTTCTTGTTTTCTTTTATTTTAAGGTTGCCCAAAGTACCTATATACTCGCTAGCCAGAATCAAACCCATGTAATTCTCATTATATTTAGAAAACTTTACTTTGTTGGTTTCTTTCAATTGAAAAAAAAAATTGATTTACATTTTTTACTAATTAATTTTTTTTAACAAAAAAAAAAGACTTTTTTTGTTGTTCTCTTTAAAAAAAAAAAACTATTTTTAAAAATCCTAATTTTGAGAAAAAGGCCAATTAATGCTTTTTCATTGAAGAAAACATTTTTCTATGTGTGGAAAAAGACATCATTGTAAAAAAAATGACACTTCTTGAAGAAAAAAAAAAGGTATTTTTATTAAAAATTAAGTTATTTAGAGGGGGGGAAACCTTTTATTGGGAAATTTTCCTTTAAAAAGGAAAAAGCGAATATATTATTTCATAGAAAAATTTAAGAAAAGAAATCTTACACACAAGCAAAAAATGTTAGTGACAATGAATAATGTTAATGAGATGAAAAACTAATAATAATTAACACTAACTATGCTAATAATATGGAAAATAGATTAAATTTCATGGAAAATATCAAATTTGTAGAAAATAATTTTTATAAAAAATAAAAAGAAAATATTTATTTTCTTATTTTTTATTTGAATAAATAAAAAAAATGAAAAGGGTGACAAGAAGATAATGTCACATGCACGTTAAATTAGGTCTAATTCTACTTTGATTCAACCGGTTCTTAGTTTAAGATCGAATAGGTTAGACTCTTAAGATTTTGATCTTTGAAAGCCCTAAATCAATTTTGAGGAATCTGAGGCTTAAATGTTTCGATTTTGCTTAAACCAATGAAAGTGTAAGAACAAACCCTAACTTTGATCTCTTGCAAAATTGTTATGATCCAAAGTTTATTAGGTGCAATTAACCTATGGGTTATATTCTACTAATGGTACATAAGGATGCAAATGAATAAGTCTTTGTAGAGTACTCGCCTTACCCAGCCCCATAAAAACCCTAAGGGTTTTTCTATGGTTTTAGATTTTTATAAAAAAAAAAAAGACCCTAAAGGGTTCAAGTTAGACTCAGGTTTCCATATATGACCTAATAAGAACCCGCCCTAACCTGATAATTGGGGAGATATTTTATTTTTTGTTTTGTCCCACTTCCCAGTGGCCAGTTATTTAAATGTGTACTTGTCTTGTCCTTATGGTAACATGATTAGTTCACTATAAACTAGTCCCTTCACCTTCAAGTTCACCGTTAGATTAGTCCTTTCCCTTTCAAGTTCACTTGTCTTGCCTTTCTTTTTCATTTTTCAATTCTCATGCAAATAAAGATAGTCCAATCCCATTACACACCACTCTTAGCCTTTCCTTTAACTAAAAAGAGTAAATTTAATAGAGTAAAACTTTAATGGGTCTTATCAGGGTGAGTTTCGCATTATTAATATTCTTATTAGGACGGGTTTTAGGTTTGATGAGACGAGTTTTCAAAAACCCTATAGGGTCTCAGGGCATGTTTGGGTTTTAAAAAACTTAACCTGAACTTGCCTTAGCTGCACCCCTAATGGTAAGGATCATACCAATATGTTTAGTTCATTTCAATTCTCTCCCAAGAAAGAGAAATTGAAGAGAGAAGTTTAGGCCATGAATAAGTATTGTTAGGTAGTATGTGTCAAGTGAGAAAGTAGAAAGATCTTCATATTGAGAGCATGTTGGTGTGAAAAACTTGTGGGAATTGAGGCTTAGGACCTCTATTTATATTTTCAAGTGATGAGTAGTGCCAAAGACACTCTAAATTAAGACAAAGAAAAAAGAAAAAAAAATCAAATCTTTTTCAAGAATAGGTTTTTTTTTTTGTTCTTTCTTCTTTTAGCCAAATTTGATATGATTCAAGTGGAAGCTCTTCGAAATTATTGACACAATTGTGTTCTAGAAGTTTTATTCAACTTAAATGTGTAATTAATTCTTGATTTGCAAGTCAAAAAAGTATCTAATTAACTCTTTTAAAATTCGAGTATATTATGTTTATATTTATATTTCTAAATTTTGAGTTAATCTTTAGAGTACTTTTATTAAGCATTTTATGCAAATTTGGAGTGTTTTGGATAATACTCTATGTCTACTTTAAATTCCCACTTTTTGTTTAAATTAATTTGGCTAAAAAAAGAGTTAAATTGAATAAAAAATGAGCCATGTCACATTGGATTTTAGTTTCCTCTTTTGGTTTCTCATGCAACATCTCTAAAACCAATTTGAGTATATGCTGCACAAAATAATATTTGATCTTGTTCTAGGCCAATTTTTTAATAAAAGTTGACTTTAGGCCTTAAAAATCTGCCCAAACCCCATGGATCCTAAAATATGGACCTTCTCCCATGTGTAATTAGTGAGTTTAATACACATTTGTAAAATTATTTCTTCAAAAATAGCTTAATTTGATGGAATTATGAGCTTGGTTTCATGTAGTGCTTAATTTAATTCAAAACTTCATTTTTTTATAAAATAAGCAATTTAAATTCAATTAAAGCATTATTTGAAACTACAATTAACTTAAATTACCTTTTTTTTATGGCTTTATAAATGAGTAAACCGAATCTATCTTTAAAAAAGTTAATTTTGAACAAAATCATCTTCTTTTTTTACACTAAAAACTCTAATTTTGTGAAATCACATATGCATATTTCAACCTCAAAAAATTATTCCCGCCCAAAATTAGCCAAATGGACCTCTGCATAACTATTTTTGTGGTTTTCCAATTTTCCTTTTTTGCATTTTTTTTTAACGTTTTTGGGCCATTTTCTTAAAATTAGTTTTTTTTTTTTTTTGAAATTTAACTAGAAAAGATAAAAGATTTAGATGGCAAAAATGAGGTTTTTAGAGTACTTTCTTTGTTAGATTTTTAACAAAAGGTAAAAATAAATCCTCGTCCTTTTAATTTGACTCCTAGGGTTAGCTATCCGATGATTCTCACAACCTTCAATGATGTTATGTACCAAATTATTAAGAGACTTTTCCTCATTCCTATGCTTTGTGAATGAAGTGGCCAATAATTAGGCATTAAGCAACCATGCTTAGGTGTATAGGTCATCAATATGGCTAACTAATTTAATACAGGCAGGCTCTTTTAGAAAAAAAGATGTGAACAAGTCGTCCTAATGGAATTAGACACTATTATGGATAGTTGTGGTGAATTGGTTGCTCAATGGTCGATATGGAGGAGAGAAACACCTTTACAAACTCATTTGAAAATTTTCTTTCTTACTCTCTCATGACATTTCATTCAAATCTTTTAACCTCCTTATTTTCCAAATTTGTCTTCAAAGGTATGTTTGAAATCACTTCAAGTTCATCTCACACCCTTACAGATGAGATCTTAGCGCTTCCCCCAAAAGAAGCGATAATGTCGTTTGGAGATGAAGCTCGTTCTATAGGCATGGCAGTGACGACTAAGTTAAATGGGATGTTAGCAATCAAGGAGCTTCCAATGTATGCCTACTCGAACAATGATGAAGAGAGGAAGCCCTTAGTACCACTGTATAACAACGTAGTCATAGGTAGAGACGGACCAAAAAGTGTGGCTAGTAAACTCTCTAGTTCTTATGTGAAGAATGTATTTTCGTACTGTGAGCCAATGTTGGAAAGTTGACAGATCATGAACCTTAAGGTGCACAACTGGGTTGCTTTGATGAAGGATAGGGAGTTTTTTTTTTATGTACTACAAGTATTTTGAGTCGGCCTTGAACTTCCTTTCACCTCATTTTAGAAGGTGTTTTTTAGATACCATAGAATAAATCCATACCAACTCGTCCCTAACTCATGTCGGATCCTAGTGGCTTTCAAGATTCTGTGCATAGACCACCAAATAAGACCGACCCCACTACTGTTCCATTTTTTTATACCATAAAGAGGAACGGGTTAACCAGTAGCTGATACGACTTGATTTGCCAACTATAAAGGAAATTTTTTAAAGGACTTGCCTTATCAATATATGGGTAGAAGGATAAATTTGTGAAGCTCATATTGGATGATGAGCATGACTTCTAGACAGGGTGGGTTGAGTCGATTAGGATTAGGTCGATAAAGCTCCTTAATAATGATAGGTTGGCAGCTATTTTCTTATTAAGGCAAATAGGTAAGCCATGCCAATATTATATTGCCAAGCATATCGTGGCTATGTAGTTCGAGGTTAGGTTTATCCTTGGGGAAAGGGTTGCTAGAGGTATTCCCTATTCCTTAGTTGATGTGCTGGAGTAAACTGGCCTAAAGGGAGTTGTTCATTTGCATAATTCTAGGGTGAGGGAGGCTCTTAATGACTTATGCTTAGCATGGTGTACCTCTTCTTTATTCCTATTTCCTTTACTTAAAATCCTCTAAATTATCTTTTCCTATCTTTTGAAATATGTAATTGAAGAAAGCCAACCTCGCACAACTCTGTGCTGAAAATAGGGCAATTACTGCTAAAAAGAATAAATAAAATAAATAAATAGTGCATGAGAATAAGGAATTTTTCTCATTAAGGTTCTTTATGCTTGTGCCTTCCCACGATAAATAATTTTAAACTAATATGGTGCAAGATGGATGCATTGTTTATCACATTTGTTATAAAATGAGAATAAATTATAAATACATCTCCTATTGTTTACTTTATACACACTTAACTTCCTATTTTTCGATTGAGCATTTAGATCCACCTATATTTTTAACATTGTGATTTTAGACTTGTTTTTATTATTTTGTCCTTGGATCAAATAAAAAAAAAAATCCAAATCTAAAAAGAAATGCATCGAATCAAGGCAATAATCATATAGGAGCTTAAATGTACTTTTCTTAAGGATAAGGGGTGTAAATGCTTAATTCAAAGATAAGGAAGTAAGTACATATAAAGAAAATATATAAAATGTATTTAAATTTTATCCTAGAATAAATTATGCAAGGTTTAAAATGTTTATATTTGTTGTAGATGTGTTATTAGTTAGACATTATTGCTCATCTTTTAGGAGACCTTTTTTTTAAACTAACTAAATGATAGGAATCAAAATCCTACAAGACTTATCAATAGGACAAGAGCCAAAGGATTTCAAAACTTGACGATAAGGGTTCTTTTTGAACAAACCGATCCTGGAATTATTTATATACTAACATCTTTTCTATTACTTATGTATTGTGTATTCCAACAGGCATACTTATGGGGCTTTACAAGGTGATGGACGAACTCACTAAGACTCAGCTTGTGGGTTATCCATAGACTGACCTAAACCAAAGATGAGCTGGATCGATGAATTGATTTGAAGAATCATCTTGTGAAGACTATTTTTGTATTTTGTTATTTTTCTTTGAACCATTTATTTTGTACGCTTTAGGACATTTTATTTAGTTATATTTTGTGTTTTAGGACTGGCCACCCTTTAGTGGCATAGTTGTAATTTTTTTAGTCATCTTAACCCTAAATGGAGCAAGTATAAATACTTGCTTAAGTAGGGTTTAAAGAGGGGAGAATACACTTATTTGCTGCAAATTTTCATGGGAATTAGGGTTCTTCTTAATTGTCATTGGACTCTTATCAATTTCATCATTAGAATTGTCGTGAGTTTGCAACTAAAGGAATTGTGAGTAATATCATTCCTTTTGGTTGATTTTCCTTTTCATAACTAGTGTGTAATATCTAGTGTTGATTAGGGTTGGTTCTTGGTTCTTATTTCACATCAATTTTAGGATCCTTTTATCATTATATTGTGTTGAATTTAATGAAATTGGTTCCTAGATTGTCTTGTTGAATGTAAATTTTCTAATTGCGTATGGAATTTCTAGTTGCATGGAGTTCATTCACATATGGGATTCATGCCATTTAGTAGCCTTAATAATTGGAATTTCATTTGATCTTGTGTTTTGTGCTTAATTCCATTGAGCACATCATCATTTGGTGTTGAGATTCATTGATAGACAAATTGGATTACAAAGGCATTTTAGGGTTCACACCAAAGTAAGGGTTATGACTAGATTTGTTTTTAAGTTGTTTCAATTGTTTGATTACATATGCTTTAATTCAATTTAAGGCATATCATTTTTTGGTATCAGAGCTTATCATACTTGGATATTCAATCTTAGTCACGTCACTATTTGTGGATTTAGTTTATAAGTGGTAGGGGTTCATGCAATTGGAAGACTAGTTTGATTGACATTTTGTAATTGGTGTTTCAATTTGGTTTTATGTGCTTATACTTGGTTTTAAGCACATCATCTTTTGGTATCAAAGCTTATCATACTTGGATATTCAATCTTGATCACGTCCTTGTTTGTAGAATAGGTTTATAAGAATTGAGGATTTATGAAATTGGAGGACTAGTTTGATTAACATTGTGTAATTGGTCTTTCAATTTGGTTTTGTGTGCTTATACTTGGTTTTAAGCATATCATCTTTTGGTATCAGAGCTTGTGGTTATGAGAAGGGTTTATGTGATTTGATTTTGGAAAATTTAGGGTTCTTGAGTTAGCATCTTGATCCGAAATTGAAAAGTGAAAATTGAAGTGAAGTGTGTTGTTAACTTGTTAAAGTTAGTTAATAACCATGTCAAATGATATGTATACTTCTACTACTTTGACACATCAAGTATTGACTTTCTCTCTAAACATTGATGATGGATAAAGAGAAAATTTGTTCCATATTTCTTGTAGGGTATAAGGAAATTTATACGTAATTATTGTTGATGGTAGTAGTTGTACTAATGTTGTAACCGCATCATTATTATCGAAGTTGAAACTTATAATTACCCCACATCCTAAGCCTTATACATTACATTGGTTAAATGATCATGAAGTCTTTGTGTGACCTAAATGGCTTGGGTACCTTTCAATATAGGAGATAAGTACTGTAATGAGCTTGAATGTGATATTCTTCCTATGTGTACATCCCATATATTGCTTGGCAGGCCATGTTGTATGACAGGATGGTATTACATGATGGGTATAGAAATACTTATATGTTCCAACAGGATGGTAAACGTATAGTATTAAACCCTATGTTGCCATCAGAGGTCTAGAAGATACAAAGACAGATAAGACAACCATCAAAGATTCCTGAGGATCATAGCCACATGATCAAACCTTCAGAGGTCCCTGAGGCTCCTAGTTACACGAGCCAACCTATAGAGCACAAAACTTGTCAGATATAAATGTGCCAACCTTCAGAGGATCTTAAGGGTCAGAGTCAGATGAGCCAACCACTAGAGGACCAAACTGTTCAGAGACAGTTGTGTCCACCTTCAAAGGTTTCAATGGGCCATGAGCAGTTGAGCAAACCATTAGAGAGCCATAAGGGTCAAAAACATATAGGTGAATCAGGAAAGAAGGCAACAATATCAATGGAACGGGTTGAGACAAGAGAGTCCTTAGTGGATAATGGACCATTATATGTGTTGCAGATGAGATATATCTTAGAAATTGAGGAGAGAAAGTAATCACCCCCTGCGGTATTTCAAATATTGGGATTCTGCAGTGATACTTCTTCATATGGCTTGCTAAGAGGATATAGAGTCTCTACTGCATTTGATCTGCCAAATTTGAGGACAAATCTTTTTTAGGCTCGAGGAGATGATAGGAATCAAAATCCTACAAGACCTATCAATAGGGCAAGAGCCATAGGATTTCAAAACTTGGCAATGGGGTTCCTCTTTGAACAAACCGATCTCGGAATTATTTATATACTAACCTCTTTTCTATTACTTATGTATTATGTATTCCAATAGGCACACTTATGAAGCTTTATAGGGTGATGGATGAACTCACTAAGACTCAGCTTGTGGGTTATCCATGGATCGACCTAAACTAAAAATGAGTTAGACCGACGAATGGATTTGAAGAATCAGCTTGTGAAGACTATTTTTTTACTTTGTTATTTTTCTTTGAATCATTTATTTTGTAAGCTTTTGGGACATTTTATTTAGTTGTATTTTGTGTTTTAAGACCGGCCACCCTTTAGTGGCATAGTTATAATTTTTTTTAGTCATCTTAACCCTAAAGGGAGCAAGTATAAATACTTGCTTAAGTAGGGTTGAGAGAGGGGAGAATACACTTATTTGCTGCAAATTTTCATGGGAATTAGGGTTCTTCTTAATT
The DNA here is from genome assembly GCA_037954665.1 of Laguncularia racemosa. NCBI lineage: Eukaryota > Viridiplantae > Streptophyta > Magnoliopsida > Myrtales > Combretaceae > Laguncularia > Laguncularia racemosa. The sequence goes on along the minus strand of JBBMOL010000014.1, from coordinate 5,715,061 downwards.
GTCATTGGACTCTTATCAATTTCATCCTTGGAATTGTCGCAAGTTTGCAACTAAAGGGATTGTGAGTAATATCATTCCTTTTAGTTGATTTTCCTTTTCATAACTAGTGTGTAATATCTAGTGTTGGTTAAGGTTAGTTCTTGTTTCTTATTTCACATCAATTTTAGGATCATTTTATCATTATATTGTGTTCAATTTAGTGGAATTGGTTCCTAGATTGTCTTGTTGAATGTAAATTTTCCAATTGCATGTGGAATTGCTAGTTGCATGGAGTTCATTCACATAAGGGATTCATGCCATTTATTAGCCTTAATAATTGGAATTTCATTTGATCTTGTGTTATCTGCTTAATTCCATTGAGCACGTCATCATTTAGTGTTGAGATTCATTGATAAACAAATTGGATTACAAAGGCATTTTAGGGCTCACGCCAAAGTAAGGGTTATGACTGGATTTGTTTTGAAGTTGTTTTAATTGTTTAATTGCATATGCTTTAATTCAATTTAAGGCATATCATCTTTTGGTATCAGAGCTTATCATACTTGGATATTTAATCTTGGTCACGTCACTATTTGTGGATTTGGTTTATAAGTAGTAGGGATTCATGCAATTAGAGGACTAGTTTAAATGACATTGTGTAATTGGACTTTCAATTTGGTTTTGTGTGCTTATACTTGGTTTTAAGCACATCATCTTTTGGTATTAGAGCTTATCATACTTGGATATTTAATCTTGATCATGTCCTTGTTTGAGAATTGGTTTATAAGAATTGAGGATTTACGCAATTAGAGGACTAGTTGGATTAACATTGTGTAATTAGTCTTTCAATTAGGCTTTGTGTGCTTATACTTGGTTTTAAGCATATCACTACAAGATTATGGATAAGAAGATAAAAGAGCCCAGGAAAGTGTCATTAATAGTTGACAAGGATAAGTGATAGATTGATTATGCCTTTTAGAGTTAGGAATGCGGGATGGGCTAACGAGCTAGCCCGCGAAGCCCACAAAAATTTTGTAGACAAAAATTTTGTAAGGCGAGCTAAAAATTTTGGCCTACGAAAGCAGCAAGTCATTTTGGCCTTCGTCCACATGGCTCACAGGTTAGGCCTGCAAAAAAAAAAACCATGACAAGAAGGACAAGCAAGGATGATAGGACAATGACAGACTAATAGTGAGACTGAAACACACCAAACAAAGGACAATGGGACGAGACAAGACAGACTAATGACTGACAACTCGAGCTGTGCCTATGCCATCTCCCGTCTATGTTCTATGGCCTGTGCGAGTGCGACTACGATGCGAGTTTGCAACAAGTTGGATCACATAAAAACCAAACCGTCTATGTTGCTCTTCCAGCAACTTGCAAGCCCCTCCAACCTCCCCTCCCCCTCCAAACCAGACCAGATCGAGTGACTAAATTGAGTACCCAATCGATTGGCAACCGCCCAATAGAACTTCAAAGTTCAAAAATCAAAATCAAACCTCAATCCTTATTCCTTCCTACATTCCTACTTGGCTACTCCTCACTCCTCACAAAAATCACAAACATTATCGTTACGATTTCATCTCACTATTCCGATTTCCATCACCGCCACCACGAGTCTCCTTTCCGTGGGCATGTGTGGACCGTGATTCCATCAAACCATCACTATCAAGCATCTCACATCAGTCCTCCTCTTGTCACCCATCGAGTCATGGTAACTAGTAAGTGTCACCTTCCTCTTGTTGCCCATCGGTTGGCTTAGATTTTTTTATCTTCTTTTTTGTTTCAATTTCAACATGCTGCTAGTGCTAGGTGTTGTTGCTATCTATTAACTTCTGATTTTTGAATTTTTGTTGTCGTTAGGGACCTTAGGGTTAGCCAGTTCAGGTTAGAGTTTATAGTTAGGTAGTGGGGGTTTATGTCGTTTGGTTGTTTGGGGTTTAGGTTTAGGGTTCGGTTTGGCTATTTAGGGTTCTGATAGATAGTGACAATGGCTGCATTCCCAGCTCTAAGGTGAACAATATAGTGGGGTGGCCAAACTTATTATATTTATATTAATATTATAACTATTTATAATCATATATATATAAAGATTTTGTAAAATAAGTGTACTAATAACATTTTCTATATTAAATAAGAAGGAATTTTTAATTTCTTTATGGAAATAATTAAGGGCATCGATGAAATTTGTAAGAAACTAAAAAATAAATATATTATATTTTTATTATAGCATATATATTAATGTTGAAATATATTTATAGAATGGATCTTCTAAGTATGAGACTACAATGAAACCTATTAATGTAGACGATGTGTCTGAAGTTGGTGGGCATAACAATAATGCACGACCAGATCTTCTCAATCTGAAGAACATGTAGGTAAAAAGGCTCGAGTAAGTAGCTCTTCTTCTGAGGTTTAGAAAATATTTACAAAAATTGGTGTTGGGAAAGATGGTAAAAATAGAGCTAAGTGTAAAGCGTGTAGGAAGGAACATGTTATTTGATGTACTCTAATACCAAAAATTATGATGTGCTCAAGGGATCTCAATACCAATCAACAAAAACACACATACAATTGATTATATTCCAATTAAAATGGCGTGAACAAGTTATAAATAAAATGCCCAAATGGCGTGAAATCAAGGACCAACAACCCTCAATGGCGTTAATCAAATTAGAAGTACTACAAGTGGATTCTAATACCAATCAAATACAAAGGAACAATTCAATTTCAATCCTTACAATTGGCATGAAAACCTAGTAATACATGAACCCTAATTTGGCATGAAAGGAACAAACAAAGATCAACCAATTATAACTAGACATTACTCACTAGCAATAATCGGATGCAACTTAAGAAAATCTTGACATGACTCACAAGAATTCTTAAGCCAACTCACCACAATTTCACAAGTGAAATTGATAAGAGTAGATGGCGTGAAGAGAGAGCTCCCATGGCAACAAAAGTCAAGTTTGTAATGTTAAAAAAAAAAAAAGCTTCATTCTAACCCTACTTTACAAGTATTTCTACTTTCTCTAAATAGGGCAAATTTAACAAAGAAAAATTAGAAGTGAAAAACAACAAATGTGACCGGTTTTTGGCACTAAAGGAAATTACAAGTAAATCCTCATAAGTAGCCGACTTCTTACACCTCCATGGAATAATATTGGACCGGTTCTTCTTTGATTCATGTAGGTCCATGAATAACCCACAAATTGAGTATTAGTGAATTTATCCACCGTCCTGCAAAAACCGATTAATGTACCTAATGGAATGCACAATAAATATACAATAGAAAAGAAGATACTAAACAATATCCTCGGGGTCTAATTGTTCAAAGAGGACCCTCATCGCCAAATTTTGTAATCCTTTGGCTCATGTCCTAGTGATGGGTCCTATAGGTATATAATTCCTATCATTATTGGGGCACATTCACATGGAACTTCATCTTTACATCGACATAGAGAAAAGTGTCGTTTGAGTCAAATTCCTAGATATAATGATGTTGGTGATATGATAATTGATCATACCGGTAAGTTAAGATCAAGAAAACCAGGTCCTAAATTTACTCATGAGGTAATGGCTATGGCTATTATTGAATATGATCTACCATTTTCACTTGTTGAGTATAGGAGGATCACACAGTTCATAAGGCTATATAATCTTGATTATAAGTCAATTTCTAGAAAAACTACTACATCAAATGTTTGGAACTTATATTTGACTCAAAAGAAGAATTTGAAACAAATATTGCAAAAAAAAATCCAGGGAAAGTATGTTTAACTTCTGATGTATGGATTGCCTCCACCAGTGAGGGATATATTTGTTTGACTGGACATTATATGGATGACAATTGGAAACTGAATAATAAAATTCTTGCTTTTTGTAAAATGCCCTCTCCTCACTTAAGGTTTGAGTTATCGAAAAAAGTAATTGAATTTTTAAAAGATTGGGGCATAGATAGGAAGGTATTTTCCCTTACATTAGATAATGCATCTACAAATGATTGTATGCAAGATTTTCTGAAAGACCAACTGAACTTAAAGCATAGTTTGTTATGTGGTGGTGAGGTTTTTCATATTAGATATTGTACTCATATTCTTCATGTGATTGTTAAAGAAGGGTTAACTGTAAGTAGTGAAGCATTGCATAAAGTAAGGGAGAGTGTCAAGTATGTGAAGGGCTCTGAGAGTAGAATGAAACACTTTTTAGAGCATGTTCAACAGATTGGCAACATTGATACCAATCTTGGTTTGCGCTTGGATGTAACTACTAGATGGAATTCCACTTATCTTATGCTTGATAACGTACTCAAGTATCGACGTGCTTTTCTTGCTTTCAATTGAATAATCGTCATTATAAATATTATCCAACCATGGATGAATGGGGAATAGCAGAAAAGCTATGCAATTTTTTAAGCCCTTTTCATAGTATCACCAATTTGATGTCAAGATCATCATATCTAACTTCAAACCACTATTTTTTGCAAGTATAGAGGATTGAATATTTGTTAAATGAAAATTTAAGTAATGAAGATCATGTCATAAGAGAGATGTCTATTAGAATGAAATAGAAGTTCAATAGGTATTGGAGTGATTATAGTGTCATCCTTGCACTTGGAGCAATCTCTAATCCTCGAATGAAGTTTTATTTTTTGAACTTCTATTTTAATAAACTTGATCCCCTCATTTGTGAAGAGAAGTTGGCTCACATAAAAAACAAGTTATATAAACTCTATGGAGAATATGAGATGAGCAAAATAGATCACATATCTAAAACTAGAAGCCATCAGGTTGGATCATCTTCTTATGGACAAGACACATCTAGAGGTGGCAGCAATAAAAGAGCAACAACACGTAGAGTTAGGAAGGGCTTGAAGATTGATTTTGCTACTTTGGTAGTAAGTTTAATAACTTTGTTTATTTTTTTAATGATATTTTTTGTTGTATTATATATTAGTATTTAATTATTTTTTTCCTTTATAATATAGGAATTCTGATACCCGTTAAGTAGAAGTACAAAGTTGTGGTAAATCTTCTTTGGATATTTTTCTAGATGAACCAGTAATGGATATAGACTTCTACTCAGAATTGGATGTGTTATAACATTGGAAGAGCTAAAGCCAAAAATATCCTGATTTATTTATCATGGTCTCCAATGTGCTTAACATTCCAATTACTACTGTAGTGTCAGAGTCAGCTGTCAATATCACTGCTCGTGTTCTTAATAAATATCACAATTCTATGCTTCCAGCCAATGTAGAAACTTTAATTTGTACACTTAATTAGTTACAAGGATTTTCTTGTGAAAGTAATTTCTTTTTATTATGTTGGTAATACTTTCTTTTAACATATTGTTTCAAGCATTTAATGTCTAATTTGATTATATGTGTAATGTGGTAAATTGCAGATCAAGAAGAAGACAATAGGAATGGGGGTGAGACTACTTTATCAAAGGGAGACTCCAATTTGGTTGTTGATGACTGATGATTGATTTGTATATGTGATTTTATCTCCTTTATTATTGACTTTGTTTTCCTATATCATTAGTGAAAATGACTTTATGATAATTGCTACATTTGCTTAATTATCGTTTTAGGTTGTTTTATTTTCTATCATATGAAATTGAGATTTAAGAGTAAGTACATATAAATTGAAATAGTATATTCAACTATTATAGGTTTAAGTTTATCAATCCTCAATTAATTAATTTATCTTGTTTAAGCTTGCATGTGCATCTCCTATTTCTATTCAATAAGAATCTTGTAATATACTACATTTACATTAGACTAGATCAATAATAAATTATTAACTTTCATAAGTTTAACTTAAAGAATATAGAATACTAAAATAAAGAGCATTCAAGATCCATTGTTCGAACTAAATCGAATTGAATCGATTACAAACAACTTAGGCTTAGTTGACCAATGACCAAGGCTTAGCGATCGATCTAAACATGATCAATTCGCAAATGAGTCAAGTCAACAATCAACATGACAACATAAAACCAAATAAGCTAATAGATCAAATGTGAGTATTAAACCTTATTAGTTATTAGTTATTACCTATTAACACCATAGCTTGAAACCGGCATCTTTGCCATCATCCACACCTTCACTTGATACATTAGTTATTGGTCAAAAGACATAAATTCATGTACCAAAAATTAACTCAATATTGGGGAGCTTAATTGATAGGAATAAAAATCCGACAAAACCTATCATTAGGGCAAGAACTGAAGAATTTCAAATCTTGGCATTGAGGACCCATTTTGAGCAGATCGACCCCGGAATTATTTATATATTAACCTCTTTTCTATTATTCTTATATTGTGTTTTCCAACAGGCACACTTATCATATTCTATAGGGCAATGGACAAACTCCCTCAGACTCAGCTTGTGGGTTATCCATGGACCGACCTGAATCGGCGATGAGCTGGGCCGATGGATCCTATAGAAGACCGGCATCTTAAAGACCATTTCTTTTATATATTTATTCTTTTATGAACTATTTTGGTTGTATTTTGGTTTTGGGACACTTTTATTTCCTTGTAATTTTCATTTAGGGCTAGCCACCTTAAAAGTGGCAAACTTGTAATTTTGAGCACTTTTTAACCCTAGGAGTAGCAAGTATAAATACTTTCTTAAGAGAGGGTTTGAGGAGCTTATCATTTTGCAGATTATACACTTCCTTTCACGTGAGAATTAGGGTTCATACCTTGGTTCCAAACTCTTATCAATTTCAATCCCAAGAGTTGAAATTGTGGCGAGTGCAACATCTTGAAATTGTGAGTTATATCAATTTCATTTTGTTATGATTTCTTTTCTTCTCTAGTGTGTCATATCTAGGGTTGAATTGAGATATTTCTTGGTCAGAAATATTTCTTATTGTTCACGAATTCTTGTGCTTATTTGAAGTATCTATCAATTATATTTGGTTCATCATTGAAAATTTCCCTAGGAAACGTGTTCTTCACTATTTGAGAGGGATTATTTTTGTTACGGTTTTTCTCTTGTCATTTGAGGTTTATTTGCGTAGATTATATGAAATTAAGAGGTTGTTAGAAGGTATTATCAGTGTGGTATTCTAATTATATCATTGGACATTTGGAATTCATCATATCTTCACTTGGTTCACGTCATTTTGCCCTTATTTTTTTATCCGATTTTGCCTTAACTTGAGATAGTTTTTCTTAAGTCTTTTGAATGTGCTTTCAAGTGTGGTTAGGCACATCATCTTTTTGGTATCAGAGCTATATCATATTTAGATTTAAGATTGAACACATCATTGATGTCTAATTGGTTCAAAAGCATTGAGATTTGACGCTAAAGTTCATGAGATTGAAGCTAGTTTGAATGACATTGTCTAAGTGTCTTTCAATCTTGGTTTTGTGTGCTTAAACTTGGATTTAAGCACATCATCAATGTGAAATAAAATGCATTATCAACGCTATTGGAGAATTGAGGAATTCATAAGAAAAATAAAGAGTTTAACATTATCGTAGTCTCGTAGAGTTAAACAAATTAAATGGTTACGAAGAGAAAATAAAAAACAACAAATAAAGAAAGAGGCGATGATGAAAATATAATTCTAATTTTGTTAAAAAAAAATATTTGCAGGGCAAGCTAAACTCTTGTATTCTCAACATTTGCGAGCCACTGCAGGCTGGTCGCCTTCAACCTGCAAGCCGATGTGGGTCAATGCAGGTCAGCCCGTTTGACCCGTATTCTTAATTCTAATGCCTTTAGATTGGGATGTGATGATATTACTATGTAAACTTTTTTTGTTTTCTAAATAACATGATAACAATTAAGTTCGGTGCAACTAATAGAATAGTATATTTTAAAACGTTACACGTGCATTACATAATCAATTATAAAGTAAACTTAATCGAATGGGCTTTCAATTAATTTTTCAGCGAGGAGTCGTTTTCTTTTTTTTTTTTTGTTTTTTTTCTTCAAAACAATAAACGGCTCGAGTAGTTGCATCATAAGGGCTTTCCAAAAATACGTAGTGTAAGTTTAACTTTATTAATGAAGAAATCCTTATATTTCCATTTTTTTAAAAAAAAGAAAAGAAAAAAGAAAAGAAAAGGAGGCACGAAACTCAGGGATGATTCTTTCTTTGTTTAGTTCACAACTTTCAAGCGATCACTTTTCAGTTTCCTATGATCGGGCTCAGAGCATTAAAAGTTGGTCCTGTCAATTCAAACCTGATACCTGCGAGACCTCGATGATCAACTGAACCACTTAATTAATTTAAAAAATAAAATAAAATGAGGAGAAGGACTCACGAAATCCATGGCCGTTTTAAAACGATTCACTTTCTTCTTTTTAACGGTTTCAAAGCTGAGCGAATGGATTAGAAAGCACTGATTGATGTGTCCGATTTTGTGGTGGCAAAAAAGCAAGCACCTTATACAAGAACAATACGAGATGAAGGGAAAGGGTCATTGATAAAATATAATATATCTATATATAAAAGAAAGATATTTATATTGATAAATTCAATACCACTTATTTTAATTGAATAATATATAGTAGAAATTTCATAAAAAAGAAAAAAGAAAAAGGAAGATTTATGAGAAGTGACAATATATATATATATACAATAAAGGAGATTGATGATGAACAAGAATAGATCCACATCCCCCACACACTTACTCAATCTAAATGGGATACGCAAAGATACTTTAGCCGGCAAGCACAATGCAAGTACACGTGCGATGATGTTAAAGGTTGACTGACGGTAACTAAGGAACAGGACTTTGACATGGCCATGGACGTATAGCCATATGTATTATGTAAAATAAAAACCAAACCTAAATTGGAGGTTTTAGATTTACTTATTTTATATATATATTCGTAGTCAGCAGTGTGATGACAAAAGATAAAATAAAATAAATGAAAAATTAAAAAACAAATTATAATTATATGTGGAGGATATAATATTAGGCCAAAGGGACGTTAAAATAAGAAGCATTCATATCCACGGGCCATGGGACTAGGTCAGATTTCATCATCACCATCACCATCACCATCACCATCACCATCATCATCCATAATTCTTCAAACCCTAATTTGCAGAAACCTCACTACCCACCATGAGCCATCAAATTCGCCAAAAGCTATTATTAATTTTCTCCAGATCCGGTTCTTCTTCATCCACCAAACCATCAAGCTCTGACTTTTCTGTGTAAAGTTTCCATTCGTAGCTCAGTAGTGAATTGAATTGTGCACAAGGTGTGATTTTTGCGGGTTCTTTGTTTAACGGGTCTTGAATTAGAGTGTTTCGTTGGAGAGAAAATGGAAGGGAATTCCGGTGGTGGTGTTGTTGGAGGTAGTGGTAGTAGTGGCGGTGGTGGTAGTGGTGGTGGTAGTGATGTTGAATTGTTATGTAAGACTCTGCAAGTTGAGCACAAGTTGTTTTACTTTGATTTGAAGGAGAATCCTAGAGGTAGATACCTTAAGATCTCCGAGAAAACGTCCGCTACTCGGTCAACAATTATCGTGCCGTTTTCGGGGATCTCATGGTTCTTGGATCTATTTAATTACTATGTTAATTCTGATGATCAGGATGTTTTTAGTAAGGAATTGCAGCTAGATACCAAAGTAATTGTTTTATGGTCATTTGGCCTCTGATTTTTTTTCCTTTTTCCTCCTTTTTCTTGTGATTTTAGTGACATGGTCTTCTCGTTGCTTTCCTGTTTATATGCGTTGTGTGCGTGTGTTTGATACAGGTTTTTTACTTTGACATTGGCGAAAATAGGAGGGGTCGGTTTTTGAAGGTAAGAATTCCATCCTGCCTCTTTATTCCATGTTGAATTTTGAATAAAATTGGTTTCATTACCATTGGAACGTGGATTATGGGAGGGTGTGGATAAATTGTGGGCAATTGTATTCATCTTTTTATAATACGAGGAAGCAGAAAAATAATCTGGCGTTTGTGCTGGATTCAGCTGGTTCTTATTTATTGGAACTTCTTTTATACGGTTCGTTCATGCATTTATGCTGGCCTTCCTAAATTTGTTCTTGCAATTTTTCCTATCTTATAAACTCGTGCTCTGAGCTATGCTCATACTTCCAAGCTGCAGAGAATGCTTCCGTGGACCAGACATTATTCAAAACTTGTTGGTATTGAGGAATAGATATGGAGCATTTAGATAACAAATCAATAATGCGTGCAAGTCCCATGATCAGTTATATACGGAATGCTTAAGCTTCAAGGATCCTTCAATTTATGATCTAAGTTTCCGATTTTGAAAAGGATAAGGACATTGGATTCATATGTTGGATAAGAACATATATGAAATAATGTTTGGCATTTTGGGAGCGAGACTTTTTGAGCTCTGCTTTTTCTGAGCTTAGTAGTGTTTGACATCTGCTCATGTTGACCTCTTCTGTCAACCAGTGGTACATCTGTGATTTTATTGACTGGAAAAGTCCTTTATCCTTGGCCTGATGTGGCCATTGAAAACCTCTAGTCATATCAAACTCTAAAAACAAGCCGCTTTTTGAAAGCCTGACAATTCATCCTTTGACCAAAATATAGGCTATGCTGCTTGACTTAGGACCTCATGTTGGCTTATTGTGGGGCATTTTTTTATTATCTGTTTTGCTGATTTTTGGAATATAGTATCACAAAAGCTGACCAGGCTTTTATTACAACCTTACCATCATTGGGCCATAGGTGAATCATGATAGTGCCAAGTATCGCTTTCCAGAGGAGCATTAGTTTTTACCCATCCGGAACAAAATTATTTAACATCTCTGCAATTTTTCACTCCTCTGTAGATATCCTTCAGATCCTGTTCTCTTGACTTCATAGTGGACAATCATAAGTTAGTTATTCAGCAAAAGCATACAAGAAGAATAAATGCACATAATTTGGCTGCCAATTGTACAAATATATCCACCTACCAACTATCCAGCCTAAAAAAGATGTGTCTGCACCTGAGCCCCAAGAGATGCTTAGCATTCACAACAAGAAAGGGATCTCATTATAGAAAGGATTACAGTTTGGGAACAGGACCAATTCTTCATCCAGTTCTTATTTCATTATAAATATCCTGCTTTATAGGCCTAAGATGCTCATTAAAAAAAAGGGGGATGAATCCTTGATGCAGCAAGTGCCCTTTTAATTAGTTTTAAAAAGAGACCTTCATATGAGGCTGCTTTGTTGCTTGATTTTTATAGGTTCAATTTTGCAGGTGTCTGAAGCTTCCCTTAACAGAAACCGTAGCACTATCATTGTTCCTGCAGGAAGTACCAGGGATGAAGGATGGGCAGCTTTCAGGAACATTTTGGCAGATATTCATGAAGCATCAAGGCTGTACATTCTGCCTCATCAGGTTTAATCCCATACATGAGGATTTTTGTTTAAAAAATAAAAATCTCTCCAAGCATAAAACCACCCAGTTTGGCCCAATTGGGTAATTTCTTATTCTGTTTACTGAAGCTGAGCTATTGTTATGATGCTGCAGAACTCTGAGTCTTCAGAACGAGTTGTAGGGCTTTCAGATGATGTAGGGGCTGGCTTTATATCTGGTCATAATAGCCAACCTTCCCCAGCATCTGACGTGAATGTGGACAGATCAGTGGATTTGCCACCTCAGGATGAAATTGGTAGCATGGGAATATCGAAAGTGATACGTGCTGACCAGAAGAAATTCTTCTTTGATCTCGGGAGCAACAACAGGGGCCATTTCCTTAGGATATCTGAGGTATGCCCAGTGAAATGTTTATTCGTCACCTTAGCTGCTGACAGAAATCTTATGTATCCCAAGTACCTGTAGATTTGAAGTTTGATGATTTGTGTGATGGGATGTCAAATGTAGGTTGCTGGTTCGGATAGATCATCCATCATTCTTCCTCTTTCCGGGTTGAAGCAGTTTCACGAAATGGTGGGTCATTTTGTGGAGATTACAAAAGAGAGACTCGAAGGGATGACAGGAGCAAATGTCCGGACCGTGGATCCCCCACAAAGATAGATGGAGAAAACCGAGGCATCTTGAAAATGAAGCAGGGATCACTGAACTTTCTCTAATCCAGAACTGCAAATAGTTGTTTGATTAGGCGTGCAATTATGCTTTCTGCTTTTATTTTTATTTTATTTTTTTTTCTTTTCCCTTTTCATTCTGTTATTCAAGTCAATTTATCTGTTTTTTCAACTGATGGAAGTGGAAGTGCACGGGAATAATGGAAACAACAGACCAGGAATGTGTGATTGTTTGTATGATAGTGTGGCACTGATTCAATAAGTGCTAAATGCATCGTGTACCTGTGCTTTGCTCTATTTACCAGTTACATAGCACTTCTGGAGTATTGTGCTCATCTATCTTGTGTTATGTCCGATGATTTTGTCATCATTATCTTTCATTTTGTCTTCTTTTCCTTTTTCACTTTTGAGCGGATGTCAGGTTATAAAAGAAGACGGCAATGCTTAATACCTTTGCATAACAACCGAGAAAAGAGAACAGGGAAAAGGAAGACTGCAAAAGTTAAAGCCCCCCTTTATTGCAGGAGAATTTTTTCTTACTTTTAAGTAGAAAATATTTCGCTTATAAACGAAAACATTTTCACAATAGAAGCAAGGCCATTTTCCGGATTAGTCCCCACGTCTTCTAATTCTCACAAAGTTGTTTCTATTTGAATTTCATTGAAAATCACCTACAAATCATATTTTAAACATAAAAAGAATTCAGTGGGAAAAAAGAAAAAAAAAAAAGAAAAGAAAAACTTAAAATATTTGTTAAAAAAGCTATAAAAATAAGCAATACAGGTCGTAATAATGAATAGTAAAAATATATCTACATTTTATCATTATTACATAATATGCTGGTGACATTTTATTTAGGTGTCACTGTATTTTACATAAAATTCATCATCCAAATAATGGAAAAATCGTTTTAGCACATCTTTATGAACACAATCAAACAGTTGAAAAACAATAAATCAATTAATAAGTAATTTTTCTTAAAACAAATGGGGCGTAGATACAAAATTTTCAGCAAGAATAATTAGTTGTCCCAACAACAAAGCTATTTAAGTCCTGTCTCTTCTCATTTCCTCATGGAGAAATTAAGTCAATGAATGCAAGGATCAAACGCAAAATCTACGTTCAATTTGGCCGTTGCTAATCTGCCTTAAAGTCATGAAGAATTTTCTAACCAAGTGAGAGCTCCCTTTTTCACTAAAGCTGGTTTAGCTTAGACGCTGCATCTTAATTCTGCTGTGGATCATTAGCTGATCAAGAATGTGTACTCGGCCAGCGCATAACCATAGAAAAAGGCAGGTGCTGCTGCACAATCCTAACTATTCTATTAAAAAATATATAGGCCAGACAGACTGATGAGCTCGGTAAAAATCGAAGTAACTACCCGTGCTCTATGACTATGATTAAGAGATCAAAAATCAAGTTACAGCTCGATCAAGCTGATTGTAATTTTTTGTCTGCAACAATATTGCAGCAAGGTTTTGTATTTAAAAGTACTTCCCTAAAACTATGGCTATGATGGGCAAATTCGCACGTAATTCCTTTAGAATCCGTTCAATAAGCTAATTACAGGTAGTAATGGTTGATGATAACCTTAACTTCATAATTCCTGACCGGGAGCATGCATAAACAGAAACAAAAAGAGTATGTAGCTGCTAGTGTTGAAGAGTATGAATTCATTTCGTTCATTGGAAAGGGTTGATACAGCGATACAACATGGCTGTTTTCTTCACCAGTCTTACGGATCAAAGTAACTTGATAGAAAACAAATGAAAATTTAGACGGTGTAAGGTGGTGGCTTTGGCAAATTCTTGACTACGCCACAGAGTTGGGCATCGTCAGGAATGTTGTACTCGTCTCTAAGGGATCGTTCAGGGGACAACACACTAATGTACATCTCTTGGCCGAGGTATCGCCTCTCAAGCGATTCTGACCTCAAGTTCCACATACCAGCATTATCGAATGTCAACATGATGGCTGCCCATGATTTGGGGTAGACCTGAACCGTGTGCCTGCTCACAGCATCGAGAAGGTTGTAGTTCTTTCTCTTCTCCGGGCTCCACCTGCCTGGCTCAATGCTGTAGTTTCAAAGAAAACGATCTCAGTTACTGCAAATTCTATCGAACATAATTTACGAGGAAGTAATAAAAATGAAGTTCGGAATGTAATACTTACGCCACCGGAAAGAAAGAGTATCCATCAAGATGCCATGATTGGATGCTCTTCTCGTGGTTTTCCAAAATGATTTCAACGAATGTTCTGTAAGTAACATTCATTACATTAGGAATCTCAACCCCCCAATTTTCTCCGGTAGGCAATTCCATATCCTTGATAACGTCGTATTGGAAAGCCTGGTTTGCAACTCCGTAGTACTCGGCAAGCTTGAGTGGGGTGTCTGGGTTTTTGTGTGAGACACCGTTGATAGCATATAAGAGCTTCTTCTTGCCGGCGGCGTTCCTGATACAAGAGTTAACGAGCTTGATGGTGCGGGTAATGTTGATTTGGCCGTAGTGGTATGAACCCTGAGGGTTAGGCCTGGCAGCACTGGCGGTCAAGTTCCAGCGGAAGGACCTGAATTGATTCAAGGACCAAGCCCAGCCTTGTGGGGCAGGAGGAAGTTCAGGGGAGGCAGGGCCCTTGCTGTTGGTATAACTGATGAGGCCGGTTGAGGTCAACTCAGTCTTGAGGAACCTTGTGGAGGCAACCATGTAGTAGTCCTTTGGCTCTTTGTCCGCTGTGACGAGGACACCAAAGCATTGCCCAACGTGCACATCCAGGGACTCGTACTCATTCTGGACGGTGTGGGAGCCATCGATCTCAACAACCTTCATCGTGTGGTTTTGGATCCTGAAGTTGAGTGAGCTCTTGAGACCAGCGTTGCAGATTCTGTACTTGTAGGTCTTGCCAGGCTTCATCGTGAAGAGAGGCTTAGGGTTGCCCTTCCCGTTTTGGCCGTTGATGAGGACACCGTCAGGCCTTGCAAGGGAGCGGCCACCGTCGAGGAATTCTTTAAGTTGGGCATGGGACTTGGAATACCAATCGCCAATCATGACGGTGTAGTCGTCCTCCGGATCGGGATAAGGGACGGGGATGAGCAAACGGCTGTTGACACGGAGGCCACCGAAGCCACCAAGTGCCCTGTGCAAAGCTGTGGTGGGATAGTAGAAGTAGCTTCCAATCTGATCCTTCACCTGGAAGCGGTAGGTATAGTTTGTTCCAGGTTGAATGGGACACATAGTTCCGAGGGTACCATCTTGCCATGAGTTTTTCCTTTGCTGGATGCCGTTCCTGTCAATTCATTTGAAAAACTCATTTCTCGTTATATATATATATATAATCTGGGTTGGGTAAGATTAAGAAGACCATCTTATTAATTATAATTTCTTCTTCTTTTCTTTTTTCTTTTAGAAAGACGGCGTATAAAAAAAATAATATAAAATAAAAAGTGAACAATTACCAAGTGAAAAGGATAGGCTCATCGATGTTGTTGAAGACATTGACGACAATGTTGTTGTTGGTGGTAGAGTTGATGTTTGGTCCTGGGAATTCATTGTTGATGAGAAGAACCTGTTGAGGGACACCCAATGGAGAGCGAGTGCCGTACGTGACATTCCATGTAAAGAACAAATAAGGGTCTTCACCCTGAACAAACATAGCCCCAGCCACAAGGCATAGCAGCAATAATGCCACCTTACCCATCTCTCTCACCCCCCCAACCCCACCCCACCCTTTTTTCTTTTTCTTTTTCTTTTTCTTTTAATTCAACAGAAGATGTTATAAGCTTCTTCTATTTTTCTTCTCTGAGTTTCCTCCATCAGAGCTTCATGTATTATATACATATATATATATGTTGCCATCCCTAACTTCACCATTCAAAAACCGTCCCTTGTTCATTGCCAACAACATTTCTTTTTTCTCCCTTGAGTTGCGTTTCATCTCACGTTTTCTTCTGGTTTCCCCGTAAAAGCCCCCCTCAAAATTACTCTTTCCACCTTCCCTTTCTTTTTTTCTTTTTTTTCCTTTCATGGGTTATAGTCAATGATATGGAAATTCAAATTATATACATAAATTGCTTTGCAAATATAGAGAATAATCAATCCAACACCATAAGTTAGGTGCTTTCATGTTCGCATTAATTCAATATCTATCATATCGTCTATTTCTACGTTAATAATGTTGCTTTCGATAATGGATACGCCACATTTGCAAAGCATCATCCCATATATAGCAAGCTTTTCAGTTCTGTCTTATAAAGTTTCCAAATTATATATTATTTTATATAAGATCACTAGTTAATATGTTGCGTTTAACATAAAAGGCATATAAACTTACCTTATATAGGTCTTACCAAGTGTTTTGAGATATTAATTTAACATACTATATACTGTATTATTAAGAGAACATCTGCCCTAATAGCCATAATGATCGCTTAAATGCAATATTTTTGCAACATAAATAATACCATATAGATTGCTCGTAGAAATAACATTGGGATAAGTTATATCTCTCCTAAAGGTCATACAGAGTTTAGAAATTCATATAATATGTAATAATTAGTAGAAATAGAATCTACCAAATAAAGGCATAGTTCATGATTTGCAAATTTATTATAGTTACTTTGATAAATAGTATTAGCATGAGGTTTTTTATGTCTAGACAAAATTGGGTTGCATCTCATAGTTGAGTTTGCTATATTCATGGAAATTGTAATTACTGGTATGTTTTAAAAAATGTGTGAGGATTGACTTTTTTTTTTTTTTCCCTGTCCTTCCAGAATTTCATAAATAGATAATTCCTTCATTATATTATTATGAATGTAGTTTTCATCGGAAGCGAGGAGTTAAGCAGAATTCTTCTAATTAAGAACATTATGATATTTCACCTAGAAAGGTAAATGAAAGAAAGTAAGATTATGTAGTATTGCATCGAATTATATTTCGAGATAAAATGTTTAACACAAATATTTTATTTTTTTTAATTAATTTAGCGTATATACTTATGATTTAAAAATTAGATGCAGCTCATCCTCTTAAACCGAGTCAAACTGGAGGACAATGTACAGTTTGGTTTTTTTATCATGCCAAACCAAACGTTATATTTATATTACTGAATTTTTCTTGATCCAAACTTAATGGTTTGGTTCGGAATTGGAACCGAAATTGATTTAGGCAAAAAGAAAAGTTACACTATATACTTCAAGAAACCAACATATCTCTTTGATAAAATCTAAGTTGTACAGAGTACATAAAAGACCATGAAACATATTTAGTTCTTACCATCGTTTAGAGAACCCTTCCAAGTTCACTGATAACAACACGAACCCAGGATAAACATCGTCAAGTAACCCTCCAATACTAACAGTATTCGCCAGGATGAATATTGCTTTTATTTTTTCTTTTTTAGATTTAAAATAAAATAAGTTCCATCTATCTCCCTAAGGTGGTGGCTGACTCTACCACTTCAGATTAGAAAAAAATAATAATAAAGGTTTTGCTTGAAAACCGGACAAGTCACCTATTAGATATATGAAAAGAAGTCTTAATGATAACAAAATATATAAAAATGTGAATGTGTAATATTTAAAGATGTGGATGTGTTTTTATCCGATTGTTTAATTGTATTAATACCTTTGCTAAGATATGTTGTATAGGAAGAATATGTGTAATTTTGATGCAGGACATAATTCTTCAAGGATGTCCAAAATATATATGTTGAGTTGGAAACATGATACTATTTGTCAAAGTCAAAATAAAGCTTAGAAAGAAGTATAAAGCTTTTCAACTGAGAATGAGAACTCAGAATTATTAAGACTATATTAGAAGAAGTTTCTGAAAAGACTCACAGATTCCAAAATACTTAAGAATCGAAATATATATAACAAGTCAAGACCCATATTTAGAAAATATATTTAACATGTTCCCTAAATGTAGGAATATCATATTATGGGGACTTCTTAAGGAAGGATAATCGTTTGTTAAAGATTATAGTAGAAAAAAGAAATTTAAAGGATGATTATTATGGATGAAGATGGCCATATTAAAGTGGCTAGAATAATAATTCAAACAATTGACCATGAGACAAGAAGAATATAAATGAGGTCAAGACCACATATAATATATAGTACATCGAGAATACATTTTTAAAGACAAGAATATACCATCAAGAATTGAGATTATACTATATGCTAAATCAAGAGGATTCTAAACTATTTTTCTTCAAATACATTGATTTGTAAATTACTTGAGAGATTGTGTATTCTCTATAATTCTATGAAAAAGTTTAAAGTGTAGCTAGGAAGAGGCAAATTGAATTAGTTGGTTGAATGACTAAAACTATATTAGAGAGTGATTGTAAAGTGAATGATTATAGTAACACTCTTTTTTTTTTTGGGGGGGATATGGTGAAATAAACTGATAAAAACAATTAAGATCCTAGCAGGTGGAGATTGAAATACAAAGTAGAATGACATACAAAGTGGAACTACCATATATTGCTTCCTAATTCTCTTGAACTTTACTTTCATTACTTTCTTGCAATTTATTTACATTTTATCCACTGCTAATTTGATTTAAGGAACTTTGCCAAAATAACCAAAAGAAAATCTAGTTTTTCATAAACAGATTTAGAGATGGCCAAAAAGACACCCTTTCATTAAGCTTGGAAGGAGCGATATATATAGATTTATAAGAAAGCAAGAAATATATGGTTTCCTTAATCATAGCTACCTAGATAAGGCTAATCTACATTTGATTACATGTGCCTACCAAAATAGCATATGGCATATGTTATATGTTGATTACACTAGTTTTCTAAATATATAATATACAACATATGTTAATACCCCCCCTCAAGTTGAAGCATGCGGATTTAGAGTGCCCAACTTGTGAATAAAGAAATCAAATTGTTGCTTCCCCAACGATTTGGAGAAAATGTCAACCAACTGAACATGAGTAGGTGCACATTTGGTAGTGATAATTCCCTTAACAACTTTGTCATGCAGAAAATGACAGTCAATCTCAATATGCTTCATACATTCATGAAAAACTGGGTTAGGTGTAATATGCAAAGCGGCCGGACTATCACAAAAAAGTGTCATGGGTTGAGAATGTGCAACACCAAGACATAACAATAATGCCTTTAACAATTTCAGCTCATGAGTAGTTGTGACCATGGATCAATACTCTGCCTCATTGAAGAACAAGACACTATATATTGTTTCTTAGTCATCTAAGAAATAGGAGAATTACCGAGTAGAATAAACCTTCTAGTAAGAGATTGTCAAGTTAAAGGGCAACTTACCTAATCTGAATCACACCAAGCATACAACTACAAATCACAATTAGCACGCAATGAAATTCCTTGAGTCGAATTACCTTTCAAATAACGCACCATGCAAAGTGTCGCATCCTAGTGTTCTTGCACTAGCCTCTGCATAAGCTATGTAAGCATATGCACACTATAAGAAAGTTCAAGTCCTGTAGCTAAAAGATAAACTAATCAACCGACCAACCTGCGATAACGCTCCAAATCTAGAAGAGGTTTTCCATTAGCCAAGGGAAGATGATGGTTATAATCTAAAGGAAATCCAACAAGTTTTGCTCCCAAGAAACCCACTTTAGAAATAATATCCAATATATATATCCATTGGCTTAGAAAAATATTAGTGTGATTTCGAGCCACCTCAATCCCCAAAAAATATTTCAAAACCCCAAGATCTTTCATATAAAAACATCTACTCAAATAAGCTTTAAAGGTTTAAATCGTAGTATTGCCATTTCTCAAAATAATAAGATCATCAACATAGACTAATACATTGAGTTGCAAACTGTCGTGTTGTAATGTAAAAGGAGAGTAATCTGAATATGATTGATGAAAACCATAGCATTTCAAAGCACTATCCAGGTTAGCAAACCGACATCAAAGAGCTTGTTTCAACACATACAACGATTTCTGGAGTTGACAAACTTTGCTAGGTTCCTTAAAATGAAAGCCAGGAGGCAACTTTATATAGACTTCTTCCTTAAGGTCACTATGTAAGAATGCATTATGGATGTCCATTTGATGAAGTCCCCAATTTTTAGTTGCTGCAACTATGAGGAAAGTGTAAACAGTCACCATTTTGGCTACAGGTGCAAAAGTTTCATTATAATCTAAGCCTTCAACTTGATTGCTCCCCAAAATCACAAGTTGTGCTTTAAACCTCTCAATTGATCCATCAAAATTATACTTAACTTTATAAACCCACTTGCAACCGATAGCCTTTTTCCCTGGAGGAAGTGTTTCTGTAATGCCCTAGAACCTAAGACATCACAGCTTACCATGTATCACTATTACAAAGCGACATGCTAAGACTCTAAAACTCCATATTAATTCAAAACCCGTTCGTCCTATTCGTCTCCATTAATAATCATACTACTATAACTTTAATAAAATAAATAGCTCTCAAATGAGTTATTTCAATTCTCATTATTTAATAACAACAATAATCCCACGATAAACAAATATTTTCCTGTACTAAATAACATAACTAGGAATTGGCTATTATCTCCATAATTTCAATTCAACTAATAACATTCCAAATTACAGGTCTTCCCAATTTCCTCACTCCCCATTTACATAGTAATAATGTTCTCTCTCGTTTTCATCCATGTAATGTCCCACCAAGTTCCCATTCTCATCATACTCACTCGTCATTCTTACCTGCAGCTAAAAAACATATAGGAAGGGGAATGAGCCTAGGCTAAGTACATGAGTACCACACCTACATGTGCATGATACACCACATTAATAACACATGCATATATGCAGTATTAATCCATAACACAATCACACCTCAACTTACACATCATTCATAATCAATTTCACAACACAAGGGAACTCATAACCCTAATACACATAATATTATCCTAGTGGAAACTGCCACTACGGGGCCCATCTAACCTTAATCTGCCTTAGATCATTTCAATACACAGCTCCACTAGGAATAACACGGCATATCAATTATCGAGGTGCCCTCTAGGGATCTACCACTACGAGCCCCTAGGCCGAGCTAAGCACAAGTAACATGTAACATTTCATTCACATTTCGCATTACATTACAACATTCTTATAACCAATTCATTTAATAACTAACTAACAATCATAACCAACAAACAAGGTAAACACATACCTAAAATCTTAGCCTTAAGCACGTCTAGTCCTGCACTTAAGCTAAGCTAAAATCTATACAACATTAATACATCCTTCTTAGTACTAACCTAAGAATAGTATACTTCCTTAATTCTCTTAATCTATTAGATTATCTAAGGTCTTGCTAATTATCTAGGTTGTGTGGAAATTAGTTTAATTAAAAGTAAAATAGATATACTATTAAGTTATGTTTCATTCAACACGACCATGTTAGAGGTAGTGTAGCTCAACACGAGATAATACATGACCATGTCAAAGGTCAAGTATCTTTTCGTAAGGTCTGGATTTAGCACGAGCGAGACACGGCCATGTTGGGAGGTCATATATCTTTCTGTAAGGTTTAGGTTCAACACAGGCAAGACATAACCATGTTAGGAGGTTGTGTATCTTTCTATAAGGTTTGGGTTCAATATAGGTGAGACATGGCCATGTCAGGAGGCCATGTATCTTTTTGTAAGGTTTAGGTTCAACACGGGCAAGACATGGCTATATTGGGAGGCTGTGTATCTCTTTATAAGATCTGGGTTTAACATGATCGAAACACGGCCATGTTGAGAAGCCTTGTATCTCTTGATACATCTTCGCAAACCCTAATTTCTCTCTTATTAATTCATCCTAATTCTAAATCTATTGCTCTTAAATTTAAATTAACCCTAAAACATGAAATTTCTAATTACTTTACATGAATTAAAATGTCTACTTGGTTCAAATTATGCTTAGAACTCCAAATTCAACGACTTTTGTGCTTATTCAATCCATCCTAAAACCTGATTCCTATTTGATTTGCCACTTAATTCCTCTTTAGGTTAGTTTTCCTATAGGATCCTCTCGCTCTCTAGGTTTCTGGAATTGCAATTGACAAATGAGCAAGAGGATGAAACCCTAGGTTAGTGTAGTTTATATAGCCTTGTTAGGAAAAGATGAAACTCTTGTCTCTTAACCTTATTTGCAAAATTACCTTCAATCTTATATTATTTTACTTAATAATTATGATTATATAAATATGTATATATATATATATATATATATATATATATAATATATATATATTTCAGAACTATGTATTATATTCTCCCCTTCCCCCGCCTTATAAAAACTTTCATCCTCAAAAGTTACTTGGAGTTAAGAAGAGTTCTGGATACTTTTTGTTCATTTCTTCTTCTAATTCCCATGTTGCCTCTCGTTTTATTTTATTTGCCCATTATACTTTGACATAGGGAATTCATTTTCTTCTTAATACTTACTCATTTGTGTCTACTATTCTCATAGGTCTTTCTATAGAGGATAAGTCTAGTTTTACTTCAAGTTCGGCCAAACTTGGTGGTAAGGCCAACCTATAAGTGACTATTCCAATTCTTTCTAGAATTTCAAATAGACCCATATATCTTAGATTCAGCTTGCCCTACTGTCCAAACCTGAATATCCTTTTTGTTAGAGATATCTCCAATAAGACTTTATCCCTAACTTGAAATTCTAGAAGGCATCGCCATTTGTTTGCATAACTTTTCTAGCGATTTTGGGCTGATAGAATTCGTTTCTTTATTACTTTGAACTTATTGTATCCATCTTTCTCCTAATTCATCCCAATGTAACGGAGATCTACACAACTTACCATACAATACTTCATAGGGAGCCATCTGTATAGTAGCTTGTAACTGTTGTTATAAGAAAATTCTATTAAAGATAAGCGATCACTCCAATTACCCCCTTGATCCAATGTACAAGCTCGCGATAGATCTTCCAAATTTTAGATAGTCCTCTCAGACTGCCAATCCATTTGGGGATCAAATGCAATACTAAATTGGAATTTAGTTCCCAAAGCTTAATTTAGACTCTTCCAAAATCTGCTCACAAATCAAGTATCCTTGTCAAATGTAATAGTGGTTGCTAGCCTATATAATTTGACAATCTCTCTAATATACATTTAAGCTAGCTTTTCTAGTTTGTAGTCTAACTTAATTAGCAAAAAATGGGCGAACTTGATCAATCTGTCTAATATCACCCAAATTGCATCACATTTCTCCTTAGTTCACAGGAGTGCTGTGATGAAATCCATAGTTATATGTTCCCACTTCCATTTAAGTATAGGAAGAAGTTGTAACTCACCAGCTAGTCTTTGGTGCTCAATCCTTATTTGTTGACATGTGAGACACCTGGACACATATTTTGCTATCTCCCATTTCATATTTTTCCACTAGTAATTATTCTTGACATTCTTGTACATCTTGGTGCTTCCTTGGTGTACTGTATACCCTGAGTAATGGGCTTCTTTCATAATTTTCTTCTTTAACTCTGTATTATCTAAAACACACCATTTGTTACCATACTTGACTACCCCTTCAGCGTTTACCAGAAATTATGTAGCTCCACCCTATTCTATTTTGCTCTTTATCTTCTGAATTCTAGGATCTCACATTTGTGCAGTTTTAATATGATTGATAATATTAGGTTAGATATTAAGTGTAGCCAACCTATTTCCCACTTCTTATGTCACCATTTCCAATTCCAACTTATCCATGTCTTCTAGTATTTTTCTCTAAGATGTGATTAATATTGCAATCTTTATCTGTTTCTTCCTACTTAAAGCATCTACAACCACACTTGCTTTTCTAGGGTGATAATGAATTTCCACATCATAATCATTCATCAATTATAGCCACCTCCTCTACATCATATTCAATTCTTTCTAGGTAAACAGATACTTCAAAATTTTATGATCTGTAAATATTTTACACTTACTCCCATAAAAGTAGTGTTTTCATAATTTCAGTGCCAAGATCACAGCAACTAACTCTAGGTCATGGGTTGGGTAATTATTGTCATATTGTTTCAGCTGGCGAGAGGCATATGCAATGACTCTCCTATTCTACATAAGCACACACCCTAAACCTTGACTTGATGCATCACTAAATATTTCAAATTCTTCTCCCATCTTCAGTAAGGCCAACACTGGAGCTATCATCAATTTATTCTTCAATGTCATGAAGCTGCTTTCACATTCATGACTCCATATGAATTTGGCCTTCTTCTTTATTAGTTAAGTCAAGGGAGTTGCTAATCGGGAGAATCCTTCTATGAAGCATCTGTGGTACCAGCTAATCCTAGAAAACTCCTTACTTCTATTACAACTCTCAGTCTTGGCCAATCACTTACTGCCTTTACCTTCTCAAGGTCTACTAATATTCCATTCTTAGTCACCTGGAGCATCACTTGGCCAATCACTTACTGCCTTTACCTTCATGACTTGATGCATCACTAAATATTTCAAATTCTTCTCCCATCTTCAGTAAGGCCAACACTGGAGCTATCATCAATTTATTCTTCAATGTCATGAAGCTGCTTTCACATTCATGACTCCATATGAATTTGGCCTTCTTCTTTATTAGTTAAGTCAAGGGAGTTGCTAATCGGGAGAATCCTTCTATGAAGCATCTATGGTACCAGCTAATCCTAGAAAACTCCTTACTTCTATTACAACTCTCAATCTTGGCCAATCACTTACTGCCTTTACCTTCTCAAGGTCTACTAATATTCCATTCTTAGTCACCACATGTCTTAAGAAGGATACTTATTCCAACCAAAACTCACACTTACTGAATTTAGCATAAATCTTTTCTTCCCTAAGCCTTTCCAATACGGTTCTGAGATGTACTTCATGTTCTTCTTTGCTTTTAGAATAAAAGAGGATGTCATCTATGAAAACTACTACAAACCGGTTTAACCATTCCCTAAGCACTCTGTTCACTAGGTCCATGAAGGCTGGTGGAGCATTTGTCAAACCAAAAGGCATCACTCGAAACTCATAATGTCCATACCGATTCCTAAAAGCAATCTTCTATATGTCTTCCTCCTTGATCCTTAACTGAAGGTACCTTGATCTCGAGTCAATTTTGGAGAAGACTTGAGCTCCCTATAATTAATCAAATAGGTCATCAATCTTAGAGAGAGGTATTTATTCTTGATTTTGACTTAGTTTAGCTCTCTATAATCTATACACAACCTTATAGTCTCATCCTTCTTCTTGATAAACAGCATTGGAGCATCCCATGGTGAGACACTTGGTCTAATAAACCCATGGTCTTGTAGCTCTTGAAGTTAAGTCTTCAATTCAATAGGTGCCGTTACGTATGGTGCTTTAGGTATAGGTGTCGTTCCCGATACAAGATTAATACAGAACTCTATCTCTTTGGCTGGTGGTAAACCCGGCAAATTCTTGGGAAAAATGTCTACATACTCATTCACTACATACACATTTCCCAATTCCTTAACTTATTATGTTTCTACAGATAAAACTGACAATCTTCCTTTATTCCACAACTCATATGTTAGAAGAGTTGCAGGCCTCTATGGATCTAACTTGAATACAACTTGTTCCTCATCAGGAAAATTAAACCTAACCACTAGATTATAACAATCTATAGTGGCATAGTACTTAGATAGCCAGTTCACTCCTAAAATTAAATCAAATTCTATTATCTCTTATACAAACAATTCAGCTGGCATTTATTTGCCATGTATTACAATCTCCTCATCTCTACATATTTGATCTAATTTCCCTCTTACTCCGAAAGGAGTATTTACAATCGTAGCATCACCTAATATAATAGGTTTTAATCTACATACATTCATAAGTGATATGCAAGAATGTGTTGCACCTGTGTTAAACAATACATAGGCAATATTTGAGTTTATGAGCAGTGTACCTACTATGGTATCCTGATCAAGGGTATCCTGCTATTGCTACTATTGTAATGCAAGCACCCTCCCAAGTGCCCTCTATCTTGGTCCAACATTTTGATTTCTACCTAGTAGTCCTCTAAGTGCAAGTCTTACAGGCCATTGTGCTTGTGGGGATGCAGCCGCCTGACTGTGATAAGTACCACACTCGAATGATTTGTGCCCTCTCTACTTACAAGTATAGTAGAAGGTCTGAAGGAGGGTCCTTTTTGTACAACTCCTACTAGTGTCCTATTTTGCCATAGGAGAAGCATGCCCCTTTAGGCCATTTACACTGTTACAAATCATGGGGTCCCAAACATCTAGGACATCTCACACTTGGTCCTACCTATGGTGGTGGAGGTAATGCTTGAGGCTCAGGCCTAGTTTGAAGAGGTCTAGGCGCATAAGCCATAAGTCTAGCTTGATATACAGCTGGCCTCTTTCCTTTGTCTGCATAAGGTACATTGGAAACAAGCCTTTTCCCTAGAACCGATCCTAATCTACAGGATAGTTGTTCCTCTATTCTCTTTTTGCTCTACTCCAAGTATTTTTCTTTGTCAACTACTTCTACATAGGTAGTTAACCAAAAAGCCCACTTCATGTTACAGGGTAGGCTCTAATCCCCTTAAAATCTTCTTGCTCGAGAAGCATCATCCCCTCTCATTACTTCTAGCAAAAACTTGCTTAAGCGGTTTAGCTCCGCTTCATATGCCTCCACAGATCTACTGTCCTGCTAACAGTTATAATAATCCGCCTCCATTTTGTCTCTAATGCTACTGAGGAAGTACTTTTCATAGAAAAGCTCCTAAAACCTTTACCATTGGTTAGGAGCTCCTACCAATCTGAACATACCAATCCACTAATCTACAACTACTTTCTTCAGCATAAAAGCAGCATATCTCACCTTCTTATCTTCAGGGACCATAAAGGCTTCAAAAGTCCTTTCAGTCTCAGTGATCCAATATTCAACCTCTATTGGATCATCAACCTTTAGGTGGAACTCCTTAGCCAACCTTACGAATTTATCCAGCCCACAAGGTTCTTCTACAGGCCCGATAGGTCTCACAGCCTGCTATTATTGTTGTTGTTACATCAACATTCCCACTAGAGCATTTACAGTCCTAGTAATTGAGCAGCTATGACATAGCCTACTTTGGGGTTTCCTGCTAAGGTAGTCTTTGAGGGTTCATACCTATTAAGGCATCTCCACCCTGTCTAGTACTAGATGAACCCTGTATGATACTTCTCTTGGAGGCATTCTATGTAAATTGAGATAGTAGAAGATCCTAGAGTTAGAACTTGTAAGGGAAGTTAGTGACAATATACATCTATGTATACTCAAGTTCAAACATATATATATATATATATATATACCTATATATAATTAAACAGGAATATATAGTAAAATATAATTACATAAAATATTTGGAGTATCATAACATAATAGTTATCCCTTAATTTACCCACTCTCTTCATTTCTTTTTGTTCTACAGATCATCTACTTAGTCTTCTAATGATTCCAAGTTACCTTCTACTAATTGAATCCTATACCTATTGATCATTACTTAATTCTAGGAGTCATCAACCTAATCTCTATTTGATCATATCCTAAATTTTAAAGATCGTCAAAACCTATGCTCCGATACCACTTAAGTTGTAACACCCTAGAACCTGAGACACCATAACCCGCCAAATGTCACTACTACAAAGCAATACATTAAAGCTCTAAAACTCCATAATAATTCAAAACATGTTCATCTCCATTAACAATCATACTACTATAACTTCAATAAAATAAATGACTCTTAGATGAATCATTTCAATTCTCATTATTTAATAACAATGATAATCCCACAATAAATAAAAAAAATATTTTCCTGTACTAAATAACATAACTAGGAATATGCTATTATCTCTATAATTTCAATTCAACTAATAACATTCCAAATTACAAGTCTTCCCAATTTCCTCACTCTTCGTCCACATAGTAATAATGCTCTCTCCCATTCCATCCACGTAATGTCCCACCAAGTTCCCATTCTCATCACACTCTACTTCCTCATCATTCTCACCCGCAGCTAAAAAAACAAAAATGGGAAGGAGGGTGAACCTAAGCTTAATACGTGAGTACCACACTCATATGCGTATAATATACCACATTAATAACACATGCATATATGCAATGTTAATCCACAACACAATCACACCTCAACTCACACATCATTCATAATCAATTTCACAGCATACGGGTACTCATAACTCTAATACACACAATATTGTCCTAGTGGAAACTGCAACTACAGGCCTCATCTACCACTAATCTACCCTAGATCATTTTGATACATGGCTCCACTAGAGATAACATGGCATATAAATCATCGAGGTGCCCCTTAGGGATCCGCCACTGCGGGCCCCTAAACCGAGCTAAGCACAAGCAACATGCAACATTTCATCCACATTTCACGTTACATTATAAAATTCTTATAACCAATTCATTTAATAACTACCTAACAATCACAACCAACAAACAAGATAAACACGTATCCTGAATCCTAGCTTTAAGCACATCTAGTCCTACACTTAAACTAAGCTAAAATCTGTACAACATCAATACATCCTTCTTAGTACTAACCTAAGAATAATATAATTCCTTAATTCTCTTAATCTATTAGATTATCTAAGGTCTTGCTAATTATCTAGGTTATGTGGAAATTAGTTTAACTAGAAGTAAAATAGATATACTATTAAGTTATGTTTCATTCAACACGACCATGTTGGAGGTTGTGTAGCTTAACATAGGATAATACATAACCGTGTCAAAGGTCATATACTATTTTGTAAGGTTTGGGTTTAGCACGAATGAGGCACGGCCATATTAAGAGGTCATGTATCTTTCTCTAAGGTTTGGATTCAACATAGGCAAGACACGGCCGTACCAATGAGACAATAGAAGTTCTGCTAATCTCATGGTGACCAAAAATATTTTACCTTTAGATTTTAGAATTTTTAATTTTTTTTATTTTTCTTTTTCTTTTTTATTATTTTTTATAAATAATAAATGATAAAAAATCAAAATTGAAAATTTCACCTATAGATCTTTAAAATTTTTCACATTCATACAACCTTTCATCATGAATCATGTTATTGACTTGCTGTATTTATCATCTCTATTCTTATATGTATGGTCATGAAAACATCATAGATGAGAGCATGATCAATAATGTTTAGGAAATTATTGGTTATGGAATTGGTGGTCAAGGTATTAATGATTGTGAAGAAGGTGTCTAATTAGTTAATGCAATCTATAAACAATACCCTCCATTTAGAATGTGATGTAAAAAAATGAGGTTACATGCAGGACCATATGTGAGAACATGTGGAATCGCATTTTAATATGTCACATCTTCAATAGAGGGTATTGTTAAAATGGGTATACTAAGGATGTACATATCTATTTGTCCAATAAAATACATGTTCTACACCTAGTACTTAGCTCTAGTCATCATCCCAAGGTGCAAAATCATGCAAATGCTACTTTTTCCTTTTAGGACATATCTTACAAGGCACTAAATTAATTATGACAAGTTAGATTTTGAGCCTCTACACAATGGAGACAACACTCTACTTACTTAAAACAACGAGTAGATGATCTAAGGGAAAATTACAAGCGAGGAGATGAACATTTAAGATTAAATTCAAATAGAAGATTAAACTTTCAAGTAGTTAAAATAAAGAACTAACGTTTATGCTAAGTGATTAAAATAGAATATTAACGTTATATTAAATGATTCAAATGAAGGATCAGTTACCGTCCTATAAATATATTTAGTTCAAATCGAAAATTCATTACTATTTATAATGGCATCATAATAGAATCTCCTATTTAAACTACTAGCATAATATTGATTCTTTATTTTAACCACTTAAAAGTTTGATCATCTATTTGAACTTAACCCCAAACGTTGATGTCCTCACTTGTATTTTTCTTGATAATCTAACTGCCCAATACTTTAAGAAACAATTTTCAACTAGTAGGTGGATTAGATTGTATAATCTAACAATAAAATCTAGTGACACAAGGTCATGCTTCTACCAACTGTGTCAACCCTACTTTATCTAAGCAATTGAAGCAATGCAAAGCCTAAGACTCATGATTCAATGAAATAAAACACGGAATATCGATTAACTTGTACATGAATAAATTAACCTATGTTCATAACATATTAAAATTAATTTTAGATTTCATTCAAACTCATAATGATCTTCTTTCTTTTCTAGTTGTCTAATCTAACTACAGCATTAACTTTCCTCTCAACTCATTTTGCAATCACTAGCTTGTAATTAAATCTCTCTCACAAATTTAATTATCATAATTAATTCTAATTAACATGTATATGTCTAAATCAAGATAACTAAAATTAATTGAATTAATTGTGTAGACCCTGAATTCAACCTAACATGCAAATGTCCATCACGCAAAACTGAATTCACTCTCAAATTGAGAAAACCATCACCAAATGAATAATAGATTGATAAAACATGAATTTGTGGAAATTAAACTTCACAAATAATTGAAATGTAACATATAGAATAATCATATATTAATTATCCATTGATTGGCCAAAAAAGTAAATATCCATTGAGCTCTTTAACATCCCAAACGAATGTTCTAAATCATGATAAAAGCAATAACAACATCCAAAACACAAGAAGAATTCATAGAAAAATTGATAAATCAAGGCAAAAAAAAAAAAAAACTTATTTTTGCTATGCAAATCTTGATAGTCTTCAGTGATCCTACTAGAGCACTGCTAAAAACCTCAATTTGCATGCTAAGAAATACAAAATAATATAAAGTTTGAACAAGACTCGAAAAAGAAGTAGTTATGTCGTGCAAGCAACATGGACTTCGGCTCACTGAAGTCTCACAGACTGCTTTCATAGTGTATTATTTCTTCTCTGACTTTAGTAAGATGACGTGGAGTTGATATTAGACTTTAGTCCACCAAATTCTCGTGTAATGTTTGCGTATTCCAGGTCTATTTATGCATGAGCCAGTTTTTCATGAGTTTTTTTTTTTCTTTTGCATGCAAATTTTCATTTGGGACATTTGCTAATTTAATTTAATGATTATGAAGTTCGATTTTCAAAAATAATTAACTTGATTTTTTTTTAATATATTTTTCATGTTAGTTTATCAAATTTTGTGCATGGGAAGGAGGGTATTCAAAGGTTTTGATCACATCGAATTGGATTTCTAGAGTCGTCGGGATGTTAATTGCACTAACGTTATATTTAATTAAAAAAAAATGAAGATGGTGAGATATTCCAAGTTTTCCAAGCGACCAGATTTAAGGCTCCCAGTTTAAATTTTAAGACGTGGCAATAAAAAGGTGACTTTGTAAAGATACAACTGGCTTAGTTGCATCCCTAGATACAACAAGATAGTAAAGATAACTTATTTAGCTTATAAGGTTAATAATTTGGAGTAGACGTTGTGAACTCCTAAAAATTTAATAAGTTAATTTAGAAAAGTCTTTCAATATTAAAATTATTTTAGTAAGATTGTTAGTTGATGTCATCAAACTTGAAATTGGGGGAAAAAACGCACATGAAAAACTTTGCTAAGATTTTAGTCAAAATTAGATATAATGCCCTAAAAAAATTCAAAATTAACAATATAAATTTATTCACAAGGAATGTAAAATGCAACATTCCAAAAATTTATAAAACAAGTAAAACAATAAGCAAAATCTAGGCTATAAGCAAAATATCTCCTCTATTATAGTTTCACAAAGATTCAAAAGTAATTGATAATGGAATTCTAAATATTCCAAAATACTACTCTTCAAAAATTAAGAAAAAAAAAAACTAAAGAAAGGTACTTGGTAATCTAAAGCATATTAATTATAATTCGAGATTTCATATTTGATAACAAGAAATTTCTTTTATGTAAATACAAGTATATGCATTCATAAATAAACCATATACAGTTATACATTTTTAGAAGATTACATATTAGTATTAATTGTTTATACATTTTCCAAAAATATATACCAATACATTATATATATAATATGTATACACAAGTCAATTATAGTTATAATTTGGTATTCTCATTACTTATAATTGGAGGAATGCTCTTAAATAATGCATTTTTTTTTTAAATTTCAAAATAGTGTACTCAGAAAAATTATTCCAAAAATAGGTCGTGAAAGCATGGATTGAAATGCACCTTCAGTTTTGCTAATTGTTGCAAAATTGAAGACACGGACCTTCAAGCAATTTGCTTGAGGGCGTGGACTTGTTTGTGCCTCAGTGAAATTTGTGTTGAAAGTACAGACCACACATGCACTTTAAATACATGCTAACCCGTACCCATATAACTAATCCCATCGTCAAATTTTTTCCACTGAAGATCCACCATCCACGTGTGCATTGCAACCCTACACCCTGCAAACCTATGCTTGTGCAAAGTAACGAACACTACAATATTTGGAAATTAATAATACAAAAATGTAAGTAGAAGACATTTATTTTTATTTTACCTTCTGCAAACTCCATCTTTTCGTTTTTTTTTTCTTTCATTCGCATGAAGAAAAAGAAGTTGTATCGATTCGAAATGATGGGATTTAAATGAGTAAGTTGAGATCTACCATTTCCTTAATGAAAAAACTCGATTAATCTATATTTTAATATGTATTTTGACAATTTTTTTACATTTTCTTTATTATTGTGTTTGTTTTCAATATTTGAGAAAATTGTTGCTGTGATGTTATGTTTTTTGAAAAATACTATTGCTTGTTGTTAGTTTCTAGTGTTTTTTATTTAAATTAGTTATCTTTTTGTTGTGAAATTTTGGGGGAAAAAATAAAATTAAAATGGAAAGATATTGCCTGTTTTTCTACAAATGCAATGTCAAATTTAAAATACCAATATCACCCTGCTTATGGAATTGCTGATAATTTATATTTACTATGGATAAGAAAACAATGGGTGACTACGTGAAATTAATGATCTTTGTATTTGGAAAAATTATGGATGGTAATTGGAAAGCAGAAAAGATAGGATCCAGTAAAAAGTTGAAAAAGAAGAAAAATATGAATTACACCAAATTCTTGTATAGAATATGCCAAAGTATTGGAGTCAATCAAACTGAAGTTAAGGTTAAAATAATTCACAAGCATCCTATTTTCTATAGAAGCGGTACATCATATCCCTTAATGGTAATTAAAGATCATGATGATGTTCAAAAACTTCATTGAAATGGCTGAATCATTTGGAAATCATGGCATACAACAGTTGTAAGTTAAAATTTTCAAAGATTTGGGGGATCCCTCTAAAAGGTAGACATTCCAAGAAAGTGGGCATCCACATTCTTAACATAACATGGAAGAAATGCCTCCTAAGCCATCGATGTTTGTTTCGACCCCCATGGAAGAGGCACCGTTGGCAAACGAAGATAAAGTAGACAGAGCGGTTACTCTAGTGTTACAACGACTAGACATGCATGATCCTTACATGGTTTGTTTGAGAGTGGAAACTGTAATAGACACCAATGTTGGAGTAGGTATTGAGAAGGACAATTTTGATTATGAGGAGAGCTCTAAGGAAAAGGATGAGAAGAGTGAAAACAATGGAGATGATATACCTGAAGAGGATCCTCCAATTGTACATGCACACTCGACACAGGCAATATATTAGTTCGAACAAGCTGAATCACCTAATATGACAGTTAGAGATCTTGTTCCCTACTACATATCTTTCATGGATGTTGTAATTTCTTCACATTTTGTAATAAACTATTTCACAGTTGTTTCTTAACATTTTGTATGTCTTTCATGGATGTTGTCAATTCTTATACGCTTTTACATTTTCTTATAAAGTTGTTTGTTAGATAATGTCAAGAAATTTATTAGATATTGTTAATTTCCATAAATAATTTATCAATTCACTAGACTCTACTTTGTAGCACGTTATGCCCATCTATTATGCACCAACATTTTATTTTTATTTTTTTTGTTATTCTTTATGTAAACTTTTAATTTTTTTTCAAAAAAAAAAAAACTTAATTTGAGAAAATTTATTTTTCTTTACATGATTTTTTATAAAAATATTTTCCAATAATAAAACAAAAAAAAAATTATGGTCCACACCTTTAGTTTTACAAAAATTAGCAAACTAAAGAGGCATTCCAAGTTTATGCTTTCGCGACCTATTTTTAGAATAATTTTTTCAAATATGCTATTTCATAAATTTTTTATTAAACAAATGCATTATTTAAGAGCATTTCTCCTTATACTTGTATTCTAAAAATAAATGCAAACAATATATTCTCCTCAAAATATGCCTTACTATGTATCTCAAATTGTTGTTATGATGTCCCTATGCATATGTGCATACAGTGTTTTCGAAAGTCTCATCCTAAATTTAAAATCCAATTTGGGACCTTTAGATAAATGACTTAATAAATAATCATGTCAATAAATATATGAAAGGCAAATAAATAAATAATATTAACTCTTGAGTTTATTACAAAATAAACAACATTACAAACTCACTAATAATTTAATATTACATGAATGAAAATGATATATAAGTTAAATCGTATTATTAATTATTCATATAATCTAAAATACATCTATAATTATTGTAGGTGTATGGATGAGATTTTAACATACATGTTAAAACAATGTCACCAACCAATATGAAAAGAGCAATAATAAGAAAACTTAGTTTTGATGATTTAATTAGATGCCCCAATAAAATTTACTACGTGGAGATGGACTTACTACAAAATATAATTACATTTATATATTGTTGTATAATAAGAATGAAATTGATGCAGTATAACAAGTGAGATTAAATAGGATTTTTATCACAAACAATTGATTTTTTGAATAACCGGTGTGCAACCTTCAAATATTAATTGATTCTATAAATTCCTTGATATTTGGTATCCAAATTCGATAATTTTATAAATTTGAGAATTTAGGAGAAAGATAGAATAATGACGGCTCAAAATTTCGATAATATTCAATGATAATCTCTATTCAATGCCCTAGGGCATACAAATAATAGTAGGTATAAAGCTACCAAAAATAAAACATAAGAATTTTCCAAAAATGGAAACTTCTAAAATTTTCCAAAAATATAAATGCCTAAAACTTAAGGACATGTAAAAAATTAGAAGACAAATACAACGCCACAAATGACACTAAAAAAAGAAGCATCTATAAAAGTTATAAATAATATAAAAATTATCAAAAATAGCGAATTCGATTGTTTAAGGGACTAAACGAAGGTCCAGAAATCAAGAAATCGCGACCGATCCAATTTTGGGCCATTTCGCCATGTATCTGTTTGCTAAAACTTTCACCTCTTCAGAAATGGTTTAACTCAATATAAAATCCATCTTTCGCTAAGAACTTAAGTATAAATCTTTAAATTAAAATTTATAAATGGGCTCCCTTAAAAGCTAAAGTGCGTCCCCATGCATAAGATAATATTAATAAGGTTTCTTAATTAATACAATACATGTTATTTTAAATATAATTTAAGGTGTATACCTCTATAATTGAAGCTTGAATTCCTAATAATGACAATAATAACAACACTAATATTAGTAATGTCAACAAGAAAAATAAACAACAATAACCATAATAGTCCACATTTATAATTATAACTCAAAGATTGGGGACCCATCTTAATAATATCTGATAATGTACACATGCAAATCATATGGTGTTCGATGTAATTGTAATGTCCCGAAAATTTTGAAAAACTATATGAAAATTTAAGAAAATAAGCAAAATGATAATTACTTTTAGGTTAAGGTAGTGAGAATGACAATTTCGCAATATTAAAAACTTTGAGAAATTTATGACAAAAAAAATTGAGTAAGTATTTATGTTCGAAATAATCAAATTAGCTTAAATATAAAATTTCGTATAAAGTATCATAATTTAGTAAGAAACTAATATATATACTAAACGATCCCATAAATAGCTAATTATTTATATTTATCCAAATCTTTATCTTATTTTCTCTTTTTCCCTTCTCTTTTTTTCTTTCCTTTCTTTTCCTCCTCTCTTTTCCTTCTCCGTCAGCTGCCCACATACTCCTTCCCGGTCCCACGTCTCAACCCCCACCGCGTCATTCCCTTCCTTCCTTTCCATGACAGAGCAGCAGCAGCAGCACATCAGCCGACCTCCATCCCATCAGCTACTATCGGTCACGTCATCCATCCCCTATTTCTTCTTTCTTCCTTTTCTTTTTCTTTTTCTTTTTCTTCTTCTTCTAGTCGCGTTCCTTCCTCGTCATTTTCCAGCCAGCCTGATTTCCCATTTCCTATCTTCTTCTTTTCCTTTCTTCTTCCTTCCCTCCTTTTCTTTCTCTTTCCCATCGCCTCCCCCACCTGATGCTTGCCCGCTGCCCCATCTCCCTACCCCTTCCCTTTTTCTTCTCGCACATTCCCCACCCGATCTTTTCTTCCCATTCCCTTTCTCTTTTCTTTTTCCTTCTTCTCGGCTACTTCGCCGTTCCTTTTTCTCTTCCGAAGACCAATGAGCAACAAGCCTTAGGCGAGAGCTCTAGCAGGCATCTTCGCTTCTTCGTTTTACTTGGCCGACGAGGAGACAAGCAGCAACGTCCAAGTGAAGAGAACCACAACAAACCGCAACATCCAAGCACTCCAGGCAAGCATGAAAGGAGGTGACTAGCAAAGGGAAGAAAGCCAAGGAGGGAGCGATGTGTGTGTATGTGCGTGAGGTGGAGGAGTCGCCCTGTTGCAACCATGTGTATGTGCATGTGTGCGAGGAAGCAGGACAGCAATCGCGACGGCAACAACGACAGCAACCGCAACGGCAGCACTCCAGAGGAGAAAAGAAGAGGAGAAATGGGAGGAAGAGAAAGACATATATATGTATGTATACAAATGTATGTTGGACAACAAGGAGAAAGAGGAAACGGGAAGGTGAATCCAAGGGAGAAGGAGGAATTGCGTGAACGATAGTGAGCGTGTGTGCTAGTGTGTACGTGAGGTGTATGTGTGGTGTATATGTGTGTATGTACGTGAGCATGTGTATGTATGTGCTGATGTATGCGTTGTGTGTGCAAAGTGTGTTTGTATGTGTATGAGTAGGTGTGTGTGCTGGTGTACGTGTGGTGTGTGCGAAGTGTGTAGGTGTATGGGTAGGAGTGTGCTAGTGTGTGTGTGTACAGTGTGTATGTGGGGTTCGGTGTGTAAGAGATAAGAAGTAGAAAAGGGAAAAGAAATGGGTTAGGAAATGAAGGAGAAGAAGAGGAAAATGGAAGATTTCAGAAGGAAAAACATAGAGAGTTAGGTAGAAAGATTTGAAATATGTACATTCATAAAGGTAGCCTAGAAGAGAGTGAAAAGAATTGAGAAGAAGAAGTAAGAAAGTGGAGAAGTCCGAGGGGTGAAGAGAGTCTAACAAGGAAACAAGGAGGAAAGTTATGGGTAAGAGAGCCAAAAGGAAGAGGAGAATAAGGAGGAAGGAAAAGGAAAAGTTGGAAGAAGGAGAAAGCGAGAATTGAAGACGGAAAAAGGGTAAGGAAAAGAGAAGAAGAGCCAAAAGATAAAGGCAAGAGGATATTGATCTTGTGTATGTGCGTAGGTGAAACTTGTCTGTACGTGTGTATATGACGTTATTACGAGGGAGGTGGGCATGTATGTGTGCAAAGGATGGCCGGTGTATGTATGGTGATGGAAGCGTGAGTGAGGATGGAGACCAATAGAGAAGATGGGAAATCTTGTAGGTGAAGATGTCAACAAAGGAGAGAAGAAAGAAGGCGATACGAAACCTTTAGTGACTACTAATCCTACAGGTTGTCCTACAAGTAGTTCGTTGGAAGATATTAGAGACAAATTGATAAACAAAAGGTTTAAAGATGCTTTATGTAAAGGAGAGGTGAATTTGAAAAAATTTCCAAAAAGGAGAATAATAAAGGAAAAAGAGAAGAAGGAATGAGATGGTGAAGCTGAGGAGAAAAAGAGAATTTCTTGAAGAAAGCAAGTGTGTCTGTGTGTAAAATTAAATGGGAAAAGGAGGTGTTTATGTTGGTGTAGATGGTGAAGAGAATGATTTAAGCAAAGTCTAAGATGATGGCCTGAGGGATATTTAGAATAAAATGAATTTCGCAATTGAATGTTCAAATGATGTTGAGGAAGATCATTCTTCGCTAAATACCTTAATACAAAACCTTTAGTTGTCCTTCCCAAGGGTATTTTACCTACGAAGAAGAAGGAATTCCGAATTTGGCAGGTCAAAAACATTCCATTACTTGACTTCTACACAAGGAAAGCAGATAGTCGATCACAACAACTTGAGGTACTGAAACAATGATTCTTAGGAAGGTCGTTCTTTCTGGAACCCTGTATTAGAATCACGTTAAAGAAGTGTTCAACATTTTAAATCTTGTTCGCCTAAAGTTTCTTAAGGTGGAAACTTCACGCCTTGCCATCAAACGTATAATGAATAGAGTACACATATCATATGCTAGAAAACTACCGAAGTTAGGTGAAGATGCTGCTTTCTATGATTTGGTCGAGGAAGCGTTGCAAAAGGACACTGATTTCAAAAGGAAAGTAAAGGGATTACCTGCTGGAATCACTCGATTTCGGTTGGAACTATAATGACCTTAAACAAGTGAGTGAGAAACTTAATGATATGCTACAATGTTGTGATCGGTTGATATGTATTGCTAAATCCTGATATATTACATATGTGTCATTTCTTGCTTGTTTGTGATTGCAATTGTGGTGATTTATTTACTTCCTTAACCAACCATAAGATAAAGAAGTTGGGTAGAAAATCATACGAAGAAACCAATAATTAGGTAAATTACTGATAAATACAAGAGTAACGATATGAAGATTAAAATGGACTATGGATAGACAACACCTTACCTTAGGTTACTAATGCTAACCTTACTGATGTAATATCCAAATTTAGCTTGGGTTTCTTAAAATGAAGTAGTACATGTAAATTTAAATTTTTCTATGTATATATGTATAATGGGCGTTTACGCATAGACGTACAGGATAAATTAGGTATCATTATGTATATGTATAAGAATCTAACTCCAAATATATATATATATATATTGTACACATAGGTATTTGAGGATTTGAAAGGGATATATACATATGTGGCTACCCTAAGTGACTTTTGAATGCATAAAACTAAGCACTCAAGAGGTGAAATGACATAGAGGTGTCACGGAATGATAATCATAAATCAATCCCGAGTGATTGATTTGACGTTAAGTGAGATGGCATAGAGGTGTCAAGAAATGAAGACCGTAGCTTAAACCCGAAGGGCCGATTTAACGGTAGATGAGATTGTGTCGGGCTTGACTGATTTTATTTTGTTAGTTTAATCTTCCCAATCACATCTATGACATTTAATGTTTGATATCTCTTGTCGCGATGAGTGTTAATGTAAGGTGTAATTGTGTTACTTGTGGAATTGATTAGGTTCCTAATGTTGCCATTGGAATTGTATTCCTTAAATGTTGATAGTTACTTATTACCTTAAATGTGGATTAGTTTGTGACTATATATTGTTTGATCACTCGAACCCATTTAATTAAAGAAGTGGACTCGATTAAAATTTGATATGCATTTACACGAAACACTGCATGAGATTGAAGGCTATCATTGCTACAAGACTCGTCAAAAGTAATTAGAGGATTACTGTTCCCCCAAGTGTGAACTAAGTGATTAGGGATTGTCGCGCCTTAACGATCTTGAGTCCGGTCGGTCCTTGAGGGTGTTACTCCGACTGTACAAAGACATAGGAGTGTTCACTATTGAAGTAAAAATATTATAATTATCAAAGTAATAAGATAAATAAATCGGGTAATGAGACCTAGGCACTGATAGTAGCTTCGGAATCTCCAACCTAAAGTCAAGGAGGGCGTAAACCTTATACTTCACGTCAGTTACCGGAAAACCGCGTGAGATGCTGCATTCATATGGTTGTTCATGCATAGCATATGATTTGATAACTTGATTTGAAATTGCTTGTGCGTATGTAGCATTGAAAGTATTGCACTCCCATTCACTAAGTCGTAGTGTACTCACTCCTCCACAGACTATTTTGCAGGTAAAATTATGAAAGCTCGAGATGGGATAAGATGTGAAATGTCAAGAGTTTTTTAAAGCCAAGGACAATAAAGTAAGAATTGTGAATGTTATACTATTTAGACGAAATGTTATTTTAGGACCTTAATGTAAATCTTGAATTTGTGAAACTTAGGATTTTATTCCATTTTACTGGTTGGTAGGGGATATCGACTCTCTGCGATCATGGTTAACTATGGGATACGGAATTCATAGTTATATTTTATTATATAATTATATGTAATATGATTAGTCGTAAATGTAATTAATTATTTAGAGTTTTAATATCTCTGGCTTGTAAAACAATTATTATATACGAGTGTACACATGCCATGATAATTTTTAACGAAAACTTCCAGGCCCCTTTGGGGCGTGACAGTAACTTTCCAAATGGTGATAAGATATGAAAAATTCTTGATAAAAGGAAATGTAAACCAAGAAAATAAAATCATGGTAGTTCATAAATCGAATAACGAACAACTACTATATCATATCATAAACTCAAGGTGTCAACATAAATAATATGATTATAAGATACAATAAGCACTATTTATAAAAATATAGTGCCGAACTTTTATAGTTATGATCTTGATATATACATAAGAATAATCCCAAGATTGTGACTGTAAACATAATATACATGTATATACAGTGATAACAATTATGCAGCATACGAGAAACTTTATTTAAGTCAATACCTAGCCAAATTTGATTTTAAGGATTATCAAATCCTATGAGCTAAATGCAGGAAGCAAATCAACATATCATTAATGATATTGACCCAACAAATGTAACTAAGAAGTATAATTCAAGACCAATAGAAAATATGAATACAATGTTGCTTACTATATATGCAAGACCGTAGCTTAAACCCGAAGGGCCGATTTAACGGTAGATGAGATTGTGTCGGGCTTGACTGATTTTATTTTGTTAGTTTAATCTTCCCAATCACATCTGTGACATTTAATGTTTGATATCTCTTGTCGCGATGAGTGTTAATGTAAGGTGTAATTGTGTTACTTGTGGAATTGATTAGGTTCCTAATGTTGCCATTGGAATTGTATTCCTTAAATGTTGATAGTTACTTATTACCTTAAATGTGGATTAGTTTGTGACTATATATTGTTTGATCACTCGAACCCATTTAATTAAAGAAGTGGACTCGATTAAAATTTGATATGCATTTACACGAAACACTGCATGAGATTGAAGGCTATCATTGCTACAAGACTCGTCAAAAGTAATTAGAGGATTACTGTTCCCCCAAGTGTGAACTAAGTGATTAGGGGATTGTCGCGCCTTAACGATCTTGAGTCCGGTCGGTCCTTGAGGGTGTTACTCCGACTGTACAAAGACATAGGAGTGTTCACTATTGAAGTAAAAATATTATAATTATCAAAGTAATAAGATAAATAAATCGGGTAATGAGACCTAGGCACTGATAGTAGCTTCGGAATCTCCAACCTAAAGTCAAGGAGGGCGTAAACCTTATACTTCACGTCAGTTACCGGAAAACCGCGTGAGATGCTGCATTCATATGGTTGTTCATGCATAGCATATGATTTGATAACTTGATTTGAAATTGCTTGTGCGTATGTAGCATTGAAAGTATTGCACTCCCATTCACTAAGTCGTAGTGTACTCACTCCTCCACAGACTATTTTGCAGGTAAAATTATGAAAGCTCGAGATGGGATAAGATGTGAAATGTCAAGAGTTTTTTAAAGCCAAGGACAATAAAGTAAGAATTGTGAATGTTATACTATTTAGACGAAATGTTATTTTAGGACCTTAATGTAAATCTTGAATTTGTGAAACTTAGGATTTTATTCCATTTTACTGGTTGGTAGGGGATATCGACTCTCTGCGATCATGGTTAACTATGGGATACGGAATTCATAGTTATATTTTATTATATAATTATATGTAATATGATTAGTCGTAAATGTAATTAATTATTTAGAGTTTTAATATCTCTGGCTTGTAAAACAATTATTATATACGAGTGTACACATGCCATGATAATTTTTAACGAAAACTTCCAGGCCCCTTTGGGGCGTGACAGTAACTTTCCAAATGGTGATAAGATATGAAAAATTCTTGATAAAAGGAAATGTAAACCAAGAAAATAAAATCATGGTAGTTCATAAATCGAATAACGAACAACTACTATATCATATCATAAACTCAAGGTGTCAACATAAATAATATGATTATAAGATACAATAAGCACTATTTATAAAAATATAGTGCCGAACTTTTATAGTTATGATCTTGATATATACATAAGAATAATCCCAAGATTGTGACTGTAAACATAATATACATGTATATACAGTGATAACAATTATGCAGCATACGAGAAACTTTATTTAAGTCAATACCTAGCCAAATTTGATTTTAAGGATTATCAAATCCTATGAGCTAAATGCAGGAAGCAAATCAACATATCATTAATGATATTGACCCAACAAATGTAACTAAGAAGTATAATTCAAGACCAATAGAAAATATGAATACAATGTTGCTTACTATATATGCGCATAATTACAGTTTCATGTGCAATCTATGGCCTTGTTTTCTTTTTTTATGTTCAACGTAATAATATTTCGGAAGCTTACGTAACTATATGTAGGTAACTATAGACATATATAGAATGTATACATATAAGAGTACAAGTTATCACTTTGTTTGCATATAAAGGGATTATATGGATTTTAATATTCGATTTTTTTTTTTTATTTAATTAGGATCGGATCACTAAGCAAAAATTCTAGAGATATTTTTTTATTCAAAGCCCGATAAACTTTAAAAACGTAAATTAAAGGACTACTTATATCAACCCTGAATTATAATCCTAAAGCCCTAAAATTTTACTTCTATATCAAAAAATTAATTCAAACGTTAACACTATTATAAAAATATTAAATTCAATTATCTTACTCCAACAACCAACTGCCAAATAATAAATCAATTCAAATTTTACAGTATATTAGGGCCTCCAGGAAGCCCATTTACGCCCCAAAAAGCGCTTAAAAGCCCCTTTTCACCCTCTTCCTTAAATCCTTCCCTTATACCGTCACCTTGTTCTCTCCAACTAAGCATTACCCTAACCAATTAAACAAACCAAAATTTCCCCTCCTCTAACTGTTGCATGGGCAGCTAATCCACTTCCCCATTCTCTTCATGTCATAAAATCACCATCATATCCAAGTATGTCCTCAAAATCATGAAGATAGAACAACTCAAATCCACTCCAGATCTTTTCTTTATGCACAAAAACACAAAAGCAATCAAAGAACTTGTCTTTCTTCCATTAATTTTTACCCAGTTACCCCCTCAATCTTGCATCACTTTAGCTAACTTGAGCATCTTATAGAGTACACTCAAAATCAACAAGTTCAAGACAATCTTCTCTCCAAAAAGAAAAACATTTTCCAACCATGCCACTAAGAAAGGAAACCTCAAGTTAACCTCTTTTTCTCCTCCCCACTTCATTGTATGCCTTGTCATTATCACAATCCTTCCACCTCTTCTTCCTTTTCAATTTTCAACATCATCCTTAAGCCTTGAAGAAAAATGATAAAAGCCAACTTAACCTAAGAACCAAACCTATCCTAAAGTCTTCTTCTTCCTAAGCT
Organism: Laguncularia racemosa; assembly: GCA_037954665.1. Classification (NCBI taxonomy): domain Eukaryota; kingdom Viridiplantae; phylum Streptophyta; class Magnoliopsida; order Myrtales; family Combretaceae; genus Laguncularia; species Laguncularia racemosa. Next base: position 5,671,389 of record JBBMOL010000014.1, on the reverse strand, counting down.
CAATAACCACTTACAACTAAACCTTGGTTTTAGCAAGAAGAGCTAGTAGAACTGAACATGGAACAACTTTTGGGGAAGCTAGAAGAAAGAAGGGAAGAGATAGCTACGGTTTATGGGAAGAAGGGGGGAAGTAGGAGGAGGGATTATATCACTTGAAGGCCAACATTTCAAGTTGGTAAGAGCTATAAAAAGGTGAAATCTTTTCACTCTTGGTATGGGTTAGTTAGAATGTTAAATTAAAAAGTTAGAACTTATAGTGGATTTGAGCATTCTTAAGATAAAGATGATATAACTAAACATGACAAGTGAAGGTTTGAGAAAACTAAGCTAAACTAAAAAGGGAAATACAAATAAAACTCATCCCCATGTTAGACCAAAACTAGAAATGGAATGGGCTTCATATGATTAATGTAACTTCAATAGAGGGGGAAAATGTGTGCAAAAATACAAAAGAAAAGTGTGGCAAGTATGTCTTGCATGTTTAGCTAAGAGGAATGCCTAGAGACAAGGTGGGTGTCTCTTTGACTTTTCTATAGGAAAAAAAAAATAATATAAATAATAATAAATAAAATAGAAATAATGGAGGAAAAAAAAAAACCAATCCATGTGTGTTGCTTAGTGGTGTGAGTAAAGATTAGCCAATGGAAGTTCAACAATTTGATGTATATTGGTTTGGAAAAGTATACTATGCTATGACCGTACTTAAACTAAATGGGTTTTTCTTTCTTTTTTAACCAATTGACTTATTTAAGTGATAATGAGCACTTTAATGGAAAAAGGATATATATTAATTGTTAATCAAGTGTAATATGAAAACATGTTGTAGGTGCCTAATTTAAAGTGACCTTTGAATTTGAAGAATGGGACATAAGAAATATCATAGGCATGATTGACTAAGTTTTTCTAAGGCCTAAGGAAATTTTGATCAATTATGTGTAAAAATTCCAAACACAAAATACCATGATGAACAAAGATGAAAATGGGAGTTGTCTCATTTTTGAATTATTAGAGATACAGAAAACATGATGGATTGTCATGCAAGATTGTATTGGATAACTTAAGAATTTCACAAAAATGACACACAATTGGCCTTGATTCACTATCCTCAATTTGATGACAAAGTGTCTTCTATGACTAATTTAGAGAATCTTAAATATAATCTTGGTATTTAGATTGATAACTTGGTAAATAATTGAAAGTTTAGATTAATTATCGTGTTATGGAATAAGGGCTCTCAAACCACAAGTTCCCATGGTGGTTCTTTGCTAATTTTTATAAAACTCATTTCCATACAATGTTAAGGGTAGCCTAATGAAAAGAGCAAAACAACTTAGGTTTTAGACATTAAACAAAAGTAATGGAATTGCTTAAGAAGCACTTAATTAATCATATCCAAAATGTGACATACAAAACATTTTTATTCATAAAAAGTGTGCATAAAATACTTAATTTAATATGATATGAGAAATCTGTGAAGCCTAGAAAGAAAAAATAATAATAATGATAAGATAAATAATAAATATATATAACAATATATATATGTCCAATCAATTTGAATTAGAGAATCAACTAAAACTTCCAAGCTTTATGACACCTCTAGATGACCAAAAGTAATCAATTAAAGCATCTCAAATGCAAGTACACTTGAAAGCCTTTGAAATGACTATAAGAGCCCAAAAATTGAACTTAAAATGAGAAAGTTATGATCAAAATACAAAACTAGTCGTAACTAGAAAATATAGCAAATTTAGTTTAAATACTTTAGATAATTTACTAAGAAATTATACTAATACTATTATTTTCCTTATCAAGTGATCTTAACCTTAACCCGTAGCTACTTGAGGATTACTACGATTAATAGGCAACATGGTCTAGTAAGTATTCCTATGACTATTACATTTGTTCATGATTGTAACTTTAACTACACTTATATTGAATATATTAATACTTGGATGCTTAGGGTTGGGGGTTGCATGTGATTGAACTATTGCTTGTTCCTTGTGATAAATTACGATAATATATTAAAATGATCTTGGATGATGTATTGAGTAATAAAGTGTTAAGGTTTCTGATTATTTGTGGAAATTATGGTAACCCCCTAAATAAATGAACTTTAATGATATCTAACTTAAGTAATAAATCAAACCATACATACCATGAATTGCATTTTGAAGATCATCAACATCATGTAGTAGTATAGAAAAGTTGCATGGAAGTGATTATCCATATGTAACCTTGTCTTAACCTTTGGGAACTATTAAGTACCAGAAAATGCCACTCTTTAATTGAAACTAAATCTAAAGATTCACTATTAGGGGCAAGCAAGACTACTAGTGCTGCTCACATCCACATCTCTTTAGGCATATAACATATTATTATTGTATTATGAATATAATTACTAAACTATCAATTTAAAGTTTTATGATGAGTAACTAAGCCCGAGGTGAGTGAAACTTAAAGTTGTTTGGTTATTATTTCCCAACCCAAGTAACAGATGGCGTAAATCCATGTTATATATAACTTCCTGATGATTCTATATATTGATGCATTCATATGCTTAATTTTGCATTCATATATTTTTTAATTAACTTGCTTGATACTTGCTTGAAAGGTGTAATATATGAGGAATACCTCATTAAGTTAGATGTAGCTCACACCTTAACATTTTTCTTTTACAAGTCATACATAAGCTGGGAATGCATTAAGATCATAGTAACAAGCGTTCAAAACTCAAAACTTGAAAGACAGATGTAGAATTGAAATATAAGTTAACTACAATTAGGATGATAGATAAAAAGATCTATATCCTATTTATTTTAAAACCTTTTTCATTTTCAAAACTCATTTGAACCAATGTTGTGCATAATTGTTCTTTGTTATGTTTTTACTCGAATATAAAATGAGGGATTAGTTTATCTAACCTTAGGTATTAAACATGGAATGGCATAGGCTTTAAAATATATGATGGAGAAAATGAAATTTTTTGGTTGCAAGTTTGAACTAGACTTTTGATGTAAAGTGTGTATTCGATTGTATGTGAGATGCAAGTAGAAACTACATTATGAAGGAAACCATTGTTTTGTAAGTTGTCACTACAATACTCCATGTTGCTAAAGGAAAATTTAAAGCAATATCAATCTTTTGTGAAGCTTAGTTAAATACTCATTTATAAGTAAGTCAAATCCTTAACTTGGAAATAGTATAGTGAGCCATCTATCATATGCCAAGGGTCTAATAGAGGTTAAGTAGACACCTAGATAGGCAAGGCATTACAAATAGGGTTCTATCTTCATAGTTGTGAAAGTTTTGTGGTCAAATTGAAATGTATAGTTAAATTGGTGGGCTGGATGATCAATCCATCATGGATTTGTGTTCCTTGCAATTTTAAGATAATTTTGGATAAGTTACATATGGAATGTGATGGTAAATTGGTTATGATATGAAATTTACAAGAGGTTAAGAATAGTCTAGTCTTCTTATATGTATGGGTTTTATATTCCATCTTAATAAATGAGTTTCATGTAAAATATAGTCCAATAATACCAATATCATATATTTAGGATACTTGTCTCAAAATTTATGTGATTGACAAGAATTATCCCAAAAATTTAAATTTAAGAGTAAAGTTGACCATTATGGTCACAATAGCATATTTATCTTGACAATGTGGCTAAAAGTGTGGCTAAAGGTAGGAAAATGTTTTCAAAAAAGAAAAAGCAAAGAAAAAAAATGGCATAATACACTCAATCACAACTCTTCTTTCTAAACAAATTAACTCGTCACAAACAATTGTGTTCTCTTATAACCATCTTCACCAATTTTAAATAGACTTTAAAAAAAAATTATTCCTTCTTTCACTTTTACTACATTTAGTTAGTTACATATAATCCAAATAAGACAAACTATCTAAATGTTAGTCTAAAAGCTAGGTAGATAAGATAGAAATTAGATTATTTCCAAATTAGGTTTTAAAAAGATAAATGTTTCAAGATAAATAAATTTTATAAAGACCCATGATAATATCACATTACAACTTAAACTTTATATTATTTTTTATGAAAAAATTTAATGAATACACTTAACAATTGTTAAGATATTAAATAAAAAATAAAAAATCTTTCTTAACCTCATTCACAGCTTAAGCCTAATATAAATAAATTTAAAAAAGCTCATTTCCATTAATGGGATACTTTTATATCTCATATGAGATAGAATATCTGTTAATATAATTTTCTTAATCATTCAAAGAAATTTTATGGTAAAAGTTTTAAATTTTTTTTTTTTTTTTGGTATAAACTTCTTTTTTACCCGGTCAGACCTGTCTGAAAATTTGCAAAAGGACCACCATGCCAAGTGGTGATCATCCTATTCTCTTGATGGCAAATGGCAAACACCCATCCAATTTCGATTCCTAAGTCTCATGCCACCCTCATATTTCTTTCCTTAATGAACACCATGGAATTCACTACAAAAACACAAGATGTATAATACTTAAAAATTCAACAATCCCGCATTCCTGAAGCAAGTAGAACAAGGAAATAAGAATAGGCACAAGAAACAACCCATAGCAAATGGAAGGGGCTGATCCAGCAAGGAATGTGCTTCACCAAAGAAGCAAACTATCAGTTTGTCCAATGAAATTGGCCATCGGCGGTGTCGCAGTGGCGGCAGTTCTCGGTTATTTGACCTTATACACCAAGAAGAAGCCGGAGGCGTCCGCTGTCGATGTGGCTAAGGTGACCGTTGGACTCGCTGGTCCTGAAAACACACGTCCCCCGAAGTAGATGTTTCATATTAGTTAAATCAGCATCCTAAATTTAATGCGTACCATTTATGATTATTTTACTTAGCTTCCTAGATATTGACTTTGTCATGTAAGTCCGTATTTCATTTTTCTTTTTTTATTTGCTTGTCTTATATGTAACCTAGAATTTAAATACTAAATAAGATTTACATACATACAAGGAAACTTCCTTTTGTTCTCTGTTGATTATTGCATGGCCATTTCTTGTCAATTTTTAGAAATTTTCACTACGCACATGGAAAAAAGAGGCTTAAGGTCACATGTCCTATGCTAGAAATTTTAAAGATAAAGGAATACTTCCATGGTGGAAATTATAAGGATGCGAATCAAGATAAAATTCTAATAAAGGAGGGAGGATATATATATATATATCCCAAGAGGAGACGAGAGTCCGATTAGGTATCTTACAAATTTGAAAATTCAATTCATTGAGATTTTAGATAGCTTAAGTTATTCCTATTATCATGGATTTACATCATTCATTATATGATTGTTATTGTCAATATCTTGTCAGTGAATTATTCATCGCTTGTTATTTGAACATGTATTTAATTAATTTATATGCTATAAATTAACTTGGTGGAGATTGATGTCTCATAATCAAAAAATTGTATTTGTAGTTATATTATAATATATTCAAATATTTGGCTAAAAGGATATAAGATATTGACTTGGCAAGTTGATAATTTGGGTGACTCAAATAGATAATTTAGATTATTATCCAAAAAGGACTATTATTCTAAGAGGAAATTAAAGTACTCTAGCAAATTTTTAAGGATAATTCTAGGATCAATGTAGAACTATAAATGTTATGGAGAGACTAATGAACTAAGTTCTGGAGATGTCAAAACATCTCAAGCTAAGAAGATGCAACAAGCTTTGAGGGTTCATCTATGAGGCTTAGTGAAGACGGTTAGTGAAGAACTTCAAGGACATCAAAGCTTAGGAACCATTGCAACTCATGTTCAATACAACTTGGTACAAGTCAAAGTGGAGATTAGAGCTTGAAGCCACCAGCTTTGGAAATGAAAGCTATTGGCGTGGAGAAATAAAGATCGTTAGCCTAAGCTACCGGCGTGAGAAATAAAGGTCACCGGCCTAAGTTGCCAGCGTTGAATTCAAGGCTAGCCGATGTTTAAATAAAAGCCGCTAGCTTTCTTTTAATTGTGTTTGTAACTTGTTGTTCATGAGGATTTTTGGGAGGGACATATAAATACCCTCTTGGTCGCATTTTAGAATAGTTTTTGGATTATTTTGACATCAAAAAGACTTTCATATTCCCTTATGTTCTTGTGTAGAATACATACTTTAGGAACATTCAAGAGAGAATTGATCATCTTTCTTGTGGAGTGTTCTACATTAGAACAAACCCTTTGTCTTAATTTCGTGATCAACAACTAAGAGAAACCTAACTCTAGTCCATCTTAAGGATTGAATCAAATTGTTTATGAGAGTTTTCGCGTTACTATTGTGAAGGTTTGTAATATCCAAAAGGAGTTCTCAAGCGAATTCATAGAGGTTTCATATCAATAAATAACCAATATCATTAATAATCAGTAACTTCTTGGTTCTTTTACATAAAAAGGTGTAATACATACATACATATATGAGAGATGGGGTTGAGCTTTGAATGAAAACAAAAAAATATGGTGTAAGGAGTACTAACTTCAATTTTTTATTATTATTATCATTATTTGCTACTTGATTTTAGTTTAGAAATGGTTTACATAGGGATGAATACAGAAACGTATAACTGGGAAGGCCAGATTTACCCTATTTAAATCAATATTAGAATTGGTGATACAATAATATTCATCTTTTATATATATAAGGGTTTTATTAATATGTGTGCTTAATAAGAAAGGAATTTTGAACTGTTTTACAAAAAAGATTACAAGTGTGTGGTGCACTATATAAAAAGCTAAATGAGCAATCTTTTACCTTTTTATTTGGGTATATATAATAATTGGAATTTACCTATCAATTTATAAAAATAAAATGAAACTAATACTTATAACTCGTGTAAGTTTTGTCATCAATAAAAATATATAACAAAAAAAATATTTAGATAAAATTTAGGGTAAATTATAAATACACTCCCTTATATTCATTTCACGTGCGCTTAGTTTTCCTTATCTTTGAAATTATGTATCTAGACCCTCAAATCTTCAAAAAAAGGTACATTTAGACTCTAATAAAACAGTTTTGCCCCTAATTATATATTTTTTAATAGTGATTTTTTATGGGCAAAATAGTAATAAAAGGGTATAAATATACTTTTCAAAAAACATTTGAGGGTTTAAATGCTTGATTTTAAAGATAAGAGAGTTAAGTGCATATAAAGCAAAGATAAGGGAGTGTATTTGCAATTCACCCTAAAAATTACAAAGAGGACAAAAAGTGCAACATAATATAAAATTAAGTATTCCATATTTCTTTAATGATAACTCTACAAGATTGTTTTATTAGTAATACTACAATATATATATATATATATATATATATATATATATATAATATATGTGATTATACTATTAGGTTTTCATAATACTGATTGTGAAAATTATTAGTACATTAATAATATGGCTATTATCGATTACTAATGCCTTATATAATAAGACAGCAACAAGTATATAATTATATAGTATAATCACTAACAAATTACAATGCCCTGCCTTATAGGTTTTTACTTTACCTGTTTCACAACTTATACTACTCAATCATGGTACCTGAAGAAAAGAACATTATGCTATCCTTAAAGTAAGGATAAGGCTTTCATAACTTAGGACTTGTATGACTCATTATCTCACACATATTTACATGGCACTTCATCCTTCTATCTTTGGATTACAACCTTCTACTTTATAACTTTGAACTTCTATAATTAAACTACAAACTTCTATATCACATAAAAAAAAAGAAGCCAAAATTACCTACTCCTTCCATAAACCCTTGTGAGATTTGAACCTAAATCACCTATGTACTTATACTACACATCACATTAGAAGTTCCTATTTACACAAACATCCTCAAACACTCAAGTACACCAAGCATTTTTGTCACAACCTACCTTAAAAGTTGAATATTTAACATTATTTTTACAAAACTTTTTACATTACCTTCTTAAAAAAAAAAAAAAAAAGTGTTTCGCTATCATATTCTAGCAGGTATATACATATATACATAGTCTGCAAAAAGGCTTATGCCAAGATAACTCAAAACTAGCTTCTAACTAGAGTTGGGAATGCGGGCCAAACGGGTTGGCCTGCCCTGACCTGTATCGGCCCACGAGTCAAAGCGGGCCAACCCGCGTTGGACCACACATTTTGCGGGTCCAAAAATTCGGCCCATCCCACCTGGCATAGAATTTTTTTTTTTTACAACATAAAAAAATTATTTTCATCATCGACTCTTTTTTTATTTATCGTTTCTCTTTTTTTTCCTGCAACTATTTAATTTGTTTAATGTTAAACTTTTTTTTCTTCCATATTCTACTGGCGGTGACTGAACATGAAATCACGGTCTAAATATAGAAGTTTCATGTTGTGTTTGCGTGTTGCATCTCCTTTTTAGTTGTTACTTTTGCTTTTTAATTTATTTACTTATTTTACTTTTAGTTTTACTATTAATATTGGACAGCTTAGTAAGCTAATTTTAGTTTTTTATTTTTTTTGTGGGCTGTGCGAGCCAACCCCACACTCACAACGAGTTGACCTACCCAGACCCACGGGCCACGCGAGCAAGAGCTAAAATGACCTGCAGCTTTCTCGCAGGCCGAAATTTCTGACCAGCCTGCCCCGTATTCTCGGCTCTACTTCTAATGTTCTCTATCACCAAAGTCACAAGTTAGCAACTTTAGCTATCTGTACATGTATCTGAGGTTAGCAAAAACTAATCCCTTAACTTTTTATAGAGCAAAGTGAGTACAAAATAAAAAGCAACAAGATAGGATAACAAATATAAAACACTTACACAATCACAACTTAATGGAGAATAAACGCTTTATCAACTCATTTAACATGAAAGGTGATAATGCAATTAATGTATTGGTATTTCTTACCAAGCTACTTTAGCTCTCAAACTTTGACCAATATCTTTCATTCATGTTCTAGAACACTCTAGTGTTATCTCATTCGAGCTCTTTGTGATGTGACTTAAATCAACAACCATTGATTCACCAAATAGACATTCAATAAGGAGATTATAGAAAAATATTTTTAAGGGTTTTCTATGAAGAGATTTTATTAGGATATGAATGGCACTCTAAACAGATATTATGCACCACCTAAAATCCAAAGTACACTTCTTCAATTTTATATAACGCATAAATCAAATAGATGGTTTAGTTTGCTACAAATCAAAAGATTTTATAAGAACTAAAATTGATGAGAAAACACTATCAAGGTGTAATGTCATTCATTATTATTCAAAATGTCATATTGCAACCCTTAAATATGTTTTTAGGGTTAAGTAGTGGTAAAAACATAAATAATGTAAAATTACAACTGGTCCATAACAACAATTTCAAAATACTAGAAGGTATATGACTTGCTAACACAGGTGTGTTGTTAATGGTGTTGATTGATGTGCATAATTGACTAAAGCACATGCACTCAATCAATGGAAGCAATTCCAATAAAACCCAACTCCACAAAAGGCGTGAACCCTTAATCCCTTATGACTCTGAATGTGTAAAACCAAGTATGATATAATACCAAATGATGATATGTTTAAATGATTCAAGCACATAACATAATCCAATAGGCATAAACAATAATAACAACCAACAATTGGCTTGATTAACCACTTTACAAATTATCCCTAATTCACGAAAATGGAAGCCAAATGGATATATGAAACAAACAATTATAAGAATATCAATGGATAACAAAGGAAATGAATTAAGATTCCTCTCAAAATTGAAATGTTTCAAATGTGAAAATAAGAACCCTAAATCACGTGAACAAAATAAGGAACCAACAAATAGCACCTAGATATGACTCACTAAGTACAATTTTTAAAACAACAAGAGATGATTGATATTACTCACAATCACTCTAGTTGGTTCTCGCCACAATTTCAATGATGAAATTGATAAGAGATCACTTGCAAGCAAAGGGACTCCTCACGGCAACAATGGGGGTGTTTTTTCAAATTATCAAAAGACTCCCTAAAAACCCTAGTTAGTAAGTATTTATATTTGCTCCAATTAGGATTAAAATGTCTAAATATTTACGTCTATGCCACTAATGTGGCCAATCCTAATTCAAAAAATACAAGCAAATAAAAATGTCCCAAAATGATTACAAAATAACCGGTTCAAAGAAAAGTAACAAATACAAATATGGTCTTCAAAGAGTTAGTTCTTCAAGTCACTTGTGATCATAGCAGGCCATTAGATGTGACCAATGATATTCCTAATTTGATCAACAGTGTAGGTCATGTGGCATCCCTTAAAAACTTATCACTATATTTGCTATATTACAACTCAAACATTATTAGATAAAGAAAATGGATAAATGTGAGTGATTTGGATCATCATCCAAATCAAGTTCCCTAACTATCGAGATCGTAGGGATTCCCATCATTGATCCACATCAATTAATTAGCACAATCAAAAGAACTAGAGAGATACATGGGGGTTAAAGTACATGCCGAAAGAGAAACACCAGCACGATCATGTTGGATTTGAATGTGAAGATCCTCTAGCTTTTAAGAGATATATGGAACACAACAAGTTTATATTGCTACTCGTCTAATCAACACACTTGTCAACATGTTTCCTATAGAATTACATGGAAAGTAACATGCCTATGTTGCTACCTAGGTTGGCTATTGCTCATACTAAATAATTATCTTTAATTCATTCCTTAACTCTAGTGCATACAAAATCATCAAAGCTTCTTGAATAAACCACAAAACCTTCAACCATTTGCTTTTCATACTCACTTAGCATGTTATTAAACACTTGGTTCAATAAATTCTATAAACCACATGCTTGGGACCGAATCATTGGTCCTTAGATCAACTAAGTCTCATCACTTTGGCTTACACTTAGTAGACCTTTGTCACTACTTATTCTTTCCACTATCATTACAAAACCTTTAGTGTACCTTTTTCACCTACCACAAAAAAATTTGGGGGACTAATCCTAGTAGGTCAGCTATTATCAGGTCAATTTGAAGATTGTGCCATAAACTTACTAAGTTGATTCAAAGATTGTACTGTAAACTTGTTAAGTAGGGATATGGACTTAGTTTGCTTGGATATCTTTTAGTTAGCACTCAACATCTATTAACTATACTTTGTAATGCTCATAACAAATGACAAATGTGCATATGTTATATGAGTATGCTATATAATGCAACAACAATTACAATTCATTCAAACATCATTATGCACATTTAGTTCCTTAAATTTGCTTCACATATTAGTAATACTAGTATGCCTTGCTACATACATTCAAAATCAATCAAACAACATCACATCAACAACTACTTATCAATCAACAACCAAACCCAACTTTAGGTCATAAGTCCTGCTCTCAATCCTCCTTTAACAATCATAATAAATGATTACACAAAGTTTAATAATCAATAAGTAGGTGGCCTACAATTTCAACCACGCATCACAATCGGTCAAGCTAGTGGTAAGTAATCACTTAGATATTGCAAATCTTTTTAACCCACCAAACTATATAAATTAAAAAATAATAATAATTTACTTGCACAAAAGCACCTAACCATAGTTGAACAAGTCAACATATAGTGAATGTAATGCACGCAATAAGGCTTATAAATTTTACCTTCTGTTTTTACTCTATTAGCTTTTAATAATCAAAATCTCCTTATTTCTTAAATTTTAGTGCTCTATATATTGTTATGATTGTTATTGAAACCGAATAAGCCAAAGCTCCAAACCTAACTAATACAATACAATGACCAAATTTCGCATAATTAGCCTACATTAAGTTCGTCTTTCATCTAAAATCAACTAAGTATTACCATCTCAAAACTAATAGGGAAATTAAAAGGGAGAAGATTAACGTTTAGAGTTAAGTTTAAATAGAGGATCAAACTTTTAAGTAGTTAAAATAGATTATTAATGTTAGACTAAATGGTTAAACTAGATGATTAAACTCTTAAGTGATTAAAATAGATGATCCATATCATATTAAGTGGTTCAAACAGAGGATCCACCACTGTTCTATAAATATGCTAAGTGGTTGAAACAAAGAATCTATTACTATCTATGATGGCGTCATAATGGAATTCCCTATATGAATTACTTAGTATAATGTTGATCATCTATTTTAATCACTTAAAAGTTTGATTCTCTATTTGAACTTAATACCAAACGTTGATCTCTCCGCTTATAATTTTTCCCAAAACTAACCAGAAAGTGTTGTCCATTAAAACACTAGGTTGAAGTCATGTTATAACCTAAATTATTATTAAATCAATCGCAAATTGCCAATTTAGCCAATATATAACAAGATATTAACTAAACTATGGAATGAATAGTATATGGATCCAAATAATTCCACCAAAAATACTATGACACTACAAAGATATATATACTTTTAATATTGATCATTAGAAATACCAAACTAACTTATTGTATATATCTATTAAGTTACCATTTTAACCCCAAATTTTACTTAAAATTACCTTAGATTACCTAATCAATCTAACTTTTCTACCAAATCAACATTAAATATTCCTAGCATTGCAATTAAGCTCTAGAAATTCCTATAAATTAAAATCAATAAATAATTCCATGAAAAACTTAACATTTCTTGTATTCTCAAAATGGAGCAATTTAGGGAAAATAATTTTAATAATTATAAGATGCGTAACCTATTAAGATAGCCTTACATTCAAATTAAGTATAACTAATTAAAAATTTATAAACAAAAAATTCTATTTTACCATAAAAATTTATTAAGTATAAAAATAGATTTGGATTCAAATCTAAACAGGACAATTTCTCAAAAACCTACTATAACCACCACGGATTTCATTCATGCAAAAATACCGCATTAAACTACATCTAAAGAAAGCCAAAATCCATAATTAGTTAAGTAGATTTTATATTTTTTAAAAATTTAACAAAACTAGATGGGAAGAGGGACTCACTAAAATGCAAAGCTCTAACTACCCTTTGACCACCAATCTTTGTCAACCAAACTAGACACCACCTCAATCCTTAAACCCTAAGTGGTGTTAGAGCAACTCACCCTTAGGCCTTCGAACCACATACAACTAGAAATTAGTTGTATATTCCTATTTTAGATTAGTTTTTCCTTTAATTTTTTAAATGATTTCAATATAGCTTCGAGGTGTGTGGTGAAATTTTTTATTCATGTTTGTGCATATATTTTCTATATTATTAATTTATTCTTTATATAACACCTTAAAACTCAAGGCACTGCTACTTGTCATGTGTCCTTACTAGGTAATGACACATTAAGGCTCTTAACCCTACTTTAATACCACTTAAGCTTGTATTTTCTATAAATCACAATCAAATAATTACAAACTTTCAACATAATACAAATACATCCCATTTAAATTTCCAAATCTAGAGAAACAATCTTAATAATCATTCAAGATCAAAATCTAAAAACAATTAAACTTAGAAACTTTACTAGTCCATTATCTTCTAAAGGACATCACTATCCAATATAGATAAATAAATCTAACTCTTCCCTACTCTAATAACTATAATAGTAATAGTAATCTTCATCTTCTCTCTCCTGTACATTCGACTCTAAGTCCTTTTCATGAGTAATGTTTCCATTTATGCCTACATCTAAAATAAATAAATAAATAATCCCCAAGTGAAGAGCTAACACTAGTACGTATAACTAGCAACCACATACGCATGAATAAGCATGAATTAAACAATAAACATTTATTCAAACACCAAACATCACACAACCAGTTATTAATTTTACTTAAGTCCACATAATACCAATGGGGTACTCATGACCCCACCAAACTATATATAGATACTTAATTCATAATACGGTGTTGAGAATTACCATTATAGGCCCTAACACCCATGAGTCCTTAAACCTTAACCTACCTAAATCATTTCCAAACACAACTCCATTAGGAACAATGTCACACAAGAATCATTGGGGTGCCCTTTAAAGATCTACTACTACGAGCTTTTAGGTTAAGCCAAGCATACACAACAAAAAACTTAAACTAACTCAATCCAATCCATTACAACTTAATCCAATTTACTACTATCTTAAAAATCACAAAAAACAACCAAAATTACACATACCTAGAATCTTAGTCTTAAGCACATCTAGTCTTGAACTTAAAGCTAATCTATAATCTATAAGAATACCAGTAATACGCTCTTAGTACTAATTTAGAATAATCTAGGTTGCTTAATTCTATTTACTTAACTGTTATTGGATTACTTCTATTACTCCACTAGAATTTCTATGGTTATTATAAGCGTTTAGGTTGCATTTAAATTCATTTAGATAGAAACTAAGTCGAGTAACAAAATGTTTCTAAGTACACAATCATGCTTTAAGCCGTGTACTTTGGCATGTTTGGATACAAGGTCATGTAGAGTGGCGTATATCTTCCTGTGTGTTTTTGCATTTTTGGCACGCCTAAGTACACGATCATGTAGTTGGCCATGTACCTTTTTGTGTATTTTCATATTTCAACACGCCTAACTACATAGGCATGTCTTTCATCCATGTACCTTTCTATACACTGTATATTTCTACACGAGTAGGTACACGAGCACGTACTTAATTGTGTACTACACTGTTTTTGATTAATTGATTTTCTTCTTCTTTAATTCATTCCTTAACCTAATTTCTATGATCTTAATCCTAATTAGATCCTAAATTTTGTAAATTCTTAATGAAATGTATGGATTTGTATACTTACTTGTCTACTTCCATATTTTGGATCCCTTAGTCGCTTGATTCCATGTTTTTTCTACCCCTTTCTTGATCTAGATTCTATTAATCATAATGTAACATTTGCTTAAATCCTCAATTCTATAATTAGAAATACTAATTCAATCATAGAAACCCTTACCCAATGAAATCGATTTTGGTCCTTCGTTGCTTGTTATGTCGCCTTTAGGTTTTCAAAGAGTATTTCTTTTTTAGTCACTTGTCTACTGCTGTGAGAATGATAAAGAGATGAGTGTTAAGTCAAACTAAGGTATATACACCATGTCTATGAAATGACCAAATTACCTTTGGTTTTTATAAAATTTTACTTCTTTGACCTTAGCTATATATTTTAATAATTTTGTATGAATTTGTATTTTTCCAGGCATTTAAGATATATACACGATGTCCATGAAATGACCAAATTACCCCCGATCTTTATAAAATTTACTTATTTGACCCTAGCTTTATATTTTAATAATATTATATGAATTTGTATCTTTCTAGACATTTACATTCTCTTTTCCCCATAAAGACTTTCATTCTCGAAAGTTACCTAATTCTAGAAGAGATTTGGATATTTCCTTCTCATATCATTTTCCAATTCCTATGTCGCTTCACATTCCATCTTATATGTCCATTGTACTTTAACATAGGGAATTACTCTCCTACTTAGTACTTGTTCCTTTTCATCTACAATCCTAACTGGTTTTTTAACAGAGGACAAATTTAGCTATACATTCAAGGGTTCTAAAGCCACTTTCTGATTCGGGTCTGGTACAAACTTTCTCAACATCAATACATGAAATACATCATATTCCCTAGCCAAACTTAGTGGGAAAGCCAACCTATAAGCCACAATTCCCACTCTTTCCAAAATTTCAAATGGGCCTACACATCTCGAGTTTAGCTTTCTTTTTAATCTAAACCCGATCACCCCTTTTGTTAGAGAAACTTTAAACAGTACTTTATCTTCTACTTGAAATTCTAAGGAGCATCATCTTCTATCTACATAACTCTTTTGTCAACTTTGAGCTATTTGTATTCTCTACCTATTAGTTTTACTTCATTCATAGCCTCTTGGACCAATTCTGGTCCCAACATCTATCTTTCCCTTGCTTCATCCCAATGTAATGGGGATCTACATCTTCTTCCATATAGAAACTCATAAGGAGCCATTTGAATGATTGCCTAATAGCTATTGTTATAAGCAAATTCAACCAAAGATATGTGCTCATTCCAGTTACATTTAAAGTTTAACACATAAGCTCTGAGCAAATTTTCTAGAATCCATATGGTCCTCTCTAATTGTCTATCCATCTGACGGTGGAGTGTAATGCTAAATTGCAATTTTGTGCCTAAATCTTTATATAAGCTACTCCAAAATCTGCTTACAAACTGTGTATCTCTATCAGAGGTTATGGTTACTAACACTGATAGGAATCAAAATCCGATAAGACCTATCATTAGAGCAAGAGTCAAAGGATTTCAAATCTTGACAATGAGGGCCCATTTTGAGAAAATTGGCCCCGGAATTATTTGTTTACTAATCTCTTTTCTATTACTCATGTATTGTATATTCCAACAGGCACACTTATCTGGCTTTACGAGGCGATGGACAAACTCACTAAGACTCAGCTTATAGGTTATCCATGAATCGACCTAAATCGGCGATGAGTTGAGCTGATGAATCCTATTGAAGAACTAGCATGTTGAAGACTATTTTCACTTGTAATTTATTTATTTGAATCATTTACGTTGTAAGTTTTTTGGACACCTTTATTTGGTTGTAATAGGTGCTTTTAGGGCCAGCCACCCTAAAGTGGCATAATTGTAATTTTGTGAACTTTTTAACCCTAAAGGGAGCAAGTATAATTACTTGCTTAAGTAAGGTTTTGAGGGGAGAGTTGAAATTTGTAGCATACACTTTTCGTGTGAGCGATTAGGGTTCTTCCTAATTTCATTGGCTCTTATCAATTTCAATCCAAAATTTGGAATGTAGCAAGTTACAACATAGAGAATTATGAGTAATATCAATTCCTTACGTTGTGTTTTTCCTTTTCATTACTAGTGAGTCATATCTAAGGTTGATTAGGGTGGTTCTTTGATCTGAAATTGGCGTCAATTGTATCCTCTTTTGTCATTATATATCATTCATTGGTTTTTGTCACTTGTTATTGCAATCAATTTCACTATACATTGTTTTGCGTGGAATGGCCTTATTATGAGGAGGGGTCACAGTTTTATTGTTGATGTTTTTATTGGAATTCCCTTGGAACTTGAGTTAATTACGAGATTAAATTGAGAATTATCATCTTTGTGATTTAATCTCATTGATTTTTATCATTCAAATCATATTCCATCAATTAGAGTTCACGCAATTTTGTCTCACTTTGAACCGATTTTAATCTTATACTTTAGGGGTTGTAAATTGGTTCATTTACATGTGCTTAAACTCCCTTTTAGGCACATCATCTTTTGGTATCAGAGCTTATCATACTTGGATATTCAATCTTGATCACATCCTTGTTGTGAAATTGGTTTATAAGAGTTGAGGATTTACGCAATTGGAGGACTAGTTGAATTGCCATTGTGTAATTGTTCTTTCAATTGGGTTTTGTGTGCTTAGACTCACTTTTAAGCACATCAAACACTCTATGTAATCTTACTATCTCTTGTATATATATTTGGGCCAATTTTTCCAATTTGTATCCTACTCTAATAAGTAGAAAGTGAGCAGACTTAGTTTGTCAATCTACTATTATCCAAATTGTATCTTGCTTTTCTTTGGTGTTCGGGAAGGCCATAACAAAATCCATTATCACATGTTCCCATTTCCATTTTGGTACTAGAAGAGGCTATCATTTTCTAATTGATCTCTGATGTTCAATTTTGATTTGCTGGCAAGTAAGGCATCTTGCTACATACTCAACTATCTTCATTTTCACATTCTTTCACCAATAGTAACTCTTTAAGCCTTTATACATTTTGGTGTTTCCACGATGGGTTGTATAGGCTGAGTAGTGCACCTCTTTCATTAATTCTTTCTTCAATTCTACATTCCTCAACATGCACAATCACTTCCCATACCTTAATATCCCCTTTATCTCCATGTTAAATTCAGGAGCCTTACCCTATTTCAACATGCTCTTGATTTCCTAAATGTCTTTATCCTCTACCTAAGCAATCTTGATTCTATCCATTAAAGTTGGTTGTATATGTAAAGTGGTCATCTTCGCTCTCACTTCTTGAGTCAAAATATCCAATTCCAACTTACGCATGCCATCCAACAACTCTCGTTGTGAAGTGATGAGAATAACAACATTACACTTTTTTTTCTGCTAAGGATATCTACCACCACATTGACTTTTTTTGGATGTTAATAGATTTCTAAGTCATAATCCTTGATCACTTCCAACCATCTCCTTTATTTCATGTTCAACTCCTTCTATGTGAAGATGTATTTCAAGCTCTTGTGATCAATGAAAATCTTGCATCTCTTTTCATACAAGTAGTGCCTCCACAATTTTAGGGTCAACACCACTATCGCCAAATCCAAGTCATGAGTCGAGTAAGTTTTCTCATAAGGCCACAGTTGGCGGGATGCATATGTTATGACTTGCCCGCCTTGCATTAATACACAACCTAACCCTCAAGTTAAGGCATCACTATAAACAATAAATTCTTCCCCACTCTTGGGTAATGCCAAAATTGGTGTTGACAAAAGCTTTTCCTTGAGTGTCTGGCTTCACATCTATCATCCCACTCAAACTTCACATTCTTTTGTGTCAACCTAGTGAGAGGAGCCGCTATCCTAAAAAATCCCTTAACAAACCTTCTGTAGTAACCTGCCAGACCTATGAAGCTTCTTATATCTGTTACTATCTTCAATCTAGGCCAATCTACTATAGCTTTCACCTTTTCTAGATCTATAGATATTCCATCCTTGTTAACTAAATGACCTAAAAAAACCACCTGCTTCAACCAAAATTCACATTAATTAAATTTAGCATATAGTTTTTCTTCTTATAACCTGTCCAACACCAATTTCAAATGTTCTTCATTGCTTTTGGAGTAAATCAGGATATCATCTATGAAGATGATTATAAATTTATCCAAGAAGTCCTTGATTGCTCTATTCATCGAGTCCATAAATACTGCAGGTGCATTGGTCAACCCAAAAGGCATCACCAAGAATTTGAAGTGCCCATATCAAGTCCTAAAAGCTACCTTCTGTATGCCATCTTCTTTAATTCTCAACTTGTGGTATCATGATCTCAGATCGATCTTCAAAAACACCTAAGCTCCTTGTAACTGGTCAAATAGGTAATCTATCCTAAGGAGAAGATACTTGTTCATGATGATGACCTAGTTCAACTCTCTATAGTTAATGCACAGTCTCATACTCCCATCATTCTTCTTAACAAAAAAGACTAGTGCACCCTAAGGAGGTATACTAAGTCTCATAAAACCCTTATCTTGTAGATCCTGTAACTATTTCCTCGACTCTTCAAATTTAACTAGCACCATTTTGTATACTGATTTTGATATTATTATAGTACCCTATACCAAATCAATGTTGAACTCGATCTTCCTAGCTAGGGGTAAACCAAGGTCTTCTAGAAATTCTCTCACTATTGGCACCATATCCAACTTTATTTCTTCACTAGCTTTAGTAGTCACAAATGGCAACGTATTATTTCCCCACAATTCATAAGTAGGTAATCCTATTGGTCCCTATGCTACTAACTTTGATACGATTCCAAGAACTAAGATATGAGCACCAAAGAAAACAAAGTCAATCCGAGCTATAGGTGGCAGTACAGGGTCCAAAAAGGGAGGACATAAGCGTCAGGAGGACACAAGGCGAAGTTCGGCCAACCTTAAGCCGACCTTGAATAAAGGCTGGCCAAATTAGTTTCAAGGTCGCCGGCCTTAAATGGCCTCGCACTATTTTTATTAATATGTCCTTAGGTTACTTTTAGGATGATATAAATAGTGGTCTTGAAGGTTTTTCATGGAGAAGGTTATTTTTGTTGAAAAGATAAACACTTTAAGAGTGTGTGAATCCTCTTGAGGAGTTCTTGAATATTGAGAATTTGATTTCCCTTTATTCTAATTGTTCTTATCATATTCTTGGTCCCTATAGAATTTGTGGCGAACATTGTTATTAAATTTTTGGAATTCTTTAACCTTAGTGATTGATTTATAGAACATGGTCTCTATTGTTTTATGTTTTGATTGCGAACCAGTTTAATTTTATCAATCTTAGCATCTATAGATTGGTAATTTTATCAATATCCTTTGTTTTTTTATTCGATAGTACCAAATACAGAAAACCCTAAAAATATTAAAGATTCTATTATTATTGAAGATTTGATTTACATTAAAGGATTGCGTATCATTTGATTTCAGACCAATTTCGTAACATTTGGTATCAAAGCATACCAATTTCGTAACATTTGGTATTAGAGCATACCAATTTCGTATCATTTTGTATCAGAGCGAAGGTTGGTGGATTTGTGAATCAACGCGGGTTAAATCGGTAAGACTGTTGAATCTCAATTCAATTGTAGTTTTAATTCAATATTGCCGTTGGTTGGAAAATTTGGGAATTTATTTTGATAAGTATTGCTGTGAATTCAATTGTTGGGTGTTGAATTGCTATGAATTGGTGTTTTAGGCTGTTGGTGAGAATTAGGGTTTTTGGTGAACATCTATTGCTGAAATTTTTGAGTGGTAGAGATGTCGTCGCATGGAAGTGTTAATAACAACAACAATGGGAATAATGCTGATAATGGGGGTGAGGTTGTGACTAGGGCAGAGTTCAATCAAATCCAAGAAAATATTAGATTGATTATGGGGAGATTGGAGGTTAAGGATAGAAGAAGCCATAGTGGTGCAGGAATTAGGAGGAGACAATCTAGTGGTGAATCAGATGCTGGTAGTGAAAGGAGTAGGAGAGGAAACAATGATGACAGGTGTAAGGGGACTGAAAACATAAAGTTAAAAATTCCACCTTTCACTGGTAGTAGTAAACCAGAGGAATTCCTAGACTGGGTGTCACGGATTGAGAAGGTGTTTGACTTCTATGAGTGAGATGAGCGCATGAAGGTGAAGATGGCGTCTCTAGCATTCTCTGAATATGCTAGTCTGTGGTGGGATAAACTACAAACTGAGAGACGTAGGGCGGATGAGGAGAAAGTGCGTTCATGGGCTTTCATGAAAAGATTGATGAGACGCAAATTTGTGCCAGATTACTATAAACAAGAGATGTAGATGGAGTTGCAATCCTTGAAGCAAGGTAAGAAAAGCATAGAAGAGTATGTAAAGGAGTTTGAGACACTAATGGCAAGGTGTAATATTAAGGAATCATCAGATGAATCCATAGCTCGTTTCATCGATGGGTTGAAGATGAACATTGCCAATGTAGTGGAACTCCAGCATTATCAAACTTTAGAAGATGTGATTAAATTAGCCAGTCGGGTTGAGCGGCATTAGCGCAGGCGGGATCAGAAATCATATCACCACCATAAGTTAGATGATGGTGAGAGGGAGAAGGAAAGGAAGGAAAAAGGAAAGGCAGTCACTGGTGAGGCTGTTAACCAAACACAACAAAAGAAGAGCAGAGATATAAAATGTTTTAAGTGTTTAGGACTTGGCCATATTGCTTCTCAATGTCCTAATAAAAGGGTTATGGTCATAAAGGGTGACAAAGTCGAGAGTGAGGAAGAAGAACAGAAGGGTATTGAGGCAGAAGAGGAAGATGAAGACATTATAGCGTGTCCAGTATAGGGAGACTTGTTAATGGTTAAGCAGGATGAAGTTGTTCCTAATCAGAGAGCCAATTTATTTCATATTCAAAGCATGGTGCAAGGGAAGACTTGTTTGATTGTTGTTGACACAGGCAGTTGCACCAATGTTACTTCAGCAAGCTAGGTTACTAAGTTGGGTTTACAGGTGAAGCAGCATCCAAGACCTTATGCACTTCATTGGTTGAGTCCACAGGGAGCTATTCATGTACACAAACAGGTTTGTGTTCCATTAGTTATTGGTGATTATACTGACGAGATTGTTTGTGATGTAGTTCCCATGGAAGCGACACACTTGATTCTTGGAAAACCTTGGCAATATGATCTCAGAGCTAAATATGATGGATACACCAATGAGTATACCATTCAGCAATAGGACAAGGCATACAAGCTTCTTCCTATGAGTCCAATTGAGGTACAACAAACAAGGTTGATTTGCCTTAAGAAGCCTAAGGGAAAGAGGAGTCTATTTATGTGGTCTAGCAGGATGGACGATACAGATTCGAGGTCGAATCTTTTTCAACATGGAGGGAATGATACGATTCCAAGAGCTAAGATATGAGCACCAAAGAAAACAAAGTCAATCCGAGCTATAGGTGGCAGTACGGGGTCCAAAAAGGGAGGACATAAGCATCAGGAGGACACAAGGCGAAGTTCGGCCAGCCTTAAGCCGGCCTTGAATAAAGGCTGGCCAAATTAGTTTCAAGGCCGCCAGCCTTTAGCCGGCCTTGAATGGCCTTGCACTATTTTTATTAATATGTCCTTAGGTTACTTTTAAGATGATATAAATAGTGGTCTTAAGGGTTTTTCGTGGAGAAGGTTATTTTTGTTGAAAAGATAAACACTTTGAGAGTGTGTGAATCCTCTTGGGGAGTTCTTGAATATTGATAATTTGATTCCCCTTTATTCTAATTGTTCTTATCAGATTCTTGGTCCCTATAGAATTTGTGGCGAACATTGTTATTGAATTCTTGGAATTCTTTAACCTTAGTGATTGATTTATAGAACGTGGCCTCTATCGTTCTATGTTTTGATTGCGAACCAGTTTAATTTTATCAATCTTGGCATTTATAGATTGGTAATTTTATCCATATCCTTTGTTTTTTTATTCGATAGTACTAAATACAGAAAACCCTAAAAATATTAAGGATTCTATTGTTATTGAAGATTTGATTCGCGTTGAAGGATTGCGTATCATTTGATTTCAGACCAATTTCGTAACATTTGGTATCAGAGCATACCAATTTCGTATCAAACTTATACTCAAAGTAATCTTCCCTAGGTATGTTGAAATGTACCACCATATTATGACAGTCAATGGTAGCATGATAATCTGACAACTAGTTGACTCCTAAGTTTATATCAAACTCCACTATCTCTATCATCAATAGGTCTATTGGCATTACCCTATTTGGTACCTCTAATCTTACTTTTTTGTAGATTCTATTTAAAATCTTTCCAACTCCTAAGAGAGTACTAACACCCAAATGATCATCCAAATATTCAGAATACCCAAGAGTTAGTGTCAATTTAAAAGTTAGTGTTATTATGTGTCGGTATATACATATATAGCTCTACACATAATTGTATACTTTATGGGTCGTTTATCTGATTGTATCAAATTATAAATTTATTAACCCAAAGAAATCCAACGACTTAGTTAAGCAAATGCACCTATCTAATGTAGTATAGATTACAATGAATGTCGTCCTCAAGAATCTTAAAAACAAGTATTAGTATTATCATTTTTCTGCTGTCTAGTATAAATCATAATTTGAGATTAATAAATTGAATCGCTAATTAACTAATCTAATAGCCCTAAGATTAATTATAATCGTTGTAATAAATAAATTCAATCATAAAGACATACCATTCATCTTGATCCACTCTAAACCCTAGATTTTTATAATAATATATTGATTATCAATTTGTTTATGCTTTAAACTACAAGAATTCTCAATTAAATTAATTACTCCCTTGAGTTAATTATTTAATAACCTTATATGAAATGGTGGAGATCTCTCCCTCACTATCACCCTACAAGATTTCATTAAGTTCATAATTCCCAAATAAAGATTAAATCTTTATGCAGAAATTGAAGTTTTCCTACCTCTAAGTAAAACATACAATCTTTCTATTCATGAAGATCTATCCTATTAGATGAGACATTTCTTTATCTAACAAGAATTAGACATGTAATCAATTTGTGTACATAAATTAATCACACAATAATTAAAATACATAAATAGATACAAAGGCATAAACTTTTCATTAATCAATAAGTAATTCAATCACATGGTTTAGAATTTCACAAGATGTAGGACATATAATTCTACTCCTCCATGGAATTTGCAGTAATCATGAGAAATCTAGAGAGAAGTATAAGAAATCATGATGAAAAAAATAAACCCTCGTATTCGTTTTGTAATTTCCAATGATGCTCCAGCGATTTCTCCTTCCAAATTTGTAATTTTGCTCTTTTAAGGTTTTTAGAGTAGCTGTGAGAATAAATAAATCTCGATCCCTAATTTTCGTAATAAAGTAAGTATTTATAATATAAAAAACAGGGTAGCATGTATGGCCTAGTGCACACCCGTGCTCGAGGCTGTGTACTCTAAAAAAAAAAGTGAAATTATGGTGCTCCAAGTTCTGCACAGCCTGCTGTACGATCGTGCTCGGGGTTATGCACTCTAGAATTCCTACAGTTTCTTCTCTAGCTAGATTTCCTATTTCAGCACTACTCTCTACATCACTTGTGTAGCAGCTAAGGCATAATTCAAGATGCATTTTGGTCACTTTTTACTCTCCAGCACTAGCGTCAACATGGTCATGTTGAAGGTTGTATACAAGTGAAAATCACTTTTTCTTATATTTTTCCAAATTTTGCCTCGTTTTCACTCGAATCTTCTTTAAATCTTTAAATTGCACTCTCTAAACCCAAAAATCAAACATTAAGCACTTAAGTTTCTTTTTCTTTATAAATTCACACAAAATTCATAAAAAATCATATTCAATAAATACTAAAAATAAGATTCTTTCAACACTTATCAAACTTTTCCATACTTAATTGTTTGTTGTCCTCAAGCAAACAAAATAAGAACAAGAAAAAGACCCTATCATAAATTATACTCATTAGAAACTTCAAATTACAAGCAGCATTTTTTACTCAATTAATTCTCTATGACTCATTAGAGCCTATTGCTCAAACCTACTATAATTATATGAGTAATTGGCATACATTAATTGGATTTCCAAATTAATCCAAGTAAGTTAAACTAGTATCCTCACTTTTTAGCAACCAAACATAAATTTTTTATTTGGTTTGGATTGGAAATTTTTCAAACTAAATTGCCAAAAAAAAAAAAAAAACCATATTTTTAGTTTGGTTTGATTCAGTTTGCGGATTGGTTTGGTTTGGTCTGTTTTTTTGCCCATCCTTACTTAAAACAATTGTACCAATGCTTTTTGGATTAGAATGTCAACATCTCTAGCCACTTGTAGGAATGAAAACCAATGAGTGATAAGTCTGGACACAATAGTTTAACAGCATGTTTGGCACACTAAAATGAAACTAGAATAAAATTATAATTTCAAGCTTCATTCCTTTTCTAATATTTAAAAGTGTTTATAAAAGCCAAAATTGTGATTCCAATAAATTAATAATTCCAACTTTAAGAGGGAATTCAATTCCATCTTTGAAGGTAGAATCACGATTCTATTCTATCCTCATTAATAATACTTACTCAAATAATCTTTTTTATTCTTATTAATGTATATTTATTGTATTAAAAAATTAAAACTCTTTCTTTGACAAATACTATTATATACATGTTTCATTTCATTCTGGATATGTTACAACTAAACATAATATATATATATAATTAATGATTCCATTAACATTTTCAAACATAAAAATAAACTTGATATTCCATTTTATTTCATTGCATTCTATTTCAAATAACATTCTAAAAAGTCCAGGGAAAAACGAAAGATCGAGAGATGGCTTTTTCAATGTTCGAATTAATCTGAGATGCCTATAGATGGCAAGACTAGATTAAACAGTATTCATGTTAAAGTTGCTTCTCATGATGGACAACCGGATTTAGTTGCATTGGTGGCCATAAATATAGCAATATGGTCACTTTCATTAGTATCTATGTATATGGTTTGCCTTTGCATATGGCAACCTGGATCGCATGCTTAGAGTTTCATCAAGACTAATATTATCAATTATGATTAAGTTATTATAGGTTGGGATAATTATTGATCAAGTGTCAAATTAATAAGCTGATTAGCTTAATGGAAAAAAATTTCGAAACCCATAAGTCCGGAAAACAGGATAAAAATAGGTAATAATCAAATGGATCATATGACTTTATTGAATGGGCCACATGACCCAGAGAGGAGTCACGCCCAAGGTGAGCATGACAAGTGGCACCATACATACTGCATTAAGGAGCACATGCATGGTCTGAATAGCTATACATTACGGGTGGCATGTATCACAAGGATCCATAGAAGTTTAGTTTTTAATGTATAGTTTTATCTATATTGTTTAATCTCAAATATGTAGGCAGTAATTTGGTTTTAGAATGAGCATTGAAGTACTTACGTCAAGCAACAGGTTGTAGAGCCAACATAAAGTGGATTTGAAATCTACGGTAGAGCCAATAAAAGATTGTATTTTTATTGAGTTTTTTTTTATTCAGATATACTAGGAATAAAGGATAAAGACAAATCATAAATCGAATATAACACACTAAATTATGGATCTAAAGAAGTTTGATTAATTCTAAGACCAATATGACTTACAATCACATAAATAATTGACTGAGTTAAATAGGATCTAGTATGATGTACAGATCTTAGCAACAAGCCTTTTACCACAATTTTAGAATGATTGATGAGAATTAAAATTAAGGAGAAATCCATCTCACTAAAATTCATTGGTAAAAAGAGGTTTGTCAAGGATTAAGTTGTTTGAATGTCTATTCTATTATAACTCATACACTTACATAGAATTGAACTAAAATCCTAATATATCTAAGAAGGGAAATAACAAATAGGAAAAATATTTAAATTAATTAATTGGAGTAATAGGAAAAATCCTAGTCGACTTAATAGGGTGATGAATTGATTTGGCTGACCAAGTTGAAAACTGGTTTTGCTTAACCTCCCCTAAGCCCCATTTGATCAACCTACCAAGCAATCTAGTTGACCTGGTAGCTTCTTAGCTCCTTGTCAACTTTTGCAACTATCCTAATGTGTCTCTCCTTGACCCCTACTCATAGATGATGACTTAAACCATGATTTGATCGCATCCTCAAAAATGGTGAAGAGTTGCCCTAAACCTTTGAATGAAGCTACTTTTAAAACCTTCTAGATTAAGGATCAACTTGCAAAAACCAAACTTAAGCTCGCATCCACAACTCAACCAAATTCTCAATGTCACCATTGATCTGAGCTATGTTTAGATGTCATGTATCATGTCAATGAAACTCATTTGGTTTGGATGATTATGATAAAATTGCATTAGCATAACAAAATGGACTTTATTCATGTTGTCAAACCTGCAAAGTGGTAAGTGAATTTTGATGAGATAAAACTTGGCTTTAAAAGCTTAAACAAGTAATTTTTTAGCAAATTAATTATATTGGAAAACATTTATCTTACTCATTAAAAATTATCTTGAAATATGATCTAAAGAGCTGAAGTTAGAATATTCTCTCTTTAGGTGTTGAATCTAAGTACTTTTGATGTTTTGTGGTGAAAAGATTTTTTTTTTTTTTCTAGTCAAGAAATCAAGTTAGAATAGAACTTGTCTCTTAATTAAATTTAAAGTTGACTCCTATAAAATATTGAAAAATGAAAGTAAAATAATGTTTTAAAATGAGGGGGCATTAAGGTAATTATGAGTTTTAAGAAAAGAGTAATTTGGTCTTTTATACCTCAAACTATATAACCTTTGCAAACCTAATTTACTCTTTTCTTTTCTTCTACCTAATCAGTCTCCCATCTCACTCCTTAAGAAAGCATATCTCTATAGACCTTCACCAATTTGCTAGTTAACAACATGCAATAATTCTTTTCATTACCCATTCGGCTAAGGTAAGCCAACAGCTTCTATTAATCCATGTACATTCTCTCGTAACAATGTTAAAGTAGCTAAAGTGTGGAGCACTGTCTCAATTTAGGGTTTCTAGACATTTCAATTGAGTGCCAAAGTTTCCAAATCAAATACGTTTCGAGTTGTAAATTCAAATTGAGATAAGTATTTCACTCATGCTTGAATTCATGGAATTAGGTAGATTTTATAGTGGAATTGGAACTCTGAGTAGATGTGAGTGTCAGGATGGAGAAATGGTCGAATAGTGAAGAAATTGGAGAAGATTGTGAGTTCAAAGTGGTACATTATCAAGGTACACATCTATGTACTTAACTGTGGTGGGAGTGAAGAAAATTTTGTGAGATGAGTTGTACACAGCCAGGTACATAGGCATGTACCTACCCGTATTGAAGTACACAGCTCATATACTTAAGGTGTGTTGAGAATGCTTTTTATACAGTAAGGTACACAGTTATATTCCTACCCGTGTTCTTCTACATGGTCGTATTGTCTAAGAACACTCCTTCAATTCTTCTAATTCATTTTTATTTCAATTCTAAGCTAGAATTACTTACGATAGAGCCTGGAGAAGAGAAAATAAATAACTAAATCTTAGTTGAACAACCTAGTGAGGCTTAGGCTATGTAGGATTAATTGTTATTTCATAGCAGACCTTGAGATACTTGATAATTGCAGACAAGTAAAATTTGAAACCGCTCTTTCAAATATGTGTTTATCATGCTTGTTGGTTGTATTTGTTATCTATAGTAAATCAATGAACTTAATGTAAACTTGGTAAGTAACTTGCTTACTCCTTGTGTATGACTTGGCCTAAGGGTTAAAGGTAGTAAATTCTTAGAGGGCACCCCAATAATCAGTATACGATGTTGTCCTTAATGGAGTTTCTATACCGAAATTATTTAGGTTAGATTTTAGAGATATTGGGGACAGAGATAACAGTCCCTAATACCAATAAAAAAATTAGAGCCAGAAGTGACAGTTCCCAACCTAGGGTTAAAATGCTTAAAAATATGTAATAAATAGTATGATAGAGTCATGAGTACCCTTATGTTGCTTGGTGATTTACTAAAAGATAATTAAGCAAATACCTATTACTTATTTACTGCATTACCTATGTGTAGCCTATATCTGTTATGGCATGTACAAGTGTTTAGGTATTCACGTATTGAGCTTAGGCTAGTTGAAGTGGAAAATTTGATGGAGTTGACAAAAATTCTATATTCGTATAAAAAAACTCAAATTAATTGTAAGTAAATATTGAAAACTTACTTATTCAAAGAACAATCATTAAGCATGTCTCATAATGGAAAAAAGAATGAGATATAGTATATAACGCGTTGAATTCTATGGTTTTATTTAGTAACTTTTGTAGAGATTCAATTACTATAAATAGATGTAATTTTCCTTCTATAAAATGAACTTTTTTAAAGTTCATGCCACCTTAAAACTTACAAGGGTTTCTACATTCACCTTCTGCCAAGAGATCTAGGTAACTTCAAATATAATAAGATTGATGTAGATATATGAAAATTACATAATAATATATAATGTTTTTGAATTGTTGCTATATTATATAGAGAGAGAACTAAAAATAGTTAAGAGATTTTAATACTCGCAGCAGCACGCCGAAAGTTTCCTAAAATGATAGTATAAAAGGGTGCCTAACGAGTTTTGGAAAGCTTACATGGAGTTGTTATGGTAACCAAAAGCTAATGGAATTAACAAACGAGATCAATTAAATATGAGTTTTTGGTAAGTGTATTAAGTGACACTGGTTAGTGAGAATTACATTACAAATTAAAGATTATAAGGTATTAATGGCGAAAAGCGTCCATACTTGCATACATTTTCAACAAATTGTGTCTTTTAATTGATTTTCATTGTTACAAATTATACACGCAATGCAAATATATTCTGTTTTTCTGGTAGTTATAACAAAAGAGGAAAAATTCGAATCTAATTCATCTAACCTAAACATCGGCCTTCATAACATTAAATTATAAGAGATTGGCAACGCAAACATATTTTACGTGAAAGCTTTCTAATATAAATATATAAATGGGTATCTTAAGATATCTATCAGAAAATTAAAAAAAAAAAAAAAACAATGGCTATAGATTTTGCTTCTTCTTTTTTTTTTTTTCTTTAGAAGGTTTCTCTCTCTCTCCAAACACGATGAAACGGTAGGACAAATTGGGGGTTTAATTAAGAATCAAACATGCCAAAAATAGAACACGTAAATGAAGTTATGGTAACTTCCATGCAGTGATGGTGACTTTCTAAATAACCAAAAAATTCCCATAAATAGAAAAGAAAGGCAACAAAGCAATAAGAAAACCAATGGAAATGGAAGAATCTCCGGACAGAAAATGAACAAAAATTTGAAACGGGGAGAATCCAGAACCAGGGGCAGAGAGGATTATACGGGAGTTGCATGGCTGTCTATTGCATGAATAGCTCTCAACACACGCATATAAAGATGAACCTATGAAGACCTGTTTGAAATCGTAGAAGGAAGAAAAAGAAAAAACATCTTCTTCCTTAACCCTTGTCTTCTTTATAAAATCTCGATTTTATTATTGTAAAAAAAGAAAGAAGGAAAAAAAAAGAATAAAAACAGAGGAGGGATTGTGAAAGAGAGAGATGGGTAAGGTGATGCTGGCAATGTTTTTTGGCCTCTTGGCCGGGGCTATGATGGTCCATGGTGAAGACCCTTATTTGTTTTTCACATGGAACGTCACCTATGGCACCATCTCTCCTTTGGGAGTTCCCGAACAAGGCATTCTCATCAATGGTCAATTCCCTGGCCCCAACATCAACTCTACCTCCAACAACAACATTGTCATCAATGTTTTCAATAACCTCGATGAGCCATTCCTCCTTACATGGTAATTAAGATTTTTATCCGCAAAAAGGGCTGTATTAATTTTCTGATCTTCTATTGTGTGTTATTTTGGTGATCTCATATATTCCTTTCTGTTATCCCTTGATATGCAGGAGCGGTGTCCAGCAAAGGAAGAACTCTTGGCAAGATGGAACACTTGGAACCATGTGCCCAATTCCTCCAGGGAAGAACTACACCTACCACTTCCAAGTCAAGGACCAAATCGGAAGCTACATCTACTATCCTACCACAGCCATGCACAGGGCAGCTGGTGCATTCGGTGGCCTTCGTGTCAACAGCCGTTTACTCATTCCTGTTCCCTATGCTGACCCCGAGGATGATTACACCGTCCTCATTGGTGATTGGTACTCCAAGAGCCACTCTGTTCTCAGGAGCTTTGTGGATAGCGGCCGCTCCCTTGCTAGACCAGATGGAGTCCTCATTAACGGCAAAGCCGGTAAGGGTGGGGCTAACGAGGAGCCTCTCTTTACCATGAAGCCCGGAAAGACATACAAGTACAGGATCTGCAATGTTGGGATGAAGAACTCACTCAACTTCAGGATTCAAGGGCACCCAATGAAGCTTGTAGAGATGGAAGGTTCACACACTGTTCAGAACGATTACGAGTCTCTTGATGTGCATGTCGGACAATGTTTCGCTGTGCTCATTACTGCCGACAAAGAACCCAAGGATTACTTCATGGTGGCATCAACTAGGTTCACCAAGCAGGTTATAACAGCCACTGGCATCATCCGCTACACCAACAGCAGGGGACCAGCCTCACCTGACCTTCCCCCAGCCCCCGAAGGATGGGCTTGGTCTCTCAATCAGTTCCGCACCTTCCGCTGGAACCTGACTGCCAGTGCTGCCAGGCCTAACCCTCAAGGTTCTTACCACTATGGACAAATTAACATTACTCGTACAATTAAGCTAGTCAACTCTGCAAGCAGAAACGGGGGCAAGCTTCGCTATGCCATTAATGGCGTCTCTCACGTAGACCCAGCCACACCACTCAAGCTCGCTGAGTACTATGGCATAAATGACAAGGTCTTCAAATATGATGCCATCCCAGATGTTCCAGCAGAAACAATCTCTAATCAGGTTACTCTAGCACCTAATGTCAACAATGTTACCTTCCGAACTTTCGTGGAGATCATTTTGGAAAATCGTGAAAAGAGCATCCAATCATGGCATCTTGATGGTTATTCTTTCTTTGTCACCGCGTAAGAAATCTATCTTGCTACATTTTTCATTTTTTACTTTTGCACAATTCCTTGCAAACAATTGGCTACCTAGCTTACATATCTAACATTTGTTTTGCATTTTCAATCAACAGTGTAGAGCCAGGAAGGTGGACCCCAGAGAAGAGAAAGAACTACAACCTTCTTGATGCTGTGAGCAGACACACAGTTCAAGTATTCCCCAAATCATGGGCAGCTATCATGTTGACATTTGATAATGCCGGTATGTGGAGCTTGAGGTCAGAGATGGCAGAAAGGCGCTATCTGGGTCAACAAATGTACATCAGTGTTCTATCCCCAGAACGCTCTCTCAGGGATGAGTACAACATTCCTGACAATGCCCTTCTCTGTGGTATCGTCGAGAACTTGCCCAAGCCTCCACCTTATAGCATATAAATCCAAATATCCGCCATAGAAATACTAAACGAGAGGGGAGAGGAAGGAGGGAATAGAAAAAGAGAGAGAGATTGTAATGACAAGAAACAAGGAAAAGAAGCAATTATCATGAGCTTTAACAATATTCATATGTCAATTATCAGTCAAGATATGTAATTGAATCATGTCAAAATCATGTATTCGGACATAAGATTGAAGGAATTAACTAACAACTTGGCATTTTGGCATCTGAAAAGTATTTATCTTCATGCTCTAAGATATCTCCTATACCCATTATGTTTTCTTTAACTGACGAAATGCCACCATTTTCCATGTGTGTGATTTAATCTATTCAAAAAGCCACTTCAACTCTGTTCTTAAGAATTTCTTCATACCCATGCCTGTAATGCTTCCTACAGTTCCAAATAATAATCATTTTCCATTTTTAAGAGTTATACCCAGTGTTACTTATCCAAAAAAAAAATCCAGTAAGTGTTGGCAATGCAATTACATGTAAAAGTAGCATAGATCATTGATTCATCAAAGAATCAATTGCAATTTCCTAATTTAACATTATCCAACACTAAAGACCACATATAAAATCATAACAAAGGGGAAAAAAAGATGAAGTCACTTACTCAATGTTTAATTGTCAGTGTGCCAAAAATGCAGGAACCCCCCTTCATCCACGTTATGAAAATTCTTTTTCTGTTGCATTCCTTACTGCAAGATCAGCAGTCCCCGCTTGTCTGCATAGAAAGAGGCTCACACTGGAATGAGCGAATGAGATAATCGATGAACACCCCTTCTCAACCATAATTGGTAGGCAGTCATGTGGAAGGAATCATAATCCACAGGTTTTTTATGCCAGACAAAATGCCTCCTGATCTGGCATAGGTTCTGGTACATATTGACATGTGCATGTGTTGGTATAGACAACAATATTTCCTTCAATGATGCAATATCTCCATGGTTGATTGTGACAGAAAATTTGCTCCAGTCCAAAACATTGGCAAATGGAAGATCATAGTAATTAGAAATTATTACTGGAACACATCCATACTGTATAGCATCACTGACCCTTGCTGTATTTACTTCATACCCTCTAACATGGAGGCAATACCGGCTCCTTTTGAAACCTTCTTCATAGGGGAAAGAGGGTCTTCTAGAGAATATATCCATCAAGGTATCATTTTCCCATAATGAAATGAGCTCTTGGCGAACCTGAGAATTTTGGATACGACCTGAGAAGAAAACAAGCTTGTCCCTGAAAGTGAGATGGACAAATAAGTTCACACCAAGAACTACTTGAACCTACAGTTCTTCAACATCAAAGTAAATGCTTTGTGAAATGTAAATTAACTGGGGAACATCAAAAGGATGGCCTTTGGCATTCCCACTGTATGTGGACTATGGTGATTTGGTAAGCACATAGCAATCAAGTGCTTTGCTAAACATTCAATTCCATCAAGTAATGCTGAAGTGCAATTTGATAGGAGTTAAAAATGCACTCTCTGTGAGAAAGGAAAGAATGACTTGAAGCTAAAAATGGAACAAAGTGGAGTATATCTCCAGTAGTTTGGCATTAAGTTCTTTAAAAACAGTGCACTATATAGATTACCTAAATTATGCATTGAAGGAAGTGGTGCAAAATGCACATCATAATCCTCTAGCTTCCAGTGAGATCATATTGCTTGTATAGTTTCCTTGGAATATAAGGACTTAAAATGACTAGGAATGATGAGGCCAAATGAAATGCACATCATAATCCTGTAGTTTCCGATGAGATCATATCAATTACATAGTTTCCTCGAATATAAGGACTTAAAATGACTGGGAATGACGAGGCCAAATAAGAACCGAGCATGACCAACAGCAAAGACAAGATATAACATAGCTGATTGCACTGTCTTTGGCACAAAGTATATCTATAATGCATATCAACAAAACTTAAGCATATAATGGAATTCGTGTGAAACGAATTACCTTTACATTGCAAAGGATAATGGCACTTCAATGTATAGAATTAAATTGGGAAATTGCTTCTCCACATAAAGTTTCAAAATTTATACCAATTACAAGACAGCTATCTGTGCCAGAAGCAGTACCTCTTCTCTGGAGGAATCAAAGCTTCCTCCACCTTCCGTGGCCAAACTTGCGGCAAACTGACATCTTTATGGGCAACGTAAAGCCTCTGGAAATAACTAGAAGAACAAGTAACCTGCACGGCATTGTTAAGCAATTCTCTAGACTTCGACGCGGCATCTCTGCCCACAGAATGACACTGAACATAAAAATGATCAGCACCATTCGAGGCATTCCAATATACAAAATCTCTTCTAATCCTATGAGCGTAATTGGCAACAAATTTTGCAATAGATGCCTCAGCCCAAACCCGGGGATCGTTTCGCAGATTATTTATCGAAAAGGGCATGTAAAAGAAGTGAGCTTTTGAGGGATTGTGGGTAACAAGTGAACTATGAAGAAGCGAAATTTTGAACATGTGCTCACTGAAGTAGTTTCCTAACTTGGGGTTGAATGGATTTGGGTGAGGAATGAAAATGTTGACAAATGGGGATGAAGAAGATGAGGAATTTACATCCGGGTACACATAAATTTTGAAACTTTGAAGCATTTCTTGAAAATCTTTAGCAAAATGGCCCCAATCATGATAAGGACTGGTAGATGCGACACCCATCATATCCTTTTTACGAGTAAAATTTGAAGGGATTACCGGGCTTGAAAATCGGGAATTTGGTTTCGAAAACCCATCTTTCACGTTCAAAACTTTGGTTTCGGTATCAATACTAGGTGGTTTAAGGTCTTTCACTTTATTCCAAGATCCATTTTTGAATCCATGAACTTTGCCTTCAGCAGTGTCTATATTACTAAAAGACTTGATTTTTTGAGGGATTGAAGCAGTTGAATGAACATTCCCATGAGTAGCATTTGATGGGTTTGGAACAATAATAGTCTCTGTTTTAGTAGAGACATTATTTTCCAAGTAGAGAAAAGGGGCACCGTGGTTAGGAAGGAAAAAGGGATAGGTGAAACACAAGGACACTCCTAGTGTTAAAAGGGTAAGTAGTATGAGGAGGAAAAGGGGTCGGAAGAACGTTGGAGGAAGAAAGAGAAGTTGTTTCGGTCTTTCATTCTTCTTGCAACAGAAGGACATAGCAGCAACTTCGTTGACAGACATTCAAACTTGAAAGAGGCAGCGAGCGAAGCAAGTGAAGGCTACCGAAGAGCCTGAACCTCAAGCAAGTAGTTAAGCGGTAGGCCTGGACATCGATCCCGCTCAATTTACTTCTTTTTTTTTTAATTCATCTATTTAAGATTTTATTATATATAATTTATAATTAAAATTAATTAAAAATAAATAAATTATGACGGTCACAACTATTATTTTTCGATTAAGAAAAAATTATTAAAAAATTGAAAGAATCCAAATCCATCCATTCAATTTACTCTTTTTTTTAATTTTTTTAATTTATCTATTTACACTTTTGTTATATATAACTAATAATTTAAATTAATTAAAAATAAATAATATTATAATAATCTTAACTATTATTTTTAAATTAAGGAAAATTGATGGAAAAGATTCAAATCAGGTATGATATTGTTTGGATTTAAAGATATATATATATAACCCAACCTTTCATCTGCTTGTTAAAATATGAAGGGAATAATTATCGTCCAAAAAATGGATAGTTGCGGTTGGTGATCGTTGTAGAATTTTTGTTTCAAATTAAATATAATAAAAATTTAAATGAAACATGGCAAAAGGATTGGAAAAGAGGAAAGGAAAAAAATAATACTATTTTTAAAAATAATTTTGTAAATATGTTAATTATATTTATAAAAATATTTTCAAAATTACATAATTTGAAATCGATATTTTAAATATCAATTTTATCATGCACTATAATGTGTCAGCTGTAATGTTATTCAAGATTAACTAAAATAGGCACTTAAAGTAACAATTTTTTATTGATATAATTTTAAAAAATGTATTTTTGAAATGGTAAGTTTATAGAAATATTTTTACAAATAGTATTTTCTTTTTCTTTTTCTTATTAGAAAAATATAAATTTATTTATTTATGGAATAATAGTCTTAAAAAGAATTTTTATTATATATATCATTAATTATATTTAATATTATTTTTAATTATATTATATAAGAATATATATTTAATATTACCTTTTACTAATTTAATTATTATTGACTGATTTAAAGTTGATACATGTTATAAATTAGCAAAAAAACTTAATATATCTTTGAAAGTTCTATTTTTATAAAGTTTTCAAAAGGTTAAGATTTAAATATAAGAAAAAAAATGTTAATAACTTTAATAAAAATACATATAAATATTAAAAACTAAAAATTATATTTTTTCTTATTTAAAATGTATTTATATTATTTAAGGAGAGTGGATGATTTTGGTGTAATATTTAAATATATTAAATTAGCCTTGTAATAATAAATTTTTATTTTCTTAACTTAAAAATTTTTAGAAAGTTGAGACTAAATTTGACTTTTAATTATATAATACTCATATATTTTTAAGGCTTTAATATTATGTGCGTGTCGTGTTTTTATTTTTTTAATAATTTCACATGTAATTAGTTTTACGCTCACATAATATATGCGCCGTTTATAATATTAATAAAATGACAATTCAATGTGATATTTAAATCTATCAATTTAACCCTTTCTACATTTTGGAAATTATCTATTTTAGCAAAAGAAAAAAAGGGGGGGGAGGGTTGAATTGTATATATGACACTTGAAATTTCCAAAATTGAAATCATGGCTAAAGCATCGTTGTTATTTATAATTATACATCTTTTTATGGTTATTCAATTTTTTTTTCTTGTTGTGATTTATTTATTTACTAAACACGTTGATTTTATAAAATTATTTTTTGTAATTTTTTAAACACTCATTATACAATTATATACTTATTTAGCCTTACTAAAGTGTGAACTTTCATTTTTTTATATAACTCTTAAACTTACCAAAATTAATTTTTCTTTTCTATACTACCATCATAATTATTAATAATTTTTTAGTTTTATTATATGGTTGGTATGGTTAATATTTTATTACTGGTTTATGTATAATTAGTTTTTTTAATTATTATTATTACATTTATTTATTCCTTTTGTAATTATTTTTTTCTCCTTTTCCTATTTTTGGGCACCTATGGCTAATCCAGTTTGCTACTAATTCCGTAGCGTGTTGAATTAAAAAATAAATAAATAAATAAAAGCAAATGATTTTCGCTTGAAAGCAACCCCAACACAACACAAGACAAGAAGAAGAAGAAATACATACGCTCTTCACTTCTCTAACAGAAGGAAGGACAACATAGATGGCGAGTTGCGTTCAGTTTAACAACTCACACCTTCGCCTCTCACTCTGTACCAACAACGAGTCAAAGCCGATTCCCACTCAGTTTCACTTTCAACCTCTAAGCCACATCAGCTTCCTAAATTCCATCAACCGTTTTCGCTCTCTCCCCGTAAAACCTCATCAGACCAAAATTTACTGCACTTATGACGATAACAATCGGAGACCCCAACAACCACCATCACCTTCACCGTCACCGTCACCGTCACCGCTACCGTCTCAACAATCCACCGGAATCCAACTTTACAGCGAGATTGAGAGGTCAAAATAATAAATGAAACTCTTCTCTTCTTCCGGAATATCTATTTATGTTGCTTTAGGTCGTTTGCTTTGCGGCAAATGTTTTCAGACCTTTATACACACACACACATATATATAGCTAGCTACAGCATAGTATGGAAAATATTAGTGGGTATCCTAACACTTGTTAGAAATATACCTATTCCTTCTCAATAATGTATTTTTATGCTAGATTTTTTAATGGTTTAGTAGTTATCGTTGTCCAGTTAGGGCTGTTTTCGTTGGACCTCAATGACGAAAACATGAAATAGAGAAGCTGGGAATAGGAAGCCGTCTGAAACTGTTCGTTTTGAGGTGTCTTAGAGGAATGTAACTTTGTCGAATCAACGGCATATAAAGTTAGAGAGCAGATTGGTGCTTGAGTAGCTAAGTCTCCATTGTCAAAGATTTGTAATTCAAGTAGCTTTCCTGTTCTATAGCAAACATAAACAAACTAACAAGTGGCTGCAAAGTGGATAAAGTAGCGTGTGATTGTATCTTGATTGAGTTATGAAATACTCAAGTAAGTTTTCCTTGTAGTGGCATACATATACTTGCGTATATTGATTTCTTCATAAGAAAGTAACTGATTGGTTATGCCTGTCTCCGTGTTTACTAACAGCAGCTTAGCCTGTTCCAAATCTACTCATAATTGCCTCATTCATTCAGCTAGTTTATTATGCCTTTTCTATGCATTTCATTTATGTAATGATGTTATTCCCTCACAATGGTTCAAGAACAGGGTGCCTATTTGATGATCCACTATTATTGGTTTTATGAGATAAAA
This sequence comes from Laguncularia racemosa, assembly GCA_037954665.1. NCBI lineage: Eukaryota > Viridiplantae > Streptophyta > Magnoliopsida > Myrtales > Combretaceae > Laguncularia > Laguncularia racemosa. Next base: position 5,632,725 of record JBBMOL010000014.1, on the reverse strand, counting down.
CCAAAGTGCTGTTTGAGGACAAATCTGAGGAACAGATTTGCTGAGGGTTAACGTTGGATGATTCTGTGCTCTTGCTCCTTTTAGACACCGTCTGTTTCTGTCCTTCTAGTTGGAAATATGTCTCTTTCTCTTTATGGAAATGTTTCAATCATTTGTTATTAGAATCTAGTTAATAAAAATTGTATGAGAAATATTTACCAAAAAAATTTGTATGAGAAATCCCATTTATGGCTGCTGGAGGGTCATCATCTGTTTTCTGTTTTAAACAATTTATTATCTGATCTGTGCATCCTAGATGACTTTGCTACTATAGATTCATTCCAAAGCATCTAGCAACAAACATCGGTGTGCTTACAGACCTATGGTTGATACAGCATGTCAAGTTCAACTCTTGGAGGTGTTTTAAATATTTTTTTGCCATAAATGTTTAGAGCTACACGACCAGTTCCAACTCACTAAAAACTGCATGTCTGTATAATTTGATTGAATCTTGGAAGTGGTGAACCGTTAATGACTTGCCTTTTAATAAGCATCATTAGAGTCACATAAGTTTATGTGCTTGTGGGTAGATCTCAGGAATGTATCCTTTCTAGCATGCATTCTTTGAGAAAGATAAACTTAGCACATCTGATAATTGCTATTGCGCCATATCAAGGAGTACTAAGACATCATTTTGTGTCGAAACATCAGAATACTATATTTTGTCTGGTATTTTGTGATATGACTGTTCTCTGGCCCTCCTGAGCCTATCCTTGTTGCCAAATGACCAATCTGAGTTGTTACTATATGCAGAGTACTTACTGAGACAGTTCGACAATCTCAAAATTCTTGGGTTGGTTCTGGTGATTGGAATGAAATCGAGGTAATGCCTTGCATTGTTTACCAGTTATTTATGAATCTTCTATTAGCCGTGTTTTCCTTACTGCAATGACTTGATAATAGCATGTTGCACAGTTTTCTTGCTAAGTCAATGATGAAGCACAGCAACTTACCATCCCACACGCAGTATATTATTTGAAGTTGAATAAAAAGTTCCTGCATTTTTCATCTTCTCATAGTATATATTACATGAGATTTTCCATCCTGAGAGACTAGATATCAAGAGAATCGGTTCAGAGTTTAAAGACAAACTGAATTTCAAGAAAGAAAAAATATGGTATCTCGTAAGTTAAAGCAGGCCATCTTTGCCTACTTTTTAGACAACTTTATTTAGCAAAGGAATCTGCCCCATTGTCTGATGACCTTGACCTCTGTGCAGTGACCTTTGTTTCCCTTATGGCCATTCATTCTAAGATGCACTTCATGAGTTAGTCAAAAATACATTCCAAAGTTAGAAACAGTAACTTATTGAAATATCAGATTGTACTGTCAACTTCAGGTTGTCTGATGACCTTGAACTCTGTGCAGTGACCTATGTTTACTTTATGGCCATTCATTCTAAGATGCAATTCACAAGTTACTCACAAATACATTGCAAAGTTACAAACAGTAACCTCTTTGAAACATCAAACTGTACTATCAACTTCAATGAACATTCATCAGTTCTCCATCCACACAAGTGAACCATCATATTTTAAATATACCAATTCTTCAAGGGTGTGGAAAAAGTGTCTTACCAATTGTTAAGATTAATGCTACAACTGTCTTCTCTAAAACTTTAAGCATGTGAATATAGTATGGGATATTATATTTATTGTTTAACATTTCCCTTCACTTGAGGGCTAGGAGTTTGATTAAGTCCATAAAGTGGACAATTTTATTAGATGGGAGGTAAAATGACTAAGCAAGAATTTAAACTTTTGACCTTTCACTATAATACCATGTTAAGATTAGTACTACTATTGTCTAATCTTAGAGTTTTAAACTTGTAGATATTGTCATCTACTATTATCGTCATTATTTGACACCAATAAAAGTTTCAGGCTACTACATGTTTTCTATTTTAACAACATCTGATTGAAGATCAATTAAAGGAAGACTAAGGAATCATTACAAGATGTTAAGATTTTCACAATATTATTTCAATGTCAATTATAACTTTATGGAATGGGAGGTAAAATGACTAAGCAAAGATTTAAACTCTCAGCCTACCCCTTTGGTACCGTATTAAGATTAGCACTACAACTATCTGATCTTAGAGTTTTATACTTATAGATATTGGCATCTACTATTATTTTTATTATTTAATACCGATAAAAGTTTCAAGCTTCTACATGTCTTCTATTTTAACAATATCTGATTAAAAACAGCCTTCCTTTGACATCTCTTATATGCTATTAAAAGAAGACTAGGGAATCATTACAAGAAGATGTTGAGATTTTGATAATGTTATTTTTATGTTCAGTTATAACCAGTGGTGTAAGGTAATTGCCTCCATATAAATGATTTGAGTATTTTACCAGTAAGAGCTAGAGTTACAATGATGACCTTTTCTAGGCTGAGTGCAGTTATATTTACTTCTTAAGCATTGTTCCAAGGGATATGTTTATGTCTGTTTCTGTGTACATGAATGTGTATCAGTGCAACTTTATCAAGAAGGTTATTTTTCCAATGTGACAGGGTGCATGGGTTCTTAAACCACGAGACTTACAACCAAAGTCGGTGGTACATTTTATTGGTGGCATATTTGTGGGAGCTGCCCCCCAACTGACCTATCGATTATTCCTTGAGCGCCTTGCTGAAAAGTGAGTAGTTATCTGGAGTTGCTGGACTTCTCCATGGATTATTTTTGAAATATCTGCAGTTTGGGGGAACATCAGGAAGTATATGTTTTTCTTTTGTAGTGCATTTATATTTGCAGATGACCATGCACATTCTGGTCTTCAGTAATTACTTTTCACCTTAATAAACTTGCAAAAATCTAACTCTGCACATCTCAGAAGATCAAACTTTTACTGAACCCACAAAGTTTTGGTTTATTTCAGTGACAGTATGATGATTGCTTATAAAATTAGCATAGACTACTACTCAAGGAAAAGCATCATTGAATTTTTTTGCTTTGTTTTTAGGGGTATTTTAGTGATTGCAACTCCATATGCCAGTGGATTTGATCACTTCTTCATTGCAGATGAAGTGCAGTTCAAATTTGATCGGTGCCTTCGACTATTACAAGATACCGTAAGTTCTAGTTATGTTTAGTAAAAATATCCTGCCTTATCCATTTGCATTAAAAGAATCTTGTAAATTTAGACTCTAATAATCTAGTATACAGGTACATGATCTTCCTACTTTTGGCATTGGCCATTCTTTGGGATCTGTCATCCACCTTTTGATTGGTAACACTACTATCTTCTGTTCCTTGTATCAATGAGGCTGATTGATTGTAGCACTTTACACTTGAGTTGCTGACTTTTCAACAGGATCAAGATATGCTGTGCAAAGAAGTGGGAATGTTTTGATGGCGTTCAATAACAAGGTATATGTGGACCAAGGTTAACTCTTCTAAGTTTTCAAGAGAGAAAACCAACAGCTTTATCATAAAAAATATGTCTTGATGCTGCCAAATTTTATGCTGCTCAAGTTAACTAATTGCAAAGTAGACTTAATGTATTATCACAGCTGAATAAAAATTTTTATGACAAATGATCCCCAACAAACCCATCTTTTAAATTGGTGTTGGTTTCCATATAGTAGCAAAGAATCAAATTAATTGAAAAGGGTACCTCTTTCAGTGAATATAACTCTTATTTGTTGATATTTTCTTTTCCAATTTTGACAAGATATATTCTTTTTCTATTTATTTTTTATTTGTTTCAGGAAGCAAGTTTGGCTATTCCTTTGTTCTCACCTGTTCTTGCTCCAATGGCCCAAAGTCTTGGACCCCTTTTATCCCAAATTGCAGCATCGCCAACAGTTCGAATGGGGGTAAGGTTTTTAATGCATTGCTTAATTGAATTCAGATCAAGTTCAAAAAATGCCACAGATAGTGTGTTCTTGCTGTGAATTTTTTTCTATCATTCACGAAAAATTATTTCCTCTCAATTTAATGGGCAAGAGAGTAGTTTTGCTGTTTAGATTTCCTACAAAATCATGAAAGGCAGCTGTCTTATAGTGTAGGAAAAATTATTGCAGGCTGAGATGACTATGAAGCAACTAGAGAACCTTAGCCCTCCCATTATGAAGCAAGTTCTGCCTTTAGTTGAGCAACTTCCTCCATTGTACATGGACTTAGTCAAGGGAAGGGAGGATTTTTCCCCAAAACCTGAAGAAACTCGACGATTGGTATGTGAAATTAATAGTACTACCTCATATTATCGGAGTTGATTTCTCGTCTATGTGCCAATGGGGCTTTCTGTGCTGCAACTTTTCATTTCATCTAAAGCTTATATTTCCCACTGAAACCCAAAAACAAATTTAACCTCATTTCTTCCTATCATAAAGAAAAGCTTCTTCGTTCCTTACAACCTGAGGCTTCAGTCTGTTTTGAATGTTTCCTTCCTTTTAATGGTGGTGGATTCATGTGGCAGCTCTTCAGATGGTCTCCTTTGTGAAATTGTCCACGCAAATGATATTTGAGACATTATTTGGCTTAAAGTTCACTAGAGATTCTTTAGGTGCTGAAACGCTTTAGCCAGGTTCTCTAATACTTCAAATATGATTTAAAAAAAAAAAAAACTTTTTAGGCTATGCTTTTGTATTCTTTTTCATGCTTATTGTTATTATGGCATTTCTCAGGTGAAGTCCTACTATGGGATTTCAAGGAATCTTTTAATAAAATTCAAGGACGATTCCATCGATGAGACCCCAACCCTTGCACAGACCCTCAGCTCAGAATCAGCCATCAGCTCGATGCTGGATATGTCAATTCGCATGTTGCCAGGAGATCATGGGCTTCCACTTCAACAGGTATTTGCTTGGTAAAATATACATATGGCTTTATCCTGTTTATCCAAAGAATGTCAAGAGCATGCATGAGTGCGATACACATGCAGTTTTCTCTATGTTGAAACCTTTAATGAGGGGATAACTCATCTTAATTGTATCGTTTGTTAGGCTATTCCAGATGTCCCACCAGCAATGGCGGATGCAGTAAATCGTGGAAGTGAGTTTCTGGTAAATTTGACGGTGGGTACACCTTGGGAGACAGTTGCCAAGGAGATGGGCAACACTTTTGGTTCTGATTCGAAGATCTTACGTGCAAACATATCCAAGGACATAGGGGTTCTTGTGGATGTTATTGCATCATGGATGGATTCAAACAAAGGTCCCAAACTTCTGAGGCCATAAAGATCATGCAAAGTAAATATATATATATATATATATATGCCGAGTCTTGGATGCTATTGCAAAATAGTAGTTCCTTTAGAGTTCCCTTAAGTTTCCTGGGCTGTGCCTGTCGTAAGTGCTGTACATTGAAACACAGTACATAGCAATAGGATTACGGACTTTATGTGTTTTTAATTTTTTATACATAAATAAGTTGTGTCGAAATAGTGTTCACATGGAAGCATAGAGCGACTGACTGATATACTGGGAAGACCTCGTCTCTAGAGAGCAACGGAATGTAACCCCTCGATTTTTTTATGTAGATTGTTATGCTTGGGGGTTTGACAAATATCACATACATGTAACTACTGATCATCTTCATTGTTTTTTCTTTTTTTCATCATCATTATTATTATTATAATTACTACTACTAATAATAATAGCCGACTAATCATATTGAACGGGAAGCAGTAAGCTCGTGTCACTTATTATGCAAGCTTAAGCTGCGTTATGGAATCCACAATTGAAGAAAAGATAAGGGTTCGGGACAATGGAAAGATGGGTTAAAAGGAACGCCGATGCAGGGAGCCATAAAGGATAGGTCATCTATCCAAGTCTACTAATTTTATCGTCGTAATCGTAATTGCTAGGCTAGGACTACCGGTTTGAAACATATGACAACATTAATATCGTCATCCATGCCACCATAAGCATAATATTACAGTGGCATAAGTGCAATAGTGTCAAAAAGTCTACGGGACCGATAATGGATTTTCAAATTTAACCAATTTTTCATAAGATTTCTGATCGGATCGGAGTCGATATATAGCAGTGACATCGTCACCGCAGTGATGACCAAAACAAAAGAAAGACAATGGGTCTGTAATAACTTACAATTCTCTACCAGAAATTTGCCTCGAATGATAGTGCCACCACATAAAACCCATGTTTGAGACATATCGTTTGAATAGCTTCCTAATCTAATTAGTATATGCATCATTGCTTATAGGTTTGCCGAAAACATTGAATGACAGGGTAGGTTTCTTATTGAATCCATCTTATCCCGATGATAAAACCATGGGTGAGTCCAATATGTTTTGTCCACCAAACAATAATAATACCTTAACTTCCTAGGCATGATTCACAAACAAAGTAGACAGGCAAACCTTGAGATCAACAAGGTCTCTGTGCTTCCCAACTTATCATTCTTCTTTCCCTCACGATGGTGCAATAATCACACTATGCACTGAGATGCAACCACACCTGCACTTGGTACTTTGCACGATATCTACAAACGTGATAAGCTTTAACTTGTGATGAATATAAGCAAATCCATCGCATCTATAAAAAATTATTCCAATCATCAACCATTATAGCTTATATATTCTGAAAATCTTATCTGCATGGTGGAAAATTCTGCATTAACATACTCACCTAGTTCTATATTTACAACTGAGAAGACAGACTAAAAGCCACTTGACAACAAAGGAACAAGGTTGAAGCTCTCATATTGTACAAAAATGGCTATTCTTCATGATAAAGCTACTTCACAACAAAGGAACAAGGTTGAAGCTCTCATATTGTACAAAAATGGCTATTCTTCATGATAAAGATACAACCCAAGACCAAGCCGTGCACATGTCCTGCAGAAAGCTATTTCCTCCGCAGCAGAAACAGGATCTACATCTTGGTCACTTGTAGGTGACACTGTCCCTGTTGACTCCTGGTATGCCTGCATAGCAGACTAGGTTAATATTTTGCAAAGAAATAAAATGAAGAAATACTCATAGAAGGAAATCAATAGCATCATGAATCATACAACACGAATTTCCTTCTGGAGAAGATGGAAAAAGTGCTCCTCTCAAGTTCAAAATCTCTAGTTGTATGCTCCAAATATCTCACAGCTATGGAAATCATAAATGGAAGCAGGAAACCCCACCAAGTTGTTTTAAGCGATATGCAGTAGTGTATGATCCTTGAGGACAGTAATCATCAACCACAAAACTGACAACAGAAGAGAAGCCATAATGGTGGAATCCAAGGACACAGAAGATCTACTAAAAATTGCTACATGTAAATCACCAGCAAGAACAACCAAATTATGGAAAGAGGTAATCCACACTCTCCAGCAGGGGCAAATTGTTCAGGTGCTTTTGCATCCAATGCAGAAAACACCTGAGCTAGGTTATATGGCTAAACTAGAAGGAAGGACAATCCCCTGCCGCTCTTATTCCAGGCCATGATTAGAAATATGAAAGTACAAAGCATGAACACAAGTACTGGAAGATTGCAATACTCAAAATCATGCCTGCAGTTCTAAACAAGCTAAAAGACATTATTAGCAGTTCTTTTTCTCATAGCAAATCCAGAGAGTGGACTTTGCAAAAAAACAAAAAGGAATTGTTGCATGCACATAATTGCAAACCTAACAGTGAACATGGATGATCATTTTTTGTTTGATCTCTATAGTTACTACCTATTTCATTGGATGATATGTTATTCACTAAAGCACAGCCATGAAGTTATAAAGGCCTGAAAGAGCTCCATTCATTTATTCAAAAAAGGGAACCTCATTCCATCATGTCATGCATGGACCCAAATCTCTTCTCAAACAAAGCCTTGGTAAACATGTTGACAAAGAGGTACCCACGTCATCCTTGGCAATAATCTTTTCAAAAATTTACATCAGCATTGCTTTTAACCTTTAACATCAAAACCTCCCTTAAAGAATCAGAAGATTATTACTGCAAAAAGCTTCTTCTTGAAACAAAAATGGACAAACAGATTGAACACAGCCTCTCATCAAATGGGAAGAACATGATAGCCATATATACAAGATCTAAGCTGGAAAAATCCCCTCTTATCCATCTTATGAAAATATCACTCTTTAGAAATGAGCAAAACTTAATGCTACCACCAGTTGAGCTATTAAAATATCTTTCTTGTAAAGAAGTCTTTTTTTCCCTTTCGGTTTCAATGTCACATTTGGTATACAAGAATGGACTCTTAATGGAATTACGATTCCAGGTTCCATTTTCTTTCCCATATTTAGAAGTAGTTTTAGAAAATAGAATCGTGATTCTTTAAAATCGGCAATTCCAGTTTCAAGGAGAAATTGCAATTCTACCATTGAAGGGATACAATCGCGATTTCATTCCGTCTTATTAATTATCATTAATTAAAATTACTTATTTAACCTTCAACCTGATTATAATATTTAACAATCAAGGGTGCTTTTGACAAATCCTATTATATACATATTTCATTCCGTGGGCATTTCTAAATAGAGGAATGAATTTATTATTATAGTTTTAATTCTATACCATTCCATTCCAATCTAATTCAATTCAATCAATTTTACTCCATCTCATACCATTCATTCTTACCAAACGTGACATAAAGGAAATCTATTAAAGTAGAAGTTTCATAATCTTTTTAGTGACAAAAGAAATTATCCAAACCCCATTTCTTGAAAGTCTATGAGTTACCAAATGGTCTCATTTTGCATGTTGGAAGTGAAAAACACAATGCAGAGGTCATGCTTATTTTGAAAAACAAAGGGTAGTGAACTTAATATGCAAGAATGAGATATATAGTCAAGGAATCATTAGAAGGCAGCAATTAATCAAAGATCCAGATGTGACATTGGAACCTGAGAGTCAAATATTCATTTATTAGCGCTTGTTGATGATGAGAGCTAGAAGATATCCTATTTGTTTTTTTCTGAAATGGAATTTTACAACCAAACATCCTAGGTACACTTCATCATCAAAGGGGAAGCAATATATAGTATTTTTGTAGGGATGTGCTTCTAGAATAATTAGATTAGGAAAATTAAAAAAAAAAAAAATTATCTTCATCTCTCTTATCTTTAGGAAATATTGTGGATTATCATTACCTTTATTTTTGAAAAGTTACCATGCTGTTAAACATGCTAGCCCAATTAGAAATAAAACAGGCCACAAATAATTGCCTTTTCTTTTAATATTTTGCAAAATTGAAGTGCTCTCTCGGTCCTAACCCTAACCATCATAGGTCCCACCAAGAAGGTCGGAATCTAAATCAAGGCAAAGCCATTATCTACAATGATTTTCCCACTAATTGCCCCTTGACAAGATCTAAAACTCGGGCCACAACAATTTGGTGTAAAAGCACTTGTCATGGGGGATTCCACAGGTTTCAGCAAGTAGCTGGCAACCTTTATTCAAGAGATCCAAAAGGGGAGAGAGAGAGGGAGAGATATCAAGTGGGGAAGGCTGAGTGAATGTCTACCGCAGTGCGCTTGGAGGAGATGTCACATGTGCTCACCAAGTTCCACCTCGACACAATGACGATCCACCCAAGTACTATTAAGAGCAGCACAGAGGAGGGGGAGGTACTCTAACAGTCAAACTCAGATCCACCTAGATCCTCCAAATCGACCCAAATCAACCGTGCAAAGACGTGCTACCCAAGCTATTATACATTAATGCTTGCAGCTAAACAACACCATTGGTATTGCATATGGTGCAATCATGGATGGTTGCAAGAGATGACTAACCACAAAGCCAAGTGAACGCTCCATGATATGGCTTCCCTTCCTTCAATGGTATTGGAGATCCTCCCGCTAAACTAGCAAATGCGCATAGTAACTTGCTAATAAATGAACACCAAAGATCAACTGGATCGGTTGGCTTCATTTCATCTTAAGGGTTGGCATTACAGGTTGCAGAAGTAGACCCACATTCATTAATGGGAAAAATTTTAGGCATCTATGTGATTTGTGATTTAAACCACCATTACAAAGTAATTCCTTGGATGAATTGGTGTGACTAGACCAGGTGGAAACAGAAGAGGACTACGAAAGAAGACTTTAGGAGTTGCCTGCTAGAGTGCCTTATTATACAGGTTGTATTCATTGTGGTGCTATCAAAGGCGATTTGAGTAAATAAGAATAAAAATACACCTAACATGGTCTTGACAATGAGATTAGCTCATGCTATGAGAAGAAATTGTTGAAATCGAAAAGAGAGATGTTGGAAAACTATATGGGAAGTGCAGCAAGAGTTGCTGGAGCACAAAAGGGAAGAGTGAGTGCTGCAGGTACAAGTATCAAATTTAAAACAATCCCTTGTATTCATCGTTTGAGTAGGATAGAAATAGCAGGGCAGCATACCAAGAGTCTATACTTCAATTTGTGCTAAGCCATTCACCTTGGACACCAATGTAAGAAGCTGTTTTTGTTGGAATTCAAGGATGGCTATATTAGCAATGAAACAACAAAAGATTTAGGAATTGAGTAGTCGCATTCCAGCCTTCAAGCTTGAGAACAAGTTTGATGTCAGGGGGTGGCAATGTAAGGGATATGATTCTAATATAACTAGATTAGGAAAATAGAAGATTCATCTTTATCTTGTTGCTTTATTTTACAAATTTATTGTTATCTTTAAGAGCCATTGTTGGATTGTTGCCATTTTGCTTTTGGCAAGTTAGGTTACTAGGATTATACAAATATGCTATTTCCCAGAGAAATAAAACAAGTGAGAAATCATTGTCTCTTCTTTTAATAGAATATGAGATCAAAGTGTTAACCATCATAGATTCTGCTAAGAAAGGTCAGAATCTAAACATAGGCAAAGCAGTTATCACCAATAATTTTGCCATTAATTGCTCCCTTGACTAGATCCCATATCTGGGCACAATCAATTCTAGGTCTGATAATTCGTGAAGTTGAATACTCCACACCAAAAACTGCCATAAAGACTTGAATTGTCCCCTCCCTCCAACCCTCATGGAAACTCATAGCTTCTAAATCAACCACTTCCCACACTGTAAATTGAAATTAGGAGAGGGACCGGTGGATGATGAATTTGCTCCATTTTGTAAATTTAACTTATTCCAGGAAAAAGCAAGCTGTCAAGCATTTGACACCCAATCACAATTGAACACAGAAATATTTGTATTGGAAAATCTAACAGCAAAACAAAACAAGATCCATTGCAGCCCATAAACATAAGGACAAAGTTTGGAAATGGATCCTCTAAAGTTAATTTTCCATTGAGCTTTTTAAAGTTACAAATCAATAGTTGAGATTGTCTAAATTTTTTAATCATCTCGTGACATCATCATGACATTATCTTTTTTCTTATAATTTCAACAACCAGTTACATGTGGTAACATCTTAAAGAGATAACTTTAAGAAGAATCTTTAGGAAGAGTAATTTTAGAGGATCCAAATCCACAAAGTTTAGGGGAAACAATTCCATGGTACAATGACATAGCTAAAAGCAACTTTTGTAGCCTTTGGTAAGAATGTCAGTGGAGTATGGACTTACTGATATGTTTCCAAGTGTGCGACCTCCAATTTTACATGTCTATAAGAGGAGGAGGCCTAAGGAGATTACTCCCTAAATTCTGCTATTTGTTGTGTGTGTGTTGTGTATGTGGTGTATTGTGTCGTGGGGGGAGCGGTTGTGGTGGTGTGCTTGTTATGTCCTGGTTGTGTATTAGTGTGAATATTAGTGTGTTGTTGTGTTATGTTGGGGTGTTGAGGGTTTTGTGTGGGTGTGTGGTTGTGTGGGTTGAGTATGAGTTGAGTGTGCGGGTTGAGTATGAGTTGGGTAAGTCTTAGTGGAAATGGGTTAAATGTTGTTGGCTGATGTGGAAGCCTCTAGAATATTCCATGGAAATATCTGTCTAAGTGGCTATCAAAAAGGCACTTCTAGTTAGTTAGGGGGGTTATCATTCTCTGGAAAAAGAAAGTAAGACAAAGGCTCAGCTGAGCTCTTGCTCAGGTAACTTGCTCTTCATCTCAAGAACCTAGTTTCCATTTTCTGATCTGAGGTTTCTATCACTTACATCCTTAGAGATAGTGTTTAAGCTACATGAGTCACTTGGACAAATTCCAAAGATTCCTATTAAATGGATGATGAAATTTGATCTTCTAATTTCACTCACCTATAAATGAGAGGAAGACATAACAACCAAAACTATAGCTACCCAAAGTAATAAAAAATTAGAAGGGAAAAACAAAAGAGAAGAGAGAGAGAGAGAGAGAGAGAGAGAGAGAAAACATATTCATCAGCCTTCGTTTGCTTCTGCTTGACATACCTTTTTCCTTTCACTTTCTTCAAGCTTCTTATGAAACATAAAAAATTGCATCAAACCATACATCTTCCTTGTGCCAGTTGTATAAACTTTATGAAGGTCCATGACAAGCTAATGATTGAGTTTGACAACGTTTTCACTAGCCAATCATGCAAATGGTAAAAGCATTACTGCAGAATATGAGATCATACCACCTACCTAGGTGAAACTTGCTAGTATCAATCTGAATTTTAGAAATTTTAGCTTCACATAATTAAGATCTTAATTCATAATTGCACATTCCCCAGTGGCTCCTTTTACATCTATCGGTGAGCAGGATATAAGAGCATAGCCATATAAAAACATGGAGTCACCTTAACAAACATTAGCATGCAAATGATTCAAAGTTTTCTAGCTTTGCTGAACAGTTGAATTATTAACATTGCAAATTCAGAACTCTTCAAATTAACTCATGCTCAGAAATGCATATTAAGTCTAAACATGGAATTGATAATCTCTAAGAAAAATGATAATGATGATTCATATATATTGTGCAATTGACAACACTGGAGAATGTGCTGATCTTAAATTGGAAAAAGAAGCTACAGAAGATGCTTTACCTCTCCATCGGATCCCCTAATAGTGACACGATAAACCACAGTCACGCTTCCATTTTCAGAATATATTACATCACGCACTTCTCCGCACCATCCTGCATAATCAGCATTGACAACTAGTTACATATCTCTAGCAGCCATCACACTTACACAGAATTAATAGTGACAAAGAAGTCAAGGCTTGATCAATAGTTAAGCACATAATAGTTTTCTGTTTATCCTTTTCTCTTGAAGAAATTTTACCAAGAGAAATAACATGAAAAGACTAGCAACTTCATTTTCATGTGCGGAAACAAAATGTTATACTTTCGTCTTGCATGTACTAAAGAGATTGAGTTTTGATAAATAAATTTTGCCCTTCATCCACACCTCAGAATTTCACTGTCCACCTGAGTACAATGGCTGCTGTGAAGAAATGACTATGATATTGAACAGATTGGTGAATAAAAACTAAGAGGGACTCAAGGACTGAAGGATTCTCCCATGATATGCAATTGATGGCATAGATTGCACTAATGTCAAGCTTTCTGGGAAAGGCCTGAGGCGACTTGACAGCAATAGCCCTCTTAGTGGGAGTGGATCAAGAAGCTAAAATTTCACTACTTCACAAGTAGTATAACAAAGAAAAAATAAACGGTGCCTAGTAAGTTCCATATAGATTGCTGAGGATGTTAACTACAGTTCAAAATCACATTGAAGGTCAAATTGCATATTCAGAGGCAAGATATATACACTGAATCATTTCTAAAATCTGAAAAAGATTATTACATAATGCAATATTTAAATTAAAAGTTTATCATATAATAATGGTGGCAAAGATTCTCAATATAATTTCCTTTCTATAACTGCATAAATTTGAAATTTTCACTGGCCGAATTATTTATTTCATTTATTTTTTGAGAAACACAAACTGCTCAGGCAGATCGTTGGATCGAGTTTGGGGATCAGAATTATCATTTTTCTAGGCGCACAAGCTACTCATATTACTCTGAACGAAAACCAGCCTTGACTATAACTGAATTTAATCTCAAGCATATGCCAACAACGTTGATTGAAGCTTTGCAAACTGCTACCCTCTCAAGCCTGGGTCACGGTCCATGCTTGAACTTAACTGGTTTGATTTAATCCAATTACATACTAATTATCCTCCTCAAGACAATCTGAACAAACTTTGATGACAAAAGCAGCAGCAATTTTCTTCAAACACATTCACAGTCGACATGCAATAGAACGCATCAAATAAATAATCAAACATTCTCAAAGGTTACAAAATAACAATGAATACATATAAAATAATCAAAATAAAATAAACGAACACAAGGCTAAAAAAAAAACTCACACACCAGGAGCATAGAAACTCAACATCCTGTTGGCATGGTACCTGATCAAATTTCCACAAATAAGAACACCAAAATCAAACTTAGAAAGCACCACTCGATCACAAATAAAATACTAAGTGTAATTTTAAGTCCTAAAATTTTACATTTCTTTTTTCAATTTAGTGGTAAACCGGATAGAATCAATACCAGGGGATAGAAGAAGTTGAATTTGACGATCGATCGCGAGAAGACCGCGAGGAATTGGATAATATACTATCAGGAATACGTTTATTCAAGTCTCTCAGAATCTCTGCAAGAGGACGAGTAATACATGAAGAGTAGGAAGACGAGAACGACGATTTGTCCAACGGAACGACGTAGTTGGAATTCGGTACGGATACTTTCTTGCTGCTGATACTACCACCCCCATTACTATTGAAGTTGCTAGTGCTGCAACGGAGTACGAGTCCATTATGGAGCCGCGCTTGTCGTGAAGGAAAGGGAGAGAGAATGGAGGAGGAGGAGAAGTTGCCCCTGCTGCCGCCGTGTTGTAACTGAAACTGAAACGGATAATGAAGCTGCAACTGCAATGCCATTTTTCTTAGGGAATTGTTGTGAAGCTAAAAGCTCTTTTAGCAAATATAGATAACACGAGACTGCCATGTTTATAAGAAACTGTGAGGAGTCCGGGGAAGACCGACCGGGTCATTAGTCATAACTCAAAAGACCGTGGAACGGCAATGCTTTTTTTTATAGCATCAACTCATACTTTAATTTATATATTAATAATATATAATAATTAAACAATAAAATTAAGATTAAACCGATTCATTAAAATAGTAAACAATTTATAATTAAATTTAAAATCTATAATTAATGCTTATTTTATGGTATCTTACCTTTTTATTTTTGTATTTTTTAAAATAATTATATAGGATATAACAATATTATTGAACCTTTCACTCTAATCTGCAACTCCCAAATTTGTACGTAACTTCCAATCTCGACACGATCCGTACAACTTTTAATTTCATCACATACATATCTCTCGTCTGCCGGTTGGTAACTGAATGGCTTCCATCACTTAAACCAAATACTTTTAGTATGTATATGTTCTTATACAAATAAAAAATTACTTTCATAATAATTACAAGGCCAAACATATCAAATAATAATAATAAATAAATAAAAGCGTATCATTTTAAGATAATATTTTACTATTTCTATGCAATATTATGCAATATATCTTTGAATTTATCTCTAAATAAATATCAAAATTTTTATTAAAGACCATCATCATATATCCCTAAAAATCATCTATCAAATGGATAATATTAATTCATAATTTCCACTACTAGAAAGAGAAAAAAAAAGAAAAAAGGAAAAGGAAAAGCCCAAAAGCTACAAAGGAAGAAGTACTTAATTTTTTTTATATTAAACTACAAAAATAATGTAGTGAATTTACTAAATTTTTAATCTTTCATACCTCAAAAATTGATGATTCTAAGTTTTTAACAGCAAAATAATACCTAATGACTATGGAAACTTAATTTTATCTACTCCTCGTGTCTACCACCACTTCCCTTCCATCTTTATTATCCTCCAACATTTCATTTTCCAAAGTGCTTATGCTACTCTTGAATGTGCATTTCTTGAAAACAATAGTTGCCAACTCCTTTATTAAAAAAAAAAACAAAACAAAACAAAACCATGTACAATTATATGGTTTTCTACTAACAAACTACATAATATGAATGAAAAATGAGATTATAAATAATAACAAAAATATTAAATTATATAAGAACACATCTATCTTCTCATAGAAGATACTATCATTCATTTTGTTTCAAAAGATGTTTCACATCTTTATTTAGTAAATATCTCAATACAAAGTTAACCATGACAACACCAATGAGCATGCACATCTATCCTTGATGCCTTTAGATACTTTTATGTCTTGTAACATAGCTCTTTGTTTGTACACCACATTGTTGACTTGAAAGAATTCAAAGCAAGTAAAAGGAAAAATTCTAGTCCAGAAAAAAATGGATAAAACAAAATAAAGTAAGAATCACCACATATCACAACTTTCATATAATTAAAAACTATAATGCCGTGCCACCAACTATGTGATATATCATTTAATTACAGAAGAAGAAAAATTATACAATCAACCTATAATAATTAAAAGTATGTAAGGAAAGAAAAAATTAATCTTAAAAAAATTAAAAAAAGAAAGTAACAATCACAAAATTGAAAAGAAAATAGAATAGAGATTAGAAAAATGACTTTAACAACTACTTCTACATGCATCTTCTTCATTAGCATTATTAGTAACCACTAAATATATTGTCCAAATTTTGCTCACAAAACCTAATTTTGCTCTTCAATTTTGCCGATAGATAATCATAGAACATGAAACCATAAGATGCTTTTCATGAAGAATCCAAAAAGGAAATAGAAAATTTTCTAGAAGATCAACTGCTAAAAATCTATACATAATTAAAATTTATAGGGCTTCAAATTTATAGTTTAAAAGGAAATTTAAATTATAGAGTGGCAAGACATGGGTTTAAGAAAAAGCGCGAAAGAAAAATCAATTCAAAACGATATTAAAAAAACCTTTACAAGCAAGAAGAAGAATATATACATGAAGAAAAAGTAATGGAGAAGACAACGCATCCATGATAAAACATTAGGAAGATTATACTAAAAGGTAGAAATTTTGCCTTTAATTTTCATTCTATAAATCCTTTAGAAGATTATAGCCTTTGTTACCACTCTAGATACTTAAAATAGTGAGATTGCCAAAGCAGAATTGTAAAATCTACAATAAACATCATGACACAAACCCATATCAGTAAAAGGAAAATAAAAACAATAAAAGCAAATGTTCTATTTAAATCTTGAGCTAGGCTCAAGACCATTGTAGCAAGAACAATAATCAACAAGTGATGCCCTCGGTTTATAGCCAAGAATTTACAATGGCCAAAACAATAAACATAAGAATTTTGGCAAAAACATAACTAATGACACAACAATTTATTCAACCAATTGTCTACTACCACCATCACCACCATAGGTAACTTGCTAGGAGAATGAAAATAGCATTGCACAACTTGCACAATAGATAGTTGAGTTTTTGGTTAAGAATCAATGCCTCGAGGATCAAGTCAATGTTATTCAAGAACATTCCTAGCACAATTCTCGAACATGTAGCAACCACTGAGATGATAGCACTTCACATCATCAGGGGAATGTGCTACGACAACATAATCATGCTACAGTTTCACATATTGAAGCATACCACACAAATTGACAAGATCAATCCAATGCCCAATCAACTTGGTCTTTAGGTGACCTAACCAATGACAAGATCAACAACATGATAACGCCTCAATGACTTGAAAGAGACCAAGAAAATTGACCCATGGGATAAGCTCACCATCAGTTAAACTCCTTTTACAAAGGATATTTGAGGTGAGCCACTCCCAACTCACATCTGTATTCCCTAGATGGAATTCTATGATAGGATCATTACCCAACCTCTTAGGTGTCTCTAACGCCATAGCATGAAAGGCTTTCTTCGTTACACTAAAAAAAAGAAGCTCACTTGGTACAAAGGCCTTAAGCCTAATTGTATTTCAAGCTTCAGGGAGCTTAGGATGCAATTCTACTAGCATTTTCTACCAGTAGTTTAACCCTTAATCTTATATATCGGCAACAAGATGAAACACTCTGTGGTTACGTCTCAAGATTCAACAAAGCTATGCTCGAGATCCTTAATATGGATATGAGCAATGCCTTGAACATTGCCATTAATGGGGTTAAGGACCATGGTTAGCTCTTTACTCCCTAAGAAAGAAGAAGCCTAAGGATTTTAAGGACTTTCGAGAAAGGTCAGCTATGTATACTGTCTAAGAAGATGCTATCTTAGCAAGAAGGCAAGTCAAGTAAGACTCCTTGGATAAGAAGAAGACGAGTAAGGACCGACCTTCAGTTAAGGATAAGCTCAGCCCAAAGTTGATAACAATGGGTCCACTTGAAATGGTGATAACAACGTCTTATTGAAGAGACGTGTTATCCCCTTCTATGAGCAGCATATTGATATCGACCGATCTTACTATCCTACACTTATAAATAAGTGTACCTATCGATTTTTATAGTATAGTGGATAATAATATCAAGTGCCGATCCCATAGGAACTATGATTACTAATAATTACCTTTTTTCCTATTATCTAATTGCAAAAATTGAATGAAGTAAGTAACAAGTAAATTTTAAGAAAAAAATAATTATTAAAGACATACTCGGATAATGAATCCCTCTCAAATTACTAATGTAACTAACTAATTATTATTTAATTCCATTATTGTATTATTAAATCATGATAATTCCTATATTAAACTAATAGCTCTCTCGCGTCTACTAATTCCTAATTCTATGTTGAGTAATTAAAACCCCTAGAATTATATTACCTTCAATATGTAAATTCCACTAGTTGGTTTAATCATAATCTGGAAGACTTACGTTGTTTTATATTTAGGATTACGTATAACTCCTTCCAATTATATTAGATCTATTCAAATATAGGATTTATTGATCTCTATATGAGAAATCATATTTCAAATAGGGATGTAAGGGGGACGGGATTTGGACCAGGTTTAATAATCTTGCTACTCGTCTCGTTATCTTATAGGGTCACCTAAACCCATCCCAAACCTTATAGGGTTTTTGATCGAGTACTCGTAACCTGTCCTAAATCCTATAGGGTTCTAACAAGCAACTCAAAACTTGTCCTAAACCCGTTAATATTTTCTTTTAATATTCTATTATTAATTTTAAGTTCTTATTTATTATGACTATTTTTATAAAATATAGCTTACATTCTTGTAGATAAATAAAATTTGAACTTTCAACATATTTAATCATATGTATTTTAATATTGTTCCAAAGTTTACAAGTTGGTAAATAAAGTTCCCGACATAAAAACATTTTTAATTATAGCAAAATACAAATTATCTTACCAATCTACAACTTAATAAATAACATAAAGAAATAAAATATAGTTAACAAGTCTCAATATGAATAGAAATCTTCTATAACATATAACAAAGCATTTTTTTAAAACTATTTAATAAATATATAATAATATTTTTTTACTTAATTGTTAAAAAAATAATGGGTTCAGGTTTCTAACAGGTTTAATATTCATCCCATGATCCATCTCAAACCTTATAGGTTTTTTTTTTTTTAAACAAAACCCGTAATTCATCCCAAATCCTATAAGGTACTATTCTATAAAGTTTTAAACGGGTCAGGCGGGTCGAGAACCTAATAGTGCCCATCCCACTTACACCCCTAATTTCAAATTAATACGTTAGTAATATTAATTTGAAAACAATAAAGCACACATAATTGGATCACAAAAATAAAAATAATTTTATTGAATAATAAATTAAAAAATCACATGTTTATTTTAGGGTTCATACCCAAGTACAAAAGAAAATTAAGCTAACATTATATTGAAATTAAAAACAAAAATATAAAAATAGTATATAAAGAAGAATATTAATAAGATAGAAATAATAATAAAATCTATAACTATACTGTTATTAAAGAAACCCTATCTCTATCTTCAGCTAGAACTCTATACCCTCCCATCTAGAAAAGTTTTAGTTTCCTAGAATAAAACAAAAATTTTCATAAATGAGAAAATATTACTTTAATAGGCAATAACAACTTCTCGAGAAAATAGGAAACTTAACTTCTCACAAAATGGAATTAAATCTTTAAGATGGATAATGCTTTAGGAAAGTGAAATTGAGATCGAAAAGTAAAATTGGAAAGTTGTATTTTTGCTTGGCATGGGTATGGCACAATCACGCTAATGCCCATGTAACTTTCGTCTTGAAAATCTCCTAAAATTTACCTTCAAGACGCCCTCTGACATAAGCATGCATTTGGCCATGTAACTCTACACAACCTCTCACATGACTACTTTTTCAAGCTAATTTCTTGCTCTATTCAACATGCTATTAGACTTAAGCGTCTAGTGGTCCATGTCAAGCTTCCCAATATTGTACCTTTGATATTTTTGCTCTAAATTTCACATATTTCTTCTATTTCATCAAAATTTACATTTCAAAAATTTGAAATCAATATAAAAACTAATTAAGTGCAATATCCATCCAAAATATAAAAAGAATTAAATAAAAGACTATTATAAATGTTATAAATCAATAAGTATTTTAAAACACTTATCACCCACCCAACTAAATAAGCCTTGAGCTGACATATTTTTGGAAATTAGATATATGGGTATTTTAACCTAGTCAAGGCATATGAGGAGAAACCTATCCAGGAGGAACTCTGATAAGCACTATAGGTTGCATCGCAATAAGAGCTACACTATGGAAAATTGTACTTAACTCAAGAATGCTATAGAGGACTTGATCTAATGTGGCTACCTTCAAGAGTACATTTCTAAAGCTGAGTGGCCTCTAAAACAAGGTCATTGAGATGATAATGTGCAAGATCAAGAACCTAATGCTAGACCTACCCATAGCATGATAAACACTATTGTGGGTAGCCTAGCAGTGGGAGGATGGTTAAGCTCTTAAAGTAAGGCTTAAGGAACTATTAGAGTGTGTTGAACACAAAAAGCAAGAGATTGACACTAGATAACATTATCTCATTCTTTGATGAAGACATGGAGGGCGTTATGATCCCCTATGATGATGCCTTTGTAATTTGAGAATGGATCACATACTTCAATGTTCATAAAATATTGATCAATAATGGTAGTTCTATGGATATCATATACAAGAAGGCCTTCAATCAAATGAAGGACAAAATCGAGGTAAAGTTAAAGCCTTACAATTACGAGCTCTATGGCTTCAATAATTAGCTAGTCAAGCTTAAAGAATTATAACTCTCTTGCTAGAGCTTAGTGATAGCACCCACATTGCCTAGGTGCTAGTGGACTTCCTCGTCATCAACACTAGGTTACCTTACGTCATTCTAGGTCAACCTTTGCAAAAGACCCTAAGAATGGCTACATCTACCAAACACCTAAAGGCAAAATACTCGACCTCTATGATCATTAGGGTTTGCTAAGGGGATCAGCAATTAGGTTGTAACTATTACCTCCAAGAATTATCCTAACAAGAATTCCTCATTGTAGAATCGGGACTAGAGAAAAGCCAGGAACCAAAGGGGAACTAGTGGAACATACTGAAGTATTACAGATTGGAAGCACTCTTGAATAGACCACGTAGATTGGTACATCAGTCTTTGCAAAGTTCAAACAACAATTAATTAACTTCCTTAGGTCTAATATCAACATTTTTGCTTGGTCTCCTTTCAACATGCTAGGCATTTTGCTAGATGTTATGATGTATCACCCTAACATTGACCTGACCACTAAGGTCATCAAATAGAAGAAGAGGCATTTTGCCTTAGAACAGCAAGTTGCAATTGAAGAGGAGGTACATAAGCTTTTGAAAGCAGACTTTAAATATGTCTTTTGAGTATGTTAATTGGTTGCATACCCATTATAGGAGTTATATTTATACAATTATAATATACTATTTAATTAAAACTAGGTAAATTATATCTAGAATTATGCAAAATCATTATAAGATAATATTAAACTTAACTTTTGGAGTTGGAAGTCATAGTGAACAACCCCTTAACCTTTATACATTAGTCTTTAAGCTAGAAATAAGTAAAGGAGTAACCAAAAATAAATATTATTCTATTCTCTGCTTATTTAGCTTAGGAGTTGTCACCAAAGCCCCTTGAAAATCTCTCTCTTTGGCATGCAGCCATATCTCAACCTGAATCAAACTCCAAACATAGAGAGGAAAAGTTCTTGGATCACAACAAGTTCATCCCAAAACTAGATTAAAAGGTAATTTAATAAATATTACAAAATATAGGAAATTTAGCAAATCTTTGGTTATGTTAGGTTCAAGGGGCAAACAAAGAGCTATAAGTGTGTGACTTGGTGGTTAATCTTGTAGGGTGATGAGAAGAGTTGCTAACAAGGATAGGTGGCTGGAGTATCATGCACTAGTAAGCCCTTTTTTCTACCTAATTTTCAATAATTTGTTAAAAATACTAGATCAACTTAAATAATTGTAAGAAATTGTATTCTAAGCTAATTTTAAGCATAGATTCATGTAATAATTTTTCATGCATGAGATTAGCAATGGAAATAGTAAGTTCTTAAGAAATCACTTCGTTTGGTTCCAAATTCAAATCTATTTTCGGAACCCTTAACAAAGTCGTTTTAAGCTAATTTTCGGTTTAAAAATTCATCATAGGTTATATTTAATTTAGATATAAATAAATTCTAATAAATCACACATTTAATAATTATTATAATTATTTTCTAAAATCTGCCCTATTTTGAGAATATAGGGAATAACAATTTTTTCATTAAATTATTTGTTGAATAAGACTTGTAAGGATTTTTGGAGCTTAGTTGTGATGATAGGTGTATTTAACTATGATTTGGTAGAGAGGTTATATTAATTTGGCAATCTTAAGCAAATTTTGAGCTAAAAGGATGCTTTTATTAAAAATATATGAGAGGCTGAGTAGGTGCTTTGGGCAATCGGTATTAAAAGTATATGTTTTTATAAGTTCATAGTATTTTTGTGAGTTTAGTCAAAACCGCATATAACCTATTAAGCAATTTAGTTGATATATTGTCATATATTAGCTAAATTGGTAAGTTGTACTTGATTTTACCATATTTTAAAGGAATTACATGACCTTAATTTGATGTTTTGATAACCTAAACCTACTAATCAGTTTTGAAATGAAGGAAAAGTGTTAGTATTTGTTTGATTTTAGGTAAAATCCAAACTTGATAAGAGTTAATTTTGGCTAAACACATGATTATCATGTCTTAGAAGTAAATTGAAGTTATGAAAGGGGGCAATATGATCATTTTATAAATCTAGCCAACTTTAGGACTTTAGCATACTTGAATAGCAATTTCTGTAATGATTGCAACAATATATAGTATGTTAAGATTGATTAAGAAATTGATAAATCATAGATTCGTAGAAGCTAATTTAGTAAAAGTAGAAGGTAAACTTTATAGGCCATATTATGTATAATGTATCTATATTGATTTATTAAGGTGTGATTAGGTGATTTTATATAGGCAGATTGATCCTTAGATTTCTTTTACTGGCATTGATTGTGAGGTTTTTGGCTTATCCAAGTGAGTATCTAAAAATCATTATTTCAATTTATGCTTGTGTTTTATTATGCTGGCTGATGTGAATATTATGTTGTTGGATTATGAGTTCATCATGAAATGAAGGTGCTATGTTTGGTTTCTTGAATATTTTATCTCACATTAGGTTTCACTTGAGTGGAATTCTATATGAGATTCCTATCTTCATTAGTATTCCATAAATGTGCTATGTTATTTGGATAATGTATATCATAACTTGAATATCCTTGTTAAGTGACAGCTTTGATAGTTGTGCATCGGGAATATGTATGGGAAAACTAAACATATGAGTTTGGTATGACTTAATTGTGTTGCTCAATTTGGTATTTGCACAATAGAGTGGTAGTTTTTTAGTAAATTTTATAAATACCAACTTTGCCTTGAATGTAAAAGATAAGCCTTGCCATTGACTGTATACCTTGGGTTTATCTTGCAATGTGTTTGATTTGCATCCAAGGCAAAGCACAAAAAGACTTGAAGGTCATATTTTCTAGAAATCCAATTAACAACATATAGATAGCGTCCTTTAAACTAAGCTATCGAGTGTTGCTCACTATTTGCATCATGCAGACTAAGCTACCAAGTGCCACTCCTCACTTAAGCCATTGAGTGCCACTCATCGCAATTCATAGTATTTGCATAAGCATAGGTGTAAATTTGGATTGAAATTATTATTTTGTTTTAATCTTACTCACTTAGCTCAAATTATGAGTTAAGGGGTTAGTTTTTTTCTTCTTCTTTTTTTTTTTCTAACCTTAGGTACCCACAGAAAATGTTTGAAGGTTGATTCGGGGCATTGACTTGGGAATAAAGAGTGCTAGAAGCCACTTTTAGAATTACTTTTGTTTTAACTATCATGGATTTTGTTCATGTGTAAATGGTTAATAAATTAGGTCACGAAATACTTTTGTTAAAGAGATAACAATATTTTGGGAAGTTTGTAAATTTGGTTCCAAGTATTTAATATCCTAATATAAGTTTTGTAGGGAAGCTTAGAGTATTTGAAGTATTGAGCAGGTTGTTAAAAGAGGTACTTTTGGCATTTTGGTTTTGTTGATGACTTATATTTTAAGTGTTGTTTTGTGCTAAAGTTCGAATTTATGATATTTCATATGATGGAAGTAAGTGGGGTGTTTGTAAAATCCTTAATATAGGTGCTAGTTATCATGAATGTGTTTTAGGCAGGTCTAAAGTTATGAACTTAGATCCTAAATAAATGGGTTTTGAAAGTAATAAGTTTTTCATTTGCTATAGGTAAATTTGAAAGGTTATCCAACAAACTTAAAAGGTCATCGATAAGAGGTAGAAAGTTAAACTTAGTGTCACTGGTAAGTTCAAAGGTTGTGTTGTCAACTTAGAAGGTCCATTTTGAAAGGCAGAAAGTTTGCAATCACTTTACCATAAAAGTAGAAGGTTGTCCCTTAGACTTAGAAGGTTAGCATGAGAAGGCAAAATATTAAGACTTGAACATAGCATAGAAGGCTATAAGCTGAACGTAGAAGGTAAAATTGTAAAATTAGAATATCGAAATCTAGACTCAGAAGGTTAGCATTGTTTAATGGAATGTTAAGATCCAAATTTAGAAAGTATTAGTCGTATCATCTAAAGTGAGTATTGTATTGTAAACATGGATAGTGTTTGGGTACCAAATTACCACTTAATCCTCAAGTATTTAAGTGTAAAAATAAGTGAAGTTCAGATACGAAAATTCATGAATAATTTTATCATCACATTTAGGCTAGTTTTTTTTAGTTGAGCTATTAAATTATTTAAAGTGCATTGCATCATAAACTAATTAATCACTAAAATTTCGAAAGTAAAAAATATAAATATAGTTTAAGATGTTATTCGGTGTCCTCATATTTATTTTTAGCAAATACTTGTTGCTGTGCATAAAAAAAAAAAAATTGTTTGATGAAGTATTCACTATATATATTAGATAGTATATACATAGATGAATGAAGTTGAGAAAATAAAGAGGTAAATCATACTTGTAACGGTTTTGTAATAATGGGCTTGTGTGTATCAATAGAGACTATCGAGGATAGATTGGTTCTCGTCGTTCCATCATTCCATGCTGGCCTGACGAAGCGATGTCCATACAAATATGATATAAGATTTAATAAGCACTTGCCTTCTCAAGCTTATCAAACTTGTGTATTACACACCCTCCATGTCTCTATGTAGAGCGCAAGGGATAATAATTTAATATGTTTTTAAAAACTATAAAAAAGCCAAAACATATTTTTAAATTTTAAGAATCTATTTGCATATATCGAGAATATAATTTACAAATATAGTCGTGTATTGATAATGCTAAATTTTTGTTTCTCTATCCTAACTTTGTTATATATATTTATATATTTATGTCCATCAACTTGCAGGGTGAAGAAGTTTGTATTGGCAGAAAAAAATGCTGTCGTCTTGTGTGACAGAAGTTGGAAGTTTGATCACTAAAGACAAAACTAGATAGATCCTTACTCATATATATGACGTGCCAAACCTATCTAGATACCCTTTGAGTTGAGGTGGAGGTGACAGGACAAGTATAGGTGCCTTCTGCGAAATAGGGGTGGGAAAAAAATGAGTATTAAGTCGGACAAATTAATTTTTAAAATATCAACCTGAGAAAACTATTTTATATAACATCATATTAAAATTGCATGATTGAGAAGATATCACATTTTCACTTTGTGATTTGTCTTCAATTTTTTAATACAAAACTCATAGTTTAATTTTCGATTATTCTAAAGTCGCATATTAACTATGCAATTTTAATAAGCTTCACACAATCATCTGCATATAAAGAAATGACCACACTAAAATCATAGGCTCATCATACGATTTTAAAATGGTAATATAAGAAATAATTTTGATAAAATCATATTTTAAAAATAAGTTTGTTTCGAAGGGATAAACTAACTTAATACTCGAAAAAATCAACTAAACCAAACCAATCCGTAAACCAAATCGAAATTTTAGTTTTTTTTTTAATTTAGTTTGGAAATTTTTTGATCCAAACTAAACAAAAAGTTTATGATTAATTTAAAAATGTAATCCGAACCAAACTATTTAAAAAAAAAAAAAAACATAATGATATTTTATATATAACTAAAAAAAAAGTCTTAATGTAAAATAACAATCAAAAGAACTTTTACTTTACATTTATTCAAAAGTATATGTATTCAAATTTTATGATCATAATTTAGTAAATATGTATATATGTTAACTCAAAATTTATACTATTTATTAGTTTAATAAATAAATTAGTTGTATTACACATTTAACTTTTTTTAATTACTTAAACATTAACTTTATTAATCTCTTATATAATATCAATATATATTGTTATTAAATAAATTTATTATTTCTCATGTGAGATTATGCATTAAGTAAATATATTTTCTTAAAAACAAAATATAATTTAATTTATAAACTAAATTGAAATTTTATAGTTTATAAAAAATATAAAAACAAATCATATATTTAAAATGATAAAAAACCAAACTACATTTTTATAATTTAATTTAAAAGAAAAATCCAGCTAATCGATCCGTACTCATCCCTACTATATTATATTTTGCCTATGCATCGTAAAGGTCCAACAAAGATGCTCAAAGTATTACACATTAGGTAGCTGGCACCGGGGGCCGTGACATTCAGGCCCACTGCAGATGTTCGTGTTAGGGCTGGGCTTCTCCAATCCTCTCCTCATCTGCATGGTATGCCAGTCCACCCGCATATATAATCAGGGTATTTACGTATTAGTAATGTTACCAATATCATCTGAAATATATAAAATTATATTTAATTTCTTAATGTATTTAAAAAAAATTAAATATCGAAATTACATCAAACATTTTTAAAATTCCGATTATAATTTATATAAATTACACTTAAAAAATATACTTTAATCTTGGCCAGATAAAAAAAAAGAGTCCCGTTGAACCCTCACATGCACAGAATCGGGTATATGCACCATAAAACAAGAAAAGAAATGACCAAAGACACACATAACAAGTTTTAACTTTGTACCTCCCCCTCGACGCACTTAATATTGTTATTATTATTATATAAGTAACAGAAAAACAAACTTAATTATTGTATTTTTCAAGATTGATGATGCTACACAAGTCTGTCTATAACTATGCAAGGTTTTTTTTTTAGATTAATTCAGTATGCTATCAAAATTCAACACAAGTTCGAAGATTTGGAGTCATGTTCATTCATTAATGAATAATGCGATAAGAGTTTTCTTCTAGACTGAAATCTGGCAAAATCACATAGTAACTCTATTCGAGCTATATTTCACTTCTCTACATTTAACAATGCACAGGTAGCCTGTCCGGACTTGTGGGCAGAGGTTAGTAATCAGAGTAAAAACATGCTGCAATCAGGTCTGGACCCCCCCAATCCAAAATGACATGATCACAAACCTCATGACTCATGAGCTTATCATTCTCCAGAGTCTCGACGCGCCCGACAAAAAACAATAAAAGCTTCATTCTCATCATGTTGGAACTCGTGCTGCCTGTTAACTCAAAAATGGTCAGTTTTGTGGATTCTAAACAAGAAGAATTATTTATCAAGTCTTACATTAATCAAATGCGATGAGATCATTCACACCTTTCCCAGCTTTTGATGAAAGACTAGTTCTACTTCCTGACGAAGGCTTTCAACATCCATTGCATAGTCTCTCTGGAACTCTTCCTCCATCAAAGTCTGAAGTTGCAGTCTCATCCTATCTAATGCTGCATCCAAACCACAGAACTCCTTAAATACACGACCATCAGTTGTCCTAAGAAGTAGAAGATTCTTAACCGCGACAAGTGCCTGCCAAACATAAGAAAGCAGCATGATTTTAATAAATATAAAGAGTAAGTGCACTGCAACAAGAACAGTACCACAACTACTATCACGAGCACCAATTTATGAATCCATCAAAGAAAATACGTAATTCACCAAATCTCTTGCATTCTAAAATTATATCATCAACAATCCTGTATTAAAATTTTAGGAGTTTCAATGAGGTCTGTAAAAGTGCATGGATGTGCACAACTATTTGGAAATATCAATGATAACGTTGGATATATCCATAAGACGGGGTCTCACCACAATTTACCCAAAATAAGTTATTAGCATACACACATCAACGCTTCAATAATTAATGGAAGTATGCAGAACTGGCACTTAAAGATTTACAGACCAGTTGACATTCAACCAGCAAGTAACATCACAAGCTAATTTGACTTCACTAACATTTTCTTTAAAGCACAGATCTATGTGCTGTAAAATAATCACCTTTTCCTGGAGATCAAGGTCTGTAAATGATACTAGATCAACGACGGACTTCAAGAACAACCGATTGCTGAAAAAGGGTGGCTCAGCTTCATTCCTAGTTTCTAGTTGGCACTCAACCAGATCAGCCACAAGGAAAACTGCTTTTCTTCGTAGTCTAATGTCAATGCTTGAGCCACTCATTATGTCCTGAAAAGCAGCAATTATGAGTACCAAGCACATCTCAAGATTCATGGTACAGAAGCTTCTCACAGGATCGATCGCCTCACCTGAAGCATCATATCACCAGCTTCTGCATAAAACATCCGCTGACCAGCTAAATTGTTTCGAATCAAAGCTGATACAGCATACAAAGCTTTAACGGCTTCTTCCACAGGACTAGATTTTACCATTGTCAATAGCTTTGACAAAGCCCCCAAATCAAGGACCTGTGTAGCATGTGTAGCTAGGTAAGTTACTGACTCCACCTCAAGGTATGTTAAGAAGAGAGTAAATCAAGAAAGAAACCTGTCGCTGAACAAGTGGGTTGTTCTGGCTAGCTTTTCCAAGAACCCATGCAGAAAGTGTCCTTATGTCTGAGTTTGGATGGCTAAGCTCTTTTACAATCACGACAAGGCCCCCAATCTTGTTTAGATCTGAAAAAACACCACATCAACCAAAAAAGCACTCCTTGAGTGAGAAATGTCCACTATGATATAAAACAAAGCCCTCATAGACTGAAAAAGGAGCATAATGACATACAAAAAAAGTAAAAATTGCAAAGGCACTATCACAAGATATTAGCCACTGTGCAAGAATATCTATGGGAACATCTGCCCCAATATTCTCATCAAACCAGAAGATCCCAAAAGCTTTAATATTACATGGTTTGCTACCAAAATTAGATATGGATTTGAACTAGAGTATGATGAGATTGTAGCTTTGCTAGATCTCTAGTTATTATTCATAAGGACTTATTAACTGGTTCTTTTAAGCTAAAAATGAAGACATGATTATCAATTTATCAGAAACAAGGCTCCAAAAAGGAAGGAAAGTTTGAATTCAAGTTTATCAGGTTTCACATGTAACAGTCAGTGGATTACGTATGACCGAAAAAATGTAACTCCAGCTTGTATCTAAAATCAATGGAGAACAAGTACAATTTTACTTAAAATTTACAAGAAGAAGCAGTGGAGCAGTGGTTTAGTCCTTTAATAGGGTATAACAAAAAAGAAAATGGAAAAAAGGCTCCCAAAGCAACTAACCCAGACAAGCATAATGAGGGTTTGAAAGAGAGAACTCGAGAGCTGTAAATACTTTTATACTAGTTTGGAATAAAGGAAAGAAAATAGAGGAAAATACTTGTTTGAATAGGAAGATAATAGGAAAAAATAATTATGGATGGAAAGTTTATTAGATATTTTTTTAAACTTGTTAAAATACCAAAATGTCCTTGAAATTTCAAAATGTCTTTTTAGTAAAAAAGTATTTAAGTCATTTTATTCATTTTCCATCCAAATTCTCTCCATATTGGAGAAAATGGTTTTTTTTTTGGGGGGGGGGGGCGGGCGCATGGAAAATTTTGTCTCAAAAATTCCTTCCCTCCATTTTCTCTCGTTTTTCCAAACAAGGGAAAGTAATTGTCTCCTGCCAATTCCTTCCCTCACCTTTCTTTCCCACAATCCAAACATAGCATTAGGCAAAAAGTGCTAGAGAAATGGAATTTCCATAAGTATATTACTAGATTTGAGGGCTTAAGTCTGGAAGTCTCTGATAACTTGTAAAATAATATGACAATTAACAGCATAGATATATATTAGTGGTGATGTGAGCTTCACCTACAAGCAGCTTTGCTTTTAATTTGCATTGCCCCTATATAACCCATGCACAAAAATTCAAAATGATTGCCAATGCTAGCATTATTTCCTATTCTAAACACAAAGAAAAGTAGAAAACTAAATCACATGACATACCATTTGCATTATCAATTGGCTCCACAAGGATCAACAATTCATGCAGCGCTCGCTGGTGATCCTCCAGAGAAAGAGAGGAATTATTCAAGTCATCTATAGCAATTTGCATCAACTGGGCATCTGATGGCATTTTTAGTTTCTCCATGAGCTCCTATTTGACACAATACAGATCAATAACATTGACCAGAGGCATTTGAAGGATTGGAAATCTAATGCATTAGAATGCTTATTGCTGAAACACCCCATTTCCAAGAATAAAGACATACAACACATATGTTGAACCCTAAAAGCTTTTCGGAGAGGCACAACTTTCTCACCCAATAGCAGAAGAGAGAAGATTGATAATTTTCTTGCATAGGCATCATATCCATTATCATTTCAAACACATTTTTACTCTAGTTACATCTATGTTATGACTTTTTGACCACCATCACTAACCCAAATGTAGTACGAAATAAAAATTTCGAATCAATTGAAATTACTTGAATATAAAAATAGCTTGGGAAGGCAATACATTTCCCAAAGGGAGTTCCAAGAATCTAACTACCTACTTATCCAAAAGAGAAAAATAAGTTGGCTTGTTAACATCAATCCTAAATGCCCAGAAGCTAAGTGACAAAATGGTAGCTAACAATAGATACAGTTAAAGATTTATTAGTACTCAGAAGGTCATACTTAACAAAATACCTAGAGAGAAGGTTAAGAGAGCATACTTTCCTTTCAAACCGAACTACCACAAGTCTATGAGCCTCACTATTTAGTATATTATTTTAGAAACAGGATGGGATGTTGAGCACGGAAGGAAATCGGGAGGAAAAAATAATGGAAAAGGTACCAACAAACCTTTATATCATGTTGGCGCTTCTTTAACTCGCTAGGAGACAAACGCTGAACATCTTGAGCAGCTTCCTTTAGCTTTGCGGGATCTGAATTACCTGATTGTCAAAAGGTGTTCCCCTCCATTAAGATTCACAATATACTAAAGTAAAAAAATGCTCTCTCTGGCTAGGATAATGTTTGACATAATAAAACAGATTTTTTAAGATGTTATAAGAGACTGTTTTTAATGTATCTCTACAGGAAAAATATTTATCTAACCAGGGCAAGGTTTCCTTTGTTCACAAAAATGCATTAGATGAATCAGTTATAGCTTCAACAACAGTCTCTAATTGTGCCTTTCTCTCAATTGCCACTTCTCCTTTTTTCTTGGATAATTGCAAACCCTTTGAAGTCTGAACTAGTGATGCGGATAGACCCATAAACTTTTTGAAGTATTGTTAACTCTCAAAAATATGCATACAACCCCCCAAACTATCACTAAAGTCCCAAACGTTATGGTATTTTAGTAACAATTTAAGGGTTATTGTACATTTTTAATAGTTTAGGAGATGTATTTATAATTTGCCTGTTCCTTTCTCCCCCTCCTATCTTGGAAAATTTTGCAAGTTACAGATGGAGATAAATGCAGCCTTATAACAGAATGCATGGGAATTATGAAGCCCCACAAATCCAGAAATTGGGTGTATGCAGCAAGCATGTAAGATGAGTACATTTTAGATTCAACACAAGACTCTAATACCAAAATTTCATATTTATAATAAACAAAATGACAAATTAATTAGGTATTTAAAGCCTAGAAAAAGCAAAGCACGGAAAAACTGTAGATGCAAACCAGGGTACTGTAAATCAGCAATAAAATACTTAACCACAAACCGCCCAGAATTTATTTCAACATACAGCATGGGAACAGTTAACTTGATTCAATTTCCCAATATTTCGCATATATTTCCCTCTTATGGAAAGCCAACCAACAAATATACAAACAATGTTTGATCCATGAAAATGTTATGAAAACTTGAAGAACGAGAAATACATTTGTTAAGGAAAATATGCTTTTTCTTTTTTCCTTTTGGTAATGGGAGATATGGCCATAGTATACCTGGCTAGTTCCAGGCATATGAACCACCTTATAAAACCCATGCACCAGTTCAGTATAGCGTGCGCTATATAGATAGTCCAAAGAAGTGACCTTGGTGAAATTTGAATCCAAGACCATATAGAAGATGTTATGAAAGTATCTTAAACCATAACGACCAGGCCAACCCCTTAAGGCAAGTTAAGGCAAGTACGTTTCTAACAGAGCAAAATGTAGAACTGAATAATGACAGAATTTCTTTCCTTACAACATCAATTATCGCACTGAACCAGATACACTATCCAGCCATTCCATATGCAAAAGGCCTAACAGACAAATAAGCCCCAAGAACTTTGAAGACGGATTTTGCATTATGCAAATAAGCATCTTTGACTTCGAGGAGATATTGAAATTAGCCCTCCACAGCCAGACCATCGCTCGAAATTTTTGAAGTTACAAAATTAGAGTTACTGAGTCCACGAAACTGGAGGGGAGTGAAAACAATTACTAATTTTAAATACTATGAAATATGCAACAAAATATTATCATAACACGTGTCTCCTTTCCGACTAGCCGATCGCTAGTTAACATGCGTAAGAAACAATCTGTTCATCTTTTTAATGCTGATTTTACAATTCATGTTACGAAAAAGCAATTACATGAAAAAAATGTAGAAGTTTTTTTCATGGCTGTTAACAAGTGTCCATGGCCACCCGTTGCCATTTTCCTTGTAAGATATAGGGGCTTGTTTGAAACGCTTCGCAAAGCTGAATTAGCATTTCAAAGTTACTAGTTTCGACGGCAAGTCTCCATCAACTAAGTACTCGATCACCTGACTTTCAATATTAACTTTCATCTAAATTTAAACCGTAAAAGCTAATACTATATTTAAAACTCCCATAACTAAACAAAAATTCATCATCAATCACAAGGGTTTCAATGAAAATAAACTAACCAATAGCCCACTGCAACATCCCATCGAGCGATGAGAATCCACCGTCGATTTCATCGCCCTCGTTAACAACATGAGCCGTTGGATCATCCTCCGCATCGACCTTCTTTACGAAATCGGATTCTTCCTTCGCTGTCGACCAAGATACCCCAGCGGATGCTGATTTATTTACCTTCTCTGCTTTTATAACCACCATAGATGCCACTACTAGGAAAATTAGGAACAGACTAACACGACCCATGGGATATAGAAGTAGAAGTAGAAGCAGAAGCAGAAGCAGAAGCAGAAGTCTCTGTGAAGAACAACACTGTGAGGAGAGAGAAGAGGGACTGATTAATCGGAGAAATAATTTTTATGGGATTTCAAAGTTACGGGGATTTATAGATAACTGGCGGAGGAAGGTGGCGGTGGCGGTAGCAGTGATTATGAATGTCCAATGATCGGACAGGAATCTACGAGGATGTGAAGTGAGAGATCCACGTCATTAGTTCAGATCACTGCCGTGGGTTGAGAATCAAGCGGTTCTCAGGGACTCGCGTGACATGGGGTAAAGAAATCTTTTTTTTTTTGTCGGTCAGGTAGATTTCCGATTTTGGCCCCCAAAGTCAGGAGTTGTTCACTCATTATTCTCCTTGGTCTGGGATAACAGATGGAAGCAAAATTAAGCATGAAGCCGATCTTCCCCTCACCCCCACCCTAAAACCCTCGCGTGGTCCGACTATATTATTATTGTCCATACATAATTTTAAAAGTTTTTTTTTTTTCAAAGATGTGTGCATCCTTGTTATGCAAGTGATGTACTATTTAGAATATACATAATATTTACACTGAGAAAATTATGTGTTTGTCAATCGATTTTTATGTGTGCTTTCGAATGAGTACATATTGAAATCATAATTCCTTAAATACCTTTTATAAAATTAAGTTCATAGCTTTAATTTGTGTCACAAATCATTTAAGAGCTATAATGCCTCAATTCTTTATCTCTTTCCTTTAGCTTTCCCTAAGTTACTTTCTAGTAGTTCATGAGTTCCCTGAGCTTCTTTTAAATCAATGTCAATATCCTTTTTTTGCATCATTTACTAAAATAGCAATCTTATTATCGTCTATTCTAATAATATTGCCCATTAAAGCCATTGTTAGTCATTGGTCGTTAAGACATATTTTCAATATATCTATATCTATAACTATGATGATGAACACATGATTTGATAATGTGCTAATTTGTCTACTATTAGTAGATAAAATGATTTTTTTTTTCTCACTTCTAAATCCCAAACAATTCAATTAGGGATTAGTACACCAAGATTCTATGTCACTTTTTCAAATCACTCTCTATTTTTAAGTTTGTAGCCTTTGCAATAACTTAATCAATGTTATTCATCAAATGAAAGGCTTATTCAGGAAAATTATCTAATTCTCCAAAAAGGATTAATTTAAACCTTTAACTATTTCTACCAAGCCAACATATTATTATTATTATTATTATTATTATTATTATTATTATTATTATTCAATCAGAGGCCCAAATTTTTGAAGAACAAATAAGATACATCATTTCATAGTAGATTAGCAAATTCTTAGGCCAAGTTAGATTTAAACCAGCATGGGCATATTACTAATGAATTTATAGTCCATCCCCATTAACCACTTGGGCATTGACCCTTTGACCTAAGAGGAATCAAATATAAGCTTATTGATAATCCATTATAAACTTCCTTTTGTAGTACCTTACACCAAAGGAAATCAAATCCCCATTGTCTCCTCGATAGGGAGATGTCTTGAACCATTAGATGATGGGGGCATATTTGCCCAGGTGCCATCATACTATACTATGCTCATGATATAGTATGAATAATTTTTTGAGATTGTCAATAGAATGGAATGTTCTAACTAAACTTGAAAGATCTTTTCATAAATCACTATTTGCGATAAAAAAATATTACTATTCTCTACATATTAATTCTATATTATCTATATTAATCAATTCCATATTATCTAGAAAATAATAATGTAGAATAAATATTTAAATAAAATAAAATAGAATGAATATTTAAATAAAAAATAGAAAGAAAATAGAAGTAATACAAATTGATATATAAACCTTTTAGGAAGTGATTTGGTTGCAAAAGGCATATTAAACTCCACTTTTTTCATTTTCATTCACTCATTCACTCATTCTTTCTTAAGAAGAGAGAAATATCTTTATCCTAAAATAAGCCAAGAAATTAATAAACAAGAAATTTTAAAATCTAGGAACTAGGAAAGAAGGATCAAGAAGTTATCAAAATCTTTTCTTTAAGAATTTGTTTGATTCAAGAGACAAGTTGAATTTCTTTTTCATATGATTCGATGAAATATCTTGGATCTATGTGGCATTCTACAAGATGATTTTTTTTTTTTTTAAAAAAAAGAAATTTCATATTGATGAAATTAGACATGTACTTTACACACCATATTATTCAGTTCATATTATTTTTTGCTTATAATATATGTAAAAAATAGGTAATCAAAGTGATTGGTTTAAATCAAATTTAACCCTTTTTTTTTTCTAATCAATGATTGATGAAATAGAAGAAATCAAAAGGATTTGATTCTCATGTCTTAACTTAAATGGGAAACTTACACACAAAGAAATCAATGTTTAAAATAAATGTTGATTTCTTTGTGTGTAATTTTCCCATTTAAGTTTAAACCCAAATAAAGATCGAATTTGCATGTAAATAAAACACATGATCGATATTATAATAAGTGATTCAAATATAGAATCAAACTTTTAAGTACTTAAAATAGATTATTAATATTATAATAAGTGATTTAAATAGAGGAGTAAAAATTTCACAATTTTCCTAATTACAATCCTCTATTTAAATCACTTATTATAACGTTAATTCTTTATTTTAACTACTTAAAAGTTCAATTCTCTATTTAAGTTACTAACATAACATTGATCCTTTATTTTAACCACTTAAAAATTCGATTATCTATTTAAATTTAACTTCAAATGTTAATATTCTCATATGATATTTTCCCTAACTTAAATTAAATGTTGAAATGAGCGAATTAGAATCAACAATATATTATTCTGTGAAATCCAATAGTTGGGATATGATAGTATGGTAGAAAGATTCATATATTTCTTTCTACCATACTCACTATTCTTATTGTAATCAAACAAGTTATATTGTATAAAAATACATGCTTAATATAGATTATCTATGATCTATATCTTCTTAATATATGAATTGGTATATGTAATGTATCTAGTAGCCCAATTTGATTTCTTTACTTCGTCTATTTAATTTGTTTTGATTCTAATTAATTTGAAATATCTAGAAAGCAACTAATCAATTTTAAATATCAAAGAAGTAATTGATTGATCAGTTAACATTTGACTAAGGGTGAATGCAGAACCACAAGACTAATGGGCATGGGGGTGGTGGTGGGTAAGTTTACTATATTTAAGTTAAAATTACGATTACTCATAATCTTATATATATATTATAAGACAAGTGTACCACAATACTTTCTTATATTTAATAAGAAGAAAACTTTAATTCTTGTTTATCTATAAAAAAAATTAAGGGTGCACAATACACTTCATAAAGAGACTAAGAATAAATATCTTATCTTTTCATTGTCATATATATATTAATATTGAAATTTACCCATTAGTTTATAAAAAAGAAAAATAAATAAATAAAAATAAATTTTATAAATACAAATAATGTGAAGAAAAAAATGATATAGATATAATTATGCTTCATTTTTATTTTTTAATGATGACTATAGGATTTTACATTAATAATGTTACAAAAATTATTAGTCTTTAGTCATACAATAGTCTATATTCATTTTCATGATATTAATTATAAGTAAAATACATCAAGTTACATGCTTATTATTAATTATATATATTTTATACACAAAAAATCAAAGTATTTATAGTATTGGCAATGTAATTACTATTCATGATACACAATTAATGAATAAATAAAATTCAAGAGAATCAATTAATTAACTATGATTTTTTATTAAACGAAATTTAATAATATTAATTATTGTAAAGAAAAATAAAGGGAAAAAAAAAAGAGAATGCTATTTAAACAATATAAGAAAAAATGCCATATAAGAAAAGGTAAAATTACATTAATGGGAGTCAAACCTAAGACCTTTTGTTAAAAACATATATATCATACCACAAACCTATACTTCATAATTTATCATATTTTACATTTAAAATACACATATAATATGTGTACTTTCACATCTTAAGAGGGCCATATTCATAAAAGAAGCTTGAATTTATTTGCTTAGATTAACAACTCTTATTAGTATAAATAGGGTAAAAATCACATTTGGTATCTAAACTCTACTAATTTTTGCTATTAACTACCTTGTAGAGAGCTAAATTTGATTTATGGGTTTTTAGCCTAAGATTTAAATGGATTTAACATTTTAGATTGAGGTGACAAGGTTCAGAAAGTCAAGCCCATGACTTAGGATGATTAAGGGAGAGTTAGCATAGGAGGTTAGAAGTAGAGTCTATTGGATTAGCCGGTTCAATCCAACCTTTCTCAATAAGACTCACATATTAAAGAAAGCCTTCAATGGACCTAGGCTCATAAGGAGCTCACATGGTGATCCATATGTTTACAACCATTGATCACCATCACTATTTAATGGATGAAATTCATAGTCAAACCTTATAAATACCCAAAGTATCCTCATTTAAGAAGAGGGAGAACTTTTGGAGAGATTTTGTTACTTTGCCTGATTTTTCTTTTAAAATATCAAAACCATAATATATTAAAGAATACACCTGTCACAAAAGCGCTTGAGTCTACTTGAGATCGCCTACTCTTCCTCCCCATCCCATTCATTCTTGATCATTTTCATATGTGTCACTTCTCTCGTTTAGCCACATGTAGCGCGATCTCACACAATACACACATGATTCTTACACTTCGACTCCTACCTTCACATTATTTGACGACTTCACTAGGGAAAGAAGTTGACAACATGGTACCTTAAAGGATAAGGGTACCTAACACTGTTGATGATAATAATCAAGAACTTGATACCAATCTTGAAGCCACTAAACAAACTACACTTGTCCTAAGTGATGCAAAACAAGGAAATGTTATACATGAGGGTGTACTTAATATTGTTTAAGTCATGCAAGCAATCTAAGAGAACAATAGAAAGATCGATCTTTTCATATGCTAAGAGAACAATAGAAAGATAGATCTTTTCATTACAATGATGACTCAATTCATGCCTACAATGGCCACTGTTACTACTACGCATCAAGATACGACTTTTCCAAACCTTATTAATGTTGCGTCACAACACGCCCCTTAAGCACACCAATAGATCGATTCTCCTATTACTAATGAACAAGTTGTGACTGAAGAGTAAGCTCTAATATAAAAAACCTACACCTAGAAAAAATTGTCTTAACTAAAAAAAGGGTAACCCTCACTAACATGGGAAGGATTCGTCAAAAGCTAAGAGAAGACCTTATGGACTATATCGAACAATTTAAAGAGTGCTCCCTTAATATTCAGGATATATGTGACAAAAGAGAATTGATGAAAATCTATATCTAGGGAATGTTTACTAGTTATGCCATTCTTTTGGAGAATCTATCTATAGCCTCGCTTGTAGTATTGGTTGAAAATTTGCGGAGAGCTAATAACTTTGCTACATGTCAAAAGGGAGAGCATGTAAGGTTTAATAAGTGAGGGCTATCCATCAATTTAACTCAAAGAAAGGATTCCAAAGCAGTTAAGAAACTTAGGATGGAGAAACCTAAGTTTAAGAAGTTGACGTACCTATGCCCAATGGGCAAGATACATACAATGCTTGACAAATGGTTATAAGACGGAAATATCAAACTTTTGAGAGTTGAGCACGTCCATACTATCGTGGAGAAAAATGATCCAAAATTCTGCAAATTTCATAGAATTATGGAACATTCCACTAAATATTGTTTTACTTTAAAGAAGATATTTAATGAGAAAGTACGGACCGAGGAGATCATCAAGGATGATAACAATACCAATAATCCCCTTCCGACTCATAACAACTAATGTAGAGTAGTAAATGCTACCACGTATGATCCTACTACTATGGAAGTAGATGATGCACCATCTACTGAAATATATAGGGAAAAAGGAAAATTAACTGAAGTTGAAGAAGATGAGTGTCCTCTTGTATTGGTAGCACTTCTGAAAACATCAAATTTTATGAACTTCTTTAACCTTCTTGGGTTTGATGAGAAGGCTAGATTTGTAGCAGTAGTTGTAATTATGTAGATCTTAGAAGCTTAATATGCGGAGTGTAGCATAGCGTAACCTATGAGAAGGATGGCATGTGCACATGAAAATGCAATTTTATTCACTGATGTTGATATGTGTGTCAAGAACCCATATCACAGCCATCCTTTATACATTAAAGATACACTCAATGAGCATTCAGTGAAGAGAACATTTATTGATACTAGTTCCTCTTTGAACATCATGCCTATGTCTACCTTTTAAGCTCCTAGAATTGATATTCAACAACTTATGAATAAACCAATCTTAGTAAATGGCTTTAGTCACTCTCATATGAAAATGGTGGGATAAGTTAATGTTAATTTTAAAATTGGACCAGTTCACAACACTACTACCTTTCATGTGATTAATGTATCTATACCATATCACCTACTTATAGGTAGAAAATGGCTACATGATCATAATTTGATTCCATTAACGTTACATCAATACATCAAAGGCCATTGGAAAGGAAATGATGTGCTCATCCCTACTATTAAGAATTCTTTTGAGCATGATCAATCATATTTCATTAAGTCAACTTTTTTTGATGAATTCGTTAAAGAAGAAGAAACGAATATTACAAGACCTACTAGCATCTCATTGCCCCCTTGGGAGGAAGTTCAAGAAGGTCGGTAAAAGAAGAGAAGAATGCATGGTTTTTGTGGAGATAAGAAAAAGAATAAGAAATTGGTAGAAATTAAGAGTTACATTAGGGAGGACAAACAAAGGGTACACTGCTTATGATAGGTAGAGGGATCTAAGGAAGCATGCTTATCTTCTTTAGATCCCATACAACTTCAAGATATTCAGTCTACCACTTAAAAAATGCAAGACCAAATGAAGCCTTAAGTAAAGGAAATAGAAAAGTTGGATTTAGCGTGACCAAGAGAGTCATTGTGGCCAATCTTCATTAGCAAAGGTCTTTCACATGAGATAAAGTCTCCTCTTATTGAATTATTAAAGGAATATAGAGATGTATTCATGTAGACGTATGAGGAAATGCCAAGACTTGACCTTAGGTTTGTAGTGAATATGCCAAATATTGTTTTAGGGATCACACATGTCAAACAAGCACAATGGGTCTTTCATCCTAAAATTGAAGTCCAAATCAAGCAAGAGATTGAAAAGTTACTTCATGCTGGTTTTATTACACCAATTGAACATCCAACTTGGTTAGCTACCAATGATTTCCATATCCTCTAATTCCAAATCTTTTGAAGTTCCCATTTGCATTTTAGCTTCAATATCATCAATATCATAAATGTCCAAATCATCTAGGACTAGGGACTTATTTCCAGGACTCTCTAAATTCACATAGGCACCAATTTTCTCCTCCTCATCATCATCTTTTTTTTCACCCCTTGCACTTGGAAGGATATGCAACACACCCTTATTCTCATTTGATGGGCTACACACATTTTCTTTTTCAACTATCCATTCATCATCAAATGAGAGAACTTTAACAGTAAAAGTAGAAGTGTCAGCAATGCATCTTTCTTTCTTATTTCTTAATTTCAAGTTACGCATTACAAAAACTAAATCATTCATCTATTATTGATGCAGTCTATTTCTCTTTTTGGTATGGAACTGAAAATGAAAAAGGTTATATATAATTTTATAAGATTGATAATCTTAATAACAAATAAAATAAAATCAAATAACTATTTGTACTGTACCATTTCAAATGCACTCCAATTAAACTCACAATCTGAAGATCTATAAGTCAAACTTAAAACACAAATAACAAACTTTTGCAGTTCTGAGTATTCATCTCCATATGAATCCCACCATTTAGCTAAAGCTTTTTTGTCTCTTGCTAACCTTATAGCTTCAATACCAAATAGTCCATTAACATCTTTAAATCTTTCAAGCTGTATATCAATCTTACATCCTTCAGTTAGATTAGAAGTCATACGCTCTATGCAACTATATAATCTAATCTTAACATCAACATCAACTTTAAAATCAGGACTATAATGGTAATGGGGATTCAAATAATAAGCTGTAGCATGCAATGGTTGATAAAGTTGAAGCTCCCTTCTCTTGTCAATAATCTTAAAGACAGTTCCATAACTACATTAAATAAATATAGTTTCAATTTACAAATGAAATTTTAAAATGAACTCTAAAACAAAAAATATATATAGCTCATAAATTGAAATATTACCTTTTTTTTCACATTGTTGAAATTTGTTTTAATTTTTTCCTTGACATGATCCATTTTTGGATAAATGAAAACCATAACTGGTTGTTTATTAGAATCTACTAATCTAAGCACTTTAATAAGAGGAAATGTAGCTTTAAGGTAAATAATAACATTTTTCCAAAACCACTTGTTGAATCCGCTTTCCATCACTTGTGGTCAAATACTTACATGATTTCTAGTGACTTGAAGTGAGCATCATCATCAGTGCACATTTCAACTTACTAAGGCAACCTAATGTCAAATAGGAAGTGGCAAAGAGTTGCACTGAGTCTAATCAAGTCCTTTCCTTTAGTGTATCTCCTTAAGATTGAGATAAGTATAGTCTTGGAATAAATATATGTAGTAATCCACCTCCCTTTTGCAATTATCCCCTGATGGATCTTCAAATTCTTTGAAAAGTCTTCTAAGATCAAATCAATGCAATGTGCTGCATAATGTGTCTAATATAAGCATTTTCTTTTCTCCATCATTTTTTCCCCTACTGCTTTATAATTTGCAACATTATTTGTGATTACTTGTACAACATTCTTCTCTTTAACCTTCTCTATAATACAATCTAACATTGCAAAAACTTTGTTGGTTTTCTTAAATACATTAGAAGCATCTATAGATGACAAGAAGACTGTTCCATTAGGGATATTTACCAAGAAATTGCATATGGAGCACCTCTTTTTATTAGTCCATGCATTAGACATAATGGAGCAACTTGTTTTGTTTTTTTTTTTTTCCATACAACTCTGTAGTCTTTAGGTAATTCCATTGTTTGAGCTACTATCTAAAGCATCTTGGCAAACTTTGAATTTTTTACACAGTTAAATAGAAATTGCACTATTATAGAAAAAACGAGTTATTTGTTAGCATCATTCTTCTCTTAGATTTTTCTTCATGAATTGGTTAATTGTACCTTAGTTTGCCCATGTTCCACTTTCACTAATTTTTATTTTTTTCCATTCCAGAAAGAAATCCATGCAATTCCTTTCTGTTTTCTTTATGGATGTTTGCTCCACCTCATCATTGGAATCTTCAATGCCATGAATTTGCTTTCTTTTTTA
This sequence comes from Laguncularia racemosa, assembly GCA_037954665.1. Lineage (NCBI taxonomy): Eukaryota > Viridiplantae > Streptophyta > Magnoliopsida > Myrtales > Combretaceae > Laguncularia > Laguncularia racemosa. The sequence goes on along the minus strand of JBBMOL010000014.1, from coordinate 5,589,565 downwards.
TTTCTGATAATTTTGCCACTTTCAACAACATTGTTAACATTTGAGATTTTACTTCATCGAGGACACTGCTACATGGCTCTACATCTTTACGTGTACAACCCAAGTGATTCTTGAATCTGTAAATGCCTCCACTAATTATTTTGTTACAATACTTGCATTTTACCTTTTTTCCATTATTATCTACATCAATTCCATTCTCCTAACCAACATTAGATTTACTTCCAGGTGCACTTTTCCTTTTAGAGCTCTCTTTAGATGATTTGGAAGATGAGATTTTAACTCAACCACTACTTAAAATCCTGTAAAAAAATAAAATAAAGAGTAAATTCAAGCATTTCAGTTTCACATCATTCTTCATAAACCAAAGAAAAGAAATAAGAAATTTGTATTCAAAACAAAATGGAATTGAATATGACCACTGCTAACACAAGTAGCCACACTTTCTACATTGTTATATTGGTTTAACCATCATTAATGAAGAACTTCACGAGATAGATAAGTGCATTGAAATTTCCAAAATCATTCCTCATTAAGAATGGTTTACAAGTTACAAGCCTAAAGTACAAGCAGGCATAGCATCTACACTATCATTGTTTTTCAATCAATTTAATCTAGTTAGAAAAATGAAAAAATAAACAAGCCATATAGACAAGAGGAATCCAGCCTAACTTGAGAATGAAATTTTCAGTTGCAGCAGGATTTTAATACTAGATAAATGCAAATGTAAACAAGTTCCTTAAAAAAAAGAAAAAAGAAAAAGAAAAAGTTCGTAGCAAGTTTTCTGTAGATCTTTAGAACATTGTTTCATGTGCTTTAGCAAGAAATTTCCAGGCATAGTATAGAAGCCTTTGTCTGGAAGACCTATACTTCATTTTGCGACCTTTGAGAATGCACTATATCAAATTTTTATTGCCAATTCACTAAGTAGAAGCCGTCTACTTGACTTAACAAGGTTTTCTAGGCACTTCTAAAAAGTAAAATTCTAGAGCAACAACACTATATCTTCTCCCCAAACCTATAGGTGAATTCTTGACTAAAAGAAAAATATAAATGCACAATTGCTGAGAGAAAGAGAATAAGTTTCTCTTTAGAAAAAACACAAGTAAGATAGTTGAATGGAGATATACCTATAGCTATAAGAGCAGCCATAATAGCTAAAATGATTGTAGTGGATATTATAAATGTTGCAACAGCTAAAGCACCAATCAATAAAGCTGTCTTGAAGGCCGGGAAGACAACAATAAAGCCTCCTACAATAGCCAAAGATACAAGAGATCGTGAAAGGGCATAACCAAAATGTAATACACAATATTGCGAAAGGGCATGACAAGAGATCGCAATAAAGCCTCCTACACTCCCAGAGATTGTGAAAGGGCATCTATGAATATGATAACAACAAAAAATAAAATTGAGAAGCTCCACACTTCTAGTCTTAGAGATCGCAAAAAATTAAACGAAGAAGAAACTAAACATAAATCAAGAAGAAACTAAATAGAAATCAAGAAGATGCAGTAAACAGAGATCGCGAAAAATAATGAAAAAAGGAAAAAACAAAAACCTTAACCAAGCAACTAAACTAAGAAGATGCAATGTAGTAATGTGTTCAACAAAAAATTACCTATATGCAAGATCAAACCTCAAGATTGAGACATCCAGTACATAAGATCGAAAGTCGAGAGTCTAGATTAAAAAAAAAAAAACGTGTAAAGTCTGATGTGAACAGAAGATGCAAGAATAAAGATGAAGAATAGAACATGAGAGTGATGCGGATTGTAGTCCACGAGTTAAAAGGGGATGGCTTTATTCTATTCAAAGTTTAGGCATTGTTGTGATGCATAATCGATTTGGGTTGTTCTAATGTCGAATCGGTTTAGGTTGTAACATATAATCCCCTTTTAGCATTGTTCTGTTTGAAGTTTGGGTTGGGCTTCTCTAGACTGACGAAAATTACCTTTTGATGCAGAATCGGCTCAAACGTAACAATCGTGAGTTTATCGATTTTACATTTTGAATTGCAATTTCAATGCGATTTCACACCTAATACATTTTTATATGTGAGTTAACTAGGAATATACTCACAAAATCATAAAATTGCACAAACGTACGAGTTAACTTGCAATTTTGACAACCCTGCTTTGCAATGTGTTTTTGGTATGGCATTAGGTCAACAACGCATTTAGCTTGACACAATTCAATTTGACTCTTGCAATTACTCTTTGCTGATTGTTGAAAGGCCAAGCTAGCTATGAAATTTGCATAAGAGCAGAAAATGGAAGGTATGATACTCTTAAATCTACACCAAAAAAAAAAGATTAAAAGAAAAATGAAAAAGAAGAATGGATGATAGAAGAGGATGAAGGTAAATGAAGAGAGGAGAAATGGTATTAGAAATAATGGATATCGGTGAGTTTAATAATAATAATAATAATAATAAGTTGATTGATGAATGAAGATGAAAGTAGATGGGAGCTCAAGGGTGTAATATTGAAATGTGTAGAATGAAGGAATGATTGCATAGAATTTGTAAAAAAGAGGGAATAACAGAAAATATTCCTGATTGTATTGTGCACATGTTAGCTCGTGACAAATCATCCTAGCTCATGTGCTAGTAAGGGGAGTTCGTTCCTCATAGTGCTTATGCATTATGAATTAGTGTAAAGATTATGACATTAAGCAAATTGCCATCTAGTGGTTTAATGCATTTAAGGTGTTGGTGTTATCGGAGTGTTCATCATTATCCATGAGCTCTTGGGTATATCATCCCCATGCTAGAATTCCTTCCATATTATGTACCAAGCAATCAAGATTAAGTACCCAAAGATAGCTACTTTCCCAGTGGTATGTTAATTTGATTTTCTGAAATGCTTCACCCAGGCCTTCAAATGTAAATTATTCCAAAGATAGATTGACTAAGAGGTTTGTTCAGATTCGGATTGGAGGTCTTGGGCTTTGGCCTTCCCATTTCCTTCTAACTTCGGTTTGCTAGTGGAGGACGTACGTGAGCATCCCTCTAGTTTTACTATTGCCAGTGCTTACTATCTGCTTTATATAGCCGCATATGGTGCTGGTAGGCTATCATATGTGTGTGGTGCAGCTTTAGTCTAGGATCTATATACTCTTGTTGATCCCATTCATATATGGGTGAACTAGGAAAATGTCACTAGGAATGAGGCTTAACTATTTGTGATAGATAACTGTTACATGTGCAAGCTTGGTGCTGATGTCATGGGAATTCAAATTATAGATGTGCTACTAAAGTCTACCCATGGATTTATGGAGGCCTAATGACATTGTGAATATGAGTTGTGCAAATTACTAGAATGGGATTTATCGGTAGATTCTCGATGTTTGTATTAGAAAAGAAAGGTGAATGATAATTTATTTTTGTTTCATGACTCAATGAATTGGAAGAGATGGTTTGATCTAGGCAATAGTAATGAATGTATAGTTAAAATGAAAGATAATTAATTACTTTTTTAGCTCAAAAATACAGAGGGGAATGTAGAATATACTCCAATGATAAGCGCTTTTTTTGGGCTATGTGTTCCATCACCTAGAAGACTTTACAATCAAGAATCAAAGTCATCTTTTTTGTGAAGGAAGATAGAAAATATTTGGTGCACTAATGGCGTATTTTTTTTTTAACTACAAGTGAAAATTACAATCTATTGAATTCCTTGGATCTAACTTGGATTGAAATTAGAGAACTATAAACATGACTAGAATTTCAAAGAAAAAGAAAATGAAAATATGAATGCAACAAGTCACTAGTGCTCTCTTCCCACGTACATTGTTCTTTGATTTCATGGAAATACAATTTGCTTTTTCTTTTTCTCACATGGAAATGTATCTTCTCAGTTCCAAGTTCCAACTCTCAATTGAATGGGAAGAGAATAAAAGCCGTTATATGTTATGTGGATATTTACTACGGTTGACTCATTGTGGACTTATACAAATCAAAATCTTCCTAGGATTGCATAAATAGAATTATGTTACAACGTGAGCTTGATTTCACATGCTACATGTCTAAGCTTTTGTGACATTAAAAAAATTCTCAAAACATGGATCAAATATGGGAAGATTGCAATGATTCTTTTATCAAGAACTACATCTAATCACATATGATAACATAGCACTGGAATTTCCCTTACATCTTTGTGGATCGCTTAGGCTAGCTATGGTCATTTATATGTGGCCACTTATGATTTATTGGAAATGAACCAAGATAATGGAGATGGGATCAATGCATGGGCATTGATTCAACAAGAAGAGATAATCTATATAAGTTAGACAAAGAGACTGAGTTGGTTTGAGCAAGTACATGGGCTATCAATTCTATGTAGTTAAAGCAATGTAGAAAATTGATACTTTTAAATTTTAAGTAGTTAATTTAAAAAATGAAAAAAAAAATATGAGGTATTAAATGTAACATTTACTTGTATAAATATTTAGAATATAACATTTCAATTTCTTACCACTTAATTTATATTATTCAAGGGGAGCATTGGTTTTGGTATAGCACTTGAATTCACCAAATCATCCATTTTCTCCTTAAAGAGAACAACTTTTTGCATTATATAATTATGTAATCATGTTTTCATAATTTAAAATTTAAAACAATAATACCTTTTTATATCTTTCCACAATTTCTTAATTTGAAATTTAAAAAAAGGGAGTAAATTAACCTTTAATATATAATTTTTTTTTAAATATCTTTAAGGTACCCCCATTAATGGCAAGTCATGTTTAGATCATTTTTGTTAATAAGTTCAAATATAATTAGTTTATACATGGAGTATGGGTCCATTCCCTAGTATATTGCATAAGCTATATCATGTATGTATGTTGCACTAAAAAAAATAAATAGAAAAATTATATATAAATGAATGAAAGTTTATGGTCAATTTTAAAATAGTAATGAAAACTATTTAGTAATTTAAATATGAGATGAACATCATGTAAAATGATATAAACAAAGGATGCCATTATGCCTTAGTCTCATGCCGTTAAATTTTGGTAATGTGGCATATTAAGTGCAACGTGATATTTAAGGGGAAAACTAACATAAAGCAAACTAAATCGGATGGAAAGTACTTGATTCGATACAAAGATAACCTAATTCACATCCAAACATAACACATGCAAACACAAAAAGACAAGTGTACAAATGTAATATCATAATTGAGACCCTAATTGAAAAATACACACACCACACAACATTAAATCTAAAACATAACGCGTAAGCACAATATACTTCAAATGTGCAACCATAAGCAAAACCCTGACTAAATTGATCAAAACCTTAATCAAAGCTTCCTCCTTAAATAGGATCACCCACATTGCACCAATATCTTATCCTCACCACATAACATCCATGCATGAATCATCACATCAACGCATAAATATTCTAGTTGATTTTTTTCCTTACTTGATTGAAAAGAGCAATCCCTTTATATCTTATATTAAGATTGGAAGATTGGTTAAGTGTTCGTGACTTTTGACCACTATTGTTGTGATGGGGATCATCTATACATATATAAGATTTCACATTAGTTTTTCATATGACATGAAGATTTTTATATTTAGTTATTTTATTGAAAATATTATTTTATTTTATGTTAAGGGTTATCATTAAGTTTTATTTGTTTCCTTTCAAATAGGATATTAACAAGTAATTTTTTTATTAACTTCAAGTGGCTAATTAATAACCATTAGATTATATTTATATTGTAAGACCCATAATTGACCTTATTTGTCTATAAATAGTTTTTTTTTTTATTAGGGTTTTGAATATGATGTCATTATTGAATAATAAAGTTATTGCTTAAGAGAAGTATGGTGCTTTCTTTTTTATTGATGGCATGAGACTATCGAAATTTATCGGTAGTGTAAGGCCATTAATCTATTCTCTATATCTTTCTTATAGTTATAATTTCTTTATCAAGATTTGCTAATTTTCAAGCAATAGTGATATAAACACACATAGGAGTCCAAGAATTTTTTCCCATGCCAATGAAACTCTTTAAGACAATTGAAATCAAGTGATTGGAAGTGTCTTGGTCCACATGGCGATCAATTGCTTACAGGAATTCATTGTGTTGATCATGTTTGGCAAAGTAAATTTCAATCATCATATCATCCTCATTTGCAACCATGATGAATGAAGGAATCAATTTTTAGAGAAGAGGAAAATTAAGGAATCAACATTTGGAATTAGTGCACTTCATGACCAATGAGAAAAGGCAAGTAATCACTTCAAGTTTCACTAAAACCGAGTTTAAATTGGCTAAGCAAGAGAATGACAACTTCAAGATTTCAATATAAAATAATGTTCTTTAATTCAATTACCATTCTTGTTATTTGTGGTGAATATTTTAGTATTCTTTATTATAATTCTTGCTTATTTAGTTTTCTAATGTAATTTCCATAATCCCACAATTATTTCCAATCCTTAATTTAATTCCACTTTCATTGTCCTACATTAGTTTTAGTATCAAAGCTTAGATTTAGTGTTCATTTTTGAACCACCAAAAAAAAAAAAAAAACTTTCTCTTGTTCTCAAGCACAAAAAAAAAAAAAAAGGATTCCTTGGTACAACTTTTAGAGAGGATTCGTCTACAAAAAATAATATTGAACCACAAAAGCAGGTGGTGCCTAAGATGGAAAAAAGTTATGACTGTGTTAGATGTGATTTGTCAACAACTAGAGACTCTTGTTGGTCACATAGCTACCTTAGAAGCTACTAGATTACTTGTTGGTCAGAATGAGCATGAAAAAATTGTAAATCGAGCCCTATGTAGGAATCTTCACTTATAGGATGATGTACCCCCTATATGACACCTTCAAAGGAATCCTAGAGCTTAGAATGTTCGTAGGGTTGAACCAGCGTGTCACAAGATACCACATAGGAATTTCTAGGAAGATGACTATTTAGAGCTCGGCTATGAAAACCTACACTATAACAATCTTGTTGATGGTCTCACTAAGCTTCTTAAGTTAAATCCATCATCATTCATAGGGAGTCTTGACCTTACTATCTTGATAGATTGGATAACTACCATAAAACAATATTTTGACTTCTATAGGATGCTTGAGGACTATAGAGTATGTTTTGCCAAGATGTTGTTGATAGTTTAAGCTAAACTATACTAAACCAATGTAAAATGACGGCTTTTGTAATTAGGACAACCACCTTTAGAGCATTGGATAGAGATGAAAATCAAACTTAAGGAGACATACATCTCTTTTATCGAGTTAATCTCCACAAACAATACATCAACTTTAAGTAGGGAACCTTGACAATTAAGGAATACATGGTTAGGTTTGATGAGCTCTTGATTATGTGTATTGAGCTAGAGTCACAAGAGTTGACACCTTTTAGGTTTAGGAATGGTTTATGTTTTGACATTAAGAGAGAGCTTCGATCTTGCTATGATGAGACCATAAAACAAACCTTCCAACAAGCCTCAGAGATTGAAAATCGATTGAAAGCACAAAGGAGGTTTAGATTCAAGTTGAGGAGTCAGTCTTTAGGAGTAACAATCTTAGTGAGAGATTTATGAAGTCTACTAAGAGTACCCTTGTAGCACCTAAGCCTAGCAATACTATTACGACTCTAGATAGGAACACCAAAGGTAAGAATATTGTTACAAAGAATTCTAAGACTAGTTTTAGTCATAAGTAGTACAAGTGTCATAGTTATAATAATTTTGCCTATGAGTGTCTAGCTAGGAACCTTTATGTAAGAGAAGAAAATCCATTATATAAGGATGAATGTGAAAAATTAGATCATATTCTAAAGGAGGCTACTAGTGATGAGGATGACATGGGTCTAAACTATGATAAGGGCAACTTAAATATTGTTAAGTGACTCCTTTCCTAGCTTAAAAAGGAGGATGATTGGAGACAAACTAGCATATTCCACGCCTATACAAAATGTAATGGCCACAATTGTGAAGTGATCATTAATGGGGGTAGCAACATGGATGTAGTTTCACAAGTGGCTACATCTAAGTTAGGCAAGTGTACATATCTAATATAACATAGATTTTAGGGTGTTGTCCACAAGGATTTTGAAATCAAGTACTAGTATTATCGTTTTTATACTATTTAGCCTAAATATTGAAGTGGGATTTATGATTTAAATTATAAATAGTTAATCTAACAACCTTAAGATAAATTATGTATGTTTTAAAAAGATGAATTCAATCATAAGGCATAACCCTCACTTTGATCTACCTTAACCCTTAAAATTCTTATATTAATGAATTGATTAATGACTTATTTATGTTTTGCACTGCATGACTCATCAATTAAATTAATTACTCTCTTCAATCAATTAATTCCTAACTATACATAAGATAGTGGAGATCTCTCCCTCACTAATGCCACATAAAATTGCATAAAGTTCATGATTCTTACTACAAGAATTAAATTCTTTAGAATAGAAAATCGGAATTTCCTTACCTCTAGGTGAAATATTCAATTCCTCTATTCATGAAGCTTTATCCTATTAGATGAAACCTCTTTCTAATTAATAAGGATCAAACATGCAGTTAATTCGTGCACTAACCAACCACAAAATAGTGAAATCACATGAATAGATACAAAAACATGCATTTTTCATTGATCAAATAGTAATTCAAGTCACATGGGTTAGGGTTTCACAAAGTGTAAGGCATGAAAGATTTGCTCCTCCATGGAGTTTACAATAAGCACAAAAGATTTAGAGAAGATAAAAGATTTCATGTTGTAGAGATAAAATCCTTGTAATTGATGTCTCGTGATCTTTGATGAAGTGTATGCAATTTCTCCCTTGAAGCTTTATGTATTTACTCTCATATGGTTTATAACTCTCTCCCTAAAATTACTTGATAACCCTAATAATAAAATAACGACACTATTATAATGTCTAGATATTTGCAAGTTAGCACAGCTTGCTGCACGGCCGTGCTCAGGGCTGAGCTAAAAAACCAAGTCTGACTACTTGTGCTTTTGATACTTACTGTGGTCAGCTCTATCATTCAGCATGGCTATACCAAACATAGGGGCTGAAAAAGAAAATTTTGTTCCTTTTCAAAATTACTCTAAACTTGTTTAATTTGCATCGATTTCCCTTTGATCATTTCCAATTGAACTCTTCAAGACCCCGAAATAATTTTTCATAAAATAAGTATTTTCTTCAACAATTCAAAAGAAATAATTAACAAACATTTCCAATTAAGCATAAATAATAAGGGTCTTTTGACACTTATCAGTGTTCATGTGTGATAAAAAGAAAATTAGCTTAGTCCTTCACTACTTAAAGAACTTAAGGTAAATACTAGTAGGAGAGCAATTAGTGATATAGAGCATGAGAAATCCCTTCATGTAATGAGTGCTAAAGAATCTAAATTTGAAGCTAAGGAAAATGATTTGAACACCTTAGAGGTTGAGGTCACAAAATCATCACCTAATTGAGGGAATTAAGGACCCTTCCCCTAAAGAAACTCTTAGGAGATTACTACCCATGCTTGACATTCAACCTGCCATAGACTTAGGTCATGGACTAGCCTTGCTTAGCTTACCACCATGTATGAAGAATCCTATTGAGAATGCAAATTTAAAAGGGCAACATGTGGACTTTATGTTAAGTTTATCACTAGCACCTAGGAAACATGATTTTAAAGCCTTACACATGGATAAATTGTTCTTTAATGAGATTGCTAAGTTGCACAAGTTTGAATCCATAATGTCAAATAAGGGTGTCAAAATTGTGAGCTATTGTTGGAAGACACTATAGATAATGCTAGGTACCTACAATTTTCTTCAACATTTCACTCTCAAGCTAATGATCAAAGTAAAGTAGTTAATAGGAGTTTATGTGATTTGTTAAGGTGTTTGATTAGTGACTTTGTGTCTTATAATAGTTTAGTGAATAGGTTCCTTGGACTAGGTTCCTTTGAAGTTGTATTACATTATCAATCTAAATGCCCCATTTATCTCATACCACTTCTACTTACATCCAGATCTTTTGAGATTATGGAATCATTTGTCACCTATATTGATAAACTACATGCAGAAATTAAAAAGAAAATTAAATTAAGCAATAAATTGTATAATTTTTTTGCAAGTGTTTATTTTAGGTATCATGAATTGCAGGAGGGCAATATAGTTCCACAAAAGTCTTACAAGAAAGGAGCATGCAACCTTTTAAAGTTTGGAAAAAGATTAGTGTAGAGCTTCCACCAATTATAGTTTCATATGTTCCAACACTAGGAGGAAAGAAGGAAAAGGTAAATGATGTTATTGATGATTAAATTATGAGGGATAGCAAGTACTTTCTTATCAAATGGGTAGATTGTCTACCTTTAAATGCTATATAGATTTTTAAGTTAGAGCTTCAAGGATTAATCCAAATCTTTATGAGTGGTACATTAGCTACAATTCATTGGGGATGAATTTCTCCAAGCTTAGGAGAAATGATGGGGTTCGTTGATACAAGTAGGATCTCACATTAATGTTCCATATGGTGTGAAGATTTTTATATTTAGTTATTTTATTTAAACCATTATTATATGTTAGGAGTTATTATTAAGTTTTTATTTGTTTCCTTTTCAATAGGATATTGACAAGTAATTTTTTTTAATTTGTTTATTAACTTCCTTTTTCAGTAGCTAATTAATAGCCGTTAGATTACGTTTATATTGTAAGGCCCATATTTGACCTTATTCATCTATAAATATTCTTTCTTATTAAGATTTTGAACATGATGTTATTATTGAGTAATAGAGTTATTGCTTAAGAGAAACGAGATGCCTTCTTTTTCATCGATGGTGTGAGGCTTTCAAAATTTCATGGTGATGTGAGACCATTAATCTATTCTCTATATCTTTCTCGTGGTTGCAATTTCTTTATCAAGATTTTCTAATTTTTAAGCAATATTGATTTGAATGCACACAAGAGTCCAAGAAGTTTTTCCCATGCCAATGAAACTCTCTAAGACAATTGAAATCAAGTAATTGTAAGTGTTTTAGTCCATGTGGCTATCAATTGCTTACAACAATTTATTGTGTTGATGATGTTCAACAAAGTAAATTTCAATCATCATATCATCCTCATTTGCAACAATGATGAATGAAGGATTTTTAGTGAATAGGAAAATTAAAAAAATCAAGAATCACCTAAAAAGGCAAGTTATCACTTCAAGTTTCATTAAAATTGAGTTTAAATCGGCCAAGTAAGAGAATGATAACTTCATGATTTCGTTACAAAATAATGTTCTTTAAGTTTATGGTGAGTATTTTAACATTCTTTATTATAGTTCTTGCTTATTGTGAGATGATTTACTTCATGGGCGAGGTCTCTAGTTCAAGTCCAGGATGGCCCAACTATGCCAAGGAAAGAAAAGAATAGAAGAAGCATCTAGCTCCTTTATGCATGCTCCACTTAGCTCGAGGGGATATAGCTCAGTTGGTAGAGCTTTGCTCTTGCAATTGGGTCGTTGCGATTACGGGTGAGATGTTTAATTGTCCAGGCAGTAGATATAACCTCCATCAAAAATTGGATGTAAAGCAATGTTAAACCAAAATACCCAACAAGCATTAGCTCTCCCTGAAAAGGAGGTGATCCAGCCACACCTTCCAGTACGGCTACCTTGTTACGACTTTACTCTAATCACTAGCCCTACTTTTAGCACCCCTTTCCTTGTGGTTAAGGTAACGACTTCGGGCATGGCTAGGTCTCATAGTGTGACAAGCGGTGTGTACAAGGCCTGGGAATGAATTCACCGCCGTATGGCTGACTGGTAATTACTAGCGATTCGGGCTTCATGCAAGCGAGTTACAGCCTGCAATCCGAACCGAGGACGGGTTTTTAGAGTTAGTTTCACAATTTAATTTATGTAATCCCACAATTATTTATGGTCTTTTAATTTAATTCCACTTTCGTTGCCTTGCATCATGTTGTTTTTATTGTATATGTTAGTTGTATACTATGTACTTTGTGATATTTTCCCAATACACAAATGAAGAAAAACAATTTATTTACATTAGTCCTGTCTTTTGCCTAGTTGCACTTTGCAACAAACAATATGTAAATCTAGGGTCTTATAATGCTTATTTTATGCGTTAAGTGTGAACCCTCTAATCATATTTCATTAGCAAAAAAGTTTTCTATTGATTATGCAAATAAAATATTGATCAAATCATTCTCCAAACTATTTTTTTTTTAATACGGGATGATATGATAAAAAAACTAAATAGGAAAAAGTTTTATTCTAAAATTTCTAGTGATTTTGTTCGTCACATTTATATTGTTTACACTTTATGTTTGCTCTACACTTTATAATTTGCATCATCACATGTAATCATACGATGACATGATAAGGTTTAGTCTCTATAATTAGGCCATTTTATTATCCTTTAAAAGAGTTACATCAATTTGAGACATAGTAAATTTTAATCAAGTATAAGAGGTAGATTTCATATGTATAAGAATATATTGATTGACTTACAAATTGTAATAAAGTGTAGAGGCATTTTGTTGGAACTAGTAACTAAACACTATAGGCTCAATGTCAACTAAAGTTTAAGTAAATTATTATTTTTATTTAATTTGTTATATTTAGTGCTTTTTGCTGATGTTTTCCATTACTTTTCTAATGTTTTTGGTGTAGATCATAAGATGTGAATAACAAAGTTCCTATGGCAATAAATGTGGAGGGGATTTTATCAATGATGACCCATAGGTTAAGTACATTAGTGGAGTACAATGCATGATACCCATCAAGCCTCAAAATCGAGTTGCAATAATTCTTTTGTATACTCTTACCATAACAAGAGCATGCAAGACATAGAAATCAACTAAATATCACAAATGAACATTAAGTTCAAAAAGTCTTCATAATCTTTGAGATATAAAGTTTCCATAAAACTCATTCTACATAACATAATGTAGGGAAATTTCTAAACATAACAAATCCTAAAATATAAAATTTTCTAATATTTTGTTATTTTCAAGTCCAAACCAAGCTTACTACTTCTTATAACCATCACGTGGACTTCTCCAAATCACACTTCTGAAACAGGTTAGGTTAAAAAACTCTTAAACATCAATATTTTAAAACTTAAATGCATATGGAAATAATAATATAAACATGGCTGAACTAAGAAACCAATATAGAGATATTGCTTAGGTACACATAAATACACTAACACATATGTGCCTAAACAAGTGTGTCAATGCATCATTCATACCAATAACAATTATCAATCACTAATAAGTAACACACATATATATAACCATGATAGCTATCAAAATTTTAATTAAAAAAAAATTATTTATCTAATTTTCCATTAAAACCAATTCATTCTCAAATTTAACATCAAACCAATTCCATTCTTGAATTGGAGTGTAATCACTTATTATGACTAACATAGGAGGATTTTATGTTAGATTTATGGCTGGCTGCTGGATATGATACTAGGTTTGTTGCATTGTTGTTAATTGGTTCTAAATATGTATTAGTGAAGCATGCTAGTATTGCTAACATGAAGGGTTGGTTTAGGAAAATTAAGTATCTATATTCATAATGTGATTAAATTGTATATTTTCTATGTAATGCATATCTTATGTCATATGGCACATGCATCCATGATATATATTTACTACATGTTTTCAAATTACATATGTTTTTCTTAAAGAATGGTTACGAGTAATAGGTATTGAGTGCTAACCAAAAAATAGCTAAATAAAGCAAGTCTTACTTGGTAAGTTTATGGTACAATCTACATCCCAAGACTATATTATGAATTTGAAGAATCCAAGTCCACATTATGAATCTAAGGATTCCAAGACTTGAGTTTGAAGATCTCAAAAACCGAATCCAAAGATTCCAAGATCACATTATGAATCTGTTGATTTCAAGACTTAAATCTAAAGATTTTAAAAACCTAATCTAAAGATTCTAAGATTAGTTTATAAATATATGAACCCATAAGTTCTAAGATCATAACCAAATGAATAGAAAAGTTCTAAGATCTTATAATCAAATACCTTTCATATAGCATCATCATTTCATAATAAGCATATTTTATAACGTATTTTATTTATATTCAAATTTCTAAACTTACACACTCAAATAGCATACAACAGTAACCTACATAGTTGATTATAGTTTACTAACTTGTAAAAGTTCTAAATTTGATTCAATCTTAAACTGTACAGTACATCATGGATAAAAAATTTATATGCACTAAAAGATTATAATTCCCAAGTGGAAGGATAATAGCTACCTTTACTCCATAAATAATTAAACTGGGGGGGTTTCAAGTGAAGGCTTACAAAGAGAAGTTGCCAACAAGTAAACAAAAACAAAAAGGTCATGTCAAAATAGTTGATGAAGGAGTTTAAGTCAACAATCTCTACAATGTTGGGAATTCAATAAGGCTAGACATTGTCATAGGCAAGAGTAAGAGGGCGTGAGGAGTGTTGGCACAACTGGAATATGATTATGTAAAAGAATTTGAAAAATTGTAGGATTACATAATTGGGTGAAGAAGAGTAACATTAGTAGTACAATTGTTCCACAAGTGGATAAATATGCTAGAAAGTTAAAATGAATGTTGAGGTAGATGTATATTTGTTTTTATGCATGTAAGAGAAGGTTTCTTACAAGATGTCTTAGTGTGATTAACATTAATTGGATGTCATTTTTGTTTTGTTTTAGATTATACAAGGGGCAAGTACTATGCGTAGTTGGAAGGAAAGCTACCAATAGAATATTTTTCATTACCTAAGCAATATCTTTGGTAGAAAATAAGGTAACTTTTCGAATTTAAGGTGTTTCTCTATAATGTTCAAAGTTTACAAGAGTACTACATTAGAAGGGGGAAAAAAGGGAAAAAAATTGCATGAAGTATCTCCGTTACTTGCCATATAGATAAAGCAGGGGTAAGCATAGTTTGGTTCGGAATGGTTTGTTCTTGAATCGAACCGATCGAACTCTAATATACGTTTATTTATTTTTTATTTTTTTAAATCGAATCTAATCGTACATTTGATTCATAATTTTTTAGAACCTAAAAAAAGGGTTTGATTTGATCTGATTTGGTCCACACTTTGAATTGTTTTTACATGTATTATTATTATTTTTTCTATATGCAAGTCAATAAATATTGAAATATATATATTTGATATAAAAAAAGATTTAATTCATTATCATTTCTTTATTATCATTTATCATATTTAATACCTATTTGATATATTAAGGAGATTTTATTATTTTTCTTAGTAATTCTTGTTTTTTATATTAGTTAACAAGTAAAAATATGAAATAAAAAAAATTATTTGATAAAAACCAAATAAGAAGAAAATTGAATAAATAATATAAAATTATTTTTTTTTCACACATTCTCTTGAGTTTCAATATATGTATATATACTTTTATGATTTAGTTCAGTTCAAATATGGTTTGATTTAGTTCGTGATTTTTTTAAATTTTAAAAAATGGTTTATATCTAATTTATGGTTCAGTTAGCATTTCGATATATATATATATATTCAGCCATAGATGTGGATACGAAAGTCTATGTCCTTCATTTTTTGCGAGTTCTACGTTGAAAGTAAAAAAGAGGCCTACAAGAAAGGGACCAAGGTCGTTCGGCGTTCCAGACCATATTTCTGGGCCGGGTGCCATTTTTTCGGCCCATGTAGTGAACATCACCTTGCACGGATGGAGTGAAGAGAGCGAGAGAGAGAGATAACTCAGTAACATCAAGAGAGAGCGAGAGAGACATCGAAAGAGAGGGATATGGCCTGGAGGGGACTATCAAAGAACATAAAGGAGCTAAGATTCCTCTTTTGCCAAACTTCTCCTGCTAGCTCTTCCACTAGGTAGTAATCCCAAGATCTAATTCAATTTAATCAAGTAATCTCTAGTTCATTTGGTTCTTAACGTAAAAATTTTCCCTTTTCTTCTTTTGTAATTAGGTCATTTATAGAAAAGAATTACAAGGAGCTAAAGACAGTAAACCCTAAATTGCCTATCTTGATCCGTGAAGCCAAAGGGACTGAGCCTCAGTTATGGGCCAGATACGGTAATTCAACCTTCTTATATTATCATTTTAATCTTTTTTTTTTTTTTGAAATGGATTGTTTCTGTATGCGTTACCTTGATTTCTGAGAAAAGTTTTTGGTTTACATTCCATTTTGATTATACGCAGGTTTAGATGCAAGCATTACCTTATTGTGTTTTTTTATACTTTTAGCCCTTATGTTAGTATCCATAATATCCCTTGAAGTTAAGATGTAGAGAATGTAAGGACATTGGCCGTGGCAGCTGTGGATTGATGTGTAGTGTATGAGTTAGTAGATGTGGGTACATCTTGGAGGAGAAGAAGGTAGGTGCCTATTTTTGGGTGCATCTTCCATTGATTTGTTAACTCATAGTATTTTAGAGTCGTCATATAGAAAAATCAATGGAAGATGCAGCTATTTTTACATACAATTTGTCCTATCTACCTTTTTTTTTCCTCTGTTTAAATGAACATGGAAAAAGAGCTATCGAAGTTTTGTGCTAGTCTAGTTCATTTTGGAAAAGGGATCACTTGTTTCAGAATATAAATTGTGTAAAGATAATCCTGTGTAGAGGATGAGCTTCTTTGTTGTTTTTTCTTTCCCCACAAAATGTGGCATAAAGTAGCTTTAGTTAATAAATCAAGCTCTCTCTCGTTATGTAGAGAGCTTTCTGCAGAAAATATAGACATGAGCTTGCAAATGCCCAGCCAATGAAGTTTATTTCATTGTTTCATCACAATCCTAGGCCTGATAATCAACCAAATTAAGAAGGATGGGTTGAGCAAAATATTTTTGAAAATTTTCAGCGGCCATTTAATCTGATTGAGAGATGAAGGGAGTAAACAGTTCTCTCTGATATCTTTTTCCACATTCCAGGGAAAGAAATTGAAAGTTTAAGATGCTGTGATCACCACCTGATGATTGGACTGGATATCCTTTCTTTCAACATAATCTTGATAAACCTGACAATCCTAAGTGAGTTAGGTTTCATGTGTAGCAGGATATTCCAAATTACTGAAATTGCTAAAAAAGAATTATGTTCCAGAAGCCCAATCTGCTTGAACCTGGTCCTCACTCATTTTTGTGGGAAAAAACATAGAAACCATAGCTATTTAGCATGCAGTCAATTCTCGCATTCCTAGTCCACAATCATCAAATAACTTTATGAATAAAAAAAAGGTATTCGTATGACTGGCCCTCTTCTATCACTGTAATTTTTTGCATTTTGTGGGTTGCTTTTTTTTTTTTTTCTCCAAATTTAGTGACATACTTACCCATTTATTTCCTGCTGAAAATTACTTGACTTCAAGGTATTATTTGATTGTAAAAAATTTGTGGTATTGAACTGAGCAAAACATTTTATTTAATTTTTGTTTCATTTGCATATTTTTTGGATTACTTGATAAAAGTGATCATAAAGTATTAGACAAAATACTTTTATTTTGTAAAATATAAAATATGATATAAAAATCAAATTCATTGAAAAAAAATATAAAAAACCTTATTTATTATTTTGTATATTATATTTAGTGTAGTATTTTATACATTTAAATAGTAGATAACACAAAAATCTTTATACAGTATTACATATCAAATGTAGTATAAGAGTGTTGTATTATTTTATTTTTCATATTTTGTGCTGTTTAGTTTTTTTTTATATTGTTTAGTATTACAATTCAAATGCAACCAATGATCCTAATTAGTCATGGTTAAATCTAGAGTAGATACACAGCAAAAAGAAAAAAAATCTGACAATGTGATAGTATTTATGCTTCAGATGGGCAAAATCCTAAAATCATTTACTATCTCCACTTTAAATTTAACTTACCATAGACTGCACTGAACCATTGATGAAGATGAATAAGTCATCTGCACAGCATAGCTGGTATAGTTCAATCCTCTTGCAGCTTAAGCAGGAGAAAATGTCTCCTCTAATTACGGCTTCTTTAGGAGCAGTGAGAGGACAGCTGTTGTAAAAAGAGTTAGCAGAAGTGTTATCTTATGCTTTTTGCTCAAGGAATAACATGCTAGTTGCTATTTTTTTACCCCCTTTTAATATAGCCTTCCGGAATTCTATTTTTGCTAGCAGATAAAAAATTGATTTCTGTTAGAATCCTATAAACTGCCACCTAAAATTTGAGATTGTAATATGTAGTTTGATCTGTTTGATGAACTTATTTAGTGCTTAGCTTCTTCTTTAAATGTTATAACTGCAAAGGATAGAGTTAAAAGCTTTTAAGATACCTATTTTGATCTCCCATCTAGGAGATATATGCAACATGTCTCTGGTAATTTTCTGGGATAATTCTTCACTATGTCTGTTACATGCCTAGAGGATACTACACAGGAGAGACAGATACCTACTCCTTTTAAGCATGTGTATACACAGAAGAAGAAGAAGAACTAGTGCAGCATGTTTGCTTTCTTTTCACATGTTGGTTTGTTGTTATTGTTTGTATGTCAGCATGTAGTCCTATTTTGTGGTGTCAGTTACTAGAGTTAGTGGGGTCTAGGTAGTTCCTATTTTTATGTATCCTATTATGATCATGGGGGAGAAGCTATACTCTCCACAACTATGCATAAAGTCGGAAAAAGGGAATGAAAATCAGTATCTGCATTTTCCAAACATTTCTCTTAGAAATTTACGTAAGAGATCCAGGGTTCTCTCTAATGAGCCCTACCTGTCCTTAGTGAAAATAGGGTGACAAGGAAAGGAAGATTTCATCCTAAATACTCCACAAACTAGAAGTCAAACACGATCCCGTAACAATTTCATATGATAGCATGATATTGTGTGAGATTTTTTTGGCATTGAGAAAGTCTTCTCTCTCTCTCTCTCTCTCTCTTTTTTTTTTTCTATTCTTTATAAAAAAAGATGCGGTAAATAATAACTGAAAGTGATGGACATAATTACCAACCATAGGGAATTATTTATTTGCAGAGCAACTAAATGGCCTCATGATGGTCTTTTTTACTTGGGTTCAGTATGAGTGGTACTGTGTTTATGAAGCATTGTCTAATGAACTTAACTAATCCACTTGAATTACGTTTTTCAGTTTGATCTTTAAAAAAGAAAGAAAAAATAAAAAGCTGTAACTCCTCTGTTACCTCATGAATCCTGAGTATTCTTGAAGAAATGGAGTTTACACCATGCATGGACATGGTGCTTCTTTTAATTTAAGTGTCTAGAGTGCTTTGGAATCCTTGTTTTCTGTTACCAAGTAGAGTTCTTTCATCTCTGGATTAAACTATGTTTAATATATCTAACAGTGAATCTGTTTTGTATGAGAAGATCAAAACAATTGTCTTCTCCTCTCTCCTTAATTTCTCTGGTGGCTTAAGCTTTTTGCCTTCATTGTGCAAACCCCACCACAAACCCACCCCCCACAGCCCACCCCCCCCAAATAAACAAATAAATAAAATAAAATTTTGCCCTCCTCTCTCTCCTTCTACAGTGGATTGGAATGTTGTGTTCTGCATCTTCTAGTACCTACTTAGCCAGTGAATTTTGCTTTCTTTTGTTTGTTATAAGCATTTCAGGGGGGAGCGTATTTACCCAAAAACAAAATTAATGAAGGGCGGAACAATTGGTATCTGGTAATTTTTTTGGGTAACTGGCTTATAGTTATTTTTACTGCCAGTGGGCAATTTACACAAGTCTACTTTTGGGTTATAAAACACTACAACTTTAAGTTTACTGCCAGTGGGTAATTTATGCAACATCTACTTTTGGGTTATAAAACACTTCAACTTTCTTTGCTAGAGCTGGCATAAACAATGCCATTAGTTACTTGTCTATTATATTCAAATACTAATACAAATGTATTTGCACTAGTCGCATTATTTAAAGGAGAATGAGCTATTATCATTGTGTCTACCAGAGTTATTTATTACTTGTTTTCTCCAATCTCCTTTCTTTAGCAAGCTGTTGCAAGTGAAATTTGTTTGAGCCATGGTTGATGCTAGATGTTAGTCTGAAGATCTTGAAACATAGGATTCTAACTTTCCTAAAATGATGTTTACTATGAGCTGAAATTCATCTACATCTTGGAATTGATATTTTCAAAACTAGACAGGTCAAAGAACTGGTCAGGGGTAGAATCCATCAGGGTTATGCTTATGGCTGAAAGATAGTTATGTCCCATTTTGGTCCACCTTTTTAGAATTGTGTTTGTATGTTTTGTAACTGTTCATCATGATTAGGATTTCGAATGAATGACTTTCCCTGGAAAAATGGATGTGAGTGTTCCCTCCTTGACTCAATTATAATTTGAGCTGTGAATGAGTCAAGTTGGCTTGGAAACTACCTGAGCTTTAGCTATTTGAGTGGCTTAATGAGTTGAACTCAAGCTTTTTAATTGGACCGACTCAAGAATCTCATCAAATTGGATTTGGACTTTAGTTTATATTGAATTAAATTGGTTCTAGCTGAACTTAAAGTTTACTTTCATATAAGCAATCATAGTAAGTCAAACTTGTGCTTGCTGATTGCCACTTAAAACACAATGAACTTCAAAATTTGAGTTTGAGGTTTGAATTTTCCAAAGCTTGAACTCAATGTGTAATCTTGACTTTAATTATGCAATTGATCCTGTGAACTGATATTTCAGCTGAAAATGTTTTCTGAGACTTAATCAACCATTGTGGTGATTGTTACTTTGGCGTTTATATTTTAGTTCTGCTGGTTAAAATTATCTCGTGTTTCCTTGTTGCTGTATGTTAAAAATCAGCTCCTTTTTTATGACAAGAGGATGGGTTCGCAACATTTTTTCCTGCATTCCACTATCGTTATAATTTCAGATTGAAAATTGATAAAATTATTTGGGACTTATGATTATCTTTTTTTGATAATTAGACTTGGAGCATCTTTCATATCAGTGAAGCAAGATTTTTTTAAAAGATGACATCATCATGGTTTGTGTTTGAACTTTGAACAGACTTTGGTGTTGAGAAGGGTATACGTCTGGAAGGCATGAATGAGGAGCAGATATCTAAGACACTCCAAGAACTTGCTAAAGTTTAAATGTTTCTGCAGTCTTGTCATCCTAGATTAAATAAAGGACAATGTCTAGGGGATACATATCCTTGGACGGTTTGCATTTTCTTATTGCTCCCAGATGGTTCATGTTTTTGAAGATGATTAATTGACAGTCATATGCCATAGTTGCTTTGTGATTCACTAGATGGTTTTATGTTTGCCATCTTTTGCTTGCACCTGCAAGCCTGAGCTATTTATCCACATTATGCGTGTCCATTCAAGAAAGCGAACAAGAAATAAAAATTGGTCGGATAGAAATTGTTTTGAATGTCTTGATGGAGCCTGTGGAGGCTTGGAGAGCTTAGAAACCAATATCTAGGGTTCGTATTAAGCATAGGGGTCGGCCTTATTTCTTTTAGTGGAGAATTGGGATAACCAAGCGAGCATGTCCGTGTGCCAGCAGAATGGAGAAACGTGTTCGCAGTAGCTAATCTCAGGTTTACTATGTGGTGTGCAGTGCGTTAGTAAGGCACTCGATCAGTCCATTTTTGTAGCCCTTGGCCTCTTTGTTGAAAAGAAAAAACAAATAATACCTTCCATTTGATGAATACTTCAGTATTACCTTCGTTTGATTTGTCAACATTCAGAATGCATCCATGATAGGAATGGCGATCCCAAGATGATGACGTCCCTAAGAAGGCATATTTTCATGTGTTTGATTGTTTCTATAAAAATATGCCGGAAAGTTGTCTTGATGTTTGATTCATGATTATCATACAACTCATAGCCCTATCTAAATAAATTACTATAAATACATTATGTCAAACATTTTATTTGAAAGTAAAAGTGTAAAATGTAAACTATTTTGTAATATTTCCTTATATCCTCTTTAGCTGGCTCTATTTTATTCATTTTTTTTTTTGGGTCCATTGAATGCTTTTCATTTTCATTGGTATTTATTTTCCTTAGCTCAGACTGGTTCTTTCCGTTACGTTTCATTACAAAAGGGAAAGAAAAGGAAGAAGGGGAGGAAATTCTTTAGAAAAGATCATGTTGCTCGATTTTAGTCACTTAACTATCACCATTGGCTAGCTACTTGTATGAAACCATTTCTTATAATTTCCTACTATTAGGAGCAACTAGGGCTACCGTTTGTAATCAGATTGAGCAATGTGCTCGCACAGTAGCAAATAAATCCTTTAATTGGATGGTAAAAGAACCAGCAACGCGTTGAGCAAGCGAGTCTAACCGGCTGTTCTTCACGATAGAAGTTTGGTTAACAATGAGTCAACGACCACACAATACAGGTATCCATTTCGAGCCACATACATGTCTTCCATAAGTCTGGTTATAGTAAATCTCGAGTTGGTAACTGTTGATTGCATACTTGCATATGGACCAGGGCATGGGCCAGAAATTGACCCAGACCTGGCTTGTAACCGGTCTGCGAGTATCAGAATTGGCAGGATCCGCCGGGTTTATGGGCATGGGTCTTGGATGGGATAAATGCCATATTTGGATTTTAAATTTTGCTAATTTTTGTAATTTAAAATTATCAATTTGTTACTTAAAACTTTACTTATTTTTATAATAATTTATCTAAGCATTTCCCTTTCTTGTAATTAGTTACTTAAATTTTTACAATTAACTATCTAAATAAAATTAGTCCAATTATTATAAATGATATCAAAAAATTTATCTTTATTCTTTAAATATTTTAAACTTTCATTCGACACTGATAATATTACTACTTTATCTAAGCATAATTTTATATAAATATAAAAACAAATCCTCTTCAACTTATATAGAAAATAGGTTAAAACCTACAAGATTCTTAAACTCATAGTTTTCCTTTTTTTTTTTTAATTCAATTTTTAACTTCAGATTTTTATAATAAAATTTATATAAAAACTAAAAAAAGAAAATTAAAGCTATAATTTACGGGCTTAAACTAGACTGTGAATCACCAAGTCAATTGAATTAACTCGAAACTAGTTCCCAACGGATTGGCCAATCACGGTTCATCATTTTCGGAACCGTGACCTATATCACCCAAACAAGACCATGATATGAAGAGAAGCTATCCTAAACAGGATTTACTAGATGCTGGAATCACAATTCACAACGGAGAATGGAAAAATGCATACAGAACATGTTTTGATGCATCTTCCTTTGTTATCAAAGTACGAAAAAGCCCACTTGATTTAATGGACATAAGCAAAACCCCATTATGTTGAGAACAAAACTGACGTAGTCTGATGAATCATCGAGAGTGCATCCAAATCCCACATTTTAAGTTACTAAAGAGGACACTCATATTCAACTCTAAGCCAAAAAGACGTCCTAAATAACAAGGTACAAAATCAGTAACCTCCCTTGAGGTCATTGACAACATCATAGGGAATGGGAGTGACAGTTTCCATGGTGGCACCCTCGACCATGAAACCAGGCTTCGGTCCTTGAGGCTGTCTCTTTGTGCTGATCTTCTCTCCACGAGCTTTTGCCTCAGCCTTCAATTCATCATTGTGGATTTTTCTTTGTTTGAAATCCTCCTGACATCTAGATGGTTGAACATGCTCAATGCGGACATGAATCCGCTTCCTAATTATCCTGTTTCCAACCTAAAAACAGTACCAAAAGTTTTCCACATGAGCAAATCTAGTAAACTAGGTACTATGACTCAAAACGTACAGCAAATAAGCATCAACCTTCAATGCTGCTTTGATCCCTACATCGACTGATTTACACCCACATATGGAGGGGGAGAAACAGTAAAGCAAGTAAGCAACAACATGATAAGTTTAGTTTAATATACTCAACCTCCTAATAGCAAACCCAACCAAACTTGAATTCGAACAGTTTCTATATCACTTCAAAAACTTGAGAAATTGTTAATCCAAACCAACCACACCAAGTAGATTAACAAAAAGATCTAACAAAATCACACTGAAGCAATACATATATACCGATTATGTAGAAGGGATAACAAAGTCCCTGAACTGCTGGATTGATCGGATAATCAAATCAATCACAAAAGAACACCATATATTCATATTTCTACACTACTCAGTAATCACCTGAACTTACTAATTAAAGGCTAAAAAATTGATGGTACTGGTTATGTGTAGAATTAGGTGCAAATTCCATCAATTTATTTTTAAATATAAGAAAATGGAACATTTTATAGTCCACCTATGTTTTTGACAAGACTGATTCAGTTTTTAATCTCATCATTAATTTATATATTAATGGTAAAGATTTAATGTACTTCAATGAATAGTAAGATTAAAGATTTGATTGATCCATTAAAATAATGAGCTGAAAAATAAAAGAAACTAATTTTAGGTTTGCACCTACTTCCACCGCAGATTAAATTAGTAGCCAACATCACATTGCATCATGGGAGGAAAAAAATGGTATATAATTATTTAAATAAATTACATACAGGATATTCAAAAAAATAAAAAAAGAGAGAGAGACTTTTCTGCAGAATTCAACAAATAGTAGACACATATCTCCATATGGAGATCTAAGATAACTTCCCAATATCCCATTTGCTTCTACTCATTTCTTTATTTATCCATTTCTGCCACCCCTGCAATCTTCCGGATTACAACAATAACTCAATTTTTTTTTTCCTTTTTCATTTGTTGCCGGACTTGTGGTATCCGCTAACTTTACACACATATCCAATGACAGAAACTTAGTTAAACCCATGTAAGATATCCTATAGACTAGTCCAGCAGCACCTCAGAATGGTTATTTTTATTCTTGAGACATATAATTCCTAACATGAAAGTACAGCAAGGTAAAAGAGACACTAAAATTGCAGAAAGAAAAAGAAAAATGGAACTATGGTTAGGGTTAGGGAACTATGCCTGTTTGTTGATTTCAACGCCAATGGCACGTTTAGTGACGTTCCAGACACGACCGGTACGACCGTGATAGAACTTATGAGGCATACCCTTGTGGACGGCGCCGTTAACTTTGATGTCGACGTAGTCACCGATCTTGTAGGTCCTTAAGTAGATAGTCAAAGGAATGTAACCCTTCTTTCTGAAGGGACGAGCAAACAGATCTCTTGTACGAGAACGGACACCATGACCTGCCGGCATTATCTCTCTCTCTCTCTCTTCTACTTCTGCTTTGAGCTCCACACAAACAACAAGAGAAACCCTAGGTAAAAGCGAGTTGGTATTTTATTTTGCTAATTAGGGCTTTGAAGAGCCTGACCCATTTGAAATTACAATCTTACTTAATCATAAATCCAATCAGGCCCATAAGAAATCTTAGCCTTTTGCAGTCCTTTCTAAACAAAGGAAGCCCTCCCGTGAGTAAAAAACTGCTCATTTTTCTTGTAGAAATTTTAATGGGATAAAGCTTTAGAGTTCTAAATAAAAATTTGCCATACTTTTTTCTAAGATTAATTAATTACACTTTTGATAAGAAAAAAAAAAGAAAAATGTATAAAAAGCATAGAATCTATTAATAATTACACTAGAAACACTATATATATATATACTTCTCAAGGGTTTTAAAACATTTCTCTATCACTTGATTAGATTAGATGAAAAACATTACTAAAAAAACCGGTTTGACTAGAATTTGAATGATTTTAAGCTACTCATTCCTCATCTATAAAAATTTTAATTGGATAACTAGGATTAATTGAGCTAAAATGAGTTTAATCGTCACATTATGGATACATGGATATAAGTACTAACCATTTTTTTTTTTTTACCATTTACATTAATTTGAATAAGAAGATATTAATTGAACTACAAAACATTAACTAAATGCTAACACACTAAACTTCCTTTGTTTGAACGAAAATCTCATGTTAGTGTAAAAATATTTTAGGTGGAAAACATTTTCCTTAAAATAGTATATGCCATGCGTTTGGTTTTGTGAAACGATTCTTCCATTGTTTGACTATCTCATTTTCCAATGCCCATTCTAATGGATTTATTTTTGACATATTCGCATGAATACACCACCAAAATTTGTATATAAAAGCTAAAGTACGATACAATGTATATAACTTTTCTATCTTTATTCTACAATTTTTTACAGCAAGATTTTTATGTTTTGTATTGGTAAAGTTCTGTAATATTGAAATATTATTTATAGGTTACATAAACTAAAAACTAAGGGTGTGCAATTAATGTTATTCACACCTATATGCCGCTTTACCTTATATGATCGGTAGGTCTTAAGTAATATCAATATTATCACACTTGATTTAGAGGTTAGCCTGTAGATGAAAAGGGGTTAAGGGTTGAGAGGCCAAATCAAAATTCATAAAAATATTAAATTTAATTCATATTTTATTTTTAAAGTAATAAAATTATTAACCATCTTGAGAATTTTACTTTAAGTTTATTTTTCTAGTAAAGTGGTGTATTTTTGGCAAAAAGCAAAAAGAATTGGTATATTTCATATCAAAGAATTCAACTGGATCCTATAGAAACTTTGTTAGATTAATTGGGTTAAATAGGTCTTTTTAGTTTGCTATTAAGATAGATCAACAATGTGACCCATTTTGATTTTATGAGTGGTCAGGTTAAACATAATTGAACCAACTAGGTCAACTTAGGTTTGACTATATAAGGTAGTATAAAAAGTCACAAGGTAGACTTTGATTACAATTTCTCAAGATTAGACACAAGTACAATATCTCGATGCTTTGTACACATTTGATAACCTGTACTCTCCAAGCCTTGAAAATTATAAACTAATATAATATTATATTAGATTTTAAACCAAACATATAATTGTTGTCTTTTATTGAAAATAATAGAGGATAAAAAAATATATTCTAAGCCTATCTATCCATCAAAAACCAATCCTATTCGAGAGTCCTTAGTTCCTAATTTTCACCTATCTTGATCTTATTTCTCACTAACTTTATGATGGATTGTAATTTTGTGATAACATTATACAATAAATTTATGAATTTACTAATTACAGAGTTATGGGAATATTGATAGGTAGTCAGGAAATCTACCTTAAGATTTTGATATTATAAGACTGTACTAGAAAAATTTGTAGGTGCTATAAGATATTCTGTACATAGTAAGTTTTACAAAGTATAAATTTTAAGGTGGTTTTTGGATGTTACATGGTAAGTTATAATTTCAAAATATAGGAATTGGTATCTATAGGGTGGGACCTCGTACTTTACTGATCATGTAAAAGCTTGGTGAAAATCCTTTTGTCTAGAACCAAAGACTTATGAAAATCGATTTGAAAAATAACTAAATTTAAAACATCATTCTTTCTTTTCTCCACCTTGAGAATGGCAAGAGTTATCTATTAGTGGGAACAATTTCCAATTAGTGGATTCTTTCTAGCATAATAATATAAGAATATTAGTGATGAGCAAGTAA
The DNA here is from genome assembly GCA_037954665.1 of Laguncularia racemosa. NCBI lineage: Eukaryota > Viridiplantae > Streptophyta > Magnoliopsida > Myrtales > Combretaceae > Laguncularia > Laguncularia racemosa. Next base: position 5,562,142 of record JBBMOL010000014.1, on the reverse strand, counting down.
TACCTATTGTATTGTACCTAGTGCCTTGTGAAATTTTATTTCACCATGTAGGTTTTAGGTAAATGTTAAAAGTTATAGAATCGCTTTGAAATATAATTTTTTTAGAATTTTCTCTCATAGGGTAGGATAAGAATATGACATCTCTATACCATGTACTATATTGTAAGCTATACTTTATAGTATGTAGGTATAGGTTATAAAATATCTTGTATCCATCCTATAAAAATTATTACCTAATAATAATAAATGTTAAACAATATTATATTTTTACATTCTAAGTTCACTCAAAAGAAAAAAAGAAATAAATATATATATTATATGGCTAAGGCTCATTATCCATAAGAAACCTTAAAGCATTTTTTGCTTTATTTATTCAATCTCCCCTGTCTCACTTGTATATTTCTACTTTCAACGTCTTTTGTCTCATTTTATCTTGATTACTAATCTTATCTTTATTGTTCTATTTTGCTTCTCTTATCTCATTTCTCCTTGGCATTAACCTTACTGTTATTGATTACTTTTTTGCTAATGCAAGAAAGGTATGTATACTGACTTCTTATAAAAATTGGAACTTTATTTTTTTATCTCCATATTTTAATTCACTTCTCTTAAAATAAAAACTTTAAGCCTCATTTACACTCTTTTCAACGCAAATACTTGTGTATTTTTTAGTTTATATTGTTTATCGAGTTATTGAATGTTGCTTCACTGAAATTACTCTTTAAAACCACTTATTTTAATTTGTTCTCTAATTATTCACTTGAACTTTTAATTTTTTTTTTTTGCTATTTATCAAGTTATTATTACAATTGATATTGAGCTTTCATTTGCATTTTTCAATTTATATTATTTGTATTATTTATTGAGTCATTGCATGCTGTTTTGCAAAGATTTTTCTTTAACGTCATAGATTTTGATTTATTCTATTATTTATCAAGTTATAGAAATAGCTTTCATTTTTAAAATATGTTTTTAGAATATTTTAAAGATACTATGGAAACACCGACAAGTTTAGAGTATTGAAAATCTACTTCAAAATTTTAATACTATAAAAGTGTAATAAAAAATTTTATAAGTTCTATAAAATATCTTATATATTATAGATTTTATAATATATAGATTCTAGGTTAGTTTTAATATTACAAGGTAAATTCTTGTTTGGAAATTAGTTGGTAACAATAGGATGAAGTACAAGCAATGTTTCATGCCATACTCATCTTATACTCGTTCACTTTTAAAGAATATTGAATATATATATATTTTTTAATATTTTCCTAAATAAATTACCAATAGAATTCATGAATCCACTAATACTAGCAAAAGGTGACAAAATTTTATAGGATAATATCACAAACACTACTTAAATTTTGCTTGTATTTTTAGTTTTAAATTTAAAGTTTGAGATTGTTAAAATATTATAACTGAGTAAATTTTTTACTTATCAAAATTTTTACTTGAAATTTTAAGTTACTAAATGTTATATTCAATTAAAATTTTATTTATTAAATTTACTAGTGTTATTATCTTTAAACAAATAATATGCAATGGGAATTAAGGTCCTAAAGATCGATTTAGAGGTCTAAAAATGCATACAAATAAAGGCTTGGAGATACGAGGTCGAATATCCAACTCTTCTCCTGATGTTACATTTTAGCACTTCTTTTTAGTGTCGTTTTTGTCTTTCATTATGTTATTCTAATTATAAGTATGCTGTTAGCTTCTGTTAAGGAGGTTCTTTTGATATGTTGTTCTTTTATTCTGCAAGACATTATTCCCCTCATGAATTTTATCTAACATCGTTGATCTTTCTTTTGAGGAATCTCTGAGCAAATTTAGGGATCTTATAAATCAAAATCCTTTTCATTATGGCGATTGATTAACTGAGATAACTCCCGAATAATATAGATTATTTCAATTAAACCCTTTAATTTCTATAAATAGTAACTCTCATCGATGTACAATTTAAACACGCTTAGTTTAATTATTGATCTTAAATCAATAATTATCCTTATCCAGATTTTTATTATTATTTGTAAGTTCATTAAAAAAATAAAAAAAGACTGAAAAGATATATATTCAATTTCTTTCATAATTTGTTGTGCTATAGACATGTGCTGGGAATATATTTTCAATATTCATTCTAGGCACATCAACATGGCAAACGATCATTAATTAAATAGTGTAATTATAGATAAGGTAGTAAATTTGACAAATAAAAATTTAATTGAATATGTCATTTAACAACTTTAAGTTTTAGGTGTAAAATTGAAAAAATATTCATACTCTAAATAGTGATTTTGACATTATCTTAAATCTTTTGTGCTCAAATAGTGTTTTTACTTGTATCCTTTCTAATTATATATTATTTTGTATATTAAAAAAGAAAATAAATAAAAAGAACTCATATTAAATTTTTTCGTATATAATAACATACGTTGTGAGGAAGCTTGGTATGACATAGCAAATGATAGTTGCTTATGAATGCACATAAGATAGGTAAAGTCTAACTTTTACTATTACGTTTGGTCGGTAGAATCTAGACATCCGGCCGATTTAGAAGCGGCCTAGAATCGCTAGGTCAAGGGTCCATCCTGAGGAGGGCTAGGCTGGCCTTGACGGTGGGACACGGGTAGTTTGGCCTTGAGTGTCCACGTGTTTTTTCGACCTTAATTTTTCCCGTTGTTATTTTATTTTCATATTAAGATTTTTTATAACATCTGTTATTTTTTGAGTTTTTTGTTAGTTTTTTTTTTTTTTTTTTTTTTTAATTTATAAATGTTGAAATTTAATCTACAATTTCTCGGGGCAATATATGATATTTCAAAATTAATTGATAGTAATACCTCGCATATCGAGAGGGAGAGGGGGGATATCATCCTCGAATTTTATTGATTAAATAAAATAATTACATAAAAAGAGAGGAATATTTGGTTTTATCTCTTGTACACGATAATAATACTCTATAAGAGAGTACCACTGTCCTTTCAAAATATGTCTGCCTTTAACCTAGTACAAATAAATAAATAAGATAGTACTACTACCTTTGCAAAATTATTTGGCTTACTCGATATCGGGATCTAAACCAACGGAGCTTCTACCTAATGGGACGAAGTTGCTTAAGTATTCATTTTCTTCACTAGACGTCTCATACGACTGTTGTGTGCGACTCCTTGCCTTCGACTAATCCTCCACGCAAGCCAACGCCTCAATGTTGATGGGTGACAGCTATGATCACTGTTAGGATAAGATAAGGCCTACCATGCTGAATGCCTATTCAACAGCTACCGTTGATGTTGGAGTAGCCACAACCTAGCGAGCCATGCAAGAGAGTATGGGATGTGTCTTCTTATGCCTCCTCCACCAGTCGAGGATGTTGAAATTTGTGATACTACCGTCACCAAATTCAAAGTGTATATTGAAGTAATTGTCAAGTTCAGTGTACTTGATTGACGTGGAACAATGCCGCCTCAACTTTTGCAACATCATTTGTTGCACAATGAGGTTGGGATCATGGGTGGTACCATGTAAGCCGAAGGACAATGAGGCAGTTCGAGACACTTGACCACTGAATGCAGTGCAAAAGTTAGAATATATTTCTTTCGTTACTTGGACTGCTTGGCATAGTTCTTGCGCGGTGATAACGACATAAGTGTCTTCCGTGTCAGAGAATGTGTTAACAATAAAATGATATAAATTAAGATATTCTAATAACATGTTTTTTTTTTTATATTGTGGATCTAAAATAGAAGCAACTAGATAAATTGTTGGAATTTGTCTATAATACTGCAACCATTTTCAGCCATATCATTTATAGTCACCTGCAAAAAAGTGTCACATCAGGAATCAAGCAGTACCGACAATATATTCATTGCATTCAAAAGAAAAAGATGTACACTAGCTTGGTACACTTGCAAAAATGTTATAGTATATTTATGAAAAACTTTTAAAACATTTAACATTTTACTGCATACATCCCAATCGCTGGGGTACAGTGGAATGTCTAGGACATTCATGGTAGTGAAAGAACATAATGCATCTTTATAAGCAACTATACTTTGTAAAAGTTGATAGGTGGAATTCCACCTATACTTAATATCATTTCTAAATTTTTTAGGTCACATTCAATTTTCAATACAAAATATTCACCATATCTTATTTACGGAATGATGGTCAATTAAAAAACATACTAGTTGTCTTATTGGAGACATTTTAAAATCTAAACAGTTTATATCATCCTTAATGCTAAGATTTAAAATGTGGTAGGCACATCGAATGTGGAAAAATGTCCTACCTAATGTGATTTGACATAAAGTTTAAAGTTTATCAATGGATGCTGTGTTAGTGGTCACATTATCAAAACCAATTGAAAAAATATTTTGTCAAATCATATTCACATGAAATAATATTTATAATACGGAAAATGTTTTGTGTCATATGACGATCGTTGAAAACCCTTAGAGCTATTAGTTTTTTTTATATCTACTATGCATCATCTATCCTGTGGCATATAACTCCCATGTATGAATCTTGTTACTACGAATCGATCTATATATCTGTGCAAATGGAAACATGCATCTCAAGAGGATTGAAAAGAACGGCTAATTCACGCTTACCGTTATGATACAACTTAACGGTGTTTTTTTGTATGGTTTTTGGGTTGTAAATTTGTGAGCTTAGATTTAGTGCTTCTCTCTCATATTTCAACTGGTGCAGAGAAGCTGCGTGACTCCATGACATGTTACACTACTAAGTATTCTGCAAGTAAAACTTGTTGTCTATCAGTAGAATAACAAAATAAGCCTCTTCTTTGTGATCCTATTGACTACGAAATTTGTTGTTACGATTTATCTATGCCAAACTCCGTGGGGTGCTTCGCTCGCATGTGACTGTTAAGGGTGCCATATCTCTCTCCATTTTCCACGCATAACTTGATTGGTAGTAGTTGCAATAAGCATGACTATTGCCATCTTCCTATGTAATTTTACGAAAATATTTAGTAAAAATTTCTGATTTAAGTGGTGTTGGTAGCTAACCCATAGAGTTGGATAGGCTCTGTAAGTACCTTAGAATTTCTTCCTCCAGCACTTCTTGCACATTGTCTTGCCCTTCTCCTTTTGCCTCATCTTCACCGCCTTGTCGTGGCAGCAGTTCGGTTTGTCCACTAGAAGGCCTTTCATGAAAGCCTGAGGGTGGCATCATCAAGTTCTCTAGGTGTTCATTAGTAAAGTCATGGATATTATAATCATCCACTTCAAAATATTGTTGGGGTGCCTCTTGCACAAATTTCCCCTTATTACATTTGCTAGAATGATCTCTCTTAGAAGAATTTGAATCGCTAAGATAACTTGCTATTTTTTTTAATATTAGGACAATTATGAAATATTGATATGGGCAGATAAGGAGACATAATATATTTAACAGTTGGCAAGTAATATAACATAAATTATTTGCAAGGTATTGACAATATAAAAGATGCGAACACAACAAATAGAAGATGAGAGCATACATAATAGAAGATGAGAGTACAGAAAATTGAAGAAGAGAGTAGAAGACAAGAGTGGGTGCAATTTTTTTGCGTGGATAATTTTGCTCTTCAAATTGCACTATTAATTCATACAACATCCAACAACACACTTAATTTCTTCTGCTCTTTTGCAACGTTTAAATTTGAAAATTTGAATACTTGCACACTGCACCTACACCAACAACTTAAACTTATTTCTTATTGCCTGCAATCCTATAAATCTACGCGGATATTTTTTTCAAAATGTCTAAGTGCAAATTTCACTGTTTTTATCATGTATCGTCCTTCTACATTTCTCTCCGACTGCCTTCTCTTTTTCTTTGTTTTTATTCTACAACGTTTTAGAGTTGCAGCCTTTAAGTTGAATATTTTCTTCACTTTGTTCCTACTTCCTTTGACATTTTTCCCTTCTTTTTCAACGTGTATTAGCCTTTAAGTTCAATGTTTGCCTTCTTTTTCTTCCTCCTTTGCGTTTCTTCTTTGTTGTTAACTTCAATTCTTTTTTTGGACTTATGCGACGGGCCGAACCAGCTCGTTCAAATGGACCGTGAATAGGCAGGCCAAATCGATGGGTTGATGGCTGGTTCAGGGCCCGCCGGCTCGCTGGGTTGCATAATACAACCCAACCTTTGAATTGTTGGCCTGGCGAGTAGGCCCGACGGTTCCTACCTGTTGGACCAGTTCCGCAAAAGGACCAGTTCAAGGGCCTGAATCGACTGAATCGGTCCAGGTTGATTCATGGACCTAAACTAGCCCTCTCGTAGAATCTCTCTACTATTCTCATTCCATTCTTTCTACTTAAATCATTAGGATGATTATATATAATTAAATGTACTATTTAACAATTATATATAATGTTTGCTTTTAGAATTTTCTTCCAATACCATAACATGCAAATAAGCATGCTTCATTTTTCATGGATTCCCTTACCTATGATCAAATTCTTTTGCTATTAGATATATATATATATATATATATATATATATATATTGTAGCATGAAATGCACAAATAACGCCCATTGAGCTAGAAAAAAAAATCAACTATCTTTATGACGTCATTCTAACCACTAAGGCCCTCTAGATTCATTTATTTTGAACTTAAAATTTCAAGGAAATGTCATAATCGCAATAAGAAAAGCATTTTATTGTGGCCAATTCTATCTAACTAACATCACCACTCCCTATCATATCCAACAAGCATTCTTACCTATCATTCTATTGCAAAATCAAAAGGCATATATATGATGCAGGTTGGTATACTTTACCGAATTTATGACATATAGTTAGATAACATGATCCAAATGAGGGCATATATATATATATAATGATACTATACAAAACTTACAAAAATACCCAGCATAAGATGACTAATTAAATAATATAATGGACCATCCAAAACTATCTTTTACATTAAATAGCAAACATGGCAAATATGATTCGAGCCAAACAAATCATTGTTCGTTCATTATGAAACAACCCAATCTCAAGCAAACATAAATCTCTCTTAAATGTTCCAGCTTGCCATTATAGGTGTTACAAGATAATCAGCTAATTTATTCTTCCTGCTGATTTTCTATTCCATGTTTGTTCATACATTTTCTGCAATAACAAGGTCACCTTCCACTTAGCCAACCTAGTGCTACACTAAATGCTCCCACACAAAGCATGTTAATATCATTGCTATGTTGAAATAGATTAGCACGAGCACCATCCACTCATAATGTCAAGGATTATTATTTCAGCCCATCACTGCTCCCCCCGCAGCATGTATATATACATCACCCCGACCTCCATTTATTCACATCGCTTATTTCATTTCGGTACCGCAATAGTTGCGTAGCTAGCTCTAGCTTAGAAGACGATGGCCGGTGTTGCGGTTGCAGGAACACTTGTGGGAACAAAATTAGCTGTAATTCCAGCCATAAAGGCCCTTCAACTTGTAGTTGCAACTACAGCAGGTGGTGCTGCTAGAGTTTCCGGCTGGGCTGTTGTAGCCGAACGGTTTGATCAGTTGACTGCTACCACCAATGCTCTTCTTCACCATTCTTTGCTCGGGGAATGTCTAGGTGACTTCATATTACTTGTTATTAAGCACTACAGTCATTGCACTTTCATCAACTTGTTCGTTTTTATTTTCTTTTTAAATATTTTCAATGCATTTTATATATCGGTTATGACTGGATACATCGCGAGTTGCTCAGCCTTATTTATGAACGATTCTCATTCAAAATATGGAACTTTTTTACTTAATTATAGGTACCACCTTGGAACTCAGTGGAAGATTATATTTAGCAGAGATTTGGAGCTCTATATTTGCTACACATGATGTTTGTTTATACTATCTACATAGTGTAGAGGACCTGAATTGGGTACTAGCTAGCGTCTTGCTGTTTTTCTCGTGATGAATTGGCATGGCTCGACTCACCCATTTCATAAAAAGGCATGGATCGAGTCCATGCGGACTTGTTTAGAGAATAGGTTAGAGGCGGCAATTGCAATTCCTACATGATTCATAACACAAACTGATGGATTGGTTTTCATGTTAACTTGTTTTGACCCCTAAATTAACAAGATGGGTTTAGGCTTGAACTCGTACTGTAACCCAACACAATCTGATGACTACCACTACTGTTGTCTATTGTTATATTCACCACGAGTTAGGATAGTGTGTAATATCATAGTTGCTCTAATAATTAACTAAATAGAGGATCTTGTTAAGAAGTCAAAAAAGAAACTTTAATCCTTCTAGGATTGTTCACACAGTCAATAAAAGAATATATAGTACATAAAAAAAAAGTTTATCTTTTTCACTATTAAACAAATGTTCCACTGTATTGTTAACATTTTCGTATGTGAAATTGACACATAAAGTCATATGTATATGTCATGTACTAAAATCAAGGGATTTGAATAGTCCATTGCATACTCATATTGCTACATGAGTATGTGAAGCTTAAAACTAACTAAAATCCATAAAAATATACACCAAATTTTCAAAGCATTCCATAAACATGAAACAATAAGATTACTAACTACTTGAACTATATTAAAATAACCTATTGTTGTTAAGTTCCTTTGGAATACTAGTATTGATCTCCAACCCATGTTTGTAACAAAAAATCTTTAATAATTCTTTATTCACTATATTTGAGGAACATATCCTACAAAGAGATGGGCCAGGGTCAGTACTAATCACCACAAATCACATGGAGAAGCCATGCCATTCAAACACATAAAGACAACTTAATATTAATAGAGAATACGACATATTATTATCTTTCATTTGATGACTCAGAGAAGCATTGTCTTGGTGCCCTAACACCTAGGATAACTCATGACTTCACAACACATGCACATGTCATGTGCAAAGTGTCAAACTAGCTTTTACATGTGGCACTTAAACTCTTTGAACACTCTATAGAGAGGCTAAATCAATCATTCCTCTAAAAGACACAAGAAACACACTCACTAGAGAGAGAGAGACTCTGGAGTAGGAATGATTCTTGTATTTTTGAATAGATTATAAATGAGGGGAAAACTTCTTTTATATAAGAGGTCTTTATGGACGGATAACTTATATTATTTCGGTTTAATGGCTAACATATAATCTTACTTAACCAAATCTACCTATTGCACCTACTAAGGATTAATTTATTTGGACACTTAAAGAAAATTCCTATAAATAGGCTAGGCTTTAGTCATGAGATAAACATTCAATGGACATTTATCTACAAAAGAAAGAAGTATATGCTATGAATTCTCCTATACCTAAAATAGTGATATCTTAATTGCCCTTGCACTCCCTAGAAAAATTGATCTCCTAAATGTTAGAAAGGTATGCAACCCATAGCCACTACTGAAGTAGCTTTTCTTGTAGGTAGACCTTTCCACTACATTAGGTACTCCAAGCATGACAATTAGCTTGGATTCCATGTTAGGTGCCCTTAAATGATCTTCTTTGCCTTCTTCATGTAATCTTGTCTTGTACCCCTAATGATTTATCTTGTTATAATTGCTAAGGGCTCTTTTCTTTTGAACTGGCATATCGTAAGTCTCTATAAAAGGCTTCCATGTTTTCAAACATCTTTGGCCAATGAAACTTGTTCTCTATCTTTAGCTAGTGTTTGGTGGAGTCTTAGGTGTTCTGGTTCCCTTAGGTCACCAAACCACTTTATAATCTTCCTCCAAAGATCATGATTTAGACATGTATTTTTTGTCCTTTCTTGTAGATTAGCCTATTCTCCATTAAATACTTCTTGATTTGGCTTCCCAGCTTTAACACCAACTTGGCTTAAGGATCTTATGCTAAGCCCACTTTGATTTGCTCCAATACTTTGCAAAGTTTTAAGCCCTCTACCCTCTTAGGCTACCTCTTTACAAGGTAGCCTAGTTTTAGGAAGCTCTTTCCATATCTTTGCTTAAGCCTTTCCCTTTTCTTTGGGCACCTCTTGTGTTTTCTAAATCAATCCCTTTAAAGTTTACGTAGTGAATTTCTTTAGTTTTGTCACTCCAACAATCTACATAGAGTATAAAAACTTGAGGGCTCAACTAAGGTTATGACTAAATGAAAACATGCATTGTCACCTTTCATCCATAATCATCATATAGTTTGTAGATGAGACTATCTAAGCTTTCACATGTTTGAAGAAGCTCATACCAATGGCTAGCTTGTAGTTGTTCAATGAAATCACTTCAAATCTTGCCAATCCACTCCATTAAATTTCCTTAAAGTCACCATTTTGGGCTACACCAATAGTAGGAACTTCTTTGAGTTTATGATCTTCAATTTGCCTATAGCATTTTTAACCTTTAGCCCTAATTTTTTTGCTATTTCCTTAGCAGGGTTAAATGGATACAAGATGGGTAAGTTATGAGGCTTTACTCGTATCCTACCCTATAAGATACATGTTCTTAAATTTTAAAACTAGAACCTATCTTATAACATTCTAGAACTACCTTGAAACTAGTACCCTATAAATGTTTCCTTTTTTTTTTTTTTTTTTGTAAATTTCAAATTTATATGGTATTAAAAAATTAATTTATATGTGATATTATAAGTGTTTCATATGCAAAATTTATGAAATTAGAAAAAGTAAAATTTCCCACCATCATTATTTCAAGTTTATGTGATCTTATTACATAACAAATGGGAAAGGGTAAGGTTAAATAATAGAAAACGTAAAGTGAGAGAGGCAATATTAGATTTACTTGTTTAGAGTTTGTCGAGTCTAATTTTTGAATTCCCATTCCTAATCCGATCTAAACTAGACCCTATGCTCATCTAATCTAGATCCTCGACTTGAGTTAGGAATTTCGTTTAATTTTTGGAGTCGCCACCCAACTGTTTGTTGGGAAAATTGAATTAAGACTAAAGGAGCGGATTAGTCTTAATTTGGACCACTAGTCGTCGTTCTTTCCTCTTCTCGTTTTTGTGAAAAGAGGAAAAGGGAAAACCAGAGCTTCTAAGTCCGGAGGCTAACCTATTAAAACCTTTACGGTTACCACCTAATCTCCCAAAATTGTTTATCTTTAGAAATGTGTTTCATTTGTGTTTCTGTTACTTTTTATTATGTTTGAGAATTATTTTGAGAAAATGATTTTTCTTTATTTTAGGGGTTGACCCGAATGGGTGCCTACGTACCTGCTATTCAGGATCAAACAAGCCGTAGTTCGCTTTTCTGAAAAACCTTTAGATTTGTTGGTGAATTTTAATTTTGCAAACTCTTTTGATTTATGTTCTTAACATTTTTGGGATTTTTCTAAAAACTTCTGAGCCTAAACTTTGATTTTTTTTGAAAATGATTTTGAAGGAAAACATCAATTTTGAGTTTATTTGAAGAAAAGGATTTTTCTAAGTGTTAAAACTTAATTTTTCTTCTATTTTCATAATTTTTTATTATTTATTATTTATTTTTATTTTTTTATGATTTTTGTGATTTTTTATAAGTTTTTGTGATTTTTATAAATTTTTGTAATTTTTATGCTAGAACATTTTTATCCTAAGTTATTATCTATCCTATTTTGAAATCTAAAGTTTTATTATTATTTTTCCTAATCTTTTTATTATTTTATTCTATTTTTTATTTTTTTATTCTTTTATTATTTTTTTTACATTTTATTTATTTTTTTTTTTACTTTTTTATTTTTTTACATTTTTCTTAATTCTAGAAAAATCTAATTTCTACATTTTTCCTATTTATTGAAAATAAAACAAAAATAAATAAATGGCTAACAAAATAATAATAATAAATAAATAAATTCGGAATAAATAAATAAACCAAATAAATTAATTAAATAAAAAAATCCGAAAAAATCCGATTTACCTGGATCCGGGTCGCTACGCGGGTCGGGTCGGGTCGAATCTGTCGGGTCAAATCGGGTCGGATCGGTCACGGCGGCGGGGTTGGCTCGTTCACGGCGTTCCGGCGGTCGTTTACGGCGGGTGAAGTGTCGAATCCTAGCTTCTTGGGGGTGCTGAATCCGATGGTGGTGGCGGTTTACTCCCAGATCGCCTCCTAGCGGTTGCTCCAACTCCGATCGATAGTCTCGGCTTCAAGTTCCTCCGGCGTACTCCGATTCACTCCTTTCTCTCTCTTTCTCTCACTTTTTCTTCGTGTTTCTTCGTGCTCTGGCTTCCTCCTGTTCTCCTCTATTTATAGGCACCTCGAACTCCTCTTGGATAAGCTCGAATCGGCCGATTTAGATAAACCCATATTTTTCCGTTTCTTAGATTCGATTTTATCCCGGCGATTTGATGTTAATCTCTTGTGTTCCTTTGGTTTATCTGATGGATTTGGCCTTATCTTGACTTTAATCTAGAAGATTAAAAAGAAAACGGCCGATTTCGCCTTCGTCGGACTTCTGTCGGATTTTTTTTCCTCCGGCTGGGCTCGCGAAGAAGACGATCACGCGCGACGCGCGTGACTTCCCTCGGCCAATCACATACTGCCACGTGGCAGCTCCAGGGAAAAGAACGAAAAATTTTTGCCGAGCGCCTGCGGGGGGATTCGAACTCGCGACCTTCAGCCTTCACACGGTTCCCATGCGCGCACACGAGCCAGCTGAGCTGGCCCAATTTCCCGATTTTATTTACATCGCAAATTGTACATATGCGATGCAATGTTTTTATTTTTTTGTATTTTTTGAAATTTCAAAAATTTGTAAAAATTATTTATTATTCATTATTGCTATTTCTAAAATCATTTTTCAAAATTGAAGTGTTTTCCTATTTATTTTCATTTTTTGAATATTTTTATTATTTATGCTAAATTAAGGAAAAATTGGGAAAAATTAGGAAAAATTGAGAATTGATTATTATTGAAAATTATTGATTCCTAGGGCAAAAATGGGGTGTTTACAGAGTTATTAACTTATAAGCTTAACTTTTTTTTTCTTTTTACTAAAACATTTGTTAGCCGTCATTAATTAAGATCATTCAATAATTTTTTTATAGGGTAGAGACATATTACTTTAGAACTTATACCCTATATATCTTGGAGTACGGTTCTAAGGTGAGTATAGGGTAGAAATATCTCATACTTGTATTTTATCTTATGGGAATAGGTTCCAAAAGAAAATTTGTATTTAGAACTTATCCTGTGACTTGGGGTGAGCGGGTATAGGATGAGTAGGGTATGAGGTCCTAGTTGTACTTTACTTTGTAAGGTATAAGTTTTCAATTTTTAAAATAAGAATCTATCCTATAACACTTACCCTATAAAATCCAAAAGGTACAGGATATCTTATGATACTTGTAAATTTTATCTTTCTTTTTGTAAATTTCAAGTTTATGTGATATTAAAAAAGTAATCCATATGTGGATTATAATTTGTTTTTATACACAAAGTTTATGAAACTTGTAATAAAATATGTAAATTTTAAAAAGTAAAATTTTGACCTTAATTATTTTAAGTTTTATGATTTTACTAAGAAAATTGAAAAGAATAAGGTAAAAAAATAGAAAAGTTAAAATTAGAGAGGAAAGTAGGGAAGAATAAGGAAAACAAAGAGAAATGGTATTAGGTTTAACTATTTATGGTTATTAACTTATGAACTTAAATTCTTTTTCTTTTTCTACTAAAACATTTATTGTCAAAAAAATTATAATATTATTATTTACTATTTATTTGTTAATATTATTTAATAACATTTTATAGGGTAAGTATGGGGTACCCTAAAACCTATATTTTATACACTTTAAAATACAAAGTAATAAAGTAAGATAAATTGACAAAAAAGTAAGATATTTGTATTTCTTATTACAAATTATTTTGTATTATCGAATTGATAAATAACATTGTACTATTTATCATTCATATTAATAATATTACATATATATTTTTTATTATAACTAAAAATTATATATTTTTTTCATTAACTATTTAATTTTTAAATAATTTACCATATTATAAATAATTAAATATTAGATAATACATATTCAATATTTTATATTATATCATGCATAAAATTATATACTAGACTAAAATTTAATACAATTAAATATTAATATCTATGATATGCCAAATTTCTACTATATATCTTCATAAATTAACATTTTTTTAATATAATATATTATAAGTGGCAATTTATTTAATGCTAATTAGTTAATTTTTTTTTTTTGGTTTTATGTGTTTTATACATATAGTATATATTAAATAATTTAATAATTTCTATATACTAATAATATTCATTACAACATTCAAATTGCATATTATATATAAATTATTCATAATTTTATTATACATTTATAAGGTTAATGTAATTACATAAAAATAGTCATTATATATATTTTATATTGTATAATATGTATGCTTCATGATATGCAATGAAATATATTAATGTTATTTATCAATTAATATCATATGCTTATCATACTATTTTATTAATTATATAATAACATGAAATATTACTTTATTTTTTATACATATTGTATATTAGATAATATACTAATATTCATGATATTGCTATTGCTTATAATATATTATACTCAATTGTAATTTTAATGTAAAAAAAAAAGTGTAATATGTAGTATAATATATAATTTCATTACATGTATGTTATATTTTATTAATATGAGAAATATTTTGTGTAATGAACATAATTTTGGTTACGATGGATAGATGTTAAGCATAGCCATTCTTCAATCCATAACAAGAAAATGACATTCGTTCAATTGCAAAAACACTGCCTTGACCTTGTTAAAGTCTTAAATTTAAATCCTCATGGAGGCAAATTTGGTCACTTAAGGGCCAAATCCAACCAAAAAAGGTCCAATGCATTTTATATATCACTCGAAGCAACCGACTTTACATCTTAAAGAGTGATTTTTGACCCACCAAGACTGGTTATAGAAAACTAAAAGCAGTCCTTTCAGCAAAATTGTTGGCAAAAATTTCTCAACATCTGGTGTTGGGAAAATTGTTAAAGGCCACTGTTGAATATGGTATTTAAATTGCTATAAAATTGAGTTGCATATTACCATTAGGTAAAGCTTTTGGTGATGTAGTAGTAAAATATTTGACCTGGCAATTAGTATCTAATCAAAGATCACTGGCTCTCCCAACGTGCATAATACTGAAGGGAAGGACGTTGGGAAGGGTTTGTGAGCATCTTCTTGCCCATAACAGCGGCTGAGATTGGTCAAGTACAAGTGATTATATGGTTGCTTAGCCATTGTATAGTAGTTCGGGTCACTTCAACCGAGTTGGGTTGTAACACAACTGATTCCTTTTTCTTCTTGAGGAGAGCTATCATAATCCATCCTATGAAATTTCAGACTATTTAGACTCTTATCCTGGTTTACTATGAGCAAATGAGAAAATGGGCTCGATGTTGATCTTGCAACTTTGCTTTGGTTTAGGCCGCCTATAGACGGTTCTTGGTCTAATTTGGCTCAACTTCAATTCATAACCCTCTTTTGCATGTCTTCCTTTGACTATAAATATATTTCCTATGGAGCCATCCTTAAAAACATGCATAGATATAGTGTAGATTGAGTTAAAAATATCTAAAATTCACACTTATCATATGATAAACAAGAAAAATGTAAAGTGATCATGATTGATGTGTGGACTCATCACGAGGCATGCAATGTGTACCTCCTTTAGTTTCTATTGATAATTTTGTAATTAAATACTAACTATGTTCGGAATGAAAAGATTAAACTAATAGGCCCGTTTGGTTCATCTTTTTTTTTTTTTTTTTTAATCCATTTAGTATCTGTTTTGCATCTGTTTGAATATGTATGTTTGATAAAAATAAAATACCAAAAAAATAAAGTTTAGACATTTAGGCATTGATATAAAGTTTGGAAATTTGGTTTCTTATCCAGTATAAGTTCATTTTCGGGCTTATGGCATGCATGTATTTTCTACCCAGCGTTGCACACCAAGACCTCGATAGAAATACATGCACCCTTTGGCTCAGGATGACTCGGCCAACCAAACCTACTCGATGAAACCAAAACAACTCAATTTAACGGTCCATGCATAACTTTTATTTACATTTTATTGTGTAAGCCATGGGGATATGTCTTATTTCATGGCTTGATAGCTTTCATAAAAAACTATGTATTATAGTTTGAAAAACTATACCTTAATTATATCATATAATCACTTTTAAGTAATTATATTTTAATTTTTTATTAAAATAATATAAAAATTAGGTTCATTTTTTTGGCATATAAATTTTATTTTAATGATTGCACTAACATTTTATTTTTATTTTGATATTCTATAATTTTCAATATTTTATTAATAAAAATGTTTGTAATTTTACTTTAAAAATTATACCATTGGTTACCGGTTCGTAAAACTATTCCATTTGTTGAATTTTCCATAATGCAACAAAAAAAATCCTCAATAATTATAACTCACCTTAAAAGTTGTAACTTTGTAAAATTTTGCAAAATATCTTTTTAGTTCATAATTTTGTAAAATATCCTTAAATTCATACTTTCACTCAAAAGAATGTAAAACACCTTTGAAGTTTGTACGTAGGTTTTACTTCATTATCTTAAACATTCATCAAGTTATTTAAATCTTCATAAATCAACTCAAGATTTTTATATTTAATTTTCCATAATACCTCTTATAACTTCAAGTTTCTTGTCAGTTCTTAAAATGCCTCAAATATTCATATCTCGAAAAGGCCATCGATTTATGACATCTAATATAATTCATAAAAGGAGTTCGTAATTTTACTTTATAGTTTGTGACTCCGTATAAGTTCATAATTGGACTCTATGCTTATAAAACTGCTTCATATTTTATAAATCAAATAAAAATTCCTAATTTATCTCAACTTATCATAAATTCACTCAAGATTTTTTTCTTCAGTAAAATCTCGATACTTTTCGTAAAAGCTATTTAGTTTTTAATTTCACTTATTTTATTTTAACCTTGCTTCAATGTTAGTAACATCGTTTAAAATTCGCAATTTTACTTAAATTCATAAAGACACTCACAAGATGTGATTTTAGTCATTTACTTGTGATGTTAAGTTTGTTACAAATGATCGAGCAATGTTACCTAGTGATACATTTTTTTTAAACACTTAAGTGGTTAATTTTTACTCGAAGTTTATAAACGTACTCAAATGTGAGATCTCATAAATTCACTCTAGTAAAATTACTAAAAATATTCCTAATTTTACTCAAATGCTTATAACTTCTTGCTTGGAGCTTTCATGCATGGGAAATCAAAAGCCTCCTACGTTTTGGTCCAAGTTCTTGGATTTGAACATCTTATTCAGTGACATGTATTTCATATTTATGTTATAGATGGTTTGACTTTAGTTTGGTGTACATCTAACTTTTGCAATTTGGTTTTTTTTTTTGGATATTTTATAAGTAAAATAAAAATAAAATTTTATTATATTCATGGATCCAATTCTCACACACTCCCGGTCGAACCCCCTACCCCTTTGAACACCCCTCGAATGGCCAGATAGTACTCAAATTTATATTTTTAGCAGCTTTGTAGCTCATTTTTTCTTTCTTCCTTTAGCTTAAGTTTTCGAGTTGGATAATGACTGTGGAAGCATCTTCACAATGAATCTATGTCTATTACAGGGATAAAAGATGAGAGCTTCAAGGAAATCTCTGAAAATCTACTTCGGATGCTGGTTCAGAAGTATCGTATGGTTGGCCAATCCATGAAAAAGGAGCTTCTCAAAGAATTTTGGGAACAAATTTCTGATGACAGCTTTGATTCCCGTCTCCAAACATTGTTTGACACGTAATATGATTCATCTCTTTCCTAGTTTCCAAGTAGCCGCAAGTTCATTTCTTCGATAAATCATGTTGACAGCATTCCTGCTTCGAATGATGCAGGGTAGACAGAGATGGTGATGGTAAGGTTACCAAAGATGACATCAAACAGGTAATGTAAACGAAGCATAAAATCCTTGATTTGATTCGAAAATTTTAACTACTCTTGAAGATGTGGTTGAAGGTATTGCGAGTAAAATGGTATGAACAAAGCCAACGTTCATTTATAGATTATTAGCTTGAGTGCTTCTGCAACCAAGTTTGCCAAGATCCAGGAGAAAGCAGAGGAATATGCAACCTTTATAATGGAAGAATTGGACCCCAAAAATGTTGGGCACATCGAGGTATATATATACCATACTATACACAAGCTCATCTCTTTCCTGCATAAATCAACTTCAATCCGGAGAGTGTTTTTCTGATACGTATCCTTTCACCAGCTGCAAAACTTGGAGACAGTGTTACTTCATGCTCCAAAAGAATATGGAGAAACGCAAGATAGTGGCATTATAAGCAAGATGTTAAACCAGAAGTTGAAACCTGCACCTGATCCCAAAAGAACAAGCCCTACGAGGTTGTACAAGAAAAGCAAGAATTTTCTGACAAGAAACTTGCAAGAAGTCTTCGTGTTAGTGCTGTGGCTTGGAATTGTATGTGGCTTATTTTTGTTTAAGTTTGTGGAATATGCATATAAGGAGACGACGGAAATGACCGTTTCGGTTGCAAAAGGAGCAGCAGAGACAGTTAAGTTCAACATGGCCCTGATTTTGTTATTACTTTGCACCAGAGCCATCAACTGGATCAGAATCAAGACAAAACTTGATTCCGTTTTACCCTTGGACACTAATTTCAGATTCCACAAGGTAACATGATCCCGTCGATCTTAATTTCTAAATTTTTGTTATATCGATGTTTTAAGATTTTCATTTCGTTCCATAGCTGAAGCTGCAATTCATAGGTCCTAGCTTAATCTTAAAATTCAGGTCTTTGCTGTTGGAATTGCAGTGGCAGTTGTGCTGCATATGATTCTCTTCTTCATCGAATTCATACGAGTTACCTACTCGGATGAGGAGGAATATAAGGAGCTAAAACCATTCTACGGGGAAACACAGCCACGAAACTTAGGGTGGTTTTTGAAAGGAGTCAATGGAATTACAGGAATTGTCATGGTGACATTAATGCTAATTGGTTACACCCAAGCTACATTTTGTTCCATGCTTGACAAAATCTAATCCTTTTCACCCAATTTGTTCAAGAAGCTTCGCCGTTTCGGTCCCTTCTGGTGCTCCCATCACTTTCTTCTTGCCATTTGTCCTCTACTCATTGTTCATGGGATATATCTCTACCGCATGAAGAAATGGTATCAGAAAACGGTTAGTCCCTTTACTCGATCACTCCAGAAGTGGATATTTCCTTACAATTACCAGTTTTCAAGTCTTGCAATATCTACTCTGCCTTATTAATCATTATCCCAGCAGACTTGGATGTACTTGGCACTGCCTATTACTCTGTATGCAATTGAGATCTTCATGAGGATTAATCTGTTTAGAACCTTGTCCATGAAGATCCTCCAGGTAAAAGATCATAATCAAGTGAAAAGCAGAACTTACTACGACAAACTTGGAAATCTCCTAGACTATGATCATAAGCTCAATTGATATATATACATATCTATATATGTCAGGTTTATCCTGGGAATGTGTTCGTCCTTCACATGTCAAAGCCAGATGGCTTTAACTACAAGAGTGGACAATACATGCTTCTCAATTTTCCAGCGGTTTCACCCTTTGAATGGTATGTATATTCAAGTTGAAGTGTATATATAAATAACTAAATAAATCAAATCTATCTGCAAGTTGTATGAATTTGGCCTGATATTTCAAGTTTAATTTGATTATAGTCAAGTTGAGCCCAAGATTCAGTTACTCAAGCAGATTATCAGGTCAAGTTTGAGTAGCTTAAGTATAAGTTGAGTATGTGTACCGGAGTTATTACTTGGATTTTTTTTTTTTTAAAGAAAAATAAAAGAAAGTATAAATGAGTTAAACTGAATCTAGCTTGAGCTATTCAAGTGCCATATCAGGTCTAACTCGAGCTTAAAATTTTGTCGGAGTTCGTGTTTTTAAATTTTAAATCAGCTTAAGCTTAAGCTCAATACTACCATCATGACTAAACCTGTATACACCCTTCAACTTCAAGAATCTATTGCAACGATGATGCGTAACATAGCAAAATATGTGCAGGCACAGTGTTCCTCTAACTTCAGCACCTGCAGATGACCACCTGAGCTTCATTCCAGCTGTGGATAGCTGGAGCCGAAAGCTAAGAACACTACTTGATGAGGAGGTTTGAACATTGTCATTTAGTCGCCGCCTTCCTAATTTGAGAGAGATTGATTTGTTATCTAATCAGGTTTCTCAAGCTTCGCCTTCTGGGGAGAGCAAATTGTTCCGAGTGGATTACACCGAAAGAGGAAAAAATACTAGGTTGGAATTGTTTCTCCTTCACCAGTAATTCAAGTAAAAAATTGCATTGAATCGAACAACCCAAGTGCCCAGACTAGACTATTAGGACCAAGCTTTATATGTTGACTGGCTTCTTGATGCAATCTTTTAATACATCAATGAAAGAGAGTGCCAACGTTTTGCAGCTTTCCCAAGATAAAGTCAGATGGACCATATGGCGCCCCCACAGAAGCCTTCGGGAAGTTTGACGTTCTGATACTGGTGGGACTAGGTTTTCATGCCAGTCCCATGATCAGCATAGTCAGGGACATCATTCACCAAACAAAGAAAACGGAAGCCACACTGGAAAGCGGCGAATCTGCTAATTCAACTCTAGAAACTGATATAGAGAAGAAGGGTAATGTTCTGAACACTAGGAAAGCATATTTTCACTGGGTAAGCAAGGAACAAGGCTCTTTTGAATGGATCAAACTGGCAATGGATGAACTTGTTGGCCAAGACGAGCACGATGTGATCGAATTCCACAACCACTGCACAGGAGCATATGGAGGAAGAGATGATTCAAAATCCGCCCTTGTTTCTATGATTCATTATCTGCACCAGGCCAAGAATGGTTTGGACATGGACTCAGCAGCCAAATCCCACTTCGCCAAGCCGAACTGGAGCCAAATTTTTAGTAACATTGCACACGAACATCCAAACAGTAGAGTTGGTGAGTCTACGATTATATCAAACCATTCTCACATCTACTAGCTCTGGTTACGGAATTTTAGAATCTTACTTCCACCGTATGTTAGTGCAGGTGCGTTCTACATGGGGAAATGGGCACTCAAGAATGAGCTAAAAATACTGGCTCTTAAAATTCCCAGTGAGTCATCCACTAAGTTCGAATTCCATGTATGAAATTTCTTGGTGAAACTAGGACTACTACGAAACTTCGGTTTTGGACGATTATTGTTTTATAATTTCATGTAGTCCATTTTACAACAATCTACTACTTTGATGAGAAGTATATTAACATCCTTTTGCCTTGAATAACTACAAGAATCTCTTTCTTTGCTTCGTAAGATTACAGGTCACAAGATATTTTCTTGTAATATGTCCTCAATAGGAGCGGACGCAAGTGCATGCAACTAGGGGTCGAATTTACTATAGTTATATTAATGTTATAATTATTTATAATCTTATATATATAAAGATATTCTAAAACTAGTGCACTAATGACAGTATTTATACTTAATAACAAGGAATTTTATATTTTTTTAATCAATACATTTTGTAAGAGGCCAAAGAATAAATATATTATATTTTCTTTATAGTATATATGTTAATGTTGAAATATACCCATCAATTTATTTTAAAAAATAATATATAAAACTTGTGTAATTTTTATTATTAACAAGAATATAGCACAAAAAATATTTAAGTAGATAATTATAAGTAAAGTGGGAAAAACCAAATGACATAGACATAAGTATAGTTGGACTTTTTTTTTTTTTAATAATGAATCTAAAAGATTGTATTATAGTAATGCTACAAAAATCACCAATTTGCAATTTTTTTAATAATTCACACTTAATTTCATAGTATGAATTATAAGTAAAGTACATCGAGTTGTATATACTTATTATTATTTATTCATACATTATATGATAAAATCAAAATATTTATAATATTGATAATGTAATTATTATTTATAGTAAATAATTAATGAATAAATAGCAACTTAAGAGAATTTATTAATTAACTATGATTTTGTATTAAATGAAATTTAATGTTATTAATTATTGTAAAGAAAAATAAAAAGAGAAAAAGAATGTTATATAAGTAACATAAAAATAAATGCAACCTAAAAAAAAAGGTAAAATAATTTTTTTAATTATTTTTTTTCGAGCTTGAGGCACCCCCCTAGACCCGCCCCTAGTTCTCAATTTGTAATCCTTGGTTAAGCCAGGGGCAAGCTACATCAAATAACCTGCCTTTTGATGCTTTTTTTTTAAAAAAAAAATTATTTATAGAATTTGTTTACGTTTGCGTGTATCTGTATTATATATTTATGTACATATTAATTTATTGTTGTGCAATGAATCCAAGATGTGGCTACTCTATCTCATATTTCTACTTGAATAGTTTATACTCTCTAAGTCTTAATGTCCAAATGTAAATATGTGAAGAATAATTTCCTAAATGGTGAGCAAACACACAACAAATAGCTATATCGGTTGAAACATATATGAATGCCAAACATCAAGAATCACACATTAATACCTAAATCTAATGCCATAACAAATATGAAACACACATTACAGTTCTAGCATCCCAAGACCTAAAGTAGCTCAAGACTCCCTATAGCATAATGACAAGGAAAATTTAATAATTATGGGGAATGATATGAGTCCATTACATTGACAATAATTATAATAAGTAATCTCATAATAAATTCATTACCTATGTTGTCCCATGAGGAGTATGGTCTATATGCAATGTTGAAACTTGCATCTCATAACCAATGGTTCACCTTGTGACAATTTCTTCTTTGCGTACTGTTTTAGACTAGCCATTGTTCCCCCATGTTGACCACCTGCTAAGCTATAACGATAGCTTAAACAGCTAACTATTGTACCATTTCATGGACCTATCCCTTTTAAGGCTAATACATAGTTTGGGGCTATTGTCCGCAAATCTCAAAACAGCCTAAATGGCTAATTACCACACCATTTCACAGACCCATCACTTTTAAGGCCAATGAAACCTAGTCTAAGGATGTCATTTGTAGATCTCAAAACAATCAAGTGAAACAGCACAACACGTAATAGATGAATAATCATTAGGCTATTTTCTGTTTCTATTCACACATGCATGAATGACAAGCAATAGTATAGTTACTCACCTTCCTTTTCTTGAAAAGTTGTTCTTTGATTCCTTGCTCTTGTTACCCTATAACAATAATTAAATAAGAGTTTATCCTAATTTTTAATTAGTATTTTTGTTTGTGAGATTTGAGGATTCTCCTAAGATCTTTTATATGCTAGAGAGAGAAAATGCTCCCCCTTCTCTCTAACTCCATTCCCCAACCCTCTTAAGAGACTACTTTTTTTAGGTAAATAAACACTTCACCCTTGCAATACCAATCCATTCTTTCTCCCTAACACACCCCAATCATCGCCCCAAATCTTGTCCACCTTGGTCCGATGAGGGGTAGCTTGATCAAGCATATGGACGCAGCCAAGAAGGCTAATGGTGTGCTTCGAGCTACCTTAGGGGATCATTTTCCCCTAGAATTCTTTGGAAAACCAGGATGTAGCATGCTTTACATGTCTCCAAACGTGGTTTCCTAGGATGCCTTGATAGGTGAAAAGACAAAAGTTACTTTTGCCCACTTAGAAAGTAACCAACAGAACATAATTGAAAGGAGTAATTTAGAGACTTTTGCTCCTAAGGACAAGACAACTTTGGGAAATCACCAAAAAGGAAAATCTGAGCTAAAGCAACTTTTTACATATGATAGAACACCTTTGTCCCCTTCCCAAAGTGCATCCTCTTTTTAAAAAACCACCTTAGAGGAAGTCAACGTCCTATTGGAGAAAATTAAAGCACAAAAACGACTAACAAAACCACCTACTCCAACAAAAACAACCATCGATAACACGTGTAGAGCCAAGTCATATGCTTATGCATGTGCCACCAAGGACACCGCATGTGAACTAGAGTTTAACCTCTGATTTATTCCTTCAGCTAAAAAATGAGTCATTCTACGAGTGAAGATACTAAAGACTGTAGAAGATGTAGGAGCAGAACACTGGAACTCCACGCTAGTAGGTTACTTCTTAGGGCATAAGATGCCCTTTACGCTAGTCCAATCAATAACCCTTTAACCTTGGAAGGAGCATGGAATCTTAGACGTGCTGGTGAGCAAAGAAGGGTTCTTTTACTTTAGGTTTGTAAGTGAAAAGGACTTAACTCCCATCCTAGAGAAGACTTGGTACTTTGCACAAAGGTTCCTGATTCTACAAAAATGAAGGAAGGGTATGTCTCTTAACAAACCCTATTCGACCAATGTACTAGTATGGGCGTTGTTTAGTCGCATCCTTTATGAATTCCTAAATGTGGATGGAACTAGCCATAATGTTAGTGGCGTAGGTACCCCACTTAAGGCAAACACATTGACATCCTCCAAACAAAGGGGTAACCATGCTAGAGTGTTGATAGAAATAGACGCAAGAGAGGAGCTGATCATTAAGTGGAAATGGAGAGGGTGGATGGTTCCATAATGACAAACCATATCAAATATCAGTGTCTCCCACTCAGGTGCAAAGAATGCAATGTCTTTGGCCATATGTGTATCCTAGCTCAGAAGGAGAAACCCAATGTAGCTACTGGAAGCTTGAAGGCTAAGGGGGATCAGTGGGTGCTTGTCCAACATGGAGGAAATGGAAAGAAGAAAAATGTATGAAGAGGGACATGGCATGGTACTCTGTCCAGAACCTTACATTGTTAGGATAGAGGGTAGGTAAGTGAGGAAGTCCAATCACCTCCAAAAAAAAATGTAATGTAGTTGGAGAGAATGAGATGGAGGTTGAGGTGGAGGATGTGATCGAAAATGAGCTTAAGGCAGAGCTCAAGAATGTGGACACAAATAGAGCGATGGAAGTTAAGGGTATAAATGTAAAAGAAGCTTATAACCTACATGTCAACCATTGCCTAGGGATGAGCCAAAGCACACCAACACCTAGCTTTTGTACCAGAGTCACCGACCTAGAAGGAGGAATCCCCTGACCAAACACCCTTGGTCATCTATTCTGACCAACCTAGGAGTGACAAAGAGGAAGAGATAGAGGAGTATGAAAATACTCCACTAAATAGACTACTGATCTAGATGAACCAAGCATCAAGGAGTAATCTAAAAAACAGTAAGATCTTAAGTTCTTCAAGCCGTAGGAAGAAGAAGCAGCTTAAGAGGAGGAGAACCTTTACTTAGCCATGGGGCTCCTCTCGTCATAACACCATGAATATTATAGCATGGAATATAAGAGGGTTTAACAACCCTATCAAGGTGAGGGAAGTTAAAAGAGTTTGTGAAGCCTAAAAAGTAAATTTTATAGGACTACTCAAAATGAAGGTCAATCCTTAAAATGAAAATGCAATTCAAAATGTCTTGGGGCCATGGTGGCAAGTGTAGATTAATGCAATTGCAAGAAAACACATGTGGCTAGTTTGGAATCCTAGGGAATGGGATGTTTGGGTCGAGGTAAAGCATGTATAATTCATACATTGTGCAGCCATCAACTTGAGAACCGATTTTCCCTTTTTTGTAACTTCCATCTATGGCTCCAATAATGATAGAGAAAGAAGATCCCTATAGAATAACCTAGAGGCTCTTGCTCCATCATTAAGCAAGTGTCCATGGGTGGTACTTAGAGATTTCAACTCTACGAAATCTCCATCGAAAAAAGTTGGTGAAAGAATGTGATTAATGGAGGCCAAGGTGGAGTTCCAAAACTACATTGCCAACATGGAATTAGAAGATTTAAGATACATAAGGGATTTTTTATTTGGTTTGATAAGCAAGAACAAAACCTAATATTGAGGAAATTAGATAGGATTCTAATTAACTACCATTAGTTGAGCACGCTCCCTATAATGCAAGCAAAGTTCCTATCACTATCCTTTCGAACCACCCTTTAGCAGTTACATGCATGGGTTATAGTTTTGGAACTAGGAAGACGCCCTTTAAGTTCTTTAACTTCTAAGCCGAACACAAGAATTTCAGAAAAATGGTTATTAACACCTTATTAACACCTATAAGAGAGAACTTAAGGGATCAAAGATGTTTCAAATTGTCAGGAAACTCAAGCTACTCAAAGAGGAATTTAGAAGCTTGAACCGGTTAAAATATTCCCAACTACCCAGTCGAGTGCAAGTAGCTAAAAACAACCTAATACAATTGCAAGCCTCCATACATGGTATTAGAGATACTTAATGAATGGAAGAGGAGAAGGTTGCTTTCAAGGAATACTATTTACTCAAAGGGGTAGAAGAGAGTTTCTACAAATAGAAATTAAGGGCAAACTGGCTAAAATTAGGGGATAAAAACACTTCTTACTTCCATAAAACCATGAAAAGCTTACATAACTGAAGTTCTTTATACCACTTGACTAAGGAGGATGGAAGTGAGGCAATTGGAGTGGATGAGGTTAAAGCCCTAGCAGTAGCCCGCTTTTAACAACTTTATGATAATCCTACTTCCCATCTTAGCTCAGAGGAAGTCTGGAATTTGGTGACCTGGAGATTAAGTGAGCAACAAAAGCTAGAATTGGTTGCACCTTTTTACTAATGATGAGATTAGATGGGGGTTCTTTTTGCAAGCTAATGAGAAAGCTCTAGGGCTTGATGGGTTTTCGGCTAGATTCTTTAAGGAAGCTTAGGAAATTATAGGAGATGATTTGATTGTTGTAACCAAAGAATTTTTTACAATAGGTCGCTTACTCAAGGAGATTAATGCCACCATCATCTCATTAGTTCCCAAAGTAGCCAACCCCTCAAAGTTAGGAGAATTTTGCCTGATTTTATATTGTAATGTCCTTTATAAGGCTGTCTCCAAAGTTCTTGCAACACGCATAAAGAAGGTCCTACCCTCTTTGGTTGGTAGAGAATAGGTAGCTTTCATTCCTAAGTGTAGGATAACTGATAACATCTTTTGTTACTCAAGAATTGATGGTTAGTTACCATTCACAAATGGGAGCACCACATTGTACTCTAAAGGTGGATTTGCATAAGGCATATGATACAATACAATGGGACTTCTTGTTAGAGGTTCTCAAGGCATATGACACGATAAGGTTTGGAAGATCACTCCTACCTATTTTTCAAGTGTAGCTACACTTCCTAGATCTAGAGCTTGGTTTGTGATTGTTTATAATGTTCATCTTGATTCAGAAACTGGCAAGATGCTACAACCTCATTGATGGCAATAGTCGATTCCTCATCCCTACATTCTAAACATAGAGGGCAGGCCTAGCTGCAGTTGTTTACTGCATATGGAAAGTGCACAATAAATTGCATCTAGGAGATAATCTTCCCAATTTGGATTCCATTGTAAACCAGATTAAAGCTTACACTACTTTATTGTAATTTAGGAAAATTATTTTCTAACTACTTTGTACTTTACTCTATGCTCCTATGATGTAAATTTACCCATTTTTTTACCATTGTACAATAATTTGGATGAATAAATTTTAATTATAAAAAATTAATTAATTTAATAACATATATGAGTTTTATTAATTAAATAATTTTTTTTTCGTAATTATTGAGGTTAAGGCTATTGACTAGGATTGAAGGGGTCGACTTGTTCGTAATTATTAGGTTTTAATTCTCCTATAGTTGCTTTGGTTTTCTTTTATCCCCCTTTACTTCTTTTTTTCTGAATTCAGATTTTGGGATTTATTCCTTAATAAGAGTTATACTGTAAACTATCTAATTTAAGAATTCTAGCTATGTATATTATAACTCATTCTTTTATCATGGTCACCTAACCTTTGATCTAAAAGGATCTCTTTTATAATTAAATTCATGATTGCTTTCAATTATAATTCACCTTCTTTAATAAACTCTAACCATAGAATTACAAGATTTCTTTTACTAGTCAATTCTATTCAAGTATGATTTTGATAATTTTTTTATTTCTTATTGTTTTAGGGGTTTTGTTCTAAATTTACAAATCCTTCTTTGATTTGTATGGATTGTTAATTTTTAATATACAACCCTAATTCATCAATTTCAGTTTCTTTTAGGAAACCTAATTCTTATATTATTATAATCTTAATTATGAATTGTGTTCCTAAATCCCTATTGAATTCATTACTCTATTACTTGGAAAAATTTAGGTTTTAGACACTTATCTGTTCAAGAGTGCTTTCATACTTCTCTTTCTTCTTATTACAGTAGGAGAAAACTTACTGAAGTGAGGATGAAGGACGAGCACCTATTTATAGAAAGGGATAAAGGTTACCCTTTTCGGTTTGCACGCTTATTTCTTATTTTTATGGCAAGTCACATTTCTACTTATATCTTTTACTTTTTATTTTATTAATTTTTTTTATTATATCTTTACATGTGATCCGTTATTCGTTTACTTCATTATGGTAACTTTTAATTATTTTATATTTTATTTTATTTTATTTAATACGAAATCTTGGGTGTTTCACTTATATAACTTGTGCTAGTTTCCGTCTTGAAATCCTTTTATCCCTCTATTTGTTGAAGTTAGTCGATGTGCACATGGATGACTGAAAACTCTAAAGAAGATCTAAATTCAACATCCTCTTCCGTTTAAACTAAAAAAGTTTGTCTTACAAAATAAAGTGGTGGTATTAATAACTCGGATTAGAAGTCTTTACAGCAACTCATGTGTGGAAATTACAGAAAAAATAGGGAAAAAAAAAGAAAAAAGAAAAAATACAGCTGCTTCCCGTAGGAGGAGAGGAGGACTCTACGTTCTACGCATTAGCCATGTTTTCAAGGATTCGAATAGTTCTTCTTGAATTCCATTGTTATGGCTTCTTAAAATTTCGTGGGAAGGGGTAGGCTATTGAATAATGTTGCGCTGACGATATTCCAAGCTGATACGATCCGAAAGAAACTAGAAGAAGAAGGGCACCACACAAGAAGATCATTCCGTGTGTGATTTTTGGTTTGAAAATCCCCAAGTTGGAAAATTTCACCTCAGATGAGTACAAAACGGGTAACCCATGATGACTACATTGAATCTAGATCGATTTCCAGTTTTTTGAATTGAAACATTTCATGTAATAGTTAGAATCATTTCAAAACCTTTATTCTGTAAAATAATTTGAATACGTGGTATTCTAAAAAACCTACGAAAATTTTTATTGTATTTTTACAAGATAATTTTTTTTTTTTAGATAAGTACTCATCTAAAGAATGATTGACTTAAAACATTTCAAGTGTTACTTTGGCAATAGAAGTGATAGATATGAACCTTTGATTATATTTATTATAAATCTTATGTGAGAAGTAGTGACTATAAAATATTATGAAAATATACTAAAACTATAGAAAATTTAATTATATTCCTACTTAGTATCATTACTCATTAATTTAAAAACTATCAAACTCAAATTGATTTAATAATTAATACTTTAACACTAAAGCCATGATAATATTTGGATAATTTTTTTTTTTTCAATTTCTTTGGAGAAAGAAAATAATTTACTTGTGGTGGTTTGTATAGAACAAAATCTAGCACAAACTTATTCAAATATGAGATAATAATATAATCCAACAATAAATGAGTTATGAATACTCATGGTCTTAGACCATGAGTATGTGTTAAGTTAAAATATTATATTCTATAATATTCAATATCATTAATTAAGAATATTTGTAGGATTGGTACATAGTATACTAGAACCTATAACCTATTACCTTATAATATAGGCTCTAGTGTGAGTACATGATATAGAGATATCATACCAAGTACTCTATCATATGACCTTTAACAAAAGAACAAAATGCCACTTGTTCCCGCCCAACCATGTAGGATAGAAGAGGTTCCAGATCTCGATAGGGTTACTCACTTACTCTTATTCCTATCCATTAAACAAAATGCCACTTGGTAATGATATATTAAACCATAAAGATAGAGAGCACCATCCTCAACCCTCCCTTGGAAATGACTTGGCAACAATGGTTTGATTTTGACGAACTCGTGATTCAATTTTTCTATACTTTTTTTTCCTTTTTTTATGGTTCTTCTCTATAATTTTTTTTTATGAATTTTATTATATTATTTATTGTGGACCAAACATAAGTTGACATGTCTCATTAATACATAATAAGAAAAAACATAGGTCATAAGTTTGTGAAGGTGTAACAATATGGATCATATTTTTATACTTTTCTATCTAATAAATAAGGTGATACGAACCACGCCAACCCGTGACGAAACCCAATACCAATACGTTCGGAAAATTCGTTGCCTAAGACGTCCAAACACCTAAAGTAGAAACCGCGACCTGTTGTCTATAAGCAAGACAAGAACCTTGGTATAAAAGTGAAGACGCCACAATCGGGATGGAAGACCGATTGATAAGTCGGGATGAACGCCACGGAAATCAATCCGATAAGTTCGATTTAGTTCTTGAAGAACCAAGAGAGGTGCCTCTCAAAAGTGTTTAATGTTCAAAGATGTATATCTAAGTTGTTCTAAACCCTAGGAGCTTTTATACTAGGGTTACAATTCGTGTAAAAACAAGTCCAAAACGACGTAGTTTAGTTAAGTAACATAAAAACGCGAAACAGAACAAGCTGGCCGACAGGGGATACACGGCTTGTGTACACGCCCGTATACTTTGGCCGTGTACTTTTCTGTGCAACTTCTGGCAACATACACGCCTGTGTACTTTGACCGTGTATCTTTCTGTGCAACTTCTGGCAACATACACGCCCGTGTACTTTAGCCGTGTATCTTTCTGTGGATTTACTTGACTCCATACACGGCCGTGCCTTTTAACCGTGTATCTAGCTGTGTATGATTCTGTGCAATCTTGAAAGTCTTACACGGCTGTGCCTTGAAAGTACACGCCCTCTTCAACCCGTGTCCGGTGTGACTTGTATAAGAGCAAGGGTCTTCCCATGGTTGTTCCAATCCGTTCCAACTTCATGATTGACCCAATCCTTCTCGGTTTCATGGACATCCTTTATCAACCCGTTAAGTGCTTCCTTGAGTCGTTTCACTCGACTTCTTGTGATCGGTCCAGGCGGCACTTCAAGAGGATCCACATTCCTTCTTCCAGCTTGACTCTCATCATGGATCTCATCATTCCCCTCCTCTTGAAAAGGATTTGTCCTCAAATCGTCACCTACATCAAAAGGACTTAGATCAGTAACATTAAATGTAGCACTTACTTGATACTCACCAGGCAAATCTATCTTGTATGCATTGTCGTTGATGCGCTCAAGAACTTGAAATGGTCCATCGCCTCTAGGAGGTAGTTTAGATCGACGCTGCACGGGAAACCGCTCTTTGCGCATGTGAACCCAAACCCAATCTCCAGGTTCAAAAACAACTTGTCGACGATCCTTGTTGGCTTGTTTCACATACTGCTCTATTCGTCGTTCAATGTTCAGCCTTGCCTTCTCATGGATCTGTTGAACAAACTCGGCCTTCTTCTTGCCATTTAAATTAACATACTCAGAAATAGGCAAAAGTGATAAATCCAAAGGAGTTAGTGGATTAAAACCATACACAATTTCAAAAGGAGAAAATTTAGTAGCAGAATACTCTGTACGGTTATAGGAAAATTCAACATATGGCAAACAATCCTCCCAACTTTTAATATTCTTTTTAATTACAGCCCTCAACAAAGTAGATAAAGTTCGATTCACTACCTCAGTTTGACCATCAGTCTGTGGATGACAAGTAGTAGAAAACAATAACTTAGTTCCTAACTTAGCCCACAAAGTCTTCCAAAAGTAGCTTAAGAACTTAGCATCCCTATCTGATACAATTGTTCTAGGCATACCCTGCAACCGCACAACTTCCCTAAAGAATAAATTAGCAATATTACAAGCATCATCCGTTTTATGACAAGGAATGAAATGTGCCATTTTAGAAAACCTATCAACAACTACAAAAACAGAATCCCGACCATGTCTAGACCTGGGTAATCCTAACACAAAATCCATAGAAATATCTACCCAAGGCTCATGAGGAATGGGAAGTGGGGTGTAAAGCCCTTGAGGTTGGACTCTAGATTTCGCTTGCTTACATGTGACACATCGCTCACAAATCCTCTCAACATCTCGTTTCATGTGAGGCCAATAGAAGTGTTCCTGCAATACCCCTAATGTTTTAGCTACTCCAAAGTGTCCCATTAAACCTCCTCCATGAGACTCCCTCACAAGTAATTCTCTTAGAGAACAAATTAGAATGCACAGCTTACTCTCCCTAAACAAGAATCCGTCATGTTTATAAAATTTTCCATGCCCACTCTTCTCACATTGCACATACTCCTCACAAAAATCTCGATCAGCAGCATATAACTCCTTAATGTGCTCAAAACTAAGAAGTCTAAAACTAAGTGTAGAGATAAAAGTATACCTTCTAGAAAGTGCATCAGCAACTACATTCTCTTTACCTTGCTTGTAATGGATGACATATGGAAATGTTTCGATGAACTCCACCCAACGAGCATGCCTTTTGTTCAGCTTGTGTTGCCCCTTCAAATACTTCAAGGATTCATGATCAGTGTGGATCACGAACTCTTTTGGCCAAAGGTAGTGTTGCCACGTCTCTAGGACTCAAACCAATGCATATAGCTCCTTGTCGTAAGTAGGGTAATTCAAGGTTACCCCACTTAGCTTCTCGCTAAAGAATGCAATCGGTCTTCTCTCCTGCATAAGCACTGCTCCAATACCTAATCCCGAAGCATCACACTCAATTTCAAACGTTTTAGTAAAGTTAAGTAAAGCAAGTAACGGCGCCTGAGTTAGCTTATTTTTAAGCGTCTGAAAGGCCTTCTCTTGTTGCTCTCCCCAGCTGAACCCCACGTTCTTCTTAATTACCTCAGTAAGTGGTGCTGCAATGGTGCTGAAATCCTTCACAAACCTCCTGTAAAAGCTCGCTAGTCCATGGAAACTCCGCACATTACTTGCATTGGTTGGACTAGGCCATTCTTGGATCGCACGAACCTTTTCTTCATCAACCTGTATTCCCTGCGCACTAACAACAAAACCAAGAAACACAAGTTTGTCTGTGCAAAAAGTGCACTTCTTGAGGTTAGCATATAATTGTTCCTTTCGAAGCACTTCTAAAACATCTCTCAAGTGTGACATATGATCTTCCAAACTTTTGCTATAAATAAGAATGTCATCAAAATAGACAACCACAAATTTTCCAATAAATGTCCTCAAAACATGGTTCATAAGTCTCATAAAAGTACTAGGTGAATTAGTTAACCCGAAAGGCATTACTAACCACTCATACAATCCATATTTTGTCTTAAATGCAGTTTTCCATTCATCACCTTCTTTCATTCTAATTTGGTGATATCCACTTTTCAGATCAATTTTAGAAAAGACACTAGACCCATGTAACTCATCTAACATATCATCTAAGCGAGGAATGGGATGACGATACTTTACCGTGATGTTGTTGATGGCGCGACAGCCAACACACATTCTCCATGTCCCATCCTTCTTAGGCACCCAAATCACCGGCACTGCACATGGACTCATGCTCTCTCTCACGTACCCCTTCTCTATTAATTCATCGACCTGCCTTTGGAGTTCCTTTGTCTCCTCCGGATTGCTCCTGTAAGCTGGCTTGTTTGGAATCGATGCTCCGGGTACAAGGTCAATCTGGTGCTCAATACCTCTAACAGGTGGTAATCCCTTTGGAATCTCCTCAGGAAAGACATCTTCAAAGTCCTGCATAAGAGACACAACCACACTAGGCAAAGAGTTAGATAAGTCGTTAGTAGTCAAACATGTTTCCTTAAAAACCAGCAACAACATAGGTTGCCTCATCACTAACGCTCTCCTTACTACACTCGCTCTTGCCACACAACTCTCCTTTTGCAAGGCTGCCCTCTCCTTTTCACTCACCACCACTAAAGTTGATCCCCCTTCAACTTGGCCTCTTACACTCTTTCTAGCCTTCCTCTCCTTTTCCTTTTGATCTTGACTTTTATATTCCTTTTTCTTCTCATTGTCTTTTGCTCTCTCACTCTCACTCTGCTTTTCACTCACCTTGTGTTTTGCAAATGACTGTTGTAGCTGCAACTGATCCTCATACACTTGTTTAGGTGTTAAAGGTTTAAGATTAAAGCTCTTCCCTTGGTGAACAAGCGTATACTTGTTAGAAAAGCCATCATGCACAACCTTCCTATCAAATTGCCATGACCTCCCCAACAACACATGACATGCTTGCATTGGCGCTACATCACATAACACCTCATCCTCATACCTACCAATGCGAAACCCAATCAAGGCTTGCTTACTCACCTTAGTCTCACCACTATCATTCAACCACTGCAATTTATATGGACTAGGATGTCTAACAGTTTTGAGCCCCAACTTCTCAACAATAAAATTGCTCACTACATTGGTGCAACTCCCTCCATCAATGATCAAACTACAAATGTGATCTCCTAAATAACATCTAGTATGAAATATATTTTCTCTTTGCACCTCTTCTTCTTCCTTCACCTGCACATTCAAAGCTCTCTTCACTACCGCCACTACCCTTCCCATTGCAGGCTCCTCATCATCACTAGCATCCTCTAATGGTGACATATCATCTTCTTCACTATCCCCCTCAGTCTCATACTCACCATCATCACGCAAAATCATCACACGCCTATTTGGACATTGACTAGCAATATAGCCTCTACCTTGACATTTAAAGCATCTAATGTCACGATTTCTAGAAGTAGAAGATTCAGGGTTACCTTGATTACCAGAAGTAGAACCCGCTTGCCTCAGCTCTCCTTTTGGTTTTGGGGGTAAAGGCTTTTCTTCTTTCTTCCATTGATTAGTCTTCCAAGTGGATGAACCATTACCCTGTTGAAATCGTGCATTACTACTACCCTTCCGCTTGTGCTGGTTCTCAACCTTTATAGCCATGTGAACCATATCCTCCAATTCTACATAATGCTGCAATTCAACCACATTTTGGATTTCTCTATTTAATCCAGCAAGAAATCTAGCCATTGTAGCCTCTCTATCATCTTCTACATTTGCCCTAATCATAGTGACTTCTATCTCCTTGAAGTACTCATCTACACTTCGGCTTCCCTGCCTCAGAGTTTGCAACTTGTTGTGCAATTCACGATAGTAATATGCAGGTACAAACCGCTTCTTCATCACTCTCTTCATCTCTTCCCAAGACTCAATAGGTGGCTAGCCACTCCTTCTTCTATTCAACATTAATTGGTCCCACCACACTATAGCATAATCTAAAAATTCAATGGCAGCAAGTTTCACCTTCTTTCTCCCACTATAGTTGTGACAATCAAACACCATCTCCACCCTTTTCTCCCATTCTAAATATGCCTCGGGATCATTCTTCCCTTGGAAAGGAGAAATCTTCATCTTTATGCTACTCAATTGATCATCTTCTCTATTCCTATCTCCTCTATCTTCCCAATCTCTAGTCCCTCTATTCCGACCACTATAACCTCTATAACTCCCAACAGAAGGCTCATCAAAGTCATCATCCATCATTTCATCTCCACCCCTCGGTACTCTCCTAGAACGACTCTCCCTCTTACGCCCTTGGAATACATTTGTGGATTGCTCTAGTCTTTGCTCTACCGTCTCATGAATTTGTTCCATTCCCTCTTGGAACATCCTCTTCATTTCTCCCCTCAACGCCTCAATTACTAACCTAGCATCAAACCTTCCCCTCTCACCTTCAAGAGAATGTTGTCTCGACATAGTTCCTGCAGAAAAGATTAGTACTAACACAAATATATATAAAATTAAACCTCACGATACACTCCCTTACGTGTTTTCGCTCAAATGATGATATCACATAGTCACTCGTGTATTCTCACAAACAACGATGATATCACTCACCAATTTCCTTTTCTCAATTCTCTTGGAACTAACCCGAACTACACCAATTTCCTTCCGTAGAATTCAAAACCAACTCTAGGGTTCATAAAATTTTCCTCTATTTTTCTATCCGAATTTTTTTTTTTTTTTTTACAATCAACTAGTAAACACTACACTATCAAAGGACAATTAATATTGCGGAATTGAACACAATAATTGATATGAACGATTGGAGTTAGGGTTTTTGATATTACCTTCCTCAACCGAACTTGATGTTTTGAAAAACCTAAGCTCTGATACCAAACTGATACGAACCACGCCAACCTGTGACGAAACCCAATACCAATACGTTCGGAAAATTCGTTGCCTAAGACGCCCAAACACCTAAAGTGGAAACCGCGACCCGTTGTCTATAAGCGAGACAAGAACCTTGGTATAAAAGTGAAGACGCCACAATCAGGATGGAAGACCGATTGATAAGTCGGGATGAACGCCACGGAAATCAATCCGATAAGTTCGATTTAGTTCTTGAAGAACCAAGAGAGGTGCCTCTCAAAAGTGTTTAATGTTCAAAGATGTATATCTAAGTTGTTCTAAACCCTAGGAGCTTTTATACTAGGGTTACAATTCGTGTAAAAACAAGTCCAAAACGACGTAGTTTAGTTAAGTGACATAAAAACGCGAAACAGAACAAGCTGGCCGACAGGGGATACACGGCCTGTGTACACGCCCGTGTACTTTTCTGTGCAACTTCTGGCAACATACACGCCCGTGTACTTTGACCGTGTATCTTTCTATGCAACTTCTAGCAACATACACGCCCGTGTACTTTGACCGTATATCTTTCTATGCAACTTCTGGCAACATACACGCCCGTGTACTTTAGCCGTGTATCTTTCTGTGGATTTACTTGACTCCATATACGGCCGTGCCTTTTAACCGTGTATCTAGTCGTGTATGATTCTGTGCAATCTTGAGAGTCCTACACGGCCGTGCCTTGAAAGTACACGCCCTCTTCAACCCGTGTCTGGTGTGACTTGTATAAGAGCAAGGGTCTTCCCATGGTTGTTCCAATCCGTTCCAACTTCATGATTGACCCAATCCTTCTCGGCTTCATGGACATCCTTTATCAACCCGTTAAGTGCTTCCTTGAGTCGTTTCACTCGACTTCTTGTGATCGGTCCAGGCGGCACTTCAAGAGGATCCACATTCCTTCTTCCAGCTTGACTCTCATCATGGATCTCATCATAAGGTTATACTACTGATTAGGATTTATATCGAGGTTTAAACAAGTTTTTGTTTGAAAACCTTAACCCATTATGAAATCCATTTATTAATAGTATTTGAAACTTGAATTCTTCAACTAACATGTTTCATAAACTCATGTCTTTTTCATGTTGAACTCGTTTATTGATTAAACAAATTTAAAATAAATCTAACAATTTGCTATCAAGTATACTAAAAAAGAAAAAAGTTAATGTTTTCAATTTGCTAAATGCTTATAATGAAAACTATGTTGATGACTCCTAAAATGCTTAAGAAGATAGCTTCTTGTTTCTAGCCAAAATGTATAAATAATGATAAGAGAGAGAACAAGGTCAATTGGTGATGTTAATAGTGGAGCAAAAGCATTGGGCGATAGAGAGAGAGAGAGAGATAAAGGGGTGAACACTAAAGAAGATATTAGAGTAAGTATATTAAATTAAATTATAGACAATAAGGTTCCTAATATTAAAAGATTTTAGATATCAAACTCAAACACATATATGAGGCCTTTTTGCTTTTTGTAAAATTTTTTTGATACCAAACCTATACTTATACATATTTATAAATGAGATTAAACGAATTGGAACCATTTATTAATTGCGTTAAGTTTTGCTAACCTTAGCCCATTCAAATTGTGTAGTGTTGAGTTGTGTTGTGCCTGGATTAGCTAGTCCAATGATAAATTGCTAGCCCTAGTAGTAATGTAAGTGGTAGTGTCACTGCTCAAAAGAAATGAAAGAGAAACATGGTGGTTAAGGAAAACAAAGGTTAACTCAAGTGAATGGAAGAAGAAAGTAGATGAAGATATATGTTTTCATGGGCAAGTGGTAAGTTTAATCCACTAAATCCCTTTTCCAGTTGACTACATTTAAGGGACTTTCACATATCAACTACAACTCAGTTGATTGAACTGCATTTCAATCAATCTAATTGGAGAAAACTTTCGTTCCTCCATTGAGGTAGCTTAGTTAACCAACTCCATTTAGGCTAACTAACCTTTCCAAATTACATATAATTTAATAAATTTAATTCCTTACTTAATCTCATTAGCTAAGTTAGTAATTAATTGAATTAAACTATAAGCTTCCTTACTTCATTGTTTAAATTAGTTGAGCCTATATTATAATTAACAACATTTACTAGCCCATATGCCCAAGCTCAAGCATCAGAAAATGGAAAAGGGGATATGCAAAAGAGTGCTTTCATGTATAAATTACATGAAAAATTGTACTTCACTTAAAAAATTTTAATTTATTATCATTTCTCTAATATTACTCAAAATATTTAATATCCATTTGATATATTTAAGGATATTTTATCGTTTCTCTTAATGTAATTATAGTTTCCATATTAATTAATAAACAAAAATATACTTGATGAAATTTTTATGAGAGGAAGAATTGAATAAATAATATAAAATCATCTTTTTTATTTATATACCTTTTGTAGATTTTTATCACCATTTTTTAATTACTTTTTACGGTTTTATTCAATTCAAAATAATTTGATTCAATTTGTAATTTTTTAAAACTTAATTTATGATTCGATTAGAATTCATCTAGTTTGATTTGTGTTTCGGTTTTTTTTTTTTTCTAGCCTTACTTTTTACCTCGATTTGTGTTTGGATTAATTTTTTTTTTCTTTTTTTTTTTTCGCAACCCTACTTTTTACCTTGATTTGATCCGGTCCGGTTTGTGTTTGGATCTTTTTTTTTTGTTTTGTTCCTAACCTACTTTTCACCATGCAAGTCTGTCTTTCTCCCTCTCTTAAAGGTTTCTTGTCATTTACGGTAGAATCAATCGGATCTCACATTGTTCATCAGAGGGAAAGCGGAAGAGCTCCTCAAGAGACACCTTGTTGAGTTGAAAACTTCGATGATCGGGGTCAATTCGGGACGAAACGGACAACTATTCTATTATAAATAAAAAATAACGACAGGGGTCAAATGGAGACAACTATTCTATTATAAGGTGGATTTAATTATTTTAGTTTTTTTTCCCCCGAAATAACCGGGTGTTAAAATTACTCAACTAATAATATACAGACTTGAAAAGAAAACTACAGTTATTATCTAGAAACTAAAGCCATGCATCAATCAAGGGATGGAGTCCTTTGAATTTTGGTACGGTCAATGTTATATTATAGCTCTGATGTATTCTTCATACAAGCCTACAATTTGTCCTCTAGCAGTAGTAATCGTCAAGATCAACGCACGTGCAACCCAAGTCAAAGATCGTATAAATCCCTAACCTTGTCCATGTTAACTGTCCCAAAAAAAAACCCAGTAGCTTGTTGGAAAAGATTACTAATGGAGAGCCATGCGTGTGACACGTTTCTCCAAATTTTCGATTCCAGAATATAATAAGCAGGAACTTATGTATGATTATTCTGCAGAAGCGAAGATGGAAAAATACAAATAAACTATCATTTTCAGATAACTTATTGGGAACTTTCTTCTTTCCGGTGGTCATATAGGCAGGCATGTTCTTTGTTTTCATCCAAGACGCCTACTTTGACAAGTTAAGGAACTCTTCGGTCATTCTAGTCCATTAAGAGCTTTTTGATTTTTTTTTTTATTTTTTATATTGTAATATATGATGCAGTGCATTTTACTAGACATGGTTTTGGCCTGATGCTCTAACATAGGTTTTTTTTTTTGTAAACCTTTTAGATAAATGGATTAATCGCTTTTAATTGATTCGGACAGCTATTAGTCATATATGAGTTTTAACTCGTAGCGGTAGGTACATGAAATAATATTTTATTATATGGGTATTAGATTTTGGATAATCCTTCTCTAATTTATGTAAAAAAACCAAAGAAAAGGAGCTATTGAAGCCCATGTTCCATGTTTCACGTTTTCGAAGAGACGAAATAGCTTTGTATGGTGAAAATAAGGGGAGGGAAACGGAATACGATAGGGACTAGGGAATACCATATCAATCACGTTGCTACATGCATGTACATCGTCTTGAAACTCGTGGTAGTGTTCTCTCTCTCTCTCTCTCGATCTATCTGTCTTTGCCTATTTTCACTGTTCAGCCTGCTATAACTTTGAACTGCTTTTGGGTACCATGGAAAAAACCACTAGACCTCGTTGTCCGCATAAGATCGGGGATCCAGCAGCCGGTTCGATTCGGTCACAGCATTCCTAATCATGCTCGTACCTACCGTGCCAGTCCCCCTCACAAGGAGGCCCCTGGAACTTTCATGCGCGTGTCGGATTGGTTCGCGACATTTTCATGTTCGTTAATTTGCAATAATATAATAAGCGCTTAACCCTTTTGTTTTTAAAATTTAACAATTAAGCTACCAAATCCTTACAAAAAAAAAAAAAAACTAAAATATTTTACTGAAAAAAAAATTACAAAAAATGAAAGGATAAATTAAGAAAATATTACCCGTGTTTTTAGTTATTTGCAAAACGATTGCTTGTATTTTGTTTTTAATAAAAAGATGACTTGAGTTTTTTAATACAAGTGGTACATATTTATATATTATTGGTTTGAAATGTTATTAAATTATCTAACTAAATAAATACAAATAAAAGTTATCAAAATAATACAAAAAATTAAAAAAAAAAAGAAAGAAAAGGCAGAAAAAAAGATTAAAAAAAAAGGAAAACCATTTTTCCGGCCACTCGAAGGCGCTAGGGTAGTTTTAATTTAATTAATTGAGTTTACAAATCTTGTGCTCTTTGTCTATGGTTATGCTTGATATGTTAAATCATGTAGTAAGGAATTAAAATAATTCCTGCTTGGATTTGCAAATTGTTGTAACTTTGTATATTTGTCCTATTCATGAAATTAGCCATAGTTTGTTTAAATGCAACTTTGATCCCTATGCAAATTTTTTATTTTATTATATCTTATTTGTTTTGCAGAGCTCAGCGGCACAATAGAAGGTTGTTTGCAATGGATTCAGATGGGGAGGATCCACTTCTTAATTGTCTTCTTCCCCAATGTCGTTCTTCAAGTTGATGATACGCTTTCCTTGATGGCTTATTCTAAACATTTTGATGTTGAGTGGCCGGAAAAAAAACAATTTCCTTTTTTCTTATTTTTCTGCACTATCTGTTTTTTTTTTTTTTTGGTATTATTTTCATAATTTAATAAAAATTTGAACTAGTATTATATTGACATGTGTCTCTTGTATGTTATTAATACAAAATTTAAAAAAAACTCGTATTATCTCTTTATCAAAAAATAAAATACAGGTAATATGTTTACAAATGATAAAGAATATAAATAACCCTTTTGTAATCCGTTATTCAAAATGCTAAAGGGCTCCTCTTAGAGTGCTAGTGTGGTGTTCAACTATCTCTCTATTCACATATTTACTAAGAATTGGCATATACGAGCTAACCTTTTCTTCTCTATTTTTCTCAAGTCTATTTTGAGCCCATCGATCCTTTTTCATAGTACCACCATCTTGGTTTTGTTATGATCCCCATATGTTTAAAAGAAATAACTATTCACGTTGGTTTCGATTTGTTATGGCCTTATTAATACAACAACATCAATTTTCGACTAGTTTGTTTATGGGAGGCTAAAATTGCTTTCAAAGTACACCCATTCCCTTAAACAAACTATTTATTGATACTACTCACTACACAATAAGCCCAAGTTGATTTTTTTCATGTTAGCTTCGAGGTCATAGACCATGACATTCTCCCTACTTAAATTCATGATGCCTTCATTATGAGACTAATTTTCGACCACTACTCACATCCAAAGAATGCCAATCCTCCTCAACCCACTGT
Organism: Laguncularia racemosa; assembly: GCA_037954665.1. Lineage (NCBI taxonomy): Eukaryota > Viridiplantae > Streptophyta > Magnoliopsida > Myrtales > Combretaceae > Laguncularia > Laguncularia racemosa. Next base: position 5,520,275 of record JBBMOL010000014.1, on the reverse strand, counting down.
CAAACTCAACAAAAGATCATCTCTACCATGACTTCAAGCTTCCATAGGCTCTATCTTGTCTTCACCCCTCTCTCCATCCTTTAATATCGCTTCTTAGTAAATTTCCCAATAATACTTTTACAAAGATTTGGGCACATTCTTGTTACAATCCGACTTGTGACACACCAGCCATTCTACAACAATGTCCTCTTCTTTTGGCTACTTCTCTTCCTAAGCTTAACCTACATGAGCTCATTTATCGATAAGAACTACCTAGACATTAAATATATTGACTAGTATTTAGGTAGCTTGATGTGGGTGAATTTTTTTCTTTAATACCACTTCTCATGGGATAGAAGGTTCTCTCCTACTAGAGTGCCTTTAGTAGCGCTTGATTGTCCAGTTGTTCACATATTTGCTTAGATTCGAGATAACGAGCTAGCCTTTGCTTCCCTGTTTTTCCTAGTTCAATTCTAAGCCAATCTTTTTACTAAGAGAGCTATCCTAGCTTTGTTATGGTCTCCCATACATTTAAGAGGACAAAAAATTCACACTATTTTGGTTTGCCCTAGCCTCATTAGGATAATGGTGTTATTTCCTCACCAATTTACTCATGGGAGGACAACCCACTTTCATAGTATACTCATTCATTGAATAAACTATCCTACTAATTGACTTGCTACATTGTAAGCCTAAATTGATCCCTCCATATTGACTCCAAGGTCATGGATCGTGACATAAGCATACATTAAGGTTGACAATTCATGTAACTAGTTGTGTTTATGTCTAGATCTAAATGGGTTTGTATTATAAAATCTTCCATAACTCAACTCATTTGGTAAGTGTGTTTTACATTTGGGTAAAACTCATTTATTGATTGAAAAATCATAAAATAAATATACTATAGCTGTTAAGTTTCTATAATTGAAAAACATGTTTCCAACATCTTCTTCAATTCGTTAAATTTGTATAATAAAAATAACATTAAAAACTATGAAAATGCTTACTAAAATAACTTTGATTCATAAGGATATCAAATTTTAAGATTGTTTGATTAGAATAAGAAACAAAAGTGAATGAGGAGGATAAACAAAGAGAGAATGATGGCAATTGGTGAATCGAATGGTTGGTAATAGTGGATGGAGAGAGAGAGAGAGAGAGAGAAAAGCTAATAGATTAAGTAGATTGTAGGCTATAATATTAAACTGTACATACATACATACATAAAGCCAAAAATTATTTGTAATAGAAATCATAATCTTAAATGGGTTTATGGGTCAAACTTTAACAAATTTGTTGGACTTATTTATTAAACGATTTTGTAAGCAAATTTAAGTGCCAAACTTGAATGCAAAAAAATTTATAAATAAATCTAAATAAGTATAAATTATTTATTAATTATATCAAGTTTTATATGCACAAATTTATTAATAATTTGTTTGGATATTTGGATTCAAAGATCGAATATTAAATTACCAACCCTAAAATTAGATATAAAGAAATTTATTTATAATTTACTAAATATTCTTCATTATCAATATCTATTGCTAATAACTTCTATATCTCAATCGGGTAGAGTACTCATTCGTGAAGGAGGATATCAAAGATTCAAACGAACATGTAAGCATGAGTTCTTCACTCCAAATCGTGGGTCTACCATGTTTTCCTTTTATTTTGAAGAAAATTACACTCATGCCCTCCGGAGTTTAGGAATCAGATATAACCAGCTATAATCCCTCTTTTCACTCTATGAAATAGAATAAATAGTAGATAAGAGTAATAAAAGAATAGCTATTTACTAAAATGGTTTAAATATATTCTGTAATAGAGAGTAGAATATGCTTATTTTATTTTTATAAAAAAAAAGAAAAAAAAATATTCAAAATCATGAACTACTCAAGATTCGAGTTCATGAATAATCAGAGCTTTTTACTGAAGACTTGGACCAAAAAAAAGAAAATTCCAGCTTATATTTGTCCTCCACCAGCTGGTAATTGTCTGGACGATGATTATACGAACGGAGTTGAACAGGTCATATCTTCCCACTTCAATTTCTTTCCCCCACCCACCTTATTTTTTGTCTTTCCGGACGTCTTTCTCTCTGCATCAACTGGGACCATCCAATCCAATTGTCGTTTTGGGCTTTTATGATCAGATCCGTTGATGGATTTCCATTCCAACCTTTGCTACATTTAAGAGGAACCTTCTATTTTCATGGAAAGGATATACCTTTATTTTGGAGTATAAATAGACATTGGATATTATACAAATTGAGGGTAAACATTATTATAATATGTAAATAAAATAAATATTACATATATACATATATACACATATATATGTATGTATATTTATTTATTTATTCTTAGGTTTCAATAGATGACAAAAATATTACAACATGTAATGCATAAACCCAAACAAAAAAAAAAAAAAGTATGCATTATTGCAAGTGTAAATAAATTATCCATTTAGGATAGAGTTTAAATGTGATTATAATAGGAAGTTAGCAATATCTTTGATATATAACATATATTATAAGTAAATTTATTCATCATTAGTTTGTACTGCTTTAAAATACTTATTTTCTATTTTTTACTTGAAAGTAAATATATTATTTCCAATATAATTATTCAATTTTTATTGATGAATAAGGATATTGTTTTTGAGCAATAAGTGAGATCCATCTTAGGCATTAAGAGTTAATTAATCTATGCATCATTTTTTTCATTAACTCATAGAGGCACATGGATTGATTAGTGAGGGATAAGTATCTCTAAAATTCTAATAAGTGGGGACAACAATAATAGTTTTTTTTTAAAAAAAAAAAAAAAAAAAAAACTAACCACTATCTTTAGGAGAAAAGATCCATTGTGGTGATGGTCGATTTATCTTATTAGATCTCTAAGTCTGAGCTCAATCTACCAAAAGAATTCAAACATGGATATGAAGGAGAGGATGGCGGTTGCCATAATAATCGTCATAATAACTGCCCTTCACTCCACAATTCCCTCTCCATGATCAACTCTATACCTAGGTAGAGATTTGCAAGAATAAAGGGAATCAAAGAAAGTATAGGAAGGTCAAGTAACTGCCATTTATGTCCCTCATTGCTTATAAATATCATTGAGCACAGTGCACACTAGGTAAAAAGAAAAAAAAAAAATTGTAGACTCTTTACATATTTGTTTCTACATTATTTTCATCTATCTTTGTTTCTTACTGACTTAAACGTTAGAGTCCCTGTACACAAAGCACCTCCAACATCCTAAAATTCTTCTTCCATTTTGTAAAAACCTCGTTTCGAAGCAAATCGACATCCTTGAGTCAAAACCCAAGCCTTTTAAGGAGCCAACTACAACACATTAATATTAATATGTTTTTAACTACTATACACTATTCATATTCATTTAAATATATCTATTAGTACCATCTATTCTCTTTTCCTTGTGGGCTGTGTCACGATGGTCGAGCGAAAGGATTTGCATTGTGTGTTCTCATGTATAAAATCCATGTTTTCGGTTCGTCGGGACTTATATCGAGGCAAGAAAGTGTTTCTAAATACCGATCTCTATTCTCCATTTAATTACTATTTAATCTAAAAATGGCTCAGGAGGCTACCCTCTTCCTCTAGAGAGAATATAACTAGCTCCTACTTATGTTATCCACTTTCCTCTTTGACTAAAAAATTGAAGAGTACAATACCCATTTTATCATCATTAAAATTTCCTCAGCGATATGGCACTCACGCTAGGGTATAAAAATAATTATATGTGTAACTTCAACCGGTTGCTAATCAGCTTTGATTGGTCAATTTTGCCAACACTCTATTTGTTCATATTCTACGAAGAAGAATTTTAAGGATAATAACGTATCGCATGGATTGATTAATAATACATAAATATGAATAATACATATTAATATATATATGTATTATGATTAATAAATACTTAAAAATCCTAAATTTTAAGGATGCTGAACACATTTTGTGAAAAGTCATTTAATAGTTAAACTAGAACTCTGATTACAAAGTTAAAAATCACAAAAAATAATATATGTGTAGCATATATAATAATGAATATAAGAAGACAAGTGGCTATGGTTTTCTACATATTGTTTCATCCCATGTCAGGTCAGCCACCGTCTCACATCTTAACAAAAAGACAAGCTCCTCTCTCCTCTCCATACTCCATACTTTATACTCCGTAGGCAATAATACCTTTCGTTTTGCTTCTCTAATATTCCTTTATTCTAATCTAATCCAATTCTTTTCCTCTCTCTCCCTCTCCCTTTCTCCCTCCAACCTAATTTGACTAACTCTCTATCATTTAATCACCCACTCTCACTCACATGTCATCTTGTATAAATCTCCTACATTCCCTTATTCAACCAAAGACCACCCCCCCTTCTCCTTACCTTCCTATACTCCCACAAAAAGCATTTGCATCTTCCCACCACACACACGTCTCAACATTCAGTTTGTATGTCCTATTGATTCGGTTTACGATATTGACGTCAGATTGTTAATTTAGCATTAATAATCCTTAATGGGGAATCGTATCTCATGCGTGCAACTCCAAGTCCAACACCAGCATCGACATGTCAAGACCATCAAGGTCATCAAATCAGACGGCGGAGTAAGCATCTATAACCAACCGACCAAGGTTTCTCAGATCACGATCCAGTTTCCTAAACACTTGATATGCAGCTCAGATTCATTCTTCATAGGCCAAAAGGTTCCCCATCTCGCGGAAGATGATTTTCTCCAACTAGGGCACGAGTATTTCCTTTTACCTAACGCTTTTTTCCAGTCCGTATTAACTTTTGTCACCTTATCGTCCTTCATGTCATCACAACCTAAGACGAGCCCTATAAAGAAAGTCGCGAAGTCACACCCGTTTCATGTCGAGAAAACACCTTCTGGGTATTTAAGGATACGTGTATCCGAGGAATTTATATCGCGGTTGGTTGAAGAAGGGAGGATTAACGAAGAAGAGGAGGAGGGTTCGGGTACGGTTAAGGGTAGTAGAATCTGTAATACTCCTCAGTTGGAGAAGGATTATGAGATGCTTGTCGGGTCAAGGCAGGGGAAATGGAAGCCTAAGTTGGACATGATAAGAGAGAAGAAAGAGAAGCAAGAGAAAACGAGGGCTGCTCATTCATCTTCTGGAGTGAAGAGGAAGAAGAAGCTACGCCATCATTTATCTCGTGTAAACTTTATTAAATCTGCTTATAAAGTTAGAACGAAGATTTAATCCAAAAACAAATGAAAATAATATGGAGGATCACATTTAATTTCATTGATCCTATTTAATTTTGGTCGTAGCTTTTTTCTGCCTTTTATTTTCAGTTTCAGTTTCTTCGTTGATGGTTATGAGGTAATTATTAGTTAGTAAAGTTTTTTTTCATTGGAATGTATAGGTCTTATTAGCTAAGTGTACATTAATCTATTCAACCTTGTATGCACTTGATCTTAATTTTATCTCATCGCATGGCCGTACATATATATTAGCTAATTAATCTAATTAATGGGGTGTTATTATGATAAATTAATATGATTCACTTTGAGAATAAAAATTTATTGTATTAAAAATATTATAATTATGTAATATCAGCTTGTTAAAATATAACACATATAAAATTATATTATAGCATCTTTCACGCAATAAATTTTCATTCCTACATCAAAAGTCACCTTTTCTTCACTTTCCCTAACTCGACATTATAATTAGCTATATGACTTTTAAAGAAACAAATATAATATAAAAGTTGAAAGTGTTTACAACCATGGCTTAATCATAACCATGAAGCTATAATTATTAAACCGATTCTATGATGAAGTAATCAACATGGCCTAGCAAATATAATATATAACGTGTTGAATTGTTGCTTTATCTATGAGCAGACATTCTTAGTCTAAACAAAACAAGTTCTAGATAGTCTTCTGTTCAAATACTTGGGATACATTACCAATGTCATGTACAACTTTCACAGGCGTGCTATATTTTTAAATTATGTTATAGAATATTTTAAGTTGAGTAATCCGTTTATTTATTTATTAAAAAACATTATTTACAACTGTAAGGATTCATACACGTATGATCAATATTAATATATAAATGAATTTATAAATATATAACGTATTAATATTAATTAATTTTTCTTAGTTGGAGATAGGTATGAGTTATAAAATAATATATTATAGAAGTTACTGTTGTGACGTCAATAGATAGATGGGATTGGTGGTCTTGGTCTAAGTTGGATAGATAGATGCATTTAGGTAGGCAGGTTTGGACCATCTAATCTAGCGCCAAAAAACATGGGGTTTTTAGGAGCCAAGAAAGGACAAGGAAAGAGTCAAAGAAAGTCAGCTTTCGCTTTGACTACTGCTCAAAAGCTTCCTTATAATTTTAAGGCTATTTTGCAACCGCAAGCCGCAACTGCCTGCGTCTGCGCTTGGTTAACGTGTGCCGTCTGAGTTCTGGCGATGGAGTTCTTTGCATTCACTCTCACCATATATATTTTATGCTTTCTATTCCATATTTATGGAAAAAGGTTAGGCTAATATTTAATACTTTATATAGATTGATTTAGACATTGAAGAGGACTACTTCAGGCTCGTGAATTGACTTGAACCGGCCTAATCGGTTTAAGCCCATGAACCAACCCTTTTGAGGAATTGGTCAGCGGTTCAAAAGCTTGGTTGCATTGTGCAACCTGAGGAATTGGCAAGCCTTGAACTAGCCGTTAACCTGTCAATTCAGTCTACTAGTTCACGATTAACTTGAACCGACAAATTCAACCCGTTGTATATGATTGAAAAAAAAAATTGTTGAAAAGCAAGCTTGACACATGTTGAAACATTCAAAAACATTGTGGAATAATGGAAAAAAGCAAACATTGAAAAACAGTATCCTGACATACGTTGAAAAAGAAGGAAAAAAAATTATCAAAGAAAGCAAGAACAAAGTAAAAAAAAAAAAAAAAAATTGAACTTAAAGGTTGCAACTCTACAACGTTGGGAAAGAAAAACAAAGAAAAAGAGAAGATAGTTGGAGAGAAATGCGGAATGAGGATGCAGGATGAAAACATTTAAATTTGTCCTTAGAGAATTTGGAAGCATGAAGCACATTTTGAAAAAAAAAAAAATCTCGTAGGTTTATAGGATTGCAACCAGTAAGAAATAGATTTTAGCTGTTGGTATACGTGCAGTGTACAGGTGTTCAAAATTTCAAATTTAAATGTTGCAAAGGAGCAGAAGAAATTAAGTATGTTATTGGATAATGGATGTTGTATAAATTGGTAGTACAGTTTGAACAGTAAAATTAACCATGCAAAAAAATTGCATTTACTCTTATATTTTGCTCTCATCTTAAAATTTTTGTATTCTCATCTTTTTATCTATGTGCTCTCATCTTCTATTTACCGTGCTTGCATCTTCTACATTCTTATATAATTTTCGTTATATTTCTTGTCAACTGTTAAATAAATTTTATCTCTTTATTTGCCCATATCAATATTTTATAATTATCCTAATATTAAAAAATGAAAAGTTATTTTAACAATTCAGGTTCTTTTAAGAGAGATCATTTTAGCAAAGGTGATAAAGGAAATTTTGTGTAAGAGCCATCCCAATAATATTTTGAAGTGAATGATTACGATATCCATGACTTTATTAATGAATGCTTAGAGGACTTGATAATGCTAACTCCATGCTTTCATGAAAGGCCTTTTGGTGAACAAAGTGAACCGTTGCTATGATAGGGTAGTGAGGAAGAGGTAAAAGGAGAAAGGTAAGACGATGTGCAAAAAGTGCCGGATGAAGAAATTCTAGGGCACTTGCGTGGCCCATCTGGTTCCAAGGGTAAGCCACCAGTACCACTTAAATCAGAAATTTTTACTAAATATTTTCGTAAAATTATAGGGGAATATGGCAGCAGCCGTGTTTATTGCAACTACTACCAATCAAGTTATGCGTGGAAAAAAGAAGAGGGGTATGGCACCTTTAATAGGCACATGCGAGTGAAGCACCCCACATAATTTAGCATAGATAAATTGCAGTAACAAATTTTGTAGTTAATAAGATCACAAAGAGGGGGCTTATTTGGTTGTTCTACTAATGGACAATAAGTTCTATTTGCAAAATACTTAGCAAAGTGTAACTTGTCATCGACTCATGTAGCTTCCCCACATCAGTTAGAGTACAAGCGAGAAGCGTTGAATCCAAGCTCACGAACTTACGACCCAAAAACCATACAAAAAACCACCGTTAAACTGTATCATAACGGTAAGGGTGAATTAGCCGCTCTTTTCAATTCTCTTGAGATGCATGTTTCCATTTGCGTAGATATATGGATTGATCCATGGCAAGAAGATTCATATATGGGAGTTACATGCCACTGGGTAGACAATGCATAGCAGGTAAAAAAAAGACTAATAGCTTTGGGGGTTTTCAACGATCGTTATATGACGCAAAACATTTTTCGTATTATAAGTATTATTTTAGGTAAATACGATTTGACAAAAAATATTTTCTCAATTGGTTTTGACAATGCGGCCGCTAACACAACATCCATTGATGAACTTCAATCTTTATGTACCCACATTAAGTGGGACATTTTTCCACATTCGATGTGCCTACTACATTTTAAATCTTTACGTTAAAGATGGTATGAACTGTTTAGATTTTAAAATGTCCTTAATAAGACAACTAGTAAGTTTTTTAATTGATCATCCTTTTGTAAATAAGACATGGTAGAAATTTTGTATTAAAAATGGAATGTGACCTAAAAAATTTAGAAGGGATGTTAAGCATAGGTGAAATTCCACCTATCGACTTTTACAAAGTACACTTGCTTATAAAGATGCATTATGTTCTTTCGCTATCATGAATGTCCTAGACATTCCACTACACCCCAACGATTGGGATGTATGCAGTAGAGTATTGAATGTTTTTAAAGTTTTTCATGACTGTACTATAACATTTTCATAAGTGTACCAGGCTAGTGTTCATCTTTTCCTTATGAATGCGGTGAATATACTGTTGGTGCTGCTTGATTCCCAATATGATACTTTTCTACAAGTGGCTATAAATGATATAGCTTGAAATGGTTGTAGTATTATAGACAAATTCCAGCAATTTATCTAGTTGCTTTTATTTTAGATCTACGGTGTAAAAAAGACATGTTATTAGAATATCTTAATTTGTATTATTCCATTTTTGACACATTCTCTAACACGGAAGACACTTATGCCATTATTGCCACATAAGAACTATGTCGAGTAGTCCAGGTAACGGAAGAATTATATTCTAACTTTTGCATTACATTCAGTGGTCAAGTGTCTCAAACTCCTTCATCGTCCATTGGCTCACATGGTACTACCTATGATCCCACTCTTATTGCGCAACGAATGATGTTTCAAAAGTTGAAGCGGCACCATTTCGAGTCAACTGAGTGAACTGAACTTGACGATTACCTCAATACACACCTCAAATTTGGTGACAACAGTATCACGGATTTCAACATCCTTGACTGGTGGAGGAGGCATAGGAAGACGTATCCCATATTCTCTCACATGGCTTGCCAGGTTTTGGCTGCTCCCGCATCAACGGTAGCTATTGAACAGGCATTTAACATAATGGGCCTCATCCTGTCCCAGTGGCGATCACGATGTCACCCATCAACGTTGAGGCACTGGCTTGCATAAAGGATTGGTCAAGGTAAGGAGTCGCACACAAGAGTCGTATGAGATGTCTAGTGAAGAAGATGAATTCTTTAGTGACTTCGTCTCATTGGATGGAAGCTCCGCTAGTTTGGATCCTGATATCAGGTAAGCCAAATAATTTTGTAAGGGTAGTAGTACTACCTTATTTATTTTTTGTATTAGGTTAGAGTTAGACATATTTTGTAAGGGGAGTAGTACTCCCTTATTTATTTCTATTATTTACTTACACTGTATTATTATTGTGTAAAAGAGGTAAGGCCAAATGTCCCCCTCTTTTTCTATAATAATTTTATTTAATCAATAAAATTTGATACCGGTATCCCCCCTACCCCCGGCTATGGGGTATTACCACCAATCAATTTCAAAAATCGTATATTGCCTTGAGAAATTGTAAATTAAATTTTAACATTTATAAATTTAGGGAAAAAAACCAAACTAGCTAAAAAGATACATATGGATAAATATCAAATAATCTCAAAGAATATGAAAACTATGTAATTAAAAACGGGGATTGAAAAAATATTTGAAAAAAAAAAAACTCTAAGGGCTAGTTTCTAGTTTAGGGGCCGAACCGGCCCGTGAATTGCTAGGTCAGAGGAATTGGCCTGGCCCTTCCCCCCCCGGGTCGGTTCCGGTTCCCCCTCCCTGTAACCCTTGAACCAACCTAATGTCTAGATTGATTAGTGATATATAAATATTAATAAAATTTTAATACATCATTAAGAATAAAAGAAAGATTTCATAATCTAGTTACTACCATATTGAATCTAATAAATTAGATATATAACTCCCTTGACTTATAAATATGTTATTTTTATCTTCATTTTATGTACACACACACACACACACATACCATATACAACGAAGAGGTATTAATATTAAAATTTATACCAGTTTATAAACTAAAGTTTATTTAATGTTGATTGTGGTACTAAATCCGATGAAAAGGCAAATGCCACTAGCTCTCTACAATATTAATCTTGCGCAATAGAGATGGATAAGTCTCTAACAACAAAACAACACTTCAAGCTCAAGCAAATCTATCACACCAACACAATAGAATAAGACCTCAATTTAGTCCCACAAATCCATCGTGTAATTTTTGTAATAGAATCTACTTTATTGTTCTAATTTTTCTAGGTACTTTCTTGTTATATACCCACTTAAAAAAAACACACACACACAACAAATTTAGCCTAACCCATAGCATATAACGTATCCTTTGTGTCTTATTAGGATATTTCAACTATCATCACCTAATTTCCTACACTTTTCTTTGCATTCATTAGTCCTTGCTCTTATTTCTTACATTTGTTATTTTTCTTTTGTGTCTAATCTTTCATTTTTCTATTTGTGGTCATAGATGGATACTACTTTGATGATAGGGGCACCCATTAGAACTCAACATGTTGATGAAACACCCTTAGATGATTTGAATCTAGAAATCAGCACGCCAAATCATGAGCATTTGGAAAAGTTTTTGGTTAATAAGATAATTTCATATAAGGTCCTGAATAAAAATGCTGTGATAAGTGTAATGAAGAAATCATGGAAAGCCTATGGGCATGTTGCTATTTCTACAATAGGCAATAACCTATTTCTTATGAGTTTATAATTGAAAGAACAATGCTATCATTTGAAAAAGGAGAACCCATGGGTAGTGCTAGGGAAATCATACAAGAACTTGAAAGATGAGCCTCTAAAATCTATTCCCTTTTAGGTTTAAGTACATAATCTTAAGTGAGATCAAATGAACATAAGGAATGCGTAGAAAATAATGTTTGGCTAAAGTTATTGAAGTAGAGGGCATAGTTTTATTTGGTGGACTTAGAAGAGGTTTCTATACAATTGTAACCTTCCTTTGAAATCTCATATGTGGATTTCAAGGGGAAATGGGGAAAGATATTTAGTCCATTTCAAATATGAGAAACTTAATGATTGGTGCTTTAAATGTGGAAGGCTTGGTTATTTTAACAAAAATTTGTAAATATCTACCTACTATAGGCAAGTCATTTGGCCTAAATATGGGTGTAGTGGCACTTAAGACATGGTCTAATTTTGGTGGCAATAAAAAGGATGTGTGTAAACATCCCATTTTTGCCCTAAGGATCAATAATAGTTAATTTTCAATTTTTTTCAATTTTTTTTCCATTTTTTTTCTAATTTGGCAAAAATAGGAAAAATATTCAAAAAATAAAAATAAATAGGAAAATACATCAATTTTGGAAAATAATTTCAGAAATGACAATAATAAGGATTAAATAATTTTTACAAATTTTTGAAATTTCAAAAAATACAAAAAAATAAAAAAATCGCATTGCATATATGCAATTTGCGAAAAAAATAAAATCGCAAAAGTGGGCTAGCTCAGTTAGTTCGGACCAGGGTCAAGTGTGCGCAGGGGGGTACGAGGTCAGGGGTTCGAAACGCGGGGGAAGCAGAATCCGCGTTTTGAGAAATTTTACTTTGCTTGGGACACGTGTCAGCATCCGATTGGCTGGAGCGAACACACGCGTTGGGCGCGTGATCGTCTTCAACCTCTGTCCAAGATCGCCGGCGAGGAGAAAAATCTGAATTTCAGCCGTTTTGATTCGATTTTTTGCATAAATCCAACGGATTTTCAACAGAAATAAGATAAATATCATCCAATTGGAATCAAATCACAACAAATCGATAGATTTACACAAATTGGAGTTGTTTTTTTAACCACAAATCCGATTTGCTTCGATCGGTGGAAATCCGAGCTTATCCAACTCGATTTTGAACGCCTATAAATAGAGGATGAAGTGGAGAGGCAGAATCACGGATCAAAAGTAAGAAAAAGAGAGAAAAAGGAGAGAATCGAAGCCTCGCTGGAGTTGTTCAAAATCGCGACCACCGATCAAGTGTTGGGCAGCCACCAAGAGGCGTTTCTGAAGCAAACCACCGCCACAATTAAGTTCCTCACCCTCGAAAACCTAGGAATCGACACCTCACCCGCTTCGAAAAGGCCGCCGGAACGCTGTCAACGAGCACTCCCAGTCGCTGTGTCCAATCGACCCGACCCGACCCGCTTCAACCCAATCGACCCAACCCACGCACCGACCCGGATCCAGGTAAGTCGGATTTTCTGATTTTTTTTGTGTTTATTTATTTATTTTATTTCGAATTTATTTATTTACTTATTTGTTATTTATAATTCGAAAAAAATAGAAAAATGTTAGAAATTAGATTTTTTTTTTTTAGGATTTGATTTAGTATGAATAATAAAAATAAGAATAATAATTATAATGATAAATAATAAAAATGTGAAAATTTATAAAGAAAATAATAAAAATATTAAAATAATAATAATAAAAATTTAGATTTTTAAATAGGATAGATAAAAAAATCTAGGAGAAAATTTTTCAATAAAAATTTAATAAAATTATAAAAATTATGAAAAGTTAATAAAAATTAATGAAAATTATAAAAATAATAAATAAAAATAAAAATAATTAATGAAAATTCAATAAAAATTTATAATAGTAGAAATGAGTTGAAAAATGGAAAAAATGAAAATTTTATCACTTAGAAAAATCATTTTCTTAAATAAATCCAAAATTGGTTTTTCCTTAAAATAATTATTATTTCTAAAAAAAATCAAACTATCAAGCTTAGGCTTAGATTTTTTTTAGAAAAATCCTAAAATGATAAAAACATAAATCAAAAGAAATTGCATAATTAAAATTCATCAACACACTAAAGTTTTTCAGGAAAAGCAAACTACGGCTTGTTTGATCCTGAATAACAGGTACGTAGGCACCCATTTGGGGCAACCCTAAAAAAAGGGAATAAAAATCATTTTCTAGCATAATTCACTCAAAAACACAATAAAAGACAACAAAAAATAAAATAAAAGACATTTCGAGATAGAGTAAATTTTAGGAGATTAGGTAGTAACCTTAGGATTTTAATAGGTTAGCTTTCGAACTTAGAAACTCTGGTTATCCCTTTTTCTCTTTCCACAAAAACGAGAAGAGGAAATCACGACGACCAGTGGTCTAAATTAGGACTAATCCGCTCCATTAGTCTTAATTCAATTTTTCCCAACAATAGTTGGGTGATGACTCCAAAATAAAACGAAATCCCTAACTCAAGTCGAGGATCTACATTAGATGAGCATAGGGTCTAGTATAGATCGGATTAGGAATGGAAAATAAAAAATTAGACTCAACAATGTGGATAAAGAAAATGTTTTGTTCCAATTATATTTTAAATGATCGAAATCCATCTGGAGCCTTATTTCTTTGTCCAAATTATCAAGCAACCCTACAATACCTAAACCCGATCCTTTAAGTGTAAGAAAACCTCTTTCTATCATTGACCAAAACATTCTAACTGTCATGCAAGCTTCCCTTCCCACCCTAATCATACCAAACCCTCACTCTTTATCCGAAACTCTCCTTAGAACACTTTCACAAACTACCCCCAAAATACTTTTCTGTTATAACCTTAGTGCTAACCTCCCATCCCTCCTTAGTTGAACCGGTCCCTCAATCTTGATCCACAACTCTCCCTAAAACACTTCCCCAAAATACTCCCCATCATAACCCTCGTGACAACCAATCTTAGCTAAGATACTCAAGTGTTAAAAGTTGATTTTGTGTACAATATTTCAAATATCACTCTTACTAAGCTAGCTATGCAACTTAATAGCTCTATCCACTAATATTCAACTTTTAGAGATTAGACAGGTCCTTTGTTGTAGTCCCATCTCAAGTTGAGGTTACTAAGGCTTTTAAATTGCTAAGTATTAAAAGAGGGAAGGAGTGTAAGGAGGACTTGCTTAATCAAAAGAAATTGAAAGAGAAATCTTATTAAGAGGTTATGTTAGACATGAAGAAAGTTGAGATGTCATGTGGGAATGGGAAGAGATCGAGAAAAAGTCTTGTAAAGAGGAAGAGCAATGGAATCAAAAAGTAAGTCATAGATTGTGTGAAGAAAATTGTAAAGGAGGAATTTGATTGAGGGGCATAGGTGAATGTTCCAATTGGATGTGTGAATAATGTAGGCAGTAGTGGCTAACTTATAAAAGCCATAAGCAAGCCATGAATTTTCTAAGTTAGAGTTGTGAAGGTATGGGGGTCTATTCAAACAGTTCATAACCTAAAGACCTAATTAATAAATGTAATCCAACCATTGTCTTCTTAATAGAGACAAAGAATAAAGAAAATAAACTAGAAAGACTTTGGAATAAACGAAGGTATAAAGGCTCTTTCTATGTGAAGAGAAGGGGCTTAACTGGAGGTTTGGCACTATGGTGGAGTGGAAATGTTATGGTGAGAATCATGTAGGAAATTTTTCATTTTGTAGTGTAAACACCCCATTTTTGCCCTCCAATCATAAATAATGTTTCATTTTTCTTTTTTTTTCAATTTTTCAGAAATGAAGGAAAATAATGACAAAAAAATAAAATAAATAGGAATAATATACAATTTTGAAAAATGAAGGTAGAAATAATAAAAAAAGATGTTAAGGAATTTTTATAAATTTTTAAATTTTCAAAATAATATAAAATAATAAAAATTACAACTCATATATGCAATTTGCATTTAATAAAAAAAAGGAGAAAATGAGCTAGCCTAGTTGGTCCGATCTCTGGCCTCAGGCGCCCGCCTGGGGGGAGGGTTAGGTCGCAAGTTCAAACCTGGGCAAAGGCACTTTGTGCTATTTTGATTTTTTTCCCTCCATGTGACACGTGGCAGCACACGATTAGACGATGGAATTGCACGCACCAGGCGCGTGCTCGTCTTCAACCATCATCCGAGATCAGCGCCAACATCGAGGAAGCAAACTACGACCTGTTTGATCTCGAATAGTAGGTACATAGGCACTTTTATGGGGCAACTTTAAATATATATATATATATATATATATATATATTTTCAAATCATTATTAGTATAATCGTTGTATCATTTTTCTAATATTTTCCTTTTATACTAAAAAAAAATCTCTTAACATAATTAAGATTTTAGAAGGATAAGGTGGTAACTTTAGGGTTTTAATAGGATAGCCCTCGAGTCGAGAATCTCTGGTTTTTCTTTCTTCTTTTTTTTTTTAAAAAAAGGGAGATTTCGTCGACTAGTTGTCTAGATTAGAATTAATTCACTCAATTAATTCTAATTCAATAATTTTTCCCAACTTCAGTTGGGTGGCAACTCCACATAAATAATAAAATTCCTAGTTCAAGTCAAGGATTTATATTGGATGAGCATAGGATCTAATGTAAATCGGATTAGGGAGATAATACAAATTTTTAAATTAGACTCGATAGGATGGCGACTCCACTAGGAACCCACAGTAGGCTAGCCACCTAAACCTTCTAAAACCATCATTTCTATTTAGTTGAAGCATGTTCTCACCTTCAAAGTTTGAATAATGCTACTTTTTTCTTTTCGTTGTATTTCTCGAAATGCTAACATGGTAGTAGATCAGGTAGCTTCTAATATGAGGAAGAGGATGTGTTTTTTAGATTGGTGGCTTAGCCTCCCATCCTTTCTTTTGAAGCTACTCTCCATAGATCCTCCAAGCTATCAGTATGGTGGTCATGCCTCATTCTCTTGTGTAATGTTGGACATTGGATAATATAAATGTAATCATACTTTTCTTTGGAAAAAAAAAATATATATATATAGAAAAGATTTTTCTTGTAATCCATTCAAATCCCTTCTTTAGCTTTTACATGCATACATAAATATATATAGTGTATATATTATATGTATATGCATGTAAACTTATTATCAATAATGAAATTTTTATCAAATAACCTCAATTTTCAAGATTTTTTTTCACTAAACCTTTATGGTATCAGATCATTGAGACAACAATGGTATGGCTTTCAATAACAATTGTTTGTTACATTTATGGTAACTAATGCATATCAATCACCACATATGGTTCCAACTTCCAAATCTCTCTATAAGACCATATAGAAAAGAGTATTTCTCATGCAAAATTTGTAGTACTTTGTGCTCTAGAAGCTTTCAATCTTGAGAACTTATTTAATGGTCTTGCAACTATTCATCAATAGGAATCTATTGATTCTAAATCAATGTCCAAAACCAATGAAACAAGGTTGTTTCATTCTAAGTTCACCATCCATATTAGACATTAATAGTGTAGTTCACTGCTTTTGTCCTATCCATAGTAATGTCCCATACAACTATTATAACTCGTCACTAAGTTCATTCCAATTCCTAGACTCATAATAACTATGGTTTTATCATATTGCTAACCAACTTATCCACACCTATGGTAGCATCAATATTTAACTATCAACCACTTCATGACCCACCTATTGTAAATGGTTACCAGCTTTAGTGTAAGCACAAACAATAGGAGATTAATAATTATTTGCTAGATATGACTAAGTTTCTTTACCAAGCCTACGCAAATAGCTAATACTCTTTGTTAGATATGGTGGTTGACCATAGTCTTATTATGGTTCATTACAAAGGTAAGGTGGTTAACTACCATGCTTGACCAAGCTTAGTTCTGTTTTGTTTTTCATCTTTTTGTCCATGGTTTCACCTAAATTTAGGGTTTCAGTGATCTTATTGGGTCATAAGAATTATCTATATCGCCTTTAATTTTATTTTTTTTTTGCGAAGCAAGTATTCCATGTCTTGTGCTACTATTTATATTTCCTTTTATCAAAGTTAAGGTTTTGAGTTGACTAAATCAAAAGACTAAGGTCTTCACTTAATAAATTCTTAATCTTGCAACTAGAATATATGTCACAAGCCAAACCAAGGGCAAATAGAATTAGTCTTATAAGTTGCCTTATCTTAGCGTGACAACAACCCTTTATCAGAACAATAGAGGCTTTAGCTTGTTGTTGCTTTGGCAATTTTTTATTAGTTTACAAGGGCAAATAGAATTAGTCTTATAAGTTGCCTTGTCTTAGCATGACAACAACCCTTTATCAGAACAATAGAGGCTTTAGCTTGTTGTTGCTTTGGCAATTTTTTATTAGTTTAGTATGATTGGTGTGAGTTTGCCTTAATTTTGATGTGATTGATTGTTTCAATACTTATTAGATGCTTTTACAAAGAGAAAAATAATTTTTCTTTCTTAAGTTTTTTTTAAGTCAAAATTTACACTTTTCAAATATTAGGATCTTTCTAGAGTTTTCTAAATATGGACACCCAAAGTAGTTCTTTTAAGGTTATTTATGGGAAAAAAATCAAATAGTTTAAGGAGAAATAATTTTTGGTAGTAAATAAATGCTAATATACTAAATTTTTCTAAAAAAAAAAGAAGAAGAATTACAATAGCCTATTTCTAGCTAACGAGTACAAAGGCATTTTTAAAGTAGCCATAAAAATGCTAAAGGATCATTTTCTCGAGAAAAGCAACTAAAAAACCAAGAAATGAGGAAACAAAAAAAAAAAAAAACATTTTTCTTTGTTATCAATGATTCTCTCTTTGCTTTCAATTTTTAGTTTATGTAAATATTTTGTACAAGTTAATATATTTTCTATTTTTGTAGGAAAGTTCACATAAAAGAAAAGAAAATAATAAAAAGGATCTCTTTATCTTTTAAGAAAAATCTTATATGGAAATCTTATAGGATTTTAAATAAGTTAGTGCCCTGTTAATCCCAGTAAAAAAAAAGTGGAGGAAAGGGGAGTTAAATTGATTGTATGAAAACTTAAAAGTAGTATAAAATTCTTCTTTCATGAAAACTAAAAACCATAAGTTATACTTCTTTACTATTTCAAGAATAATAGGTAATCATAACTTGTTATTGCAATCGGATTCTTCAAATATGTTTTAAGCACTTCAAGAAGTTTGCATCAATCAAAGTCGTGAAAGAAATCTTAACAATTAAGTACGATGAATCTAAATAAATAAAATGTAGTAAAAGGGTTAAGAAAAGAGAATTAAGTCTTAATATATAATAGTTTCGCCTTGTAAATCAATCTACTCTTCTAATATCGTACTGTTCTATCTATACCAACAAGTTCTATTGTTTGAGAAAAAGAATCCAAATGTGTACAAACTTCATGCTATTAGTTCTCGATTTTGCCTCGTTTCATACTCCCACCAAGAATACATAGAACTATAGAATCTCCCTTACGATATCTTCCCAAATAACTCCCACAGAGAATTTCAAAAAGTAAAAACTCTCAATGAAAATTATAAAAGAATTTAATCTAAGTTTTAGCTTAAGAACTCAATACAACAATTGAAAGAAAACTATATTAGCACTTGTATGCTTCTATAGCAAACGCACTTGCTTTTTCTCACTTGTTTTTTTCTCTTGCTTAATGATCTCTCTTTTCCCTTCTCCCCCCACCCCCTTCTTCATGTTTCCTCATATGTTAGTCTTGACATCCCATAAACATTTCCACATATCTTTGACCTACTTTCTTTATTCTCAGATTTACCTATTATCTTGATTTACTATGATCATATTTTATTCAAAGAACTGATGTAATAGAATATGACTAAATATATTTCGCAAATGTATCCAATTTTTAGTGTTAGGCCTTCAATTATATAATTTGGGTACATACTTGTGCTTTTAACTAACTTTATGGCTTTTAATCTTTTCTCAGGCTTATGATTTTCCTTTACTTTTGACTTTTATCTTCTATCTATACTTTTGGCTTTGTCTTCTATTTGTACTTAGGCTTTTGATTTTCTTCCAAGCTTTTAAACTTCAAAGCTTTTTTATTCTTCTTCTTAACTCCTAGTTTTTTAGCTTCTTCTTCTTATTATTTAAGCACATCAATAAGTTTAGCTTTTACTGCTTTTGTTTTCTTGATTTGTTTCTTACTCGATAAAGAATTTCTTTACATAATTTTGTTTATGAGTTCTACTTTTACTTTTGTATTAGAAAATAGATTCTACTTTCTAAAAAATATGCAAGTTCTACTTCTCTCTCTGAAACTTCTATACACTTTAACAAATCATTGACAAACACACAACTTAATATTTTGTTATCACCAAAACCCTTTTAGGATATCTAATACCCCAAACTTCAATTACCTTAGTTTTCAAAAGAATTTTTTATTTACCATACACTAGTGGTAAGGTTACAACTATTCCATCCATTTGACCCTAACGTTAGCTTATTTTCTAACCTTGATTGGTGGTGACTCCAAAGTTTTTTAAATATGTTTTGAACAGGGTTTTTCAAAAATGATATTTTTTTTCTTAATTTTTTTGTTGAGTGGCTTATATTAAATGGGAAAAGTTTAATATAGGATGAGATAGAGGAAAAAAAAAAAGAGAGAGAAGAAAATATTGAGCTCAACAATAGATCCTTATAAAATACCCCAGTCAACTACACCATTATGTGTTGTTGACTACACTACCCTAGGCTAAACCTAACTTAAAAATCTCTATGGAAAACAATCCCAACTTCAATTCTCTTCCAAATTCATTTCCTACCATAGTTAACTTCAATCATTTGTTTTATTAAGTATTAATCTACTTCATAACACATGAATTACACAAATTCCATAGCATTAGTTCCACTTCATTAAAACCTTAATTAAGCATTTTCTCCCCAAATTGAATCGAAGCCTACTCTACACTTATCTCCAATTTTGTTAATTAACAAAAGAGAAGAGCGCATACTTGTTGTTCATTTCTCAAGAAACACAAGTACTGACGCCTCTATGTGCACATAAACACCCTCAGTCCTTCTATCAAAATTCTTCATTAACTCCTTATCCTAGTTTAGAAAAATCGTAAAATTCCTAGGCTTAGAGAAAGGATAACATTTATCAATACTTTCACTTGTTGCCTTCTACACCAATTTATCAACCTTGCCTTAAGTTTGACAAATTCTTGTGCTAGAGTTTGAGAGGATTCTAAATAACTACTAAAGAGAAGAATCAAATGACCTTAATTTCCTACAAAAGATTAGAGAAAAAGGATAAAAAAAAAAAACCTTCGATTGAGGGAGAGTACTTGGAAAGGAAGAAAAGAAGAGAAAAGGTGGTAGTTTTTGTCTTACAAAAATTATATAACTAGTATCATATGATTAACAAGGCATGCTTGTTCACAAAATTGAGCTCAATTCCTATATCTAGTTCTATAATAAATAAAAAGAGTTCATTGACTTTAATTAAAAGAAGTTAAGGGGCCAAATTTACATAATTACCTTTTGTTTTAAATTTATCTGGGGCATTTTTTTTTTATGTATCAGTGTTGCATGTACACACTAAGAATAAGCAAAATTGAAGAAAATTATTTCTTTGTATAATGTTTTGGAGAATTATTTTTTATTTTATCTTATTTCTTAGTTTATTTTGGCAAATGTTTGTATAAATAAACTATGCATTCAACAAGAAAAAGAGAGAATGCTTTTTGTTAAGATTCCTTCTTCTTCTTCTTTTTTTTAATGAAATCAAGCTTATTTTTTATTAAATAATTTTTTTTTTCAATATGAAGGATTAATTATGAAGGTCTAACTCAATCAACTGAATATATTTGGGTTTTGTTGGTAACTTTGTTTATAAAAGGTTAATTATTTTTTTCAAACATGTTTGTTAAGAGACCTAACTATTTTCAATCAAAAACATGAATTTGTTCGGGCATAATCTAGTGGCTAAAATTTCATTAACATACCCTCTTTTAAGTGCTTTTTACTCATAATCTTATGTAACTAATTTTACTAAACAAATGTTTTATTGGAAAAGTATAAAAGGAATAGTATGCTTTCCTCATTTCCCCCAAAATCAACTTGATATATGAAAATCTGTCCACAAATTCTAGTGGTCCAATAGCTTTATTTAAGAAATTCATTTTGTCTAAGCACTTCAAGCCTTTGATATAACTAAGCATAAAGGGTTTTTTATTTAACAAGATACTAAACGTGGTTAAAAAAGCTTAAATTTGTAAATAAGAGGTCATGGATCCAACAAATAGTAACATTTTTTTACTTCTTTTGTTCACAATAACTAATAACGATAAATTTCATTCATTACAAAATTATAGTTAACTTAATAAATTATCTCAAATTACTATTTATTTATTTCTAGTACATCATAAATACTAATTACAATGTTAATAAAACAAATGTTTTACGGTCTTTCCACATAGAAAATTAATAAATAACAACAATCATATCACTTAATGTATTAATGTTTTCTTTTTTTGCTTTACTATTAATACTTTATTCAAATAGTTTTTCATATTTTATTTTTGTTGATAACAAAACTTAGACAAGTTTCACGTATCAATTTTATTTCTTTATAAATCGATACTTAAACTTCAAAATATATATAACATAACAAAAAGGTAAAAAGTTTCTTATTTTAGCTTATAACGAAATGCATCGAGCACCTTTAATTGTAAGTGTTGCAAGTGTGCTCACTAGCAAAAGCCTTTTATATGTATAAGATGCAACATAATTGCAACAATATACAAATATTTCCCTATATGCCCCTCTTAATTGTATGATTCCATGTTTGTGTTTGTAACTAAGTAGGCCATCAATATCATGTCTAAAGAATTTTCGACTACAAGAAAAGTATTGTGAGACTTGAATTTTATTATAGAGAGTTCAATTAATTTTTTTTTGTTGCCTAAGCTTGTAAAGTGATTGGCACATGTAAAGTAAGCTAGAATTGAAATTTTGAAGGAACATCATAAAGAATTAATAGTCGTTATTTGGTTGCATTTAACATGACATCGATAATAAATTAGGAATATATCTAAAATTATCAATGTACCTTACCATGTTATTATTGGTGTAAGGTCTCATGGTAAAATATGGAAACATGCAAAAGAAAAGACATATGAACAATTATCCTTTGGTGATGAGAAGGAATTTTAATTCTTTATTTAGTAGAAATAGAAATTTATTAAATAGTTATTACACAAACCAAACACAATAATAACTTTATAAGGGAGGAATGACAATTATATTCCATCCCTATATAACCAACTAAAGATGCTATAAGTAAAGAGTCTAAGAGATGTAACAAGACATAATAGAGATATGTCATTGAAAGCTTGATATAATTATGAAAAAATGTGTCAATTGCAAACCAGTGTTATGAGTTTCATAAAACCTTTATAAGGATAACAAATCCTCAATGGTAAAAGTTGGCAAGGTTAAGAGAGATGATTAATCACAAGGGGTTCGAGGTCTACTTTTTCTTTTGTTTCATCTCTTCGAAAACAATCACAAACACTTTTTTTTTTTTTTTTGGATCTACTCCCAAAAATTCAATGCGTAATCCTTGCATTCAATGTGTATTCCTAAATAATCTCCTTTTTCAATTATTCAACCATTTCATTTTTCTAAGAGCAATTTTAGCCAAATTAATCAACATTTATATGTTTTGATGCAACAAGAAGATATTATTTGTAACAAGTAGTTTTGTTAGTTGGTTAATTGATCACATTTTATTCATGAAATGGGTTAAATTGGTATTAATCTAGATACAACAAAATAATTCTTTTAGATCTAATGCACTTAATGGATCTAGTAAGTACTTTATGTCAAAATTGAGAAATTTTATGGCTCAAATCCTTAATACCCTCTTATTTATTACCTATGTTTACTACTTAAGCAAAACATTGTCACCTATTGTTATTAAAAATTTGAAAGAAACATCAAAAACAAAAGAAAGGAGGGAAAGTGACGAAGCAAGAGATGCAGAATTAGAAACAACTTTCAAAAGAAAGGGAATGAAAGAAGAACAAGGGGTATCCACTTAAGAAGATCCTTCTCCTCTCCTTTTTTTTTTGGAATTTTCCTTTACCCTTGTCTATTTACTTTGCATTTACAGTTATTATAACTGTTGTTGTGTAAAAAAGATTTTGTTTCATCAAAACAAACAATTAATCTAACTAAACTCAAAAATCTTAAGGAAATAATGGACTAAGTTTTTAATTACCAATCTAAACTTTCCTTCTACTCGATGTTTGGATTAAAGGAAAGAATTGGAAGAAAAAGGAAAATGGAAGGGAAGTGAGACTTTTAAGAAATTTTCTTTTATCTAGAAAAGGAAGGAAAGTGGAATGGAGGGATTTAAGAGGAAAAGTTTTCCTTAGGGTACATATTTTTCTCCTCTCTAAATACATTCCAATGATACTCTTACTCTTTAAATTCTTGTTATGTTATTGAGAATAATATAGTAATCAAATGCTCCTATACTCATTCATTTCTCTTTCCCTCAATCCAAACAAGAAAATGCACTATTTCCTTCTATTTACTTTTCTCTTTAATTCTTTTTCTCCATTTTCCTTCTCTCCTAATTTCTTTCCTCTTCCTAAACATAATATTAGTTGCCTACTTTGGAATTTCACTTCCAATTTTTTTCTTAAATTTTTTAAGTAACTAAGAATTGTGCTTTAATATACCATAGAAGCATATTCTCTCTCTCTCTTTTTATGTCTACATTATGACTTTTTTCAATATTTAGTGGAATGAAATTAACCGTTAACAAATGAATTCATTACCAAAAAAATTTCTACGTTTAAGCTTTTGTTTACAGGTTTTCTTTTTTTACTTTTTTCTTTTTGTTAACTACATGTTACAAAATTAGGAATAAAAGATTCAAATCCGTTCCATCCAAAGAGAGAATAGTGTTAATGCTAAGCTATAAGATCTTAATTGTTTACACTTTATAGGTTTTCAAGATAGCCAAATCCATATTCTTTGGTATTGTAAATTTGCTAAAATTACTTCTACTCATTTGCTACATAATTACTTTTCTACCCATATATTAATATTGACTTTTTCTTGTATAAGTGAACATCATAGTTTTTAAGTAGATATTAATAAGGGTCCCTTGGACACTACTTATAAGTATGGGTTGATATATCATAAAGCTAAACCGTAAATTGAAACAATTCAAATTGAATCAAATTGTTTTTAATAAATAATTTTTTTTTGTTTAAATATGAAAAAATGATGGAATAGCATATTAAAATATTAAACTTTGCCCTTACATAATTGACAACCTTCCTCCATTATAAAATATAAATACCAAAAAATTATTTATTTAATTATATTATTATTATTCTAAATAAAGTATGACTTGTTCAATCTTGCTTTGCAAAGTGTAAACTTTGGAGCTTTTTTTTCCTCTTTATTGTGCTTGGGAACTCTCCTAAGTGGATATTATCTACAAAAGATAATAAGTAGTCTCAAAGAAATGCCGATGAGGTTCCAGCATAATTATTTTAATACTTAAATCAATATAAATGTAATTGGAAAAATTATTAAGCTAAGGAGAGTATAAAAATTTTAAATTTTGAACCTGAATCCATTTCATTTCATTCTAAATTTATTTGTTTGTACCGAACATGACATTGTTTATTTCATACATGCGCTGAAGATAATGGATAAGTTTTCATTTCCTTTTAGCTTCAATCGCAGGTGCTTCGTTGATAGCTCATCTTGATTCAGATCATCTCACCAGGCCCCAGTCATACGCCATGTGGCACCGTCTCGCCCAAAGCTCAGGTATCCGTTTGAGTCCACGTCCACCTAGAAAAGTATTATTATTGTCCTAATCGTATGGACTGTGATAGAATACTGGTGTTGGTACTATTGGTCGTTTGTTAGGTGTTATGCTTGATCTTCGATGATGTCGAAGACGAGTGACCTTAATATTATGAAATCTCATTGAGAGAGAAAGAGAACCAAAATGGAAACTTTGTCGTCAGCTCAATCCCGACATTTCTTGTCAACGAACATCTCCAACAATACCCAGAAAATCCGACCACGCATTTTGCCAACTAAACCAGGAGTGGCCATTAAAACTTATAAAATTTCAGTTGCCCACAAAGAGTTCGACGAAATTCCTGTGTCGGACACTTTCGCATGGAATGGCCTCATCCAGTCCTTTCTCAACGCTGGCGATGTTAATCACGCCGTGCTTACTTATGAACAGATGCTTGTTCGTGGTGTTCGCCCCGATAAGCATACTCTTCCTAGGATTCTAGCTGCTTCTAGGCTTTGTGGTAGTTTATCTCTTGGTACGCAGCTTCATGGACATGCTATGAAGTTCGGTTTGTTTAGTGATTGTTATGTGATTACTGGATTGATTGAAATGTATGGTTGTCTTGATGGTGTTGATTCTGCTAAATGGTTGTTTGATAAGTTCTCTAGGAGGACTCTGGTTTCGTGGACTATGTTAATTAGATTGTATTTGAGGGAGAATAAGCCTAGATTGGTTATTGATTTGTTTAACAGGATGACGAGTTCGGGAGTTGGAATAGACAACGTGGCTTTGGCAAGTGCCATCACTGCGTGTAGGCAACTGAAGTCATTGTGGGATGGAAGGAATGTTCATGAGATTGCCAAAAAATGTGGGTTGGAATTCGATGTATTAGTGAGTAACTCACTTTTGCAAATGTATATCGATTGTGGCGGTGTTGAGGATGCTAGGGAATTGTTTAAGCAAATGCCCGTGAAGGATGTTATCTCGTGGACGACAATCATCCATGGGTATGTGAAGAGGGGAGGATTTAATGAGGGGTTGAAGCTTTTCCGGCAGATGAATAAAGATGGAATAAAGCCTGATGCACTTTCGGTAACCACCGTTTTGCCAGCTTGTGCGAGAGTTGCGGCTTGTAAACATGGGAAAGAGATACATGGATACCTAATAAGGAATGGGATTGAGATGAATATTAAAGTCTTCAATGCCATCATGGACATGTATGTGAAATCTGGTTTTATTGAATATGCATCGAAGATTTTTGCAAAAATGAATGAAAAGGATGCTATTTCTTGGACTGTGATGATATTAGGCCATAGCTTACATGGAAAGGGTACGCTTGGTGTGGAATTATTCCACAGGATGGAAAATGACGAGAGCGTGGAAACTGATGCATTAGCATATTCTGCTGTCCTTCATGCTTGCACCACAGCTTGTATGGTTGAGGAAGGGAAGTTTTACTTCAACTGCATTAGCGCACCCAACATCACGCACTGCACTATGATGGTAGCTCTACTTGCACGTGCGGGACTATTTAGTGAGGCAACTGCCTTTATTGAGGAATGGCAGCTTGAAAGGCGTGAGGATGTCTTGAAAGCACTATTAGACGGGTGCAGAATGCATCGAGAACAAAAACTAGGAAAACGCATTGCTGAGAAACTTACTGATCTAAAGCCTCTTGTTGCTGAAAATTATGTGTTATTGTCAAATTGGTATGCGCATTATGAGAAGTGGGATATGGTTGAAAAGTATAAAGAAACAATCAGAGACATGGGCGTAAAGCCTCAGAAGGCATACAGTTGGATAGAGTTCAGAAATAAAGTTCATGTATTTGCAACTGGAGATGTCTCCCATCCCAGATCAGAAAGAATATATTGGGAATTAAATCATTTGATGGGGAAGATGCAAATAGATGCATATTGGGATAATTTAGACTTCAGTCTTCATGATGTAGATGAAGAGCGAGAGTGCAATCCCATTGGACACAGTGAGATGCTGGCTGTCTCGTTTGGTTTAATCAGTAAAAAAGCAGGAACAACTATCCGTGTCACCAAAAATCATCGTGTTTGTCCAAGCTGTCATGTTGCTTTGAAAGTGATATCCAAACAAGAAGCAAGAGAAATCATTGTGAAAGATCCATTTTTGTTCCATCATTTTAAGGATGGAAGTTGTTCCTGTTATGACAGCTATTGACTCCAATTTTTGGCTCGGCAACATTGGATTCAGAGAGAGTTTCTTTATGGACAAAAATTCATCTTCTGCAGCTTGTTAGAAACACTGCAGAGGGGATATCTCTGACTTGTTGGCTGACTTAATAATTTTCTTTTTGGAGGCAAAATTCTTGGTGATGGGCATGGCTAATGCTGGTCTGTAGTACTGGATCAATCAGGAGTTGATTTGGCATATAACAGTTACCAATTAGTGCTGGTTGGCATATCCAGCACCTGTTCATCATATATTTAGAATCAAAGTGAGCCATCTAGATATGAGAAAACAAATTAGATTACATGACTCCGAAGGTTCATAAACCTTTATCGAGAGTCTACAAGAGGCGTATGCCTCATTCATAACCTCTAATGTAATATTGATGTGTATTATACTTGTAGTAGGTGTGTGTACATGTATTGTTGTTGGTGTTTTGTATTGTGCTGTTTGCTGTATGTTGTGAAGTGTGGAGTATGTGTGTTAGTAGGAGTCCGGTAGTGTGTCTAAAGTAGTAAGGGTAATATGGTAAATTGCAATAGGGAACTGGAAGGAAAAAGATGGAAGCTAGTTAGAAGCCTCAGTTAGTTACTACTTCGGAAAAGGAAGGAAAAAAGTGGTGAGGTCGCTTGATGACTCTGTACCATAATGGAGAAGAACCCTAGAGGGTGAATTGCTGCTCAATTGTGTGTGGTGACTTGTGAATTTACTCAGGTAATCTCTTGATCCAACATTATTGTGCATTGTGAAATCCTAGTCGTTATGTTAGAGCTGTGAAAACTTTGTGCTATCAAGGAGGAAATACAAATTCCTCATTCATCAACCGGTTGGGTGAAAAACACCAAGGTTAGCTAACAGAAGAATGAGACCCTTTGAGAAGGAAGGCTGACACAATGGTACCTTGTGATTGGTGTAATCACCCTCCACACCCTATACGGCAACTTTGCTCTTTAAGGTAATCGTGGTGCAAATGAACCTCTGCTTTCAAACGGAGGTAAGGCATTGTATGTTTCACTCCAATCCAAAAGCTCAATTCCAAGTCAAAATGTCGTGGGCTTAGTATGCTCAGCTTACCTGGTTAGCGGTATCCAGTCGGACGCAGTCTGGATTCCATACCTGAATTCGATGATCTCCGTTGACTTTGTGGGAGTGTATTTCTCTGTAAGGGGATCATGATGATGCATATACAATGAATCCAATGACCTCTAAGTTGACATCATGAGTAATTTTGTTGTTATTAGCACTAATTAATTTCATATTACGTTCAATGTAAACCCCTCTTGAAGATGTTTCTTCACTGGTGCCAAATCATAGAATTCGCAGGGAAAATCATGGAGTCTTCTGTTTGTCTAACTTAAGGGTAGAAACGTTTTATTGGAGGAAATAACGAAGCATCGCCAGCAGGAACTACAAGCATATGAATGTTCTCTCCTAGCTAAGGTAATGCTGAGATAAATAAAGATAACTAGCATGTTTTCTCTATAGATCCTATTCGGTTATAGCTACAAGTTGCAATCACTTGCTGCAGTAGCATTCCATTAACTTCCCAGAAATCAAAATTTGTGGAGCAGAGGTCTCATAAGCACTGACTATTGACAAACTAGAAATAACATAATTTGCAAATAAGCTCGTGAAACTCTATAAATCAAATTCATTGCTTTGAGGAAGCTCACTGTGTCCAGAGTTTGTCAAAGTGTCTTCATCCAACCAAGTTCAGATGAATTCTGAAACAGCAGCTATGTTGGGAGAAAAATGAACTATATTCAGTAACAGTGCTGACTGTTCTGAAAACCTGGGCACTGGTTGCTTTTTAACTCAACTGGATAAAAGTTTAGAGTTAAATTTCATGCTAGACCAACACAATCTATTTCTATGCAAAATTCAGCTCCTGCAACCAGATGGCATTTGCATGAGCAATTAAGTTTCCCTTCTGGTCGACCTTCTACGGGAAGAACCAGGAGCATCTTTCTCATTGTCATCTTCCCTCTCTCCACTGCCAACTTGATTACTGAAAGTGTCAGCAGCTGCTGGACGCGTACGTCTTCTTTCAGCGGCATTGACCTTCAAATTTACCGTAAATGAAATGTAAGACCATAACGATTGAAATTCTGATAATGGAGTGACAGCGGAGTAGTAACTACAAAGTATGAACATACCCTTGTTTTTTTGCCACCAAGAAGGATCTTATAGATCATTGTCAAGATGATGATTGCAATGGAAATGACAACACCAACCGCTATATTTGGTTGTGACTCTACCTTCCCAATGAGATCCTGCAAGGGATTGTAAGAAAATTGATGAATACAGCTTAAAGTGGCTGTGATCTTGCTAAATAGAAATTCATCCATATACCAGTATCTGTGTTTTGTAAGCCTCCAAGAAAGGCATATCTGCTATTTCGTATAGAAGGTCAGAAACTTTCTCCTGCATGAGTTGAAGAAATATGTCAGCTTCATCAAAGAATGTAATAACGAAACCAAAACAGTATAGAGATCAAGGCTCTACGCGGAAGCCTGTAAAGAAGTTGGGACCAGAAGCTGCTTCCTCCTGGGCTTTTTCGGTTTCAAATTTTGGCTTCCATCCCGTTTCCCTGTGAGCCTCTGCAACCTTCTCCTCTCTAGCAATCAGTATATTGTCAAACAACATGCCATTCTGCATTGTCCATATTTCGATGCCAATAGCAGCAATGGGCTCAAAGTTTGGTCGGTCAAGTTCAAAGTAATCAGGGTTCGGAATTTCTCGAGGTTTCCAGACGCCCTTGTAGTTCGGGTTGTCAATTAAAGGAGCATGCCACTTTCCTTTGTAATCAGGGTTCGGTTTCATTGGCCTCTTCCACTCACCACAACCAGGTGCAACGGCGCACTCCGGGTTAGGAACTTTTGGTGGCTCCCATGCGCCATCTTCTTCATCATACCAATCCTCAGGCTTTATAGCCTCAGGATCATCAATCTCTTCAGGCAAATCATCCAACCACCCCTCAGGCTTCTTAGCCTCCTCATCTACGATTTCTATAGGAGCATTCTCATCCCAATCGTCCGGCTTCACCGCATCTGGATCTGGAATCTTTTCTCGCTCATCCCAGTCCTCTGGCTTCTTTTCATCTGGATCAGGAATTGTCTTAGATGGAAGCAGTGGTGGGTCGAAATCATCAGCTGCTAGGAAATTGGCTGTTGTCTTCTCCTCTCCATCTATTAATATCTTGAGGTCATTATTAGGTTTCAATATAGCAGTGTAGACATGAGAGAGCTTATCCGAAGGCACATATGGAGGATTCCTGAGATGGTGCTCAACTTCTTCTCCAGTTATAGGATTTTTGTGCTTGAAAATGAAATGCACCTTGTTGGTGATACCGCATCTATCGGGTCCAAACATGATGGAGTAGGGAGACTCGTTATCAAATTCCTGCACTTTCCATCCAGCGTCCTGGGGTCGGAGGTACTTTATGTAGGCACCACCGCACTCCAGTCCATCCTGTAGGCGAACCTCATACTGTAGGACAACTGTTCCATCCTTAAGACCCACAGCCTGATCAAGCTCTTTCACAATCGCATATTTCCTTGCCTTCTCACTCACAAGAAGCCCATAATCTTCATGTCCGTCACTCTTTGAGTGCTTCCATATACCTGAATGTGAATCCACCAAGACTCCAATCACTCCAACACAATTTCAAATGCATGCCCATTTCCTACTTGTGTATGCATAAAACCGAAGATATTTGCCACATGATGGTCCAAGTATGTCTTGCTTATTTATATCAATTCTTAGTTTCTCATTTCTTTGGCAAAAAAAGAATATCATTTTAAAGCAGGATAATTAGTCCAATGTGGTTGATTGTGAACATCATAGTTGAAACAATAATATAGAACTTGCTGCAAAGAATAAAAGGCAAGGTAAGAGATAATGACTAATATTTTCATAAAATGATACATATGAAACCATGGCTTACGAAAGAGTTCCAGTGGTTTTCTGTTTTATTACTTTCAACAAGTAATTAATAAGAAAACTTAATGGGACCCAGCCCCTTTCTTTCATTTTAGGCTTTTAGCTACATAAACTAAACCCCCTTATATGATAACTTGCTAAATTAGCTTTGGAGGCAATCCCAACATATTATATACAAGTTAATAGACTCCCTATCAAAACTCTCAACAATATAAATAGAATTTTGGGGAATTTTGTTTGGGGAGATTTTGAAGACAAATCATGGACGCATTGGATAAGTTGGGATAAGATTACCCAAAGGAAAGACCAAGGTGGACTAGTCGCAAAAGTTTTAAGAGCTTGAAATGAAGCTTTCTCCACTAAAAGGTTCTGAGATTGCACTCACAAGAACAACTTATGGACTCAATTTTTGCAATACAATATAGAAAATGCTTCAACAAAGTTCTGATCTATCAATACAAAATAATATTAGTAGATCTTGGTGGCTAGATTCTAGGATATGGATGGAATATTAGTAGGGTAGATGTAGTTGTAGCCGAATTGTAGGCTATTTAGTAGGGCTTAACCTACTGTATCAATATGGGAATACTTCAAGTGAAAATCTACCTAGATTCAAGAGCTGTTGACAATTTACTACATTGCAACTACAATTTTCAATAACAATATGCTAATGTTATATCTGCTTTTAGGGAAAGGATATCAAAGATAAGGAAGCATAGGATTGAAGTGAGACCTCAACATCACAACCAAGTTGTTGATGAATTATCTGTCTTAGGGCATGCTTTAGAAGACTTTTTTGTGTTTTATTCCTCCTAATGGTATTATAAATAGTACAAATAGTATGAGGATGAATGTAATGTACATGGAGCATGATTTTCCAATTAAGTCTAATGATGTTTTGTATTTGGACAGCTCTAATATAGAGCCCACAGATGTTATGCATGGCCCTAACTATCAAGGGTTATAGGATGTTATATAACATCCAACATTAACCAGAAAAAAAAAAACCTATATAATTATAAATAGATAAAAGAAATAAGTAAATAAACAGTTGTGTTTTCATCTTTCTAAATTTTCCATGATCTAAAAACTTGGTTATCTCAAAACAATTAAAAATTAATTATTTATCTATACTATGTACATTACTATTATTTGTATTTGTTAACAATAATTTGTGTTATTCATTAACATTTAACTACAAAATGTGATTTAGTGACATATGTAAACACATTACAAATATATTATGTATACATACATGCATACATGCATATATATATATATAGACACACACTCTACAACACTACAAAACTATAAAACTAATATATAGGCAATGCATTTGATATCAATGAAATTTCATACTATTATTTGTATTTGTTGACAATTTTTTCAAAAGCATAATACACAAAGAAAAAATATTTAAACAAGGACCTAATTTAAAAAAAAATGTTTTATTGCTAAAAAGAATTAAAAAAAAATGCATTACTAATTTGATAGAATATGACATAATATGATAAAAGAAATCATGTCTATTAATGTAGATATATTCATAAAGTTTGTTCACTACGCAATAGGTCATTGACATCTTTGAAACTATTTAATTGGAGTCAATTAAATTGCCTCAACTTAAGCAAGATGAATTATGAAGAATGTAATTGTCCAAAGAAAAAAAAAAAAAGCACTAAACTACCATGCTGACCATGTCTTAAGAGAATTCTTTTATTGAACACATTGATAAAAAAATTCCACTTCATGGATCTTACTAAGTGAGTGTTTTAGAGTTAGATTAAGAGGACCTATAGCTTGAATATATATCTTTCTTACTTAAATTCAATCAGTCATGAAGCGATGAATCAAAATGAGATGTCTAGAAAAATAAGACAAGATGATGAGTAAGCAACAACATCAACCAAATATTCATCACAAAAATAAAAGAGAAAAAAGAAGAAGAAGAAGAATCTGATTATATTTTACCGCTAAATACAAGAATAAGAAAGATAAAGATAGAAAACCATGTCACAAATATGAATCTTTTCCGGAAAATTAATAACAAAAGCTCTAATAAATCTATTTAATATATTAAGAGCATCACAAAGGATAATAACTCAACTAAAAAAGAAAAAGGGACAACCAAAGTAGTATTATAGATATTATTAAATGTTGTAGGTGCCATTTGTATGTCAAAGAAATTCATATATATGCTTATCCCTTTCTTATCCTAAAACTATGTGTAGATGCAATTTTGTCCATGTGCTTAAGTAGAATTTAATATGATAAATCATAATTGTGAAAATGGATTGAATGATTATTCCATAAAGGAAAGACACCACGGAAACTAGAGTTAAAAATTTACAATATAAAATATAATAGTAGCCATTTAATTGGAAATTAGAAACAACTAAAGCAAAATATAAATTTCAAAGAAAAAAAGATAGTTGAGTTGTTTCACAAGCAACATAGCTAGTTTGAGAACTAAAACATATATAATTAGAGTGAGCACATAAGTTTGTGTGCATGAAAGTTGTGTGCAATTTTATGCTACGATTTCAACATGTCATTAAATCATATGCTAGTACAATAAGTCCTTTCAAGTTAACATAATATCTCAACTATAAGTAAATGTGTTTTGAATGACTTTAGTTACTCGATCAAACATACATAATTATCAATTACTTTAATTTCAACCACTTACAAATAAAAGGAAAGCATGTTGTGGAAGAAATAGATCATCATATGTTTGAAGCAAATAGCAGAAAGCTCAAATTGTAATCTAACATACTATAGATGACCAAATATTGGTAAATGCAAAAGGGAACAAAAACCATGTGAAAGCAGTATACATGTAGAACCAAATAAAACTTGAAAAGTCAATTCATATGTTTACACTTATATTGGCATTAAGCACAGAATAAGATAGTTAATGTATGAAAAGTAAAATTGTATCTTATAAAATAGATGACGATGATAATGGAGTACTAGATCTTAAAAGGAAATAGTAAACAAAAATAATGGTTATGCATCAATGGTTCCTTTTCTTTTTCTTCCACATAAGGCAACAATACCAACAATGGAAATGAAAATACCTTGGCCACTTGTTATCTTATTCATCTTTTCAACATACATTTTAATAGACCCTCAACATCTTACATGTTTATTATTGTACCATGTGAAAATAAAATTAATGTTATCCCTAATTACTACAATGAAAACGCAATCTTTGCATGTAATTACATTACGGCAATCTTGCTATATAGTGATGAATCCATGCTAAATAGCACTTTTCATGAAAAAGCATACCTATACATTATCGTAAAGTAAATACTTTAATGATAGATCACAAAAGATATTCTAATATCGGTTTTCTGCAATTTAAATGAAATACAAATCTATTACTATAGATCTTACCATTGTATTCCTTCTTTTCAGATACAATCCATCGTCCTTGAAAGTTCTCATCAAACGATTCATAGAATATCTACACAAAAGAAAAAAAAAACCAAAAAAAGGACACACATTTCAAATAGATCTTATATATTTGATTAACTCATCATATTAAAACTACATGTGTAAAGTAAATTGCCAAATACCACGTTAGAAGCTTCAATCTGTATCAATATGGAGCTAATGAGCAAAATTTGAAACATTTGTATTCGTTCCATCATCACTCTTATACAATTGCGACATAATAGTGAAAACAACAAACCTAGGTGGAGGGAGAACTCAGATGTAGGACAAGGATGAGTGACACAATGAAAAAATGGTTAACAACTTTATAACAGAATTCCGATTACTTAGTTGTTGAATGGTGAGATATTGTGGTCATTTTTTACTTTACACATGGTGAGAAGTTGTTTAGAAGGGTAGGAATAAATTAATAATATATCGACATATTGCACCTATTTGAAAGATACTACTAGATTGACAAATAGTTAATTTTAGATAGAATTATAAAGTTTCTTTAGGTAATGAAATTTAAAAATGGAATGTAAGAATGACCTACTCGATTTTTTCTTTCTACTCACACACATGCGCACCATTATTTCCCTCTACCTACACAAAAATTTTCTTTTTTTGTGCTGATACAGTCCAAAAAAAGGATTCCTTCCATCCTCTCTCTCTCTCTTAGACTTCTATATTATCATATATGTGTCACATATTATAAGTTATATATATATAAGTGCATGTCATTTATATAGGGATAATTATAAATACATTCTCCAAACTATTGATTAGGTATGAATAAGCCCTTTAAAATCTTAAAGTGCAACCCCAAACTATTGTTAAAATCTCAATACTATCAATAAAAGAACCATAGGAAGGATTTTAGGTATTGTTACGATATGTCGCATATATGTACATTTTCAAAAACTTTGGGGATGTAAAGTCACCTAGTGAGTTCCATTATTTTATAAGTTATATGATACAAGCAAGGTCCGTATAAAGTAACACACAACAATTCCATGATATATGCTAATTGTAAAGAGGTATTCTTTTTATAATTTAAGGATTTATAATTGAAAAGAAAGAATTTTTATATTTATGACATTAACAAATCAATTTGATTGATAAGTTAAAGAACACCACAATCAAATTAATTTTAACTGCGGTCTTGTTAAATTTAATCAATAAGTCAATTTACACCACAATTAAAATCCAATAAATAGTCAATTAATAGACAACCGATATAATGCACAATAAACCTAATAATCAAGGATGAGGTTCACCACAATTTATAGTAATAGATTGATAAGACCAGTTCTATTGAAATAAAACCACCCAATATGAAAAGAAATGAACATTGTTCATAAACCTTGATAACTTAAAAAAGTTGTCTATTCTTTAACATAAAAGAGTTAAACACTAACAATGAAACGTTAATGGCAATCTTATAAATAAAGAATAAGAGGATACAAATAAAAGGATAAATTCATCAATAATGAAAAACAAATAGAAAAGATTCATCGTGTGCAACATGATCACCAACATAGCCATGTGGGTGACCATGTATCTCATTGGTCATCATTGTTGCTCAACACAATCATATTGTTGACCATGTAGGTTAACACCCTTAAGAATAACCCTGGGAACACTGTCGTGTAGTTAACTATGTATCTCTCCTACAACTTTCTTATTTAGGTTCCTAGTTTCTTAATTTGTCTTCCATTCATCTTTGATCCTTGATAAAATGTTCTAAAAACTTGATTCCTATCATTATATATATATATATCACACATACCCATATCTTTTCTTTTTCTATGGGTTAATTACAAAAAAATAATTAAATTTTTATGCTTTACATTACTACGTTTTTTTTTTCTTTTTAATTGCACAACCTAAGTTTCACATTTTCACTTTGCATAGCCATGTTATTATTCCTCCTTCAATCACATAACCTCAACTCTTCCACCATCATTAATAGCTTGAATTGGTAATCTTTTAGTACACAAGCTGGTTATTATAATGAATAGATATTTATTATGTTATATGAGATTTAGCATATCGAGCATCTTGTATAGTATATAATATAATTGAATATATAACTATTGATATATATCATTTATAGATAACATATTACATATAATACAACACACATGTCATATACCATAAGCTATTTATATATTATATGTGCCACATATATATAGTATATAACGTACGTAATATAGAATACATGATGCATCTTGTAATATACAATATATATAAATCATGATATATTATAACACCATATTTTATGACATATGATACATTATGTATTATTGTGAACAAGTTATATATCACATTATATTATATGTTACACGACATATATGTAATATAATTTAGCAAACCTAATATCTTAATATAATTCATTATAATACCTATAATATATCTCATATATATATATATATATAAATATATAATACACACATGGTAAGATATGTTCTATATCATTACATACATTTCATATACTATAAGTTATATATATACATCATACTTACTATATATATATGTTTACTTATAGTACTTAGTATATATGGTATTGAATGCACATTATACAATATAATATGTAATATATAAATTATAACATATATATATATATATGTGTGTGCATGCACGCACGCGCTTTTTCTCCTTCTTTTGGCTTTGGTCTTAATTTGAGTTATTTTGGTTTACATTCAATTGGGGGTAGGTGGTGGTTGATGGTAGTAGTAGATGATTAGGGTGGTTAGAGCTTGATGGTGTGATTGGGAAAATAGCAGGGTGGGTGGTTGTGGATTGGTCTATTCTTGGTAGGTGATGCTAGAGACAAAAGAGAAGGTGACCTAGATCTAGGGATGATGGCCTAGGAGTTAATACTTTGAAAATAGGAGTTCCCTGGCATTCAAAATCCGAATCCCCACTAATCCATTTACCTTGCAAGAAAATATTCAAGAATCAAAATATTAGAAAATCCTAATTAGAATACGAATAAGGATAGACAATAAAAAGATACTAACCCATGAGAGTCAACAGAAAAAAAGAGGGAGAGAGAATAAAGAGTGTATGCTTGTCTTTTAACATTTGGAAAAAAGAATTCATGTGCCTCTTTAATTTAACTAAGCCAGACCTTTTAGCTATCAATTGGTACTTTCATTGCCTTACAGATTTAAGATTCATCAGGGTAGAAGGAACTAAGAGGTATAGCAAAGTTACAAGAAGATGTCTTAAGTTAAAATACCAAGATTCTAGATTACAAGATAAAATAGAAAGATTGTATTCATACATGCAACATGTTCTTTAGTTTGTTAAGCAACAAATGGAGAATCATAGTAGTTGTAAATAGACAAACTACTTCATCACATTCTTAAGATCATTTTGTGGGGTCTCATAATTCATACATTTAAAATATCAAATTAAATCTGCTTAAGTTTTCTGGACATGATCCACTAGCATGGAAGGTAAAACAATTCTTTTAATTTCACAATGTTTTTGGTTATGAATGTTTGAAGATGGTATCTTTTACTATGGATGACAAAGCTTTAAGTTGGTATCAATGGCTTTTCAGAAATAATCTCATTACTATGTGGCCAACATTTCTTCAAGCATTGGAACTTAGATTTGGCCCTTCTTTATATGAAGATTATGAGGGTAACTTAAGCAAATTGATGCAAACAATGTCTGTTACACAATATCAACATAAACTTGAAAACCTTTCAAAAAATGTTACGAGTCTTTCAAAAAATTTTCTCATGAAATGTTTCATTTCCGGTTTTCAACCCTTACTACAATAAGAGGTTCATTCATTTCAACCTACAAGTTTACTTTAAGCCACAAGTTTAGCAAGATTACATGAATCCAAATTTCACCAATATTCTAACTATTCCTTTGCAAATTCATTTCCTCAACCATCACAATCTTTTTCATCTAAACTTGCTATTCAACTCAATTGCAAAAACCTTTTTTCCTTCTAAAACCACAAACCCAGTTAAACTATCAAACTCTTCTTCTCTTTCTACATCCATACCAAAGAAACCATTACCCTTCAAGAAAATGACAATAGAAGAAATGAATGCTAGGCAAGAAAAAGGTCTTTCTTATAATTGCAATGAAAATTTTCATAAAGGCTATGTTTGTAAATCAAAGCTTTTATTGTTGATTGAACTAGAAGAAATTGATCCTTTGGAAAATATTGAATTAGAAGTTTCCGAATGTTAGAATGGAAATAACGATGAGGATACTACGGAAATAAGCCATCATGATTTATTAAGAATGCATACTCCTAAAACATTAAAGTTGAAAGGGTTGATTTGAGGAAAAGAACTACGTGTATTAATTGATTTAGGTGGCACTCACAATTTTATACAAGAAAAGGTTGCTAGACTTCTAAATTTATCAATTCTTGCTTCAAATTCATTTCATGTAATGATTGGGAATGGTGAGAGACTTACTTGTTCAAGAGTATGTAAACATGTGCCTTTAAAACTCAATAATTTCGAGTTTTTGGTTGATTTTTACGTGCTGCCTATACAAGGTGTAGAATTGATTTTGGGTATTTAACGGCTAACCACATTAGGTCCTATTACAATTGATTACTCTGCTTTAACAATAATGTTTTTCTAGAAAGGATAGACAATAATGTTGAAAGGAAATACGGCTATTGATCCAAAGTTAATAGAGCATCATCAATTACAGAAATTGATGGAAGTAGATAATGTGGCTTGTTTGTTTAGCTTAGTGGCTCGGAAAGAGGATTCACCTATTGGTACCACCTACAATAATGCAATTGAAGCACTACTGAGTAGATTCCAAAGTGTGTTTGAGACTCCTTCATCATTGCCTCTTTTGTGTGATTTTCAACATCACATACATTTAAAAAAAAAAAAGTCTCAACTAGTAAACATTCGACCTTATCAATATTCGTGTCACGCCTTGAAAGGGGGCCTAGAAGTCTCCACTAAAACCATTATGGCACGTGTACACCCGTTACATGATGATCGTCTTACGTGTTAGAGATCGTAAGACTCTGAATAAATAATTGCATTTACAACTAATCATAGTACATATAATTGGATAATAAAATACGACTATGGATCTCGTACCCCTCGGTCAACCAAAAGAGTCGGTATCCCTTACCAATCAGTAAAATAGGATAAACCCTAAGTTTCTCAATTTCAAATTCTATTCACATGGGGGTCCTAACATTTCATCTAAGTAAATCTATCATTCACAATTCTTACTTTGTTGTTTTGGTCTTCTAAAACTCTCA
Source organism: Laguncularia racemosa (assembly GCA_037954665.1). Classification (NCBI taxonomy): domain Eukaryota; kingdom Viridiplantae; phylum Streptophyta; class Magnoliopsida; order Myrtales; family Combretaceae; genus Laguncularia; species Laguncularia racemosa. The sequence continues at coordinate 5,480,275 of JBBMOL010000014.1, read as the reverse complement.
ATACTTCACATCTTATCCCATCCTGCACTTTCGTAATCGCTACCTACAAAAGAGTCTGTGAGGGGGTAAGCACACTATGGCTTAGTGAATGGGATGGTAACACTTTCAATGCTACGTACACACAAGCAATATCAAATTAAGTTATCAAAAGATATGCTATGCATGAGCAATCATATGAATGCATCATCTCACGTGGTCTTCCAGTAACCAATGTAAAGTCTAGGGTTTACACCTCCCCTTGACCTTGGGTTGGGGATTCTGAAGCCACCATTAGTGCCCAGGTCATTACCCGATTTATTTATCTTATCACTTTATTAATTATGATCTCTTTTTAACTCAACAGTGAATGCTCCCATACCTCTCCGCACCAAACAAAGCAAAACCCTCGAGGACAGACCAACTCGAAACCGTCAAGGCGCGACAATCCCCTAATCACTTAGTTCGCACTTAGTGGAACAGTAATCCTCTTAATTACCTCGGCGAGCCCTATAGCAGTGATGGCCTTCAATCTCATGCAATGTCTCATGAAAATGCATGTCAAGTTTTAATCTTGTCCTCGCACTTTAATTGATTAATTTAAAGTGATCAAACAACATATATAATCAAAATCAATTCCCAATCATACCATAGAGGTAAACATCAAACATTCCATTTCACACCCATCACAACAAGCACAGATCATGCCTTTATCACTCAAGACAGACACTGAACCCAAACCCCATGGATATAGACCTATCCAATTTTACAACAGGTTAAATTAACTCGGTACCTCTCTATGCCATTTCTTTTAAATGTCAAACCGCTCGGGTTGACTTATAATCATCATATCTAACACCTCTGTGTCATTTATCTTACATGTCAAACCAACTACTTGGGGTTGATTTATAATCATCATCTCTAACGCTTCTGTATCATCGCACTTCTCAAGTGCTCTATCATTCTCACACTTTCGAGAGCCAGAAAGGTCGTCTCGTATTTTCCTTTTGATGACCTCAAGACATTTGTATATAATATACATATATATATATCTACATATATATATGTTCGTGACACATCTTTACTTAAGGACAATTTACTTGACCCTTTCCCTTACGCACTTACAAGGGTAAGAAAATAGGACCGTTGAGTTGTAAAAATCAAAGTTGCACTCATGATTTGGTATGGTTATGTTCATGAGTGTATTTCGTAAATATAATAGGAAAATAAGTTTGTTTAAGTATATGTATACACAGTTAGGAACCAACTCTGATATGTATATATAATGATACCTATATACCCTATTTCAACTAAGCACACCTACTCGATGGCTATAGAAGGAAAAGCGAAGTTTCTATGTTCTAGTTTGTTTTGGAAGAAAACAATTTTTAAAACATGCGTTAAGCTTATGGTAATAGCACTAGCGATATGATGCTAGGTGCTATCATTAAGGTAACGGCATCTATATCCTCCGACCATTCATTTCTCTACACTCTTCACGACTTCTTTCTTAACTCATTAATCCCCACTGCATAACTCAACTCAATAACAATCACATCAAATAGCAAACACAACAAATAACAATTTCACATGCATAGCATTCAACATACAACACAACATAGTAGCATATCATTAAGTTTTCCACTCACATGTTTAGGGTTGTCGTAGCCTTAACCGGAGTCAAGCGATTCCAACAAGTAACTCCTTTGCGTTCTTCTTGAAGTTAGTGTCCTTCTGTGATGTTTCCTCAACCCAATCATAGAAAGCCGCATCTCCACTTGACTTTGGTAACTTTCCAGGTCTTGATATGTGTACTCTGCTCATCTTGCGGTTGATGGCAAGGTGTGAAGTTTCCTCTTTAAGGAACTTTGGGCGAACAAGATTCAAATGTTAAACTTCCTACGAATCTGTGCTTCCAACACCCCAAGTTGTTGTGATCAACCATCTGCTTTCTTTGTGTAGAAGTCAAGCAATGGAATGTCTTCGACTTACCAAATTTGGAATTCCTTCTTCCGTATATGCAAGATACCCTTGGAAAAGACAACCGAAGACCTTGCATGAAGGTATTTAGCAAGAATGATCTTCCTCAACATCCTTTGAACATTCCATTGTGAAATCCATTGCATTCCAAATATTCCCCAGGCCATCATCTTGGATGTTGCTTGAATCATTTCCTTCACCATCTACACCATCATAGATGCTTCTCTTGTCCATGAGCATCTTTGAACCTTGCATTTATCCAATTGTCTCTAATATCTTCCAACGAACTACTTATAGGATAACCCGCAGGATTTAACAGTCCTTAAAGGTTTTGTATCATCTTCTTTCTTCTCTTCTTTGTTGATATTTCCACTTACGGGTTCCTCATACTTTCTACTGGTTTTCATCCCCACTCACGCTTCCATCATACATACACCAACCTTTCCCACACATCACATGCATACCAACATATTCTTATCCATATACATACACACTCCGCACACCACACACGCACCTATACAAACATACACACAAACCGCATCTACCACACACTATCCATATGCATACACTCCCTCCACACACATCACATATCATCTTACACACACACATTTCGCATACCATCACCTACACTTACACACATCCCTATACACACTTTGCATTATCACCTACATTTACACATATCTCCATATACATCACACTCACCGTCACATACACCATCTTCACATGCACTACACACTTTCATTCCCACACACATATATACACATCCTTATACATACACCATACACCATCATCTATACATACATACATATCTTCTTTCACACACACACATACACATCTTCCTTCACACGCACACACATATGTATCTTCCTTCACGCACACACTCACATACATACCATCTCATACTCATACATACATATTCCACCTACGCCATACTCTCCTCATACTCATACACACACTCTCACACACACCTACTTCCTTCACCTGCACATACATACTTCTTCACACACATACAAACACCATCTGTCACCGTCATTGCTATCACTGTTGCTGTCAAACTCTTCTCATCTCGCAAACACGGCTGGCCGGAAATAGGGAGGGACGAGTAAGAACAAATCAGGTGCGGCTTAAGGAAGGACAAGGGTAGATGGAGATGTTGCTGCTGTGGTGGGTCGTAGCTGCGGTTATTGTGGTCACCGTTATCATTGCTGTTGCTAAAGCCTCCATCGTTGGGAAAGGAGACAAGACAGACACAACGCCAAGCCACTGCCCATTGCTATGTCGTCGATGCCACTACTGCTGTCATTGTTGCTATTGCTACCACGATTGGAGTTGCCGTCGCCACGAGACATAGCTGAAGAAGACGCAGCTCCTCGGAGGTGAAGGAGAGGGACGCGGCCATAAGAAGAAGAAAAGAAAAAGAAAAGGACGAAGGGAAGGAGAAGAAAGGGAGGGAACGCGGGGATACCCGGTTGAAGCTAGGAAGAAGAAGAAGAAGAAAAGAAAAAGTAAAGGGAAGAAGAAGAAGACAAGTGCAGTCGGGGAGGAAAAGTAAGGCAGGAGAAGAAGAAGAAGAAAAGAAAAAGAAAAAGAAGAAAGAGGGAGTGAGGGACAGGACGGGCTAAGGGCAACGTGACCAGCACTGACTTGCTGCTGCCATCAGTCTGATGTGACGGGTGGATGAGACAATGGTAGAAATATTTTTTTTTTAAGTTATGAATATATATTATATTATATTATATTATATTTTGATTATATTTTATATTCTAAATGCCTCCATTTCATTATTTTGCTCGCGTATAAAATATCTTTAAATTTTATATTTTTAGCATTTTATTATGAATACTTATGTCTAGCTAATCTAATCATCCTGAATATAAATATTTACTCAAATTTTCTATTTAAAATTTCTAGATCTATAATTTAAATCAATTTCATTATTTATCATAATATTGTTTAAAAATTCTGTTTCAGAGAATTTATTATTCTATTTATTTCCTTTAATTTTTTATATAACTTTTCGAAATTTTTAAGACTTCACAATTCGTATTTTCAGAAGAATGAGATTGAGAAATTGGTCAAAGAAATGTTGGAGTCAAGAGTTATTCGACCAAGTACGAGCCCATTTTCTTCACTAGCATTGTTAGTAAAGAAAAAGGATAGATCATGGAGGTTTTATATATATTGTAGAGCGCTTAATCAAGCCATTATTTTGGATAAGTTCCATATCCCAACAATTGATGAATTGTTAGATAAATTCAAAGGAGCCACTATTTTTTCTAAGCTAGATCTTAGAGGAAGATATCATCAAATAAGAATGTTTTCTAATAATATACATAAGATAGCCTTTAGGACACATGAAGGCCACTATAGGTTCTTAGTAGTGCCTTTTGGGTTGTCAAATGCACCATCTACCTTGCAAACGATAATGAATAGTATTTTTAGACCTTATTTGCACAAATTTATCATTGTTTTCTCTGATGAAATTTCAATATATAGTACTACTTTTATGATCATATGAAATGTTTGGAGACTACTTTACAATGTTTGAAAGATAATACTTTCTATTTTAAGAAGTCAAAGTGTTCTTTTTCAAAAAATAAGATTGATTACTTATGCCATTTTGTTACAACAAAAGGTGTAAGTGTAGATCTGGCTAAAGTAAAAATAGTGCAAGAATGGTTGAAACCCGATGGGTGTCGAATCCAACAAAAATAAAAACCTACTCCTAGATAATTATATGATTTGTGTATAGTAGTGAGTAAGGTTGTATCCACAAGGATTGGTTAAATATATTTCTATTAAAAGAGAATAGAGAGGAAAAGAAGAATGGGGGGGGGGGGGGGGGGGGGGGGGGGGTTTGTTTGTGAATCAAAATAATACTGAAATCAAATAATAAATTTGAATAATGATAAAAGCCTAGCCAAAGGAATCAAGATAGTTTAATTCTAGGAATTGATCATCGATGCAAATATTTTTCTATCCTTTATCCAAGATAAACTGGTTATGGTTATTAACAAGCTCTAATAACTTATCTCTCCTTACTTTCTTGATAATCAAAACATGCTCTTCGATTATTTCTCTTATTGATTAGACAACCCTAAACAAGCTCTTAGGATTTAATCTATCAATAGCATTACAAACAAGAGAGACTACCAATTCATGCCAACAGATTATAAGATAACCTATTTAAACAAGATCATATATCTCCATAACATAAATTTGACTATCTATTTTATAATCAAACATGTTATTGTGTCACCGAAACTAGAGCTATCAAACAATTACGGGTTTGACGTACTAGTTGACAGTATATTATCTTGCTAATTGAGTAGAAGAGCTCTAATTCATACCAATCAACAAAGATAACATTGACAAAACTTCCAGAAGATATATAAATATCCGAAAACAAAGAATAGAATAAAGGTAAATCAATTAGATCTCACAATTCGTGAAGAATTAAACTTCAATGATCCTTTGGCTAGAAAATCTACTTAGCTACACATGTTCATCCTCAAAACGAAAATTAAAAGTGAAAACATGAAAAGTCTTTGTTTCCGATTTCCCTTGCTCTGCCTCTCCTTCTTCCTTCTTGTCCAAAAAAGTAATCCCCATCTCTCCTCTAGGGTTGGTTCTATTTATATTGTTAAGGGCATGGCAGAGGATCTTTAGCTAGCAAGATACGAATATATCTTTCCTTTTTCAAGTAAATCTCGAGAAGGGAATAATCGTCCGCCTGGCACGCCCACCAACACGGCCAGATTTCGAACCGTGCCTTCCTCTGTTGATAATTCACATATCATTATCCTTGTTCAGTGTATGCCACGACTTCTACCACGGCCAGATCTCAACCCATGCCTTCCTTTGGTCGATGTTCCACAATTTCTCATCCTTGTTCAGTGTATGGCACGGCTTCCACCACGACTAGATCACAAGCCGTGCCTCTCTCTATTAATAGCCCACATTTCCTCCTTGTTCAGTGTATGGCACAGCTTCCACCACGGCTAGATCACAAGTCGTGCTTCCTTCTGTTGGTTCTTCAAGACAGATACACGGCCGTGTACTTCAACCGTGTATGTTTCTATTGATTCCAAACCAAGTACACGGCCATGTACTTCAAATACACGCCCATGTACTTTCCTCTAGCGGTGTAAATCCTTGTTTTGATCCAAATTGTAGATGACTTCTTTAAATCACTTGAATTAGCACTCTTGAATCCATTAAACCTGATTTATCACCATAATAAAATTAAGTATCATTTCCTTATGATTTCTATAAAATCAATAATAAATTAACACAATTCATACTATAAAAATTGAGTATAAAATGGCTCTATCAAAACCTTCTAGATAAACTTAGTTAAGAGGGTTTTAGGCAAAGAGGGAAGCCCAACGAATGTCAGATGCAAAGCCCCGCACCTCATTAAGATCATATTGGCATACTCTCCCTAAAAGAAAAAAAAAAGCAGACCCCATTGAAGACGAGAGTGAGGTACAACAAGGCCATTTCTGTCCACCGCCCTTCTCACGAAGCCGTACGTGGACGTTACCGCTCATACAGCTCCCAGCCAGCAAGCAGTTAGCCTTCCTCTACAAGGAATGGAAGTGTGGATGAATCGACATCAAGAATTCGGTTTTTCTTTATTGGAGATTTGTAAGGAATTATGCTCACATAACTACTCCATTAACTAATCTTTTGAAAAAAAAGTCGCTTTTTGTTAGAATGAAGAGATAGAAGATGGATTTGAGAAATTAAAACAAGTACTCCTAAATACGCCTGTGTTAGCCTTGCCAGATTTCACTAAGACATTTTATGTGAATACAAATGCATCTAAAATGGGAATGGGAGTAGTACTGCTTCAAAGGACTCAATTGATTGCATTTTTTAGTAAAAAATTTAGTGTTTGACTACAAAAAAACTAGTGCTTATGTTAAGGAGATGGTGGTTGTGGTGAAAGCAATTAAAAAGTGGAGACATTATTTATTGGGATGCCATTTAATTATACAAACAAATTAAAAAATTTTAAAGGAAATATTAACTCGGAATCTATAGACTCTAGAATAGCAACAGTATTTGGTGAAGTTGCTTGATTATGATTTCAAAGTAATGAAAAAACCAAGGGTCAAAAATAAAGTGGTAAATGCACTTTCTAGAAGCTTTTATGAGGAGTTCCATATGTTTGCTATTTCCATGCCTTCTTTTAACACTATTACACTAATTAAAATAGAGTTTCATATTAAACATAGAGTGGAAACTAGTTTTGACAAATTGTGAAGATGGCAAATCCTTATCATGGCCCTTCAAGGCCAAAAATAGATTATTATTTCTAGGAATTGAATTTCATCCTTTCTCATACTTCCATTATCAATTATTTGATATTGGAATTTCATACTTCATTTGTTAGGGAACATTTAGGGGTCCTAAAGACATTCAAGCAATTGAGTGCTTCTTTTTTTTTAACAAGGAATGAAAGAGGATGTTGAAGAATTTGTGAAGCAATGTCACGTTTGTCAACAATTTAGATACTTGACAACATCCCTAGTGGGATTGCTTTAACCTTGACCAATACAACAATGGGTGTTTGACAAAGTTATAATGAATTTTATCAATCTTCAAATGGGTATACAGTGATACTTGTAACAATAGATCAACTTACAAAATATTGCCACTTTAGAGTACTAACAACGCATTATATTGCTACATCAATAGCAAGGCTGTTTGTAGACATTGTAGTGAAGTTACATGATATTCCAAAATCAATTGTTTCAAATCGAGATAGAGTCTTGGTGAGTAGATTTTGGAATGATTTATTCGAGTTAAGTGGCACAATTTTGAAGATCAACTCTACTTATCATCCACAATCAGATGGCTAATTAGACGTAATAAATAGATGTTTTAGAGCAATATTTGAGTGCTTATGTTCTAGGTCATCCTAAAGATTAGCCTTAGTTTTTATTAATTTTGAGCCATCATGCAAGTCCTCGAATGACATTATTTTTAGCTTTATATGGAAGGTAGCCTCCAAATATCCTTATTTGTATTCAAGGGAACACTCTTGTAGATGTTGTAGATCGGGAATTGAAAACTCGAGATGAAAATAATGAAGACTTCATGGTGCAATTTGAGGTAGGTTTAGTTGTGAATGAAGCAACTATCTAACAAGCATAAAAAAGATGAGGAATTTCAGGAAGGGGATATAGTGTAGTGAAGCTTTAGTTTTATAGGCAATCATTAGTGGCCAATAGACTTTCTCAAAAGCTATCATAACATTATTTTGGCCCTTTTAAAATTTTGAAGAGAATGGGATAAGTAGCATACAAACTATAGTTACTAAAGGGGTAAAAAATTCACCTTATATTTCATGTATCGGTGTTAAGAAAAGCACAGAGAGACTATCTTACTCAAGTTTCTCTACCAGAAGAGTCTCGTGGGAATTTTCCTATTGCTAAACCCTTATCAATTTTAGATACAAAACATATTCAAAGTGATGCGCTCAAATTTAACCAATCATTTTAAGTTTTAAATTTATAACCAATAAAATCTATAATCGAGCTAGGCAATGTACCTATCGACTATAGTATAGATTTAACAAGTGTCGTCCTCTTGGATCTAGAAAACAAGTACTAGCATTACCTTTCTCTACTATCTAATCTAATTTATGAAGTGGAAATTATGAATTAAATTAACAATTAACAAATCTTAACAACTCTAGAATTAAATGATATTGTAAAAAAAAAATGTGTTCAATCACAAAATATGCCTTTCATCTTGTTTCACCATAACCTTTAAATTCTCAAAACATGATATCGATTAACAAATCAATTTACACTTTGCACCATAGGAATTCTTAAGTAAAATCAATTACTCTCTCGACTTAATCAATTCTTAATCATGCACAAGATAATGAAGACATCTCCCTTACTACCGTCATGCAAAATCTCATTAAGTTCACAAATTCTGATTAATTGCAGAAAATCAATGTTTTCCTACCTCTATGTAAAACATGTAATCTTTCTATTTATGAAGATCTAATTTCCTAGAAGAAACCTCCTTCAATCTAATAAAAATCAGACATGCAATCAATTCGTGTGCATAAATTAATCACAAGAACAATGGAAACATATGAATAGAGTAAAGATATAAACAACTCATTAATCAATCAATGTTTCAGCACATGAGTTAAGGTTTCACAAGATGAAAGATATAAAGAATTACTCGTCAATGGAGTTTTCAATAAAAATAGAGAATCTAGAGAAGTAAAATTGATTCATGATAAAAAGCATAATCCCTTGTGTTGTTTTGTGATCTCCAATGGTGTTCGGGCAATTCTCCTCTTGAAGTTTGAAATAATGCTCCCCTAAGGTTTTTAGAACAGAGACAGAAGAAAAAAAGTCTCCTTAAAATAAAACAAGGCATATATTTATATTTCTGCGAAAACAGGGTTTAGCACGGACATCAGCACGGCCATGCTCGAGGTTGTGCTAACTTCGAAACACGTTATTTTCTCTACCTAGTTTAACACGGCCTCCAATACAGCCGTGCTCGGGGCAGAACTGAAAAAAAAAAAAAAAACTTGGGGCACACCTTGATATAGCTACTGGTCATGTTTTGCATCCAACACTGGCGTCTGCATGGGTTGTGCTAAAGGTTGTGCTGAACTAAAAATTAATTCTCTTCATTTTTTGCCAAATTTCACCTTACCTTTGCTCATATCATCCTTAAACCTTTCTTTTATCTCCATTGACACCTGAAATTAAAATTTAATCATATAAGTACCATTTTCTTCACAAATCTCATGAAATTCATATAAAATTATAACTAATAAGTACTATAATTAAGGGTCTTCCGACACTTATCACAAATACAAGGCCATATCATTACTCAACTTTTAATTCAATGGGAGTCTTTACTAGTGGAAAATGCTGCTTAGATGGATTCATTAGAATTTTAGCAAGAATATCCTCAATATCACCTTGAGGACAAGGTGTTTTTTCTGGAAGGAGGGACAAATGCTATGATAAAGGAAAGAAAACAAAGAAGAAAACTAACATATCTCACATATTACGAAACATGGTACAAATAAATAGTTTAAATTTTTTAATTTGTTATAGATTTTTTATAAATCAGTTACACTATTGTAATTAAAAGTATTATAGTTAGTGTATGAGATATGTATAAATAGAGATAATAGAATAAAGGCGAGCATCACTTTTACCCCAAAAGAAGACCAATACTTCAAAAATAGGAGTTCTTTAGCACTCGAAGTCCGGATCCCTACTAATCCTATTTAGTTCATCGTATTAATCCATTTACCTTGCAAGAAAATAATCGAGATTCACAATATTGGAAAACCCTAATTGGAATACAAATAAGAATAGAATATAGAGAGAGAGATACTAACCTATGAGAGTCAATAGCAAAAATAGGGAGAGAGAGTAAAGACTGTATGTTTGTCTTTTAGCATTTGGAGAAAAAAAATGAATTCATGGGCCTCTTTATTTGTGTGGGTTGGCCTTCATGGTTATCGTATACATAGGATGATTGAGCAAGAATAAGGTAAGGAGGGGGAGTAAGCCACCCCAATGAGCTCAAATGCATAAGTAATAGGTGGAGGAGCTAAGTGGCATCAAATTCCACTAGCGTGTAACAAAAAGGCTTTATGTTCTTTACTATTTATTGATTTGATCTTTTGAGGAATAGATTCATCAACATGACAGTGCTTTTGCCAAATTCTTGATGTGTGAAATGAGGAGGGATTTTGGTATTTATAAAGTTCAAGCTATAAACATTGTCCATTGGATCATAATAACAACCAACGGTTGAGAATGGTCACTTTTACATATAGACCCCTTCATGATCTCTTCATAGATTGAGACCTATGGTGCATGGGCTCAATAAGAAAGGTTAAATTGGATAAGCTAACCTAACGACCCTTAATTTAAGCCCCCATCAAATCAAATCTCCTTTAATCATCCCAATTTCATGAGCTTGACCATTTAGGTCCTGCCACTTTAATTGAATGAGTCAAATTTATTCGAAGCCCAAAATTGTGTTTAGCCCGATACAACCTCTTGTCTATTTACGTATTTGATAAAACATGTAATATATATAGAGAATTTGACATTAGTTTTTCACAAAGCATGCATGCTCTAATATTAGAGGACAAAGTATCATTTTTTACATCTAAATCAAGCTATGAAAAATACAAAGTATCTCCTTTTAAGCATGTCTATGCATGTATGAAAAAGAAAGTCCAATGAGAATAAAGGTGTGTATAGGTTCGAGTGGTGTCGTTGTGTGTATATAGTGTAGGTAGTTGAGTGTTGTGTTGTTAAGTGTAGTGTATTTGTGTAAAATTGGTCGTATGTTGTTCATGTGTTCATATGATATATTGTTAGTTACGTGTTAGTAATATTTTACAGTTATTATGTGTGTTAAAATATGAGTAAGAAATAGAAAAAGTAGACAAATAGAAGTACTACTTGTACTAATAACATATGGTAGAAAGAGAATGGAAGAAATGTTAGCTCCTATTTTTCTCAATAAGCCAAAGCTTATTGCAATCAAGATAGATCAACATAGTATAAAACTCACAATAATAAAATTGAATCTGATTTCATCCTAAATAGGCCTTAAACTCAAAATTACTTTTAACTTGTAACAATGTGATATCAAAACCAATTATTTTAGAGGAATTGAAGGGTCTAACCTTACCCTTTTTTTTTTTTTTTGGCCAGCTAGACTAACCTTACATAGCCATAAGTTGAGGGAATCATCGAAATTAAGACAACTTGGGCCCATACAAACATATTAAAGAAAATTTGAGCAATTAGCAACCCAATCTCTAACACTATTATTGCTAGACTAAGAAGTTGCAAGATTTATGAGTAGCTTGAAGGATTATATCAATATTTAAGTAGAGTTGCACCAGGACCAACCTAAGGAGATTAACCACAACATGAGTTTGGTGCTTGTTAGAATGAATGGCACTACCATTAAATGAAGAGATGTGGATGGATGGAAATGTGGCTACTTCCATTCCTTCTACAACTTAAATACCTTATATTAGGAAATTGAGTAGATTGAAAATAAAGAAGGAAGATTGAAGGAATTTATTTTAATTGTAATGAATCATTTATGGTGGGGTATAAATGTAGGAAGTTATTTTGGTCACAAGGAGAAAAGAGTAAAGGAGAAACATAGTCCACGTGAGACAAAGGGGAAGGGAAGCCGAAGGTAAGATAGAAATTTCCTTACATGAGATGGTGGGTACGAGATAGACACAAAACTATGAGAATCTAAGGAGATATCAATGAGACTCATATTTTGGTGTTAATTGACTCTAGCAATACCTATACCTTTGTAGTTGCAAGTGTGGTTTCAAAACAATACCTTAATATAGAGATAAAGGAGTACTTTTGTGTGACAGTAGCAAATGGAGAGAGTGCAAAGTGTTGGGCTTTGGGCCCAACCCATATGGTCTAATAGCAAATAATAAACAAGAAAATAAAATTAATAAATAAAAAATGTAAAACACTTATGTGTGTGCTGTCACGCCCCGAAAGGAAGCCTAGAAGCTTTTACTAAAATTATCATGGCACATGTGTACCGTTACATGATAATCGTCTTATGAGTCAGAGATCGTAAGACTCTAAGTAAATAATTACATCTACAACAAGTTATAATACATATAATTAGAAAATAAAATACAACTATGAATCCCATACCCCACGGTCAACCATGATCACAGAGTATCGGCATCCCCTACCAATCAGTAAAATAAGATAAATCTTAGGTTCTCAACTTCAAAATCTATTCACATGGGGGTCTTAACATTTCATCTAAGTAAATCTATCCTTCACAAATCTTACTTCATTGTTTTGGTCTTCCAAAACTCTCAACACTTCACATCTTAGCCCATCCCACGCTTTCGCTATCGTCACCTGCATAAAGTCTGTGAGGGGGTGAGCACACCATGGCTCAATGAATAGGATGGCAACACTTTCAATACTATGTACACACACACACACAAATAAACTTAAATCAAACATTAGACATATGCTATATACATACATAAGCAAGCAAATTCAATTTAAAATATTAAACGTATGCTATCATAAACAACCATATGAATGCAGCATCTCACATGGTCTTCCGGTAATCGACATAAAGTCTAGGGTTTACGCCCACCTTGACCTTAGGTTGGGGATTCCGAAGCCACCATTAGTGCCCAGGTCGTTACCCGGTTTATTTATCTTATCACTTGGTTAATTATGATATCTTATTTACTCAACAATAAACGCTCTCGTACTTCTCTACACCAGATGAAGCAAAACCTTCAAGGACAGGTCAGACTCGGAACCGTTAAGACGCGACAATCCCCTAATCACTTAGTTCACACTTGGCAAAACATCAATCCTCTTGATCACTTCCGACGTATCCTGTGACAGTGACAACCTTCAATCTCATGCAATGTCTCGTGAAAATGCATGTCAGGTTTTTAAATCAGGTCCTCTTCCTTAATTAATTTATTTAGGGTGATCAAACAACATTTACAATCACAATCAATCATACCACAAAAGTAAACATCAAACATCCCATTTCACTCATCACAATAAGCACAAATCATGTTTTTCTTATCACTCAAGACAGATATTGAACCTAGACCCCGTGGACATAGACCTATCCAGTATTACAATAGATTAAATGATCTCGGCACCTCTCTATGCCATTTCTTTTAAATGTCAAACTGCTCGAGTCGACTTACGATCATCCGATCTGGCACCTCTATGCCCTTTTTCTCAAATGCCGAACCACTCAGGTTGGCTTACAATCATTTCTGACACCTCTGTGTCATTTATATCACATGTCAAACCAACCACTCGAGGTTGATTTACATTAATCATCTTTGACACCTCTGTGCCATCTCACTTCTCAAGTGCTTTATCATTCTCACACTTTCGAGAGCTAGAAAGGTCATCTCGCATCTTCCTTTTAATGTTTTCAGGACACTTGTGTATAATATACATATATACATATCTATAAATATATATGTTTGGGATCCCTCCTTAATTAAGGACAATTTACTAAACATCTCCCCTTGCGTACTTAAGAGGGTAAGAAAATATGGTCATTGAGTTGAAAAACCAAGGTTGCACTCATGATTGGTATGGTTGGGTTCATGAGTGTATTTCGTAAATATAATATGAAAATAAGTTCGTTAAGTATAGGTATACACATTCAGGAACCAGCTCTGACATGTATACATAATGATACCTATACACCCTATTCTAACTAAGCATACCTTCTCGGTAGCTATAGAAGGAAAAACTAAGTTTCTATATTTTGGTTGATTTGGAAGAAAACGATTTGTAAAACATGGGTTAGGCTTATGGTTATAGCACTAGCGATATGGCGCTGGGTGCTATCATTAAGGTAATGACATCTAAACTCTCGAACCATTCATTCCCCTATATTCTTCGCAACTTCTTACCTAACTCGTTATTCTCTACCGCATAACTTAACTCAACAACAATCATATCAAATAGCAGCACAATAAACATCAATTTCACATGCATAGCATTCCACATACAACACAACATAGTAACATATCATTAAGTTTTCCACTCACTTGTTTAGGGTTGTCGTAGTCCTAACTGGAGTTGAGCAATTCCAGCAAGTAACTCATTTGCGTTCCTCTTGAAGTCAATATCCTTCTACAATGCTTTCTCGACCCAATCATAAAGCTACATCTCCTCCTGACTTTAGTAGTCTTCTAGCACCCGATATGTGTACTCTGCTCATCTTGTGGTTAATGACAAGGCGTGAAGTTTCCTCTTTATGGAACTTTGGGCGAATAAAATTCGAATGTTGAACTTCCTTCAAATCTATGCTTCTAACACCTCAAGTTGCTGTGATCGACTATTTGATTTCCTTGTGTAGAAGTCGAGCAATTGAATGTTTTCGACTTGCCAAATTTGGAATTCCTTCTTCCACATATGTAAGATATCCTTGGAAAGGACAATTGAAGATCTTGCATTGGGGTATTTGGCCAAGAATGATCTTCCTCGACATCCTTTGAACATTCCGTTATGAAATCCATTTCATTCCAAATATCTCCCAGGCTATCATCTTGGATATTGCTTAAATCATTCCCTTCACTAGTTACACCATCATAGATGCTTCTCTCATCCATGAAGCATTTTTTAACCTTTCATTTATCCAATTGTCTTCAAATATCCTCCAACGAATCATCGCTTCTATTACCATACATACAACAACCTTTTCCACACACCACATGCACACCAACATACACATATTCTTATCCATTTACTCTACACATATTACACACCTCCCGTATCTATACTCACACATACCTATACCATGCATTATCTTATACACCTACTCACATACTCCATTTACACCTTGCACCATCAATACACACACCCACATACTTTACACACACCACATTTGCCTTCCATACCCATACATACATATTCATACTCCACACATCGTCTCATATTCATACAAACATATCTTGCATACATCATCCTTAACTTCCACATTTACACACACACACATGTCCATACTCCACACCTTCCATACTCCTATACACATACACCCTTACACACTACATGGGATCTACACACATACACAGAAACCGCACCTACCACACACCATCCATCTGCATACACCCTTCTCGCATACACCACATACCGTCCAATACCCATACACTCCACATACATCACACCCTTATACACACACATACCACACACCCTACATCACTTCATGCACCACCGCGCATACCTACAAGCATTACATACTCGGCTCCTCCTTCACACATACACGCACCTTCACACACCATAACACACACACACACATCCTTACATACACATCATATACCCTCAACCACACACACACACACATACACACTTCATTCACACACACACATTCCGCATACACTGCATCACCTCCTCTTTTACCCACACGCATACACACACATTCCTACACATACACCATACTCCATCATTCACATACATACACACTTTCCCACATACATAACACACATCCCTACGCATATACGCATACATACATCTTCATTCCCTCACACACATGTGTACCTCCCTCCACACACATACACTCTCGTACTTCCACACCATCATCCACACACACTCTCATGGCTTCCCTCTACGGACACCCACGCACTTCCTTCACTTGCACACACGCACTTCTTCACACACACACACACCATCCATCGCCATTGCTATTGCTGTTGAGGGTCGTGGTTGTTGTTGTCATTAGGACCGTCATTGCTGCTATCGTTGCTGTGGCCATCACGGCTACCGTCGTTGGGTGGCTATTGTTGTCATTGTTGCAGCTGCTGAATTGTTGCCATCACTGTTGCTGTTGCTGTCGGAGTTGCTGGGTCGAAGTCATCTCAGTTGTCACCACGGTCGCCATTGCAGCTGTTGCTGCCATTGGGCTCGTCGTCGTTGTTGCGGTGATCATTCCCTCTCATGCACACTCACACACTCAACCATCCACCGTCGTTGCTGTTGTTGAGGGCTGTTACCGCCAGAGTTGCCGTCGGACGTTGTGGCTGCTACTGCCGCTGAGTAACTATCATCATCGTCGCTTGCCGTCGTCGGGAAAGGAGACGAGGCAACACGACGCCAAGCTGCGTTCGCGGACACCATTGCTACTGTTGTGGTGGCCGTCGTTGCTGAGGTCGAAGTCATCGCTGCCGTTCACCGTTGCCGTCGTTTCTATGTCATCGCTGCCACCATCGTTGCTGTCATTGCTGTGTCGTAGCTATCACCATCGTTGCTGTGGTTGTTTTCACCATTGTTGTGGCTCTTAGGTCGTCGTTGTCTTCCTCCTCCCTCACACACACACACACACACACACACACCACTCACCCCTCGACCTTGAAGCACGATGGATGAAGAAGCAACAAGAAGAAAAGGAACGCCTAGAGAAAGAGGAAGAACAAGAATGACAACAACAACAACAGGAGAAGGTGAATCTAAGACAATTGCAATCACAGCAACAGAATCCACGGTTGTCTCTTCTGCGTTCTAACAAGGAGGAAGAAAAGGAGTTTAAAGAAGAAAGACGACAACTCAATATAAGTGTAGCATTGAGATCGATACGAGACCAAAAGCTTATACTAATCGTTCTAACTGGCAAGATGATAGTAATGCATGTCGGAGAAGCGAGCCTCTTATCATCGGACGTCCATATCGGAGTTATGAGGGAAAACAGGTGGTTTTAGCTAATGAAAGGGTCGTAAGAGAAGAGAAAATGAGGGATAAGTTTGAGTTAATGAATAAAGAGAAGAGGGATTCCGAGACAGATGAGGTAGGTAGACGAAAGGGGAGAGAAGGTGAAGTAAAGGAGTCGGAGGAGGTAGAGAGAAAGGACTCGTCGGTGGTTGTAAGCTCTACGGTGATGACGGGCAGAGTGATCGAGCTACGAGTAGAGGAAGAAGAAGCTGGAGTGGCAAGAAATGCTAGGGCTAAGAGTAAGGAAACGGTGTGAGGAACAAGAAAGGAAAGGAAAGAAAAAAGAAAAGAAAAAAGAAGAGAGTGAAGGAAGAGAGAGATCGGGACAGAGTTGGGGACTTGCTGTGGATGCTGCTATGTGTTGATCCGGTCGGTGTGATGGACAGGACGGACATGACGGCGACGTGACGACCAGTCATGTCCTGTTGCGGCTGCCAGCTTTTTTTTTAATAATTATATATATATATATATTTATATGTATTTTTATATATTATATTATAATTATATTTTATTTAAAAATATCTCTATTTTAACATTTTGCACGCGTACGAAAATACCTTTAAAAATTATATTTTCAACAATTTATTACAAAATTTTACCTTTAAGTTAATTTGATTATTCCGAAGATAAATATTTATGTAAATTTTAATTTAAAATTCCTATATTTATAATTTACATTAATTTCATTACTTAATCTAATATTATTTAAAAATTATATTTTGGATGATTTATTCTTTTAATTTAATTTACTCGAACTAAAGTTAAATTTTACAATTATTTTCATTTATCTGTTTATATTTCTATATTCGGATATTTTCAAGTACGTCGCTTTTTTAAATTTATTCGATAATATATTTCATAAAATTCAATTCATTATATTCATCATCTTATCTTTTTTTTATAAAAGTCGTTCTTTCTAATTGTTTAAATTTTTAAAACTTATTATTATCACAAATTTAGAATAAAATAATATTTGTTATTCTATTTATTTTCTGTAATTGTTTATATAATTTTTTGAAATTTTTCGGACTTTTCACATGTGTTGTCATTATATAGACAACAATTGGAAGTGGGAAAAGTGTTTTTGAAGTCTCAATATTAGAAAAGGACCTACGATTATGAAAGGAGAAAAGAAAAAAGGAAATTGAGAAAGAGAACTTGAAAAGAATCATCATGATAAAGAAAAAAATTGAATTTGAAATCAAGTTATGGTCTCCATTAGATTTTTTATGAAATCATGAAAATCAACTCTAGTAAAGCATATTTGGATCCATAAATGGATAGTATATTGAATCCTCATCGTGGAAAAACTCTAACAATTGTATTTGTGGCATGGAAAACTATTATATGGTTATTACTTTCATTTTTAAGTCAATCATTCTCAATTCATATTGAATTTATGTTTTTGTGAATTTAGGAATTTACCTGTGTTATAATTTTGTTGACATCCATTGATTTGGTGAACTTTTGATTATCCATTAGTTTAATTAGTAAGGAGATTCATTATTAATGCATTATTTGTTGATAGTGGATATTTTGCGCTACTATTCCATCATTTTTCTCATGAGTGTTTTTCACATAAATCTTGGTATTTATTTTTTATTTTTGGTTATATTGTATTATTTATCACTAGTATGTAAAAGGAAAAATATTTGTCAATATAGGACACTTTTTTTTTCTTCTAATAAATGGTATTGGAGTCAAATTTGGGGAAAAAATATTAGTTTTCTATGATTATAAGCATGATGGAATCATCAAATATAATGATAAAATTAAAATTTTCAAATTATTTGATTTAGAAGTCAATGATGGAATGCCTTTCTTATTGTAAAGATTTGTATGCACTGGTTATTGTGTAAAGTCAAAGGATAAATCTGATCAAAATTGAGTGATTTGGTATATAATCTGTAATGGATAGGTCTCAGTGTGTATTGTCATGTTACTCAATAAATGAAAGTTGATGTCCTATTGAAGATATTAGAGTCTATATGAGAAACAAACAAGGTAATTAAACCCAAACCAAACTTTGACTCGGATAAAGCTAACGGTTAAGGGTTAAAAGGTTAAACCAACTCGAACCAAAGTTATTAAATTTCATAAGTATTACATATATTTTAGTCAAATGAGCAAAAAATATTATATTCGACCAAATTATACACTCAAATATATCAAAACTTAATTAAACCGATCATAAATTTAAATGGAAATAACAAACACAATTCAATTAATACATGTATAAACAAATCCATGAACTTATAATAAAATATAAATATAAAACAAAAATGGCCAAATCATATGTTTAGATCGATGGTTTGATTAGCTCTCATCAAATGATCATTATCATCTCTTAATTATAATTCTTGTTATATCTTCACTAGGTACCAAGTAGAAAGAGATAGTTTAATTTTAGAATATAGAATTTTGATGTTTACATATATTTAGTATATAGTATTTATATTTTGCATTTTTATAATGCTATTTGAAGTTTTTTTTTTCAATATTAAAAAAAAAATCTTGTGTGTGTTACGATCCATTAAATCCGTTTAGGTCATCTTAGTTGAGGTCAAATTATATGGGTCAATTAGGTTTGAACAAGTCCTCACCAATATGATGTTTTAGATTCAAACCAACTTATCCTAAGCTAATGGTCAAGGTTTGACTAGTTTAACCAAGCAAGTTAAATTGAGTTTGACTACACTGAAAACAAACTAGCTTGACTTATATGACAAAGCACTTATGATTTTTAAGGTCTTGTGAACAGCTGAAGTTAGTGCTTCATGATGAGATACAAGCATTATTATTGCTATTCATTACCAACAATTGAAAGATGCTTATGGTATCTATTAGTAATTATGCTCTAGAAGGAAAGCTAACCATTACAATGGTGGAAGATAGTTTGATGGGAATCTTTCCGGCGATCTAGATGGATAGGGAACTTGATTTGGATTATGATCCAAATCACTTATATTCATACTTGTTTTTTTTTTTTTATCTAATAAATGTTTGAATGATAATCTAACAGGTACAATGACATTTCTTCACGGGATGCCAAATGAATCTCACTATTAGTTAATTAGGGACATCATCATATTCTCATCCAATGGCCCGCTGTGATCAACATTGCCCTGATGCATCGGCTCTTTGAAGATTATTAATTTTTCTACTTGAAATTATTTCTTTGGACTATTTATTTTGTAAGTTTTTGGGATATTTTTATTTGGTTGTAATTGGTGTTTTTAGGACCTACCACCCTATAGTAGCATAGTTGTAATTTTGAGGACATTTTAACCCTAAAGGGAGCAAGTATAAATACTTGCTTAAGTAACGTTTTTTAGGAGAATACACTTGAAAATTATAGCAAACATTTTTGTGAGAATTGTGGTGAGTTTGCAACCTAGAGAATTGTGAGTTATATAAATTCCCTAAGTTGATTTCCTTGTCATCACTAGCGTATAATATCTAGGGTTGATTAGGATGGGTTCTTATTGTTTTTATTTTGGCGTCATTTGTGATCCCAAAATCCATTCATATTATGTTATCAAATTGATTGGTTTTATATCATTGTATTGCCTTCAATTTGTCTTATATTGTTTTGCGTGGAATTCCATTGTGTTGAGGAGGAGTTCACGGTCTTATTTGTATGTGTTAGTGAATTGTGGATTTCATTGGATATTGAATTGAGTTCTTGATTCATTTGAGCTTGAGTTCTTGATTCATTTGAGCAACATCATCATTGTGGTTTTAATCCTCATTGATTTTGTAATTTGGATCACATTCAAATTTTAGGGTTCACGCCAATTTGTTCCAAGTTGATCCAGTTTTTATCTTGTGATTAGGAGTTGTTTAATTGGTTTATTTGCATATACTTAGAGCCCCTTTTAAGCATATCATAGTTTAAAGAATAAAGCGATTAGAAGAAATAAACATGATGTGAATTCTGAGACTTGACATTAGTTATTAGTAAACGTAAAGACACACAAGAAGCAAGACCAAAGGCTTATCTAATAAATTTGATAGATTTATTAGATATCATTAAAGATCCAAATTAATATATTTGATGTATTCATCATATTCATTATATCTAATAGCAGTTAGGCTATTGGTAGCCTTCTCTTATTTGACATTATATGGTGAATTCTTCTCGATCGACTCTACTGGTGATTATGGTAATGATAGGATAGAAAATGATGATATTTCTAAAATTGTTGGCATGGAAAACATTATTTTGAAGATTAACTAGTTGCAACCTCATTCTCGGAAATGTGAGATATGTTCCAAGCTCAAATTGATATTATATCGATGATTTGTCTAAGTATTATATTACATTGGTAAATTAAGATAAGTGCATTGAATAATAATAGTAAAAATGACCAATACTTATAGCATCTAGCAGGCAACGCACGCATAGGTGCATAAAAAGCGGTTTCTTCTATGATGCTCATAAAGATTAAACTCTTTAAAAGTGACTTTAAATTTTTTAATGACATTATAATGTCTTAAAAGTTTATAAATAGCTCAAATTTGCGCTTAAAATTTCAATAATATAACTCCATGCCCAAACCCAAATAAGTGAACGTAATTGATAATCATTATATTATCATATTATAAACATATTCAAAATTAATTATGTTGATAGTTGTAATAATTATAATGCATTTTGTAAAATTAAATAAACAATGGGCATAAGTTACAATAAATAATTGTTAATTAGGTTTATATTAAAATCAATTCTATGGCAATATCGAATACTTCAACTACTTGGAAATTTCATCCTTATTTCGAATTTATGTTTTTTTTTGAGTATTTTAAACTATTTTTTACACTTATAGATTAGTTTATACACTAAAGGTAAAAAGTGTTTGTACCATTACTATTAGTCATTTTCTCCTAAACCTTCGTGACGTTTAAAGTGGTATATAGTATAAGATTATATAATTTAAGGAAAATGATTCAATGGTTCCAACAACTTTGCAATTGCCAAAATATGTTTTATTTTACATATATAAAATCATTTACCAATACTCATTTCTTTTCTCCTTACGTATTCTGACGTATTAAAAGCAAAATTTACAAATAAAGCTTAAAATCAAATTATCAACTTAACTGATGAGAAAATTTCAACATAACAAAAGAAGCTAAAGAAATTAATTAATGTTAGGAGTGATCTATGCATAATAAACAAATTAAATTTTATTGGTGATCCAACCATATAGAAGATTACAACACAAACAGGAAAAAGAAAAAGAAAAATATGAGTAAAAAACAAGTGTCAAGATAAATCCACAGAAAGAGAAAAAAAGAAACAAAAAAACACACTATGTATTTGAGAAAGTATATAAAAGGACCAGTTTTTCCATATAAATTAACAAAGCTATTTTACTTGCACTATAGAAAGACTTAAAATATTCAGTGGAAAAAAAAATTAAATGTTTTGCACAAAAAGCAAAAAAGATTTTGAGTTTACATTATCATTTAGATTCCAGAGTTCCCTATTTTTCCCTCTCTAAGTTAACATGACAACTTACTTCCTCGATCACTATAACGAAACCCCATGGTATACTTAAGATCATCACTAACACCAGCAAAATTGCATTGTAACTATATGTATATGGATTGCCAATGTCTTTGACGCTACAATTGCCAGATTGCTTTGGATCTATTTGCTCCTTCTAACGATGATTTAATCACCACTTTAATACCTACTAACAATACACTTGACTTTGTCAGTTTCATTATCGAGCTACGTCCATTAGCGATGGGCATGGTGATGGCTTTTACAACAGACAATCACATTCTTTTTACCACAACTAATAAAAGAGAGAGAATGGCTCAAAACCATAGTTACTTAGACGTAGACAAAGGTTTTTCATTACTCCTCAAAGCACACAAAATTCCACTGTAGTTGGTAAACACGAGAAAAGGAAATACTATCAAACAGATAGAACGTTTAATTATCGGGCTGCAGATATATGTGACAATTTTATCGTACGAAATAATCACTTTGGTGGAAATATCAATCCTAATATAAACTACCTCTATGATTAATCTTCAGAATTAAGAAAAGATCACGAGGGCTTGCCTGGTATAAAAGCACACCACAAATTGTGGAATTGTGGAACAACCATAAAAATTTACTCTAATATCCTAATGTAAACTACTTTTTTATTATTATTACTATAGATATAGATATAGATAGATAGTATTGCAAAATTAATAAATACGGGAAATTTTACATATAGAAGGGAGGCTCGAGCTTCCAATTCAATATCTACCAATGGGAACGTCGAAATGCTCATTGACCCTCATCAACGTGCTATGGATTCAAGTGACTAACCAAGCTCACAACCCGCTTGAAGTGAGACATTTACTTAAATATTCATATGCTCTAAAGATCCTCATCGTACTTAAATACTCATATGCTCTAAAGATCCTCATGGTACACAGATCATTGAAGCCAATTCCAGGTTCACAACTTAAATACTATACTCTCAAGTTATCCTGCTTCATCAAATGAATCTGAACTTCGAAGTTCTACAATTCAATAGCGAGTAAATTAAATCAGATCAGGAAATCTTCATCCATCTCTGCTTCTCATAATGTAAGCACCATTGGCCTTGCCCAACATTGAAGCATACTTTCATTTCAATTAACTTCATGACCCCAGAAAAACCTTCAACAGAGGGATCATTGCCTAGTCAGGTGATGCCTAATCAAACCCCTCTCCACATTTAACTCAAAGTTGGCCCTTGAAAATTGCGTGCTTGTAAAGAAGGGTTGTAGGTCATATATTTCATATTCCTGGGCCTGCAAAAACGGAAGTGAGAGAATCAACATTAAGATTCCAATCCGGTTGAAAAGGTGATGGAAAATTATGAAACCAAATATATGACCTTGTTCCGCAATTCTTCTACTTTAATATCAACATGGGTGAGGCCTGAAGAAGACCCAGAAACTATTTCTTCAAAGCGAATTGCATTCTTAACAAGCTCACGAAGAAGATGGAGCAGTAGCTTGTTGTAGTCTTTCTTGAAAGTCATATACTTCCTAAAGCTCTGCAATAACAAGAATTTGCCAGTAGGAAATGTTCAAGTATTCAGGAATAATGGGGAATTACATGAAAGAAATGGAACAATGCTATATTTAAAATGGAGAAGGGAAGATGCCTTCATAAGAAACAACAAATGCACAAATAAGAGGCACATTAACTAAAAAGATAATGTCGTATATGGAAGGCAAAAAATAAATAAATAACAGTCGGCATTTCACAGGCGGAGAAGAAAATCCTTGCAATTTGATTTGGTGCAAGAAATGGGGAAGGTCAATGCCCCTTGAATCTGCAAATTAACAGGTGACCATTGCTTTTGCATTATACATTGCAATGCGTACATAAAATTGACATTGTGAAAACAATTCCAAAAAAGTAAAAGGAGATCAAACAATGCTAGAATCAGAAAATAGATTACAGATGAGGGTAACACTTCTATAGAAAGCAACAGATTCAGGAAAACGTATCCTCAAGTTATCAAAATCACAACACCTAGAAGTGAAAAATAACATTATTCTCACCTTCTGCAGAGCTTTCTGCACTCCAAACTTTTGTGTTGAAATGAAAGAATCAAGTAGAACACGAATTGCCATGTCAACATCCTCTTGTATCACATGCTGTCTTAGGTGCATTCTAGCATGAGCTTCAGACATCCTTATCATGGATTCTATGTGTCTTACAGCTATGGGAACTCCTTGCCCATGCTGAGGTGGTCAAATGACATTCATCATTTACATGAAACCAAAAACAAGTTACATAAGAAATATTGCAGGGGAACAAAAAGGCTTACTGAAGATTCTCTCCGCAATTCTGCATAAACATGTGTCAATTTATCCATATCAGAGTCATGTAATCTAGGAAAAACATTCAGTTTGGCATAAGTTATGTATTTCTTCAATAAATCTTGAGGAAGAATCTGCAAAGAAACATAGAAAAAAAATACTCATGAGAAATTAAGTTTAACAGGATTTCCCATGCAATATGGTAGCAGACCATCAATGATCTAGTTCCATACATCAGGATCAGCAGCTGCAGCAGAGGCATGATCATCCTCGGATTCACCAAGAGACTTGTCATCATTATTTGTGCCTTTTGGCTGGGACTTGAAATGACTATCAACCACAAACCTTGCAAGCATCTCATCAGTAACAGGATCAACCACATCCTGTCATAAATCAGTTCCACTCTTACTATGCTGATTGACACACAAAGGAGTAAGGACAAACAACATATTCTAAATATATTACCTTGACAACACATAGGATGTCAAAACGAGAAATAATTGGATCAGTCAACTCAACATTCTGTGAGAAAGTCTTTGATGAATCGTATCTGCAGATATTCCACACCAAATTTACAATTATCCTAGGCAATAATATTTAACATTCAATAAATGGTATTCTAGAGACACTCTTAAGATGTACCAAGAAAAAAACAGGTAAGAGTGCTTTTCTGATTCCTATGCTAAGATTGCATGTGTGTATGTGTGTTGGGAGGTGTGTGAGAGAAGGAAGCTACTATATGTAGAAGCCTGTCAACACATCTAGTAAGAACTAGTCTCATACTAGTTCCCTAACTATTTTCTGCCAGGGCACTCATCATCCAGTGAAGAGACCCAAGTAAGTGCAATCTACATTACAATTCATGTAGAACATCCTTCACATACCTTCCACCAATGGGATTTGCAGCAGCAATAACCGAGCATCGAGCCTGCAGGGAAGTAACAATTCCAGCTTTTGATATGCTAATACTCTGCTGCTCCATGGCTTCATGTATACTCACCCTAAGGAATAATAAGCTCACATTAAAAAACTACTCAATTAGGATAATTTAAGCTAACTTTAAGTAAGTTATTTTACCTGTCTTGATCATTCATTTTATCAAATTCATCAATAAGACAAATTCCCTTGTCAGCCAGAACAAGGGCTCCTCCTTCAAGCGTCCACTCCCGCGTCACTGGGTCCTTGTGCACTGCTGCAGTAAGCCCTACTGCAGAGGCACCTTTTCCGGTAGTATACACAGCCCTGTGTCCCGTCTTCTCCACATACCTTTAACAAACCTAGCACTATAAGACATGGCTTCATGGGTACAATTAAGTTTGTCCAAGGATCACAAAAGCACAACTTACTTGAGAAATTGTGACTTGGCTGTCCCTGGGTCACCAAGTAGAAGAACATTTATGTCCCCACGCAACCGATGCTTCCCTTCACCACTTTTCTCTTGGCCTCCAAACATGGCGAGGGCTATTGCAGTTTTTATGTCCTCATGACCATAAATTGATGGAGCAATAGATTTGATAATCTAAAAATTATACAATCAGTTTAGCCAATAATCTGTTAAGGGGAAAACAAAGCAGATAAAGGCCTGGGATTAAGCATACAAACCCTTTCGCCTATTCTAGGATCTCTAGCCAATTTCTCAATGTCTTCTTTATCTTGTTGAGTGAGCTTGTAAGCTGAAAAAAGATCTTGCTTCTTTGTTACATGATTTGCTTCAACAACAGTGGCAAAAACAGGAAACCCATTCTTGGTATTGAGGGATAAATCAAAGTTGTTCGTGTAGATGCCTGTTACCTCCTGTAAGAGAGAATTAAACTAAATACATTAGGCATTTGGAGCTCAAAACAAACAGAAGTAAGATATCAAGAGGACATTACAATCTCCTCTCCAGGGCGAGCACAGTCGATCAGGTCATTCAATAGTATCACTTCCTTGTATCTTGGAAGACGGCCAGCAGGAACAATTCCAGGACTCTCTTGAAGTGTAAGCTTTTGGTAATTTCTGTATATTGTCTGCAAATTCATCGAAGAGTTTATGCAAGTTATTATGATGTAGTTGCCTGAGATAGCATAAAATTTATTAGATTGTCCCATTGAGGGAAGTAACAATATTTTCAATGCCGATTTTCAAGTTAGGCCTACTGTAGCATAAGATATTTCATTTATCAAAAAAGAAAATTGTGAGGGCAATTCATTGGGTTGAGTACTAGCAAATATGCAGCATATTCTGTTTTTTGGCAAGGCCTAATTTCAATGTTAGTTCATCAATGTTCATGTCATCAGTCCACTAATTTCAATAACCATATTGCCATCTAAAATATAATACCAAGGGCAAAGATGGGCTTGAGTACTAGCAAATATGCAGCATATTCTGTTTTTTGGCAAGGCCTAATTTCAATGTTAGTTCATCAAATGTTCATGTCATCAGTCCACTAATTTCAATAACCATATTGCCATCTAAAATATAATACCAAGGGCAAAGATGATACAGAAAACTTAAGTTTCTATGCTTGCAGAGCTTTACCTGCTCAATATTGACGGTAAATGGTCCTTTTGACTGGCATTCAGGGCAAGAACCAACCTTCACCTCAGAATAAGAATTCTGAAAGAATGGACCCAGAATTGTTCCACACTTATTGCAGTCATACTTCACCTGCTGCAACTGTGGGAAAACCCCAGAACGCCTTGTCACAACTCCTCCAATACGAATCATGGTATTTAAATGGATCTGCCTGTAGAGCAATGACAATGGTGAAGAACGTACTTAGGAGACACCAAGAATTTTGTGCAGCATTGAGCAACTCTTCTTACCTTATATTGCGAATTTGGTCATAGACTGGTAAGTTGGTGATGCGGACATAGAATTTTTTATGAATATTCTTGTAGTTTTCATGCAATTCAAGAACAACTTTCTGGGCTATTTCTTCCATCACTTCAAGTACAGGCTGGGGAGCATCAGCAAGCCAAATGGCAATATTCGGATGGACATAGATAAATTCCTTGTAATCGATCTCCAGACTGCACTTGTTTGCTGCAGATTGTAGAGTTATTAAGGAGATAATAAGATGGAACAATCAGCGAGCTTAAAAGCTAATCAACAGAACAATTATTAATTTCAAGACATAATTGAGGATATGGAAAAAACAGAATAATGGATCAGCTTAAAGTCTGATCAAGATATGATGCATGTCAATGCGCCAGTTATTTCATAAACATATCCCTGTTATCTACATGTATAGCTGGGAAAAAACTGCTCAACATATCACCTGACAGCATCTCGCTTATCAGCTGCACATATTGGGGTTCTCCATGCTCATTTTTGGGGTTAACATATGTCAGCAGGAATTCCCGGAACTTTTTCCCAATAAAGCGGCGCACTTCGTCTCTGGTAACCCATTCTCTAAGTGTTCCTTGGACACGGTACATCTCAAACTCACCTTCCTCATCATCTTCATCCTGCAAGATATTACACCTTGTAAGTTGTAACAATGATAGAAGATATGACCCCAAAAATTGTGACCCCCCTGCCATCAAAGTAAGTCAATTGACATAACACCTCATAAGGATCATCTTCTGTTTGATCTGTCATCGGTACATCCTCTCTTGAGTGTC
This sequence comes from Laguncularia racemosa, assembly GCA_037954665.1. Taxonomy (NCBI): domain Eukaryota; kingdom Viridiplantae; phylum Streptophyta; class Magnoliopsida; order Myrtales; family Combretaceae; genus Laguncularia; species Laguncularia racemosa. The sequence continues at coordinate 5,451,603 of JBBMOL010000014.1, read as the reverse complement.
CTCTCTGAGACCTTCCTGGTGAGCTTTGCATTCCATCATTATCATCATTGCTCCTAGGCCTGGCAGGAGCAGCTCTATGCCTCTTTGCGGGCCTGTAGTTGTCATCATCCGTGTCTGTCACCAAAATCCAAGAATTAGCCTTCCACATAATCTAAAATTAGTCTGTACTAAGGAAACTATGGAGTCAAACCAGCAAATTAAACATTAAAATTCATTAACATCATCAGAGTCCACAGATAAAACTGCTTAAGTTTTGTCATAACCCATCATTCATTTTGACAGATGCTATACTGGCAGATTAATGCATCCCACATTCCGAATGATTCCACAAATTTGACTCAGTAATGCCTAGGGTGAAGCAATTGCTGCTGTGCTTAGACAATTCTAGAGTCAAAATAATACCATTCTAGACATAAAGTTAACATTTGATGACTTGTCAAATCAATGCTGTTAAACCTCCTAGAGACAGCTTCCTGATACATTAAAGGAAATAATTTCCTATCTTTCGATGCAATTACATCTCATTTTTCCATTCCAAGCGTTACTAATAGACACGCAATGATTTTTTCAACAAGCCTATTTTATTACACAACAAAACAAGCACGGGTAGAGGATTTCATGTCTGCGAGTCAGAAATGCAAAATTAACATTCTTAATAAAGTTAGAATTACCTAGAACTACAGCCTATTCTATAAAAAGACTATTTTCCAAATAAATTATTTAAAACATCTGAGAAGTAATAAATAAAAATGTTGAGAATAAATGAAGGATGTAGTGAGGATTTATAAACAAAAGATCCGACTTTTGAGAAGCAGGATCACACCTTGATCGTGAAGAAGTTGAGGAAATTTCCTACTGGCAACACGGCCTTCCCGCGCATCGAGCTCCATTTCGGCTTCTCTACGATCCGCAATAATCTGATCAAAATCCCTTTCATCTTCGAAAGATTCATCCAAACCAATCGACTCGTACTGATCGTGCTCATCCATTCTCCGATAATCACTGCATTTCAACACAAAAATTATTGAAGTTCAATCAAATTAGCACTTTATTATGAAAATCTTAAAAAAAAATAATAATAATCCAGCTTTTATTATTTAATTAAACCACTTACTCCATGAAATTGTCATGAAAAAGATCCTCTCCTTCTTCCTCCTCCTCATCTGCCTCGGGTTCATCATGAACGATTTCGGGATCGACCGCGGCTTCATCGTCAGTGGAGAAGTTCTCGGATGTGCGGCTTGTGAAAGGGAGCTGGTCGGTGTTGAAATTAGCAGGAGAATCCGGAGTCATTGGCAGGTTAGCGGAATCCGGCGTCGACGCCGGGTTCCCAGAATCATCAGGACCACCTCTTGCCATTTTCTTAAGGCTGAACTGATTTTTTTTTTGGTTGGGCAGGGTGAGCTTTTTGCGTACAGTGAGTTTTGGGAAGTTTATGAGTCGGGGCTAGTTAGGGATTTGGGGGGTAATGTGGTGAGAAGAGGGTTGCTTTTGGCGGGAATTTTTGGCGCCAAGATTGCTTACGTGGCGCTCCTTCATGAATAGGGTACGTACTATTTGGGCCTCGGCCCTCGGCCCGCGGCCCGCTTAGACAATTTCGTTGTGTTTAAAAAAAATTGAAAAAAGGACTATTGTTGAATTGGTTGTGTCGTGAGTAAGCTAGTTGTCTATCCGTTACGTTGGGAAATGAATTTCTCAATTTCCACCCTTTCCTTTAAACAAGAAGGAACTGAAGCATTGACCATTGGAAATGTACTTGCATTGAGATCTTATTTACATATTCTTGTTTCGTTTTCTATAATTCAAAGTGATTTTCTTTTCGGTAATTATTATTAAAATCATTACAAATATTGAATCGAAATTGTCAATTCTTTAAGAATTGACCATTGCCACACATTGCAACATCAACACTATTAATAATTTTATTCAAAAATTTAAAAGAATGGCACTTAGAAACTATTGCTAGCCACCGAACGGGAAGGTAATCAACAATTGCCACCTTTTTCTAGTGGGCATCAAACCCACCACTAATATTTGAGAAAAGAAAAAAAAAACTTAAAAACCTGATTAAATTACAATTGGATCACACAACTCAATGAGGGTTTTAACCTTTCTTTTTTTTTTTCTTAAAAAAATATCAACCATGGATAGCCACCATAGATAGGTTATACCCCCCAAAAAAGTAGCCATTGCTGACACCCATACAATCTAAACATGGGCATGGGCAGGTTTAGATCCATAAAGCAATCCAAAGTAACTTGACCAATTTACGAATCGTGAACTAGCTTAGGAGGGCTAGTTCAACATGTCATTAGACCTGTCAATTCGACGGTTCCAATAAATGAATTGAAATTTTTAAAGGCAAAAAAAAAAAAATTCAAGCTAGTCTACGGGCTGACCCGTGACCTAACGGTTCATGTGAACCGACTCAGCCCTTCCTACCAAAGGCTAATTCCAATTCACCTTCATGCTGACCTGTGACCTAGTGGGTCTAAGCCAGTTTTGAATTGGTACAATATCTAATACAACCCACCATTTGACATACTTTTATTAAATTATTTAATATATGTATGTATGTATTTAATATATAAATGATGGGTGCTAGTGCTATTTATGAAAAATCAACTTTTTTTTCTTTTTCTATTTTTTGAATTTATTTTAATTTTTCATTGTTATAATTGATTAATATATATAATTATAACATTTAAATAAAATTATGAATAATACCATGTGATGATAACATAATAGTATTTATGTCATGTTAGCATCCATATAGGCAAAAACAACTATGTATTTATTGTATTTTGAAAAAAGTAGGATATTAGTATAATTTATAACATTCGTAAAGATAGTCAATATAATTTATACATACCAAAATTTTATTAGAATATCTCAAAACATATAATGATGCATACTCTACGATATTATAACATTATGTGTGTGTACTCATATGTGTTTATGGTATTATAATACTATAATATTATATACATTTACGGACACAGAGTAATATATTATATTGTAATATAATATATATGTATGTATGTATATCATGCTATAATTCTTAATAGTAAAGTATTATAATAAAATATATCAAAAAAATTATTTAACGATATATGCCTAATGTTATATATTGTATTATAGTATAATAAATATACACACACAAGCATACATACACATAAATATTAGTCAAAACTCTATGGTATGCGCAAATTTGATTTAAAATATATTTTTATAAATGAATATAATATATTTATTTAAATGATTATCACGATGAACATATCAATGATGTATATTTATATTTAAATATTTATGACTACAATTGTTTAATTGTTGTATACGCATTTTTGCTTACTATAATGAAAATGGTATTAGTATAATATTTTAAAAGAGTTATAATCTTTTAAATTATAGGAATACCATTGGGGTGAGCTAGTATCCTATTGTACTTTATACTTTGAAATACCTCACTTAATCAAATAGGTTCTAAATTGATATTAAAGGTTTCGAGGTATGCTTTTGGTGTAAATATTTTCAATTTACTCTAGTAAGTATTGGTCAACATCTCTATATCTTATACTCATCCTGGAATTTGTGCTAGAAGATATATGGGGTATAAGTTTCAAAATACATTATATCCACTATGCAAAATTTTGTTAACTAATAATAATAAATGTAGGATGATGTCATATTTTCTACATATCTAAATTTACTTAAAAGAGAGAGAGAGATAAACATATAGGCTATAGCATGAGCCATTTATTCACAAGAAACCTCAAAGCATTGCCTACTTCATTTATTACGTCTCTCTTGTGTCTTCATTTGCATGTTTCTATTTTCTTTATCTACTGTCTCTTTTCATCATCGCTATTTAACCTACATTTATTATTAATTTTTCCTTCTCTTATCTCATTTCTGCAATCTTCATATATGATTTTTCAATGTAAATACTTTTGCACTTTTCAAATTATATTGTTAATTGAGTTATTTCGTGTTGCTTCATTTAGATTATTCTCTATAACACAAATTTTAACTCGCTCTCTAATTTAATGCTTGAACTTTTTTAATTGTTTCTATTATTTATCAAGTTATTAATTCAATTTACATTAAACTTCGTTAACTGTGTTTCCCAATTTATGTTATTTCTATTGTTTATTGAGTTATTACATGATGCTTCGTTGAGATTACATTTTAACATTATAGATTTTAATTCATTTTATTGCTTATCAACCTACACGGATGTCCTTCATTTAAAAATATGATTAACATTTCAAGGATGTTATGAAAACATTGATAAGGTTTAGGTTGTTACAAATTTACAGGTTTCATATTATTTATGGGGTTTTATAAGGTAGGTTTCGATTCTAAAATTTGATAATCATTACCTTTAAGTAAGACTTCATACCTTGTTCACATTGTATCGTTCATCCCTAGGGTTGATAATTTGTGTTAACTTGTTGTATCTTGCATTTGTGTTTAAATGAATTTGTATTTTGAAAACTTCTATCTGTAATCTAACTTGTTTATTAATCATGCTTGGAAACCTAAATCTATAACCTAACCTATTTAATAAATATGTTTCATGTCCAAGTTGGACCTATTTATTGATTGAAAATTTATAGATAAATCTATAAAATAATTATAAATATATAACAGAATGGACAATCATAAAATTAACAACTACAAATAAAAATGATATAGTTTCAGCACTTAAATATAAAATTATAACCCAACAAGTGTTTAATGAAATAAAGTTATATAATTTATAATATAGTGTTTATATTATATTTGTTATACACATACATACACATATTTATATGTATATATATGTGATACATATATATGTCTTATAGTTATATAATCTACATACATAAATATATATTATATATTTGTTATATATGTTCTCTTTATATATGTGTTATATAGTTTTGTAATTTATATTTAAGTAAAGCATACATATGTATATATATAAATATCTATGCTCTATATATAATCTATATTTAAGGATACACACAAATGTAACACCACAAACCAAATTGTCCTATCTACAATTGTGAATCAAGTTTAAGTCAAATAGGATCATCGATATCATTTTAGTTTTAAGTAAAATATTTCAAATGGAAATTAAACAAGATTAATTGAGTCAAGTTCAACCTTGTTAAATTCCTTATGGGAATCAAATTCTGACCAATGTGAAAAAATGACTCAATCAAGAACTAGAGATGTGTAAGAAGAAGATCAAGTGTTCTTGGAAGACCCTCTTGTCATTATATTACTAGGGGAAGACTCTCCTTACTTTCAAAAGAGGTCGTGGTATCTAAAATTGTTACATTTAATCAAGAGGCTACTTGTAATTCTAACTTTGTTCCAAGGGATCTTGCTTCTGAACATGTGTTTGCTAAAGACTGTGAATCTAATCTTGCAAAGGATTCTGATTATCAAGAATAAGAGGCAAGAGTTAGATTTGAATAGAGAATGTTCCTTTAGTCTTATTATAACAGTTTAAGCTATTACACCTATGAATTTGGGTCATGTCTAATGGGTGTTACCTTGTTCCTTTAGTTGTATGATTTGAACCACAATTTACCAAATAAATGAGACAATACAAATATAATTCCATGTTTTTGCTCCTCTTAGATACCTATAATGAGAATGTGAAAAATAAAAAAAAATTGTATAAAATCGATTGACTTATAAAATCATACGAATTAACTCATGATTTAGCTTTTATAGATACACATAACTGATGAAAGATTTATACTCAAATGATATAATTTTTGGAATTCTCACTACAGCTATCTTGTCATAATTTCTTATGCTCTCTAATCGATTGTAGATTTATTGCAATTCTAAGTCAAGCAGAAGAATATAACTTAAACAAACAACATATACTGTGTTTATCAATCAATAATCGTTTGCAAAACCAATCGCAAGTCCTGGCACTTATAGCATTACACTATCACTAATAGCGTTAACTCGACTTCATCATTCTCCTAGCTAGCTATATAGAACAGAAAGGAAAAGTTATTGCTATCCTCTTATGCTTTCGGTAGAGCTTAAAACGGGACATGGAGTAGAATGGTACAAGAAACAAAGAGCATTGCACCACCTCACCTATAGAAAGCTCCGGGGATCGAGCGACCACCCCTAACATAGGAAAATAATGTTCTCTCTTGAAGTACACTCTATCCTAAACATGATAATAATAATAATAATATGAGCTCGCGGGTCTCAATTTTTTATAAAATGATTCTTGTACTGAATGTGGTATCCTGAAAGTACACCAGTGAGTAACGGAATCCAAAATACAAAGTAGAGATTATATTCCATCCTCCATAATCGAACTACTCTCCGCTTTAATTCCTAAATAACAGGGAGCCAAAGTTTATTATTCCATCACGAAGATCGATGTACACAAATAAATGAGATAAAAAACGTAAGCAGTAATATAGGAAAATTATATATGTAGGACACACAATTTGGTTTCACAAGTTTGGTTTAAAACCATGCATGACAGCATGAGGTCCATCCATTGAACAAAGGAGCACATTCTTTTAACATAAAAGAAGAAAGCAGGTTAATCAAATCCTTCTATCATCATCACACTCCTCTTGCCAACATTTCTTGAAACCTTTTGAACGACTCTAGCTTTTGCAACTTCAGTTGTTTGTGGAACCTCTTAATAAACAAGTCGGCGACATGATCAACTTCATCCTCAAGGCTAAATTCTTCTCCTTCTTCTTTAGTTTTCTTCACCAGATCGATGACGGATCCACTCGGGTCATTGTCGAAATCCATTTCCTCTGCATCAAATAATGAATGCCTTAAATCGGGATACTTGCTGTCCTCGTCACCTTCATTTTCTCCATTGTCATTATTATATCCTTCCAATTCGGCAAAACTCGCATTGTATTGAACAATCGCCATGCTTTGGTCTCTTCCAATCTCGGTTTGACTTGTAATTGTCTCCTTATCATTATCATGACCTAGGAGATTGTGGATCTTATTTGATATGCAACTTAGCAATACTTTCCTATTCATTAGTGTGAACAAGACGAGCCGGCCCTTAACCTCGCTCATCTTGTTCTTGAGGGCCATGGACTTGGCTCTAGCAACTGAAGTTAACAAGGAAACAATGCGTTTCAACAAGGATAATTTGTCCATTGCCTCTGGCTTCTGATTGTGTAACCTTTGAAAGAACCCCATGGAAATGTGTACTTACTAAAAGTGAAGGGATATTTGGGCTTTGACAGCTAGAAAGTGAAAATTATTGGTGTATATGCAAGGCAGGGATATGTTACATGAAGGACGTTTTGGGCTTCCTTTAATAGGTTTATATAGGAAGAATAAAGGTGAATTATGTTTTTTTTTTTTTTTTTTTTAAGTAGTGGGAGGGAAGTGGTAAAAGATGAACAAAAGTTATCACTAAAGAAGAAAAAGAAGGAAAAGAGAAAAGCTACTCGAAGTTATAGTCTACTTTCTTTTTGCTATCCAACGTAAGACTTGCATTACGGACGGGGGGAAAAGATGATAAGAGTAATGTCCGAAATAATTGCTTGCTCGATCTGATTTAAACGAGTTCATTACATAGCTATAGCTATCTGTTAGACAATATTAGCAAATCGTACACTCTGTGATGTGGCAAAAATAAACGACGTAAAAGAAAACTCTAATACATTTAGTGATACATCAAAGTTAATTTTAGCTTAAAATGGCAACGGGGTCTCCGATCTATTTCTCCAAGTAAACATGGCCGCAGATCACGATTCGCTTAAATACTAAAAAACAAATATGAATACGTGTACAATACTTTGTACCTTCCATGCTCTTACACGTGAAACTGAAGCAGCATGTGATAATAAATTTGGGATTGATCTTTTTCAAGACTAGGCAATAGGTATGCTTTCCTTTTATTTTTTTCTTTTTCTTTTCCTCTCTCTCTCTCACCACCCCCAGCGGCCTTTTTCTTTTTTTTTCTTCTTTTTTTTTATTAACTTTCCTGGGCTACGGAAAGTAACAGAACTGAGCCCCTTAAGGTGGTGTAAACCTCAGCACGGAAAAGAGGACAGCAAGCATTTGGTACACGTGCATGTACATTTCCAATGAGAAGGGGAAAACTTTGATTTGAAATTTCCTAACTGTGCTGACATCTTAGTTACAAAGATTCTAAGGGCATGTTAACTAGTATCATATTTGTAAGATGTGTTTTACACCATATTATATATTGATCAAAGCAAGATAAAACACCAAGCGACCCTTCGGATCAATGATGCTGGAGCTAAATGACTTGATCCATCTTGAGCATGAAACAATCTATTTCCGTGCAATTGTCATGGCTATGGAGAACGAAATTCAAGTGTCCGGTAGGCTTGTAAAGATCTTTGTATAGAATATAAGAGGTGCGAAGTCGGTGGATAAGTGGAATGCCATCAGGGATGTGCTTGAAGCTGTCCAACCAGATAACAAAAATGGATTATGAGGCGGCTTATCATCTATATGTTCATCTGTCGCTTGGAGGATTTGTCTGTCAACCGACAGATGGTCATAGAGGCAGAATGCTTGTGCTGTATAATCCTAACTTCATGGAAGTTCAAGCGGTATCTCAGACGCATCAGGACATACACCTAATGTTACAGGTTGTCTTCTATTTTGTTGTACTTAACAATAGTATATGCTAATCGTCATTTGCATCATCGAGTTTAGTTGAGGGATACTTTAAGAAATTATGCAAGGCTGGTGGAGGATAGGCCGTGGTGCATTTTAGGAGACTTTAATGAAATCGTTCATCCGAGTGAAAAACGGGGTAGCACCTATTATGGCCCAATAGAATGAGATTGTATAAAGCTTGCATGGTGGATTGTGGCATGAGGGACTTGGGTTTTGTAGGTCCTAGATATACATAGTAAAATCGTCAAAATATCACTTCTCTAATCCAAACGCGTGTAGATACAGTGTGGGCAAATCATGCTTGGAGGAGGCACATCCAGAATCATTAGTGAGGCACCTTCAAAGATGGCCGTTAGATCATTGTGCCGTCCTTATGGATACACATCCTCATCTTGATGTGGTAAAAAATCAGCGGCCTTTTTGCTTTCAACCGATGTGGCTCACTCACCCCTCCTTTCAAGAGTTAGTTAAGCATGTCTGGGATAAGTCTGCTCATTCTTATTTGCATGCAAGTGCACTATTTCAAAATGAGGTCAAGAAGTGTAACGTTAATGTATTTGGTATTACTCATCATCGTGAGAAAAAGAGGCTGTTGGTAAGATTGAGAGGTATTGAGAGAGCCATAGCTTCACACCCAAATAGTTATTTAGTGCATGATGTAAGGTTACTATACCTATCAAATTTTATAATATAGTAAATTGAATATAAATATCGTCTTATAAAGATTATGAGTATTGATATTAACTTACACTCTATGGAGTTAATTGAAAAAGAAGAAGAGTAAAATAGATTGCAATTAACTTCAAAATGGCAAGATAAGTATCTAGAGTTTGCCTTCCGTATGATTTCTCATGTGACATCAATAAAAATTATTTAAATTCATCTTTAATTTCATTGACAAGGAGAATTTTTAAATTAAATCAATAACTTTCTCAAGTTTATCAACTCTAATATCAAAAATACTTATTTGAATCTCTTTATAACAACATATTTCCAAGATTACATTAAGAATAAGGAATTCTCTAAAAAAACAATTGAATCAATTCTAGAAGAATCATGCGACTTATCTTTAAGATTACACAGATTCCTTCAATCATGTTAGATCTAAGTACACATAAGATTTTTCAATCATAATACATAATATCAAATAATTAGAATAATACCATAGAGATATTAATTTAAACAAAATCAAGAACACATGGTTAAATCAAGAAACTAAAGATTTCATTGAAATAGCAATAAACCTAGTCACATAATAATCCTATAATTCACAAGTCTAGATACTAAGAAGTTTAAGCTCTAATCATAGTGAAATCAAAATCCTTCAATGATGAGAAAGCATGCATCATTTAAGAATTCAGAAGAAAAACCTTAATTCTTGAGTTTAAAGAATATGCTCTTCTCTACCTCTAAAAGAACCCTAAAACCGATGAAAAGATCTTCTGAAAGTTATAAAGTCAGTTCCCTCTTTTCCTTTATATAGTAGGCATCCAAAACTCAATTTTAATGCCAATGTGCTATTCAAAACAGTTGTGTTGAAATCATCAAACAAAATTTCTAAAAACTAGAATCTATAATTGACATGGTCTAAGCGCGGTTGTGTTTAGAGGTTGTGTCTAAGTTACGCTTGAAAATAATTACTTTTGAGTGATACATGACCAATAGACATGATCATGTCTTGCCCTTATGTAACTCTCATCATTTATTTCTTTAGACTTCACTTCAACACAATTTTGGCATGGTCGTGTTTGCTACTTGTGTCTATCTTCAAAAACTCATAATTTCTTATATTTAGTTTCAAATTGAGAAAATTTTGATTCAATTTCTTCCTTTTTGATTCAATAATTCATTAAAGCCCTAAAATCAAAATATTACTCAAGTTAAAAATAAAATCCTTCAAAAACACAAAAAAAATTAAGGGAGAATACTTTAATTTTCCCTTAATGTACATATCTAATTATATATCTATCAAATTTCTCCACATTTAAGTATTTTCTTGTCCTCAAGCTAATTAATCAAATCAAGCAAAAGGACAAGAAATACTTAATCAAACTTATTACTATTCAAGAAACATTAAAAAAATTATTTAACCCTATAATAACCGAAGAAATAAACTCTTAATTAACTTGCAATTTCAAAAGAAAATTAACGATATCTCTTGTACTTTTCACTTAATTAATTTTCCAAATGTTCTAAAGATATCAAATAACTCAAATTCAATAATTAATTAATGTAAATTAAAGTTTACTCATATAACTTAATAGAGGATTTCGAAGACTTGAAACTCGAATTATAATCTCTTTAGTCAAGAAAAAGTCATAAAAACTTTATGAACTTAACTAGGATGTATACACCCCCTTATTCAATTTTCACTTAATTAATAAACTTATTTAACCCTATAATAACCCTATAATAAAAATTATTTAACCCTATAATAACCAAAGAAATAAACTCTTAATTAACTTGCAATTTCAAAAGAAAATTAATGATATCTCTTGTACTTTTCACTTAATTAATTTTCCAATGTTCTAAAGATACCAAATAACTCAAATTCAATAATTAATCAATGCAAATTAAAGTTTACTCATATAACTTAATAGAGGATTTCAAAGACTCAAAACTCGAATTATAATCTCTTTAGTCAAGAAAAAGTCATAAAAAATTTATGAACTTAACTAGGATGTATACGCCCCCTTCTTCAATTTTGCTTAACACCATAATCTAAGATAAATATATAGTATATCCACTTATCCCTTAATCATTCTTTTAGTATATCTCTTTGTTGGAAGTTTTTTTTTTTTTTTCAATTTAAAAGTAGTTTCATCGGTCAATAACTTTTAAACTAGACGAGCTTAGGCTACTAGGTTTTAAGTTACCTCTTTGAACTATCTATTACTTTTATTTAATAGAGCTTATTTACTTAAGTTCAGCCTTCACATGGATTTTTCTCTTAACCTTTCTAGTAAGCTTTCAACCAATAATCTCAAGCTTGTCACTCAATTTAACGGGTATTATTCCACATAAAGGAGGTAGCCCATAGGCTTACTTGAGTTAACGAGACTCATAGCTAAACTTTGATTTAATTAATTTATTCTCTTTATTTATTTCACCTCCAACTATATTAATTTTTTAAGAAATTTTCAAAGAATAAGTATCAACTATTCACTTAACAAGGATTATAGGGCTCTAAAAATACCAAAGGGAGAAAGTATACATCAAGTAAGTTTAAAAGAAATTCATGACTAATTCTTAACTAGTAATGTTATTCTAATTCTAAATCTTAAAATCCAAAACTAAATAATATGTAATTTTACTCTACAAAGATTTTATTATTCGATTCTAGCAATGTATCATTAAAACACTTATTGGTCAAGTGTTTAGTGCTATCTAAAGAGTTATCATATGCCAAATTACAAGTTAATTTAATGATTTCCAGGTTAAATAAATGAATTTGATTTCTTAAATAACCACAAATTTGATAAACCCCTTCTTTACACTTAAAATTGTACATTGTTCTTAATATACAAATAAAGAGAAAAACTAGAAAAATAAGAACAAATCCAACATAAAATGAGGAAAGTAGTGGGAAAAAGAACTAGTATTCTCCTGAACATTTCAGTATGTCCATTCTAAAACAATTTTAATATGTCATGTTCTTAGTCTTGGACACTCTAAGCTTGCAGAAAGCTATAAAAATGCAAAAAGGAAAAAACAAAACCAAATAGAAAATCTAGAGTGCCAATTAAAAGGAAAAAAAAATAGTACACTTTAGTTTAGCAAGCTATATTAATCTAATTAGATATATCAAAGAAAATAAATATGAAAGAAATCAATCTAAGGAATCCTGATCAAACTCCTTCTACTCTCCTTCTTCATATCCTTCTTCCTCATTCCTTACTTCAGCATCTACCATTTCTTCATCATTTTCACGATCTCCATCTCCCTCTTCCTCCATCTCTTCACTTTCATCATCATGTAAACATGGAATCTTCTCACTTGTATTCATGTCAGCTCGAAATTCAATATTAAATCGTGTGGTGGCATTACGAGAAAATCTTTTCAGCCTATTTTGTCTTCCGAATACCCTTACAAGATCCATGTGATAACGACATTGCAAATCCAAAACTTTTTCGAGCTTCTTGATCATTATGTCTACTTTATACTCAATCATATCCAATTAAGACCTTAGGCCTCTGCTAACACTAGTAGATCGACTTGACCCCTCTCCTTGATAGTCCTCTACCTCAAAGAGTATATGCATTTGTCTAAAAGAAGTCAATTTGATAGTAATTACTTCTTTTAGAGAGGTCATAAGAGGGGGGTTGTTTAATACTCCCATTGCCCTTGCTAAGATTGTAATATAAGGTTCATAGCAGATATCCCCTACTCTAGAATCTATAGCCTATCGATGTATAAAAAATACTAACAGATAATCAATTTAACCGAGTACCTCTTAATCATGCTATAAAGATAGAGAGTGGCATGAGTAGATACCACGGCTTTCTCTTTCCCCCATTTATTAATGGTGTGAGATAATAACCAATGGACTACTTTGTGGATAGGGTTACGTAAGTGGGAAGATTTTGAAGCCTTTGGATTGTATATATCTTGATTGTTTACCCTTCTCCAAAAAGACCAACAAACAACCCCTCTTAGCAATTGGTAAGGTAAAGTTACAAAATCCTTAATATCCACATAGTTAGGATCATATAATCCTAGATGACATAGAAATTTGATAAGGTTAGCCTCTAATTTTGAAGTTCAAGCAATTTTATAGGCCCCAAGACTTTGCTTCATGATCTAATTTGTATGTGGTCAAGAACTTCAAGGTTAATTTTTTGTAAACTAAAGCCCTCAAGGAAAATAGCCCCTCTTATGCTCCCACTCCCCTACCCCTTTGATCTCTTCTTCCATTTGAAGCCTCTAGATATCATCCTAGTCAATGTAGAATGTCTGGCTAAATGTCTTCTCTTTTTGCAGTTTGTATCTATCCAAATGGGTTGTCTCGGTAAACTCTAGCATGGGATGATCTGCGGGCAGTAGTAAGGCTATTGGAGTAGTTGAAATTGAAGTCCTTACTAAGGAGGTAGATGCTCTTGACTAATTTTTGTGTTGAACTTGTTGCTTAGCCTGACTTTATTTGGGAGGCATTTTTCCTTGTGTGAGTAGGAGATTAATGGAAGATCTAGACAAAATGAAGTGCAAGGTGACACTATAGCATGCGTGTTCGTGTTGAGAGGAAACAAGTTGTGTGAATGTGTACTGTGAAGGATAATGCCAGTGTACATGTCTAACCCTTTTATATAAAGGGTGACACACTAGGTTAACTACTAAAAAAAATAAAGCAAAGGATTTAAGGTTAATACAACTTAGACATGATCGTGTCTAGTGATCATGTAACTCTCATAAATAATTAAGAATAAGGCACACTTGACACAACCTTAGACATGGTAGTGTCTAAAGGTCGTGTAACTCTTATAAATAATTAACATTCTCTTGATTCTTTGGGCATGACCTTGACATGATCATGTCAATGGGTCATGTATCTCTCATAAATAATTAAAATTCAAAATCCCCTTTGACACGACTTAAATATAACCATGTCAAAAAGTCATGTAACTTTCATAAAAAATTAATTTTGAAAAACAGCCTTGACATGATTTTGACATACCTATGTCTAATGGTCGTACTACATCTAGAGAATGCCATTACATTCAACATGGCCTTAAGATGACTGTGTTTGTTGTTCATATTGAGCTTGCAAAAAATTTGGCTTGCTTTTTTTTTTTTTAATTTTTAGAACTACACTAAGCTACTTAATACTTGGGTTAGCTCCCGAGAAGCTTTCTTGTTTTACGGCGTTAGCTTGATGAAATTCCACTCAAATTTACAAACCTAGCATAAGGTGGAGACGAAACTCTTCCCTTTTAATTAACACAAATTCTCCTCCTAGGTAGAGCTTTAACCTTTGACCATTTACCTTAAAAATACTTTTCTTAAGATGTATGATTTCTAGCAGTCCATAAGGAAGGACACGAGTCATTATGAAAGGAGCGGACTATTGAGACTTTAGTTTTCCCAAGAATAAATGTAAGCAAGAGTTGTATAGTAAGACGTGGTTACCTTCTTTGAATTGGCACCCTTGCTTTATTCTCTAGTCATGGTATTTCTTAGTTCTTTCCTTATAAAGCTTAGAATTCTGGTATGCTATCACATGCCATTCATCAAGCTCATTTAATTGGAGTTTCATATTAATACTTGCACACTTAAGATTCGGGTGATAGTCTTAAATATTGTAGTTTTTTTTTTTTTAAATTACGCAAATATTGTACCCGAAATAATTATTCCTAAAATAGGTTTTGAAGATGCGGACGCAATTTGTGACTTGAGGGTTAAAAAAAATTAAAACTGAAGATGTAAACTCGGTCTATGCTTTCAGTACAATTTGTATTGAAGGAGTGGACCTCGTTCATGCCTTTAGTGTAATCCTTTTTTTTTTTTTTAACACTTCAGCAGATAAAACATAGCAATTTAACACTTATAAAAATAACAAATGGCAACGCAGTTTGGTCTTAGCTACAGTACACTCAAATTAGTCTTTATTGATATATTATGAGCTCTATAACTCCAAACGAGCAAAACATTATGACCTTTCAAAGTTGAAAAAAAATTTGAAACTAATGCGATTTGTTTTTCCAACTTTAAAGGGTCATAACTTTTTACTTATTTGGAATTACAAAGTATAAAATATATATAAAAAAGATTGATTTGAGTGTACTATAATTAGGACCAAACTATATCGATGTTTGCTATTTTTATAAGTGTCAAATTGATATATTTTGATTTGCCAAAGTGTAAAAAAAAAAAAATAAACTGTTTGCACCTTTAAGCAATATGCTTAAGGGCATAGATGGCATCTATGCCATCAGTACAATGTGATCACCAAAATGTAAAAAAAAAAAAAAAAAGGATTACACTAAAGGTGCAGACGTGATTCACACCTATAGTACAATTTTACTAAAGGTGTAGACCCCGTTCGTGCTTTCAAGCAATTTTCCTGAAAGCACAAATTAGGTCTGCACATTCAGTTTAATTTTTTTTTTTTAACCTTAAAGTTGCAAACAACATTTGCATCTTTGAAACTTATTTTAAGAATAATTATTCTGGGTACAATATTTATGTTTTTTTTTTTTTAGACTTCAATATTTAAGCATAACCCCTTAAGATCCTAGTTAGTTAATTTAATGGCCCAAAAAAGGTTGTGTGTTCAATTTCCACAGGTAAATAGCAAGCTTTCCTGTAAACAAGTTTGTAGAGAGTAGTTCTTATAGGTGTCTTGTAAGTTGTCCTATATGTCCATAGAGCATCATTTAACTTATTGGACCAATCCCTCCTATGACACTCTACGATCTTTTCTAGAATTTGCTTAAGGTCCCTATTGGCGACTTCTATCTAACCACTTGTTTGTAGATGATAGGGGGTAGCTAGTGTATGAGTAACGTTGTAGCGTTTAAATACTTTTTCAAGCTAAACATTGCAAAAATATGTTCCTCTATTGCTAATAATTGATCTAGAAGCACCAAATTGGGAAAATAAAGTCTTTAAGAACTACTTTACTACTATAGCATCATTGGTGGGTAAAACCTGAACCTCGACCTATTTAGATATATAATTGATGGTTATTAAAATGTATTTATTCTCATTAGAATTGGGAAATGACCCCATGAAATCTATACCTTAGATATCAAATACTTCATATACCAAGATGGGGTTTTGTAGCATCTCGTCTCCATGGGATATGTTTCCTACCTGTTGATAACTATCACAAAGCTCCACATACCTCTATGCATCCTTGAGTAGGCCAATAGAATCTCAATTGTAAGACCTTATGAGCAATCCTATTGGCATTATGATGTCCTCCGGTTGGTCTGGAGTGACAATGGCTCAAGATTTGCCATCCTTCTCCATCCTTCTTTATAGGACACACATCTTCAAATAACTTGGTCTGCATAAACCTTAAATAGAAACGGATATGTCCAAAAGTATTACTTCACATTATAAAGGAATTTGTCTCCTTTTGTTGATGTGATAGTCCTTTTGGAAGGATGTTAACCATGAGATAATTGGAAATATCCACAAACCATGGAGTTTCTTGTTCCCTTATCTAGATTATTGCATATAATCGTTCCTCTAAGAACTCATCATTGACATCTTGTTCCTTTAACTTCTCCAGGTTGGGATCTTCCAATCTTAATAGATGGTCTATTGTTAAGTTTTTAGCAACCTTTTTATCCTTAATTTCCAAGTCAAATTCTTCTAGTAGGAGGATCTGTCTAATTAATCGTGGCTTTGTATTCTTTTTAGTTAGAAAATACCCCAAAGTAGAATGGTCAATATACATAATAACCTTTGAAAGAATTAAATAAGAGTAGAATTTATCAAATGCAAAAACTACAACCTAAAGCTTTTTTTTTTTGGTAGTTATGTAATTCTCTTGTGCATCCATAAGAGTCTTGCCAGTGTAATAAATTGGTTGAAAGTGTTTATCCGTTCTTTATCCAAGGACTGTGCCAACTATGAAGTTACTTGCATCACACATTAATTCAAAGGGCAAATTCTAGTCAGGTGCAACCATGATGGGAACCTTTATTAGTTTTTTCTTCAATAGATTAAATGCATCTAAGCATTCCTGTGAGAAAACAAAAAGGCACATCTTTCTCTAATAACTTAGTTAGATGTCTAGCTATTTTAGAAAAGTCATTTATAATTAATTGATAAAATCTTGTATGGCCTAAAAAGCTTCTTATTGCCTTAACCAAATTTGAGGGGTGGAAGTTTTGTAATAGTGTCAATCTTAATACTATCCACTTCAATACCCTTATGTGAGATTTTATACCCAAGGATAATTCATTCATGTACCATAAAATAACACTTCTTTTAGTTTAGCGCAAGGTTAATTTCTTCACACCTGTACAACACTTTCTCTAAATTAAGTAAGCAATGGTCAAAAGAATCACCAAAAACTAAAAAAAAAAAAAAATCATCTATAGAAACTTCCATGATGTCCACTATGTATATTTTCAAATATGGCCATCATGTACCTTTGAAACATTGTTGGCGCATTACATAGACCCAAGGACATTCGCCTATATGCGAAGGTGCCATAAAGACATGTAAATGTCGTCTTTTCCTAGTCTTTTGGTACAATTGGTATCTAAAAGTAGCTAAATAAACCTTTTAAGAAACAATAATACACATGACCTACTAAACGCTCTAACATTTGGTCAACAAAAGGGAAGGGAAAATGATCCTTGCATGTGGCATCATTTAATTTCTAGTAGTCAATGCATACCCTCCAGCCTGTAATCATGCACATGGGGATTAATTCATTCTTTTCGTTAGGGACTACCATCATCCCTTCTTTTTTGGTCAGTACTTGCACAAGACTAACCTATGAGTTATCAAAAATTGGATAAATCATACTTGTGTCAGTAGCTTGATCACTTCAACTTTGACTACTTCTTTCGTATCGGGGTTTAGTCTTCTTTTGAGATTATACTATTGGTTTGAAATCTTCCTCCATTAAAATTTTATAGGTGCAAAATGAAGGATTAATTTCTTTATGTTTGAGATTTTCCATGTAATGGCCTTCTTGTGTTTTTGAGCACCTTTAGCAATTTCTCCTTTTGATCTGTTTTTAAGTTGCAAGCTATGATCACTGATAGCTTAGAATCTTTCTCTAAAAATGCATACTCCAAATAATCAGGAAGTTGCTTCAATTCTACTATCGGTAGATCTTTAATGGATGGTTTCAACCTGATTTTCTTCTTCATATTGATTTAATCAAACCCCTTATTCCCAATAATGAAATTCTTAGCCTCTAACTAGGCTACAACTTCAACACACTCAAGGTTTTCTACTTCTTCTTCTACCCCTTTTTGTAAGCAACACTCCAAAGGATCCTTAGATGACATCTCCTACACACAATCAACAACAAAGAAATCAATAACATCCAGGCGGTAACATATATAATCCTGATCAGCAATTTTTTTTCATAACTTTAGGCACTTTAAAAATTATCTCTTCATCTCTTACCCTTAAAATGAGTCTACCATCACTGACATCAATAATAACCCTAATTATAGCTAAGAAAGGTCTACTTAGGATAAGAGGTACTTCTATATCCTCATCCATATCAAGTATAACAAAATCCATAGGAAAAATAAACCTTAATACTTAGACGAGCACATCCTCTATAATTGTCCTCAGGTATGTGCTAGATCTATCAATTAGTTGCAAACTATATATGTAGGTTTTGGCTCTCCTAACCTTATTTTTTGAAATAATTTGTATGGTAACAAATTATACTTGCTCTTAAATCTACTAAGACTTTATCAACTAACAAGTTACTAATTAAATAAGAAATAGTAAAACTCCTTCGATTTTTTAGTTTCTTAGGTAGCTTGTTTTGAAGTATTGCCGAACATTCCTCACTTAATGTAACGGTTGAAAGCTCCTCTAACTTCATTTTGTTAGATAACAAATCCTTCAAGAACTTTACAATTTTCACATTTATGATAAAGTATCAACAAGAGGTAAGTTGATATGTAACTACTTAAAGCGATCCTTTTTAAGGCGTTGAGAATAAGGTATGGGTGGTCTGTACTCCTTTACTGTGTATGGGTCGACAATCTCTTTTTCTTTAATTTCCTCTTTTTTCTTTTCTAAATTTGCAGTAATTTTCTACTTAGTTTGCAATTCCTTTCCACTTTTAAGGATTATCGTTTTATGAATCCTACTATTAGGTTTCACTATAATCCGAAAAAATTTACATCATCCTATTTCTAAGGGTACATGCAACTTCTTTAAATTACAATGATCTAATTACATATATGATTTCTCAATCTATATATATAATATCAAACATTGAATTAATACTTAGGAATTATTAATTTAAAAGGAATAAATAAAGAACACGTAATTAGATCTCAATGAATCAAGAATCATAAAACTGAAATAACCAGAAATAGGAATTCAATCATATAGTTCCTAGGGTTTTAATGTCTAACAGCTATCTAATCATAATAATAAAGAATAAATAATGGAAAATAATAATTCATAGTTAAAATCCCTTTGAAACTTGTTAAATTTTTACTTTTCTTGACTCTTAGTTGCTCTCCAAACTTTAGGTCTTATTTCTGATAAATGCCAAAAAGTCACTCTTTCTTATCTTTAAAAAACCTTAAATAGTGAAGGAAATTTGCAATTCCTGGCGTGTTCATGGTCATGTACATGACCATGAATTGAACTATAGTCTTCTCTGGTCTTTTTAGCTTAAATTCTTCTAATTTGCATGTTCATGGGGAAGTTCATGATAGTGATCTTAATTGTGAACCTCTCTAGTCATTCATTCCGTGTCTTTTTTTTTTCACAATTAAAGTTCATGGGTCATGATCTTCTTCCAAGCTTCATAACTTCTTCATTTTAGTTCCAAATTATATAAAACGTGGCCAAATATCTTCCTTATTCTTCAAATTTATTTGTCAACCCTTTAAAATCAATATTTAACTCAATTAAGCATCAAAATTGATCATAACACCCATTAAATTCATCGAAACATAATAAAAATCACCTAATAAAATAGGTACAAGTTAGCCCTATCATTTCTTATTAAACTTTAACTCTGAATTTAATGGTTTATGATGAATCGTTTCTTATTGTGTATTTATATAGATATTGAGTTGGAAATGGTTTAATTTTTTGTTTGTGATTGAATGACTTTAGGTACATGGTTGTCATTACATGTGTGTGTACCTATAATTAATGAGTTAGACTTAATTAAACTCGGCTAATTAAATGTTTGTACTTATTTGTGCATGGTCATTTGAGGTTGAGGAACAACAAATTTACACTAGGACTACGCCTTTGGGTGTACTCTTGAAATACGGTAGTTAGGTGCTTAGTTTATTGGTTTCAAACTTCTAAGTACTAATTTTGGTTTTGGTTTCAATGTGCTGATCTGACCATCACCTAAAAACTCCTAATTGTCTACTACGGTAGGATTTAGACCCGTTTTTCCTTGGATTTATATGTTTCAAAGTTATGAGTTACTACAAATTTCAAGATGCTAAAATTGTGCAAGTTGTTGACATTAAATAAATAACTTGAGTGAATAATGGTTATTTCATTAGAAATAGGTAGACATAAGGTGTGGCATAGAGTGTGTTTGTGTGCTATTATGTGCTAGATTTCACAATTCACTCTTTTGAGATTAATTTTTTAGGTGATGACTTGTATGGTGAGATTGACCATGATCTCTATAGCAGGATTATGGATGATACTAGCTAGTGTTGCTTTGATGTTTAGATGTTTTTGCTATGACATGTTTGACAATTGGATTTTATTACCGTTATGGACTTATTTCTATATATTAGACTTTACATTCTTAGTTGTATTTGAACTTATGGGTTGTTGGGTTTTCTATTGGACTTTAGCTAGTAATCTAAACTTATGGACTTTGGTTAGATTTGTGGGCTTTTGGACCCTAAACCTTGATTTTTACATGGTGTAAACACCCCATTTTTGCCCTAATGATCAATAATAATAAAAAATAATTAATTTTCATTTTTTTCCAATTTTTTCATTTTTTCCTCTAATTTAGCAAGAATAGGAAAAATGTTCAAAAAATAAAAATAAATAGGAAAATACATCAATTTTGGAAAATAATTGCAAAAATGGCAATAAAAAGGATTAAATAATTTTTATAAATTTTTGAAATTCCAAAAAATAGAAAAAAAAAATCGCATTGCATATATGCAAATTGCGAAATAAATAAAATCGCGAAAGTGGGCTAGCTCAGCTGGTCCAGACCAGGTCAAGCGTGAGCGGGAGTGGGCTCGGTTAGGGGTTCGAAAAGCGGGGGAAGCAGAATCCGCGTTTTGCAAATTTTTTCTTTGCTTGGGACACGTGTCAGCATCTGATTGGCCGGGGTGAACGCACGCGCCGGGCCCGTGATCGTCTTCAACCTCTGTTCGAGATCGTCTGCGAGGAGAAAAATCCGAATTTTGGCCATTTTGATTCGATTTTTTTGCACAAATCTAACAGATCTTCAATAAAAATAAGATAAACAACATCCAATTGGAATCTAATCGCAACAAACCAATGGATTTGCACAAATTGGAGATGGGTTTTTAACCGCAAATCCGATTTGCTTCAATTGGTGGAAATCCGAGTTTATCCAGCTCGATTTTAAACGCCTATAAATAGAGGATGAAGTGGAGAGGCAAAATCACGGATCAAAAGTGAGAAAAAGGAGAGAATCGAAGCCTCGCCGGAGTTCTTCAAAACCGCGACCATCGATCAAGTGTTGAGCAGCCACTAGGAGGCATTTTTGAAGCAAACCACCACCACAGTTGAGTTCCTCACTCCCAAAAACCTAGGAATCGACACCTCAACCGCTTCGAAAGGCCACCGGAACGCCGTCAACGAGCACTCCTAGCCGCCGCGTCCTATCGACCCGATCGACCTGACCCGCGCACCGACCCAGATCCAAGTAAGTCGGATTTTCTGATTTTTTTATTATATTTTATTTATTTAGTTATTTTATTTATTTCGAATTAATTTATTTACTTATTTGTTATTTATTTACTTGTTTTTTATTTATAATTCAATAAATAGAAAAATGTTAGAAATTAGATTTTTTTTTAGGATTTAATGATAAAAATAAAAATAATAATTATAATAATAAATAATAAAAATGTAGAAAATTTATAAAGAAATAATAAAAATATTAGAAAAATAATAATAATAATTTAGATTTTAAAATAGGATAGATAAAAATCTAGGAGAAAATTTTTCAATAAAAATAAAAATAATGAAAAATTATGAAAAATTATAAAAATCATAAAAAATTAATTAAAAATCAATAAAAATTTATAATAGTAGAAGTGAGTTGAAAAATAGAAAAATGGAATTTTTATCACTTAGAAAAATCATTTTCTTAAATAAATCCAAAATTAGTTTTTTCCTAAAAATTATTATTTTTTCAAAAAAATCAAATTATCAAGCTTAGGCTTAGATTTTTTTTAGAAAAATACTAAGATGGTAAAAACATAAATCAAAAGAGATTTCACAATTAAAATCCATAAACACACTAAAGTTTTTTCAGGAAAGTGAACTACAACTTGTTTGATCCTGAATAGCAGGTACGTAGGCACCCATTTGGGGCAACCTTAAAAAAGGAATAAAAATCATTTTCCTAGAATAATTCATTAAAAAAAAATAAAAAGACAACAAAAAAATAAATAAAAGAAATTTCTAGATAAGGTTAAGATTTTAGGAGATCAGGGTGGTAACCTTAGGGTTTTAATAGGTTAGCCTCTGAACTCAAAAACTCTGGTTTTTCCCCTTTCCACTTTTCACAAAAAATGAGAAGAGGAAATCACACTGACTAGTAGTCCAAATTAGGACTAATCTGCTCAATTAGTCCTAATTTAATTTTTCCCAACAACAGTTGGGTGGCGACTCCAAAACAAAACGAAATTCCTAATTCAAGTCGAGGATCTACATTAGATGAGCATATGGTCTAGTATAGATCGGATTAGGAATGGGAAATAAAAAATTAGACTCGACAGGATAGCGACTCCATTGGGGACCAAATTCTCTAATAGGCTAGCCACCTGGATCTCCTCAAATTACTCCTTTTTAAGAAATGTCTTTTGATTATTGTTCTGTTGCTAACCTTTCAAGGATTTAGCTAAATTTATGATTCGGTTATTTTACTTTTGTTGTTGGGTCTACATGCATACAATTGTGTGAATAGATATGGTCAAACCCGGGCCGTCTTAGGACCCTAAGACGGGGGGCCATTGTGTAGGTTTCGGGCGAAGTGATGTGATCACCGTTCGGGACCGATTAGGCTACCCCACCCAATGCTTTGATATGGCCTGAGATCCATTTCTCCGAGAATGCGGGAGGCTATAGAGCTTGGGGACCAGTTAGAACCTACCTATTTGCATATATAACGTCATGGGTTGATAATTGATGATGATGTGATATTTTTTGTTCATGGAGTTCAGATCTATTTCCCTGTAATGTTATAATAGTTCTGGTTGTAATTAGGAAATTTCTGTTGTAATAGATGGCTAGTACCGCAGTTGACCGCCTCCTCCGCAAAGAAGTCCGAGTGTGCAAACCTTTAGATCCGAAATTGGTATTGGACCACTGGTTCACCTTATACAACCTAGAGGAGCAGGCCTTCATCCAGCAGAAAATGGGGCCCATACTCTCACTAATGAAAATGGAGATAAACTTGCCGTTGGTACTGGCCATGCTCCACCTATGGGAAATAGAGCCCGCGGCTTTCTTCATCGGGCCACATGAGATTACTCCTACTCTGGAAGAGTACACCTAGCTACTACAGGCTCCAGGACTAACCAACCAAGTCTATGTACCAGATCTCGAAGCCGGGCCAGCCGGTATTTTCAATAGACTTTGGGGTATCCGCAAAACAGCAATCAACAAAGCCTTAGCAGACTGTAACAGATACTACATACGGATAGACGAGTTGGAAGCCTGGTTCATTGCCCGAGAAGACAATGGGGACAGGAAAGACAAATTGTGTGGGCATCTCAAGACTTATAGACAAAGAAGGGTGAATGTTTTCATCCTGACAGCTTTCGCCACCATACTATTCCCCACCAGAACTTTCTATGTCCACTACCGAGTTGCAAAATTGGTGACCTAATTCCTGGAAGGAAGATCTTACATCCCGGCTCCATTGGCTGAACAGATCCGGAACTTAAACTTTGTCAAGAAGAAAGGCCACGGGATCCTCCGCTCAAATATCAACCTTATACTGATATGGTTTGTAAGCCACCTCAAGTATTTTGGGCTGAACATGGTTTGGAAAACATTGGATCAGTAAGTGGATCTCGTGGACTCATGCATAGAGAAGATAAAGCTACCTGACGACCTTACTAGCCACAGTTGGGTAGAAGTGCTTAGAAGTTTCAGTGCCAATGACATTTTGTGGATAGCTAGATGAAGTTGCTGCGACAAAGTTATTTTAACCTGCAGTAACTTTCAAGCCGTGCCTCTAATCGGTATCAGCGGATGTATAGGTTATCATCCCAACTCGGTGGTCCGCCAGTTCAGTTTTATTCAAGACATAGTTTATCGGCCCTTGCTAGAAGCAGTCACATTCGAGTACTAAGATCTGAACTTACTGGTAGCTGAAAAATTTGCTAAGCTGGCAGAGGTCAAAGCACTTTGGGAAGCCAGAATCGAGAGCCTGAATGTAGACCTCGGAGAGCTAGATGGCGAAGTAGGCAAACATCGAGCCACCAGGGAGTTCGTGATCCACCAACTGTATCAGACAGGGGAAAGAGCATACCGGGTCCCAGATGTCACCCAACCTAAGCCAGACAAGGTAGATCCGGAGCTGGAAATCTACTTAGAGCAGGTCAGGGCCCGAATGAAAGTATATTTTGAAGCTGCAGATTATAAAAAGGATATCTGAAAAGGTCGATTCAAGGAATCTGACCAAAGAAATAAAACCTTAGAAGCTCAGCTGGAGAAGACTTAAACCAAAGTCAAGGAATTAGAAGCCGTCATCAATAGGAAACCTGAGTCTCCACAATAGAAGACCAAAAAAGCTAGGAAATAGATTATCATTGTACTCTTTCATTTTTTTTAAATATCGAACTCTAAAGTTTCCAATATTAATAAAGTTTCAATATTACATCATCAATCAATTGTTGGCCTCTTTTATTTTAGCATCCGTGTGACACATGCATCGCATTTTCATGCATACATCATACTAAGAAAAAATGCGCGCCAGGTATCAAAGATACCTCCCAAACAACCGAATCTTCTAGAAGCCCAATTCATACCCGCTCAAAGACCAAAATGGCAAACAGCGGCAATTGCAACAACACTAGCGCTGACTACGCACAAGCCAGAGGTGTTAGAGGCAGGAAGAAAGAGAAGCCAAGCAACACCCAGATGCGCATTCCACCCCTCCAACAATCATTCAGGCAAGCAACTATCATTCAAGAGCCAAGGATAAGCGAAGATGACGTCAGCAATGGGAGCTCAACCCCTCGCACGTCCGATCAACATCCAGCTCTCAATAATTGGTTCTGTTATCCTATTGATAGCTCTAGGTTAGCTCAAGGATAGAGAATGATTGTTAAACAAATTTTTATTGAGACTTCTTTATAATTCAATAACAGTTTGTCTTACTTATATATATCTGCTTTCATTTTACTTCGCCCAAATCTCCTACCATCGAACATCAGAGACATTTCGCGCAGGTAAAAAATAAAAACGCTGATATCGTTTCCAACGCTGCTAGGTCAGTTGTTGGAGGCGATATCCGTGTGTCGAGTCTAATTTTTGAATTTCCCATTCCTAATCCGATCTATACTAGACCCTGTGCTCATCTAATGCAGATCCTCGACTTGAGTTAGGAATTTCGTTTATTTTGGAGTCGCCACCCAACTGTTGTTGGGAAAGATTGAATTAAGACTAATGGAGCAGATTAGTCCTAATTTGGACCACTAGTCGTCATGATTTCCTCCTCGTTTTTGTGAAAAGAGGAAAAGGGAAAACTAGAGATTCGAAGTTCGGAGGCTAACTTATTAAAACCTTACGGTTACCACCCAATCTCCTAAAATTTACTCTTATCTCGAAATGTCTTTTATTTTATTTTTGTTGTCTTTTATTGTGTTTTTGAGTGAATTATTCTAGGAAAATAATTTTTATTCCTTTTTAGGGTTGCCCAAAATGGGTGCCTACGTACCTGCTATTCAGGATCAAACAAGCCGTAGTTCGCTTTTCTTGAAAAGATTTAGTGTGTTTGTGAATTTTAATTATGAAATTTCTTTTGGTTTACGTTTTTATCATTTTAGTATTTTGTTAAAAAAAAGGCTAAGCCTAAGCTTAATAATTTGATTTTGTGAAAATAATGATTTTAAGGAAAAATACCAATTTTGGATTTATTTGAAAAAATGATTTTTCTAAGTGATAAAATTCATTTTTCTCTAATTTTCAACTCATTTATACTATTATAAATTTTTATTGATTTTTTATAATTTTTTATTAATTAGTTTTTATTAGTTTTTCATAATTTTTATAATTTTTATTTTTATTAAAAAATTTCTCCTAGATTTTTATCTATCTTATTTAAAGTCTAAATTATTATTATTATTTTTCTAATGTTTTTATTATTTTCTTTATGAATTTTCTACATTTTTATTATTTATTATTATAATTATTTTTTTTATTTTTTTATTTTATCATTAAATCCTAATCCTAAAAAAGAAAATCTAATTCCTAACATTTTTCTATTTTTTGAAATATAAAAAAAATCGAAATAAATAACATAACTAAATAAAATAAAATAAAATAAAAAAATCGAAAAATCCGACTTACCTGGATCTAGGTCGGCACGCAGGTTTGGTAGATCGGGTCGGATCGGGTCGAAGCGGGTCGAGTCGGGTCGATCGGATGTGGTGGCTGGGAGTGCTCGTTGACGGCGTTCCGACGACCTTCTTCAGCGGTTGAGGTGTCGATTCCTAGGTTCTTGAGGGTGAGGAATCCAACGGTAGCGGTGGTTTGCTTCAGAAACGCCTCATGGTGGTTGCCCAACTCTTGATCAACGGTCGCAACTTCAAACAACTCCGGCGAGCTTCGATTCTCTCTTTGTTCTCTCTTTCTCTCCTTTTTGATCTGTGCTTTAGCTTCTTCACTTCATCCTCTATTTATAGGCTTTCGAAATCGAGCTGGATAAGCTCGGATTTCCACCGATCGAAGCAAATCGGATTTGCAATTAAACGAACCAACTCCGATTCGTGTAAATCCATCGATTCGTTGAGATTTGATTCTAATTGAATGATGTTTATCTTAATTCTGTTGAAGATCTGTTGGATTCGTGCAAAAAATCGAATCAAAATGGCCGAAATTCGGATTTTTCCCCTCACCGGTGATCTCTGGTAGAGGTTGAAGACGATCACGCGCCCGACGCGTGCGTTCACTCCAGCCAATCAGATGTTGCCACGTGTCCCAGGTAAAGGAAAAGTTTGCAAAACGCGGATTCTGCTCCCCCGCATTTCGAACCCCTGACCTCGCACCAGCGCGCGCCTGCCTGACCGTGGTTCGGACCAGCTGAGCTAACCCATGTTCGCGATTTTCTTTATTTCGCAAATTGCATATATGCAATGCGATTTTTTTATTTTTTTGTATTTTTTTGAAATTTCAAAAATTTGTAAAAATTATTTATTCCTTATTATTTCCATTTTTGAAATTATTTTTCAAAATTGATGTGTTTTCCTATTTATTTTTATTTATTGAATATTTTTCCTATTTCTGCCAAATTAGAGAAAAATTGGGAAAAATTGGAAATTGATTAGGATTGATTGTTATTGATTCTTAGGGCAAAAATAGAGTGTTTACACCGTGATCACAAAATAATACATGAAAATTGGCAAAAACATGAACAAAGCGGAATTTCAATCGATGAGCCGATGGAGACAGTAAATCTGGGAAGCATTGAAAAACCTAAAAACCTCAAAATCGGGACCAGTTTAAGTGCCGAGCAAAAGTGTGAGATGACCGAGCTGTTGACTGAATATGCAGATGTGTTTGCCTGGTCATATGGTGACATGCCAGGACTAGACCAATCAATAGTAGTTCATAGGCTTCCCACAAGGGAAGATGTCAAACCTAAAAAAACAGAAATTAAGAAGATATAGGCCTGACATCTTACTAAAGATCAAGGAAGAAGTCAAGAAACTACTAGAAGTAAGGTTCATCAAAGTGTCCGATTACCCAGAATGGGTAGCAAATATAGTCCCCGTTATGAAAAAGAATGGAAAAGTACGCGTATGCATAGACTTCCGGGACTTAAACCAAGCCATGCCAAAGGATAACTTTCCCCTACTTCACATTGATGTTTTAGTAGACAACACTACAGGAAACCATCTTTTCTCATTCATGGACGGTTTCTTAGGATATAATCAAATAAAAATGGCTGAAGAAGATAAAACCAAAACGACTTTCATCACAACATGGGGAACTTTCTGTTACAAAGTCATGCCCTTTGGTTTGAGAAATGTCGGGGCAATGTATCAGAGAGCCATGGTCGCGATACTTCATGACATGATGCATCGAGAAGTCGAAGTATACGTCGACAACATGATAGCCAAGTCTAAAGAAGAAGGGAGCCATACAGATATCCTGAGAAAGTTGTTTAAGCGATTGAGAAAGTTCCAGTTCAAGTTAAACCCAGAGAAGTGCACTTTCGGGATCACAACAGGTAAATTGTTAGGGTTTGTCATAAGCCGGGAAGGCATTAAAATAGATCCTGACAAAATAAAGTCTATATTAGAGCTACCTTCCCCGCACACTATCAAAGAAGTAAGAAGTTTGATGGGAAGGTTAAATTACATAGCTCGTTTTATCTCATAGCTCACAGATAAGTGCCGACCACTATTCCGTCTGTTGAAAAAGAATGCCGCAGTAGAATGGGATGACGAATGTGAAGAAGCATTCAGGACGATCAAAGACTATCTCATAAAACCTCCCGTCTTGATAGTCCCGAAGCAAGGGAAGCCCTTATTCTTATACCTCACGATACTCCCTAAATCCATGGGATGTGTGTTGGGGCAAAAAGATGAAGAGGGAAGAGAGCGTTTCATATATTACTTAAGCAAGAAATTCACAGACGGAGAACATAGGTATTCAGAAGTAGAGAGGACCTGCTGTGCTCTAATTTGGGTTATGCACCGTTTGAAGCAGTATACCATTTACTATCATATTGAGCTGCTAACAAGACATGATCCTTTGAAGTACTTGGTAGAGAAACCCGTTTTGATAGGAAGAATCTCTAAATGGCATATGCTCTTATCAGAGTTTGATATCACATACATAAATCAAAACTCGATAAAAGAGCAATCTTTGGCTGACCAATTGGCATAATACCCTGTCGAGGGAGATTCCAAGAACTACAAGCCCAATTCCCTGACGAAAACATATTAACAGTGGAAGATACACCAGTAGAAAACCGTGGGATAGAGCGAAACCCTAAGTGGAAAATGTTCTTCGATGAAGCTGCCAATGTATTCGGTTGTGGGATAGGGGCAGTGTTGATATCCCCAGACGGCACGCAATTCCCTATAGCAACAAGACTCACATACCAATAATATCGCGGAATATGAGGTATGCATCCTCGGCTTCAAGATGGCTTGCCACATGGAAATCCGCGAATTAGAAGTATACAGGGATTCATCACTTATCATATCACAGACAAGAGGGAAATACAAGACTAAAGACCCCAAACTGGTACCATACCATCAACATTTGATAGAGCTAATAGAAGAATTTGAGGCAATCACTTTCACATACATCCTAAGAACTCAAAATTAGTTTGCAGATGCACTCGCCACACTAGCATCTATGATCCGGATAATAGGGGGAGCTAAAGTCCAACCGTTGAAAATAGACATCGAAAATCGGCCCACCTACTGTTTAGCAATTGAAAAAGCACAAGATGACAGGCCTTGGTATCACGACATCAAAACTTTTCTCCAAGAAAGCAAATACCCTGAAATGGCTAGCAAGAATGACCAGAGAACACTCAGAAGGTTAGCAAGTCATTTCTTATTAAGCGGGTCTATACTTTACAAAAGATCGTCTGATACCACTTTGCTAAGATGTGTGGATAGAAATGAAGCATGTGAATTGGTGAAAGAAGTACATGAAGGGGTATGTGGACCTCATATGAACGACTACATGTTGGCTTGAAAAATCATGAGGTTAGGTTACTATTGGTTAACCATGGAATCGGATGGCATCAACTATGTCAAGCATTGTCATTTGTGTCAAGCGTACGCAAACCGGATAAATGCCCCGCCCAACGAGTTGCACTTATTGTCAGCACCGTGGCCTTTCTCCATGTGGGGAATCGACATAATCGGCCCAATCACTCCGACAGCATCCAATGGCTACGGGTTTATATTAGTAGCCATTGATTACTTTACTAAGTGGGTAGAAGCTTCATCATATGCCAATGTCACCAAAGGGGTAATAGTTCGTTTCTTAAAAAGGGACATAATAGCTCGATATAGAGTTCCTGAGTCCATCATCACCGATAATGGTACCAATCTTAATAACAAGTCAATGACAGGTTTATGTCAACAATTCCACATAAACCATAGAAATTCAACTCCCTACCAACCTCAGATGAATAGGGCAGTAGAAGCAGCTAACAAGAATATAAAAAAGATCATTGAAAAAATGACAACCACTTACAAAGATTGGCACGAGATGTTGCTGTTTGCTCTCATGGCTCATAGGACTTCAATAAGAACGTCTACTGGAGCTACCCCATATTCGTTGGTATATGGTACAGAAGTAGTGCTACCAGTCGAAGTCGAAATACCATCATTTAGAATTCTGTCAGAAACTCAGTTAACTGAATCAAACTGGGTAAAGAAGAGGCTTGATCAGCTAAATCTGATTGATGAAAAAAGACTCACTGCACTATGTCATGGCTAGTGTTACCAACAAAGGATAGCCCGAGCTTTTAACAAGAAAATGAGGCCTCGATACTTCAAAGAGGGGGATCTGGTGCTAAGGAAGGTTCTCCCAAATGCCCAAGACTCCAGAGGAAAATTTACCCCAAATTATGAGGGCCCATATGTGATAAAAAAGGTATTGTCAAGAGGAGCTCTAATATTAACTCAAATGGATGGTCCAGAATTGACAGACCCCATTAATATAGATGCTGTTAAGATGTACTATCCTTAGGCAAGAAAATTGAAATTTTGCCAATGTTTATGAAAGTCAATATTCAATACAAGTTTCGTTGAGTCTAGTTTTCATTTTTTACAAGTAAAGTTAATGTCTCTGAATGGTCGATAATTCTAACCAATTCTCATTACAACAAACATTCCTAAACACATTACCCATCACTTCACCAATGAATGATAAACACTAAAATGATAATGAATCTCAATAAATTTTGTAATATAATTCTATCTACTCTTGAGCATTAAAACCTAGTGCATTAGTAGGATAACATTACCGTTAAAAGAGCCATGCGCACAAGAAAGGAAGCACATCAATATCTTTAACCCCGTGTCAAAGTAAGAGTAAGCAAAGCAGAAGCAAACCAGCACGAAGGTTTGGTTGTTTGGTTGCTATCCACGATAAATTGGCAAACATATTAAAATAAATAACTATCATCTGCATATCATGAAAACATCAAATCATTTAGCTCAGTCAGTAAAAGTATGTTCAAAAGCATAAAGTTAGTCAGCCCACATTGGGGCACTTCCCTAAACATCCTCTCGTAGGGTCAGCACATTAGGACACCTTTCGAGACATTTCTTCTTGTCATAGGTTAGCAAGCTCATAGAGGGGCACTTTCCTAAACTTCATCTCTCAAGGTTAGCCCATAGGGATACCTTTCGAGATATTTTGTAGTAAGTTAGTCAGCCCACATTGGGGCACTCGCCTAAACATCCTCTCTTAGGGTCAACCCACAGGGGCACCTTTCTGAGACGTTTATCCATGCAATAGGTTAGTCAGCCCACAATGGGGCACTTTCCTCAATATCTCTTCCTAAGGTCAGCCTGTAGGGGTACCTTTCGAGACATTTCTCCCCCAGGGTCGTGAGTCTAAGAAGACACTTCCCGCTAAGGTTAGTCAGCCCACAATGGGGCACTTTCCCAAACACACCTTCAAAAATGTCAGCCTATAGGGGCACCTTTTGAGGCATGTCCTCTCGCTATAGGTCAGTTAGCCCGTGAAGGGGCACTTTCCTAGACACCTTTTCTTAAAGTTAGCTCAAAGGAGCACTTTTCGAATCTATCGATCAGTTAGCTCAGAGGAGCACTTTTCGAATCCATCGATCAGTTAGCTCAAGAAGAGCACTTTTCGAATCTATCGATCAGTTAGCTCAAGAAGAGCACTTTTCGAATCTATCGATCAGTTAGCTCAGAGGAGCACTTTTCGAATCTATCAATTAGTCAGCTCATAGGAGCACTTTTCAATTTTGATGACCGATTAGTCAGCTCATAGGAGCACTCTTCGAAGGTATTTTTCTAAACAGTCACTAGTCTAGTCAGACGATCTGTTGATAGGTGGCCAGCTCATAAGAGCGCTTCCTAAAATAATCTTCTCTTAAAGGTTACTAGTCCGATAAGACGCTTCTTATCATCAACTATCCTACACTCCTAAACAATGCTTGAGATATTTCCTATCGCCAATTAGTCAACCCATAGAGCACTTTTTGGGAGGATACATTACTCTAGATTGTTAGGACCAATTCCTAAGCAATACCAACCATTACAAAAGACTCGTGGGATTATTAGCTTATGGAGCATTTTCTTACTAGAAACTTAATTCTAGATAACCAGCCAAACCAAGGCGTTATCCATTCAATCAAGAGGCAAAAAATAGCGTCTTTCTTATCTTTGTAGTTAATTTTTTCAAACTTTACTACAAAGAGGGGTGGTTGCAAACACCCCATTTTTTCCCTAATGATCAATAATAATAAAAAATAATTAATTTCCAATTTTTTCCAATGTTTTCATTTTTTCCTCTAATTTAGCAAAAATAGGAAAAATGTTCAAAAAATAAAAATAAATAGGAAAATACATCAATTTTGGAAAATAATTGCGGAAATGGCAATAAAAAGGATTAAATAATTTTTACAAATTTTTGAAATTCCAAAAAATACAAAAAAAAATAAAAAAATCGCATTGCATATATGAAAATTGCGAAATAAATAAAATAGCGAAAGTGGGCTAGCTCAGCTGGTCTGGACCAGGGTCAGGCGCGCGCGGGAGTGGGCTCAGTCAAGGGTTCGAAACGCTGGGGAAGCAAAATCCGCGTTTTGCAATTTTTTTCTTTGCCTAGGACATGTGTCAGCATCCGATTGGCCGGGGCGAACACACGCACCGGGCACGTGATCGTCTTCAACCTCTGTTCGAGATCGTCGGCGAGGAGAAAAATCCAAATTTCGGCTGTTTGATTCGATTTTTTGCACAAATCCAACAAATCTTCAACAGAAATAAGATAAACATCATCCAATTGGAATCAAATCGCAACAAACCAATGGATTTGCACAAATCGGAGATGGGTTTTTAACCGCAAATCCGATTTGCTTCAATCGGAGGAAATCCGAGCTTATCCAGCCCGATTTTGAACGCCTATAAATAGAGGATGAAGTGGAGAGGCAGAAGCACGGATCAAAAGTGAGAAAAAGGAGAGAATCGAAGCCTCGCCGGAGTTTTTCAAAACCGCGACCACCGATCAAGTGTTGAGTAGCCACCATGAGGCATTTCTAAAGCAAACTACTACCACAGTTGAGTTCCTCACCCCCAAAAACCTAGGAATCGACACCTCAACCGCTTCGAAAGGCCACCGGAACGCCGTCAACGAGCACTCCCAACCGCCGCGTCTGATCGACCCGACCCGATCCGACCTAACCAACCCGACCCGCACACCGACCGAATCTAGGTAAGTCGGATTTTCTAATTTTTTATTATATTTTATTTATTTAGTTATTTTATTTATTTCGAATTAATTTATTTACTTATTTGTTATTTATAATTCAATAAATAGAAAAAATGTTAGAAATTAGAATTTTTTTTAGGATTTAATGATAAAAATAAAAATAATAATTATAATAATAAATAATAAAAATGTAGAAAATTTATAAAGAGAATAATAAAAATATTAGAATAATAATAATAATAATTTAGATTTTAAAATAGGATAGATAAAAATCTAGGAGAAATTTTTTTGATAAAAATAAAAATTATAAAAATCATAAAAAATTAATAAAAATTTATAATAGTAGAAGTGAGTTGAAAAATAGAAAAATGGAATTTTTATCACTTAGAAAAATCATTTTCTTAAATAAATCCAAAATTGGTTTTTTCCTAAAAATTATTATTTTTTCAAAAAAATCAAATTATCAAGCTTAGGTTTAGATTTTTTTTAGAAAAGTACTAAGATGGTAAAAACATAAATCAAAAGAGATTTCACAATTAAAATCCACAAACACACTAAAGTTTTTTCAAGAAAGCGAACTACGACTTGTTTGATCCTGAATAGCAGGTACGTAGGCACCGATTTGGGGCAACCCTAAAAAAGGAATAAAAATCATTTTCCTAGAATAATTCATTCAAAAAAAAAAATAAAAAGACAATAAAAAAATAAATAAAAGACATTTCTAGATAAGGTTAAGATTTTAGGAGATTAGGGTGGTAACCTTAGGGTTTTAATAGGTTAGCCTTAGAACTCAAAAACTTTGGTTTTTTCCCTTTCCTCTTTTCACAAAAAACGAGAAGAGGAAATCACGTTGACTAGTGGTCCAAATTAGGACTAATCTGCTCAATTAGTCCTAATTCAATTTTTTCCAACAACAGTTGGGTGGCGACTCCAAAACAAAACGAAATTCCTAACTCAAGCCGAGAATCTACATTAGATGAGCATATGGTCTGGTATAGATCGGATTAGGAATGAGAAATAAAAAATTAGACTCGACACATGGTATGATATGACAAACTTTTAAAAAACTATTACTTTTTTTTTTAATTAAAGTTAATAATTGATTTTCAAAACATTACTATTGGCACATAGCTAATTAATATGGTTTATTAGTGGTGATGATAATATGGTGCAACAAAGGTGTTGGTAATATAGTGATTATAATGATTGCAACACTAATGGTGGTGGTGAAGTTGTGGTAGCGGTAATTCTAACGTAGTTTAACAATAGTGGTGGTTGTGGTGATGTGTGAAAGTTTTTGAGGGAATAATGGTAGTGGTAACAATGCTATAGTAGTGGTGGTGGTATGATGTTAATGGTATAGTAATGGTGGTGGTGACTTAATGCTAGAGTTCTATTGATGGTAGGG
Source organism: Laguncularia racemosa (assembly GCA_037954665.1). Lineage (NCBI taxonomy): Eukaryota > Viridiplantae > Streptophyta > Magnoliopsida > Myrtales > Combretaceae > Laguncularia > Laguncularia racemosa. The sequence continues at coordinate 5,416,007 of JBBMOL010000014.1, read as the reverse complement.
GCATTAGTGGTGGTGATAATGGTAGCCATGATGGTTGTAGAGATGATGGCGGTGTAGTAGTGGTAATAAGGTGGACGTGGTGATGGTGAGGTGGTAGTGGTAGTGGTGTTGTTGATAATAATATTGGTAGTAGTAGTAACAAGATATTGTTTAAAAAAAGTGTTAATTTTTTGTTTTGATTAGGATTTTTTTCCCCTCTCTTATTATATGATTTTCGTACCATTAAATGGAAGTGATTAATTTTTTTTTTTTTTTTATTTGCTAATGGAATGTTAACCAAGGGTCCACATGTGGGTGAAACTAAATATAGTAAATACTGGGACCACACCAACATGAGATGTACGTTTGAATGCTTCTATGGTGCTACAATAATGAGCTATGTTCTTATGGAAAGTTTGTTTGTGCTCAAATTGACAATTTTACAATGAAGATAGAGACTCTTATGACCCCATCTAAGATGGGTGACTATGCTAACTACTCCCTTCTTCTCAAGAAAGGCTTTACAAGGAATAATAATGTCTATTATGATATAGTAGGTAGGAACATATTAGAATTTAACAAGTATAATTTTACTTACAATCATTTGTGGTGGTTATTTTATTAATATCGGTAAATATCATTTTTTTATTTGATGTTACTTATCACATCACAATTCATATGCCATATCACTTTTAATGAATCTTTTTTTTTTGTTTTTTTGAAGAAAAAAAAAAGAAAAGAAAAGGAAAGGAGGGTTCATTTTCTCTAGTTTATGTTGATGAATTTTCAATTTTAAAAAAAAAGAGAAGATATTTATAGGAGGTTCCTGACCCACATGTTATCCTCTTCTTCTGTAGTTTATGTCATTTAAATATATATTCAAAGGTTGGGAAAAATATATATGTGCATAAAAGGAGGAGAGCTGAAAATTGCGACAGCTTGAAGAGGCACATGAATTTTTATTATGGCATAAAGGCATTATTGATGCCACCCATATAACAAGAGAAAAACTTAACTTAAAAAAGAGAAAAGAGGACACATGCATCAGATGGCCGCACATGCTTCCCAATTGCACTTGTTATAGGCTTGTCATAAATTATATAAATAGTAAGAATGTAAGATTAAAAAAATCCAAAACCATGTATTCTTCTTTAACACATCCTGCTAATCAACTATTATAAAAACCTTAGTGTTTTTGGGGGAATTCTTGACTAGGTCAAGTCTTAACTTATGCAAGAAAGTACAAATGTCTATGATATCCGGTATGTCCATAGGAAAAAGGAATGAATAAATATATTTTTATGGGATTTAAACTATATCTCTTTTATCTAAAGTATTCCTTACTAATTTTTTTTGAGAACTGTCCCTTTTATTTGTGACATTTCATAATTTATTATCAAACGTTGTCTTTAAAAAGAAAAATGGAAAAAGCAAAGAGTAGCTTTTAATTTAGATATTAGCTAAACGTATAATTTAAGTTGGATAGAGATGCTTGCTAACATTAATCACTTTCCCTAGGAACTGGTCAAAGTCTTCCATGAAGTATCGTGGAAACCTTATAAACCTAGCCAGGCTTCCACTTCTAGTCATCTTGAGTGAAAAAGAAGCAAGACTTTCACTTTCAGCAAAGTTCCTATGGCCGTTCGATATTCCGCCTGCAGATAGATAACTTCGGGACCACATGTTTAAAGTCAGATCAATTATTCCATGATTAGTAAAAATAATTATGTTAATCTACACCAGCTCATTAATAACGAAAATTAACTATGGTATAAAATTTCAAAGTAAATTTCAGTTCCGTAGCTATCTTTTTGCTCTTATTATTTATATAATTGACTTTATATATCTATATTTTATTGTTATATATTATCATTTATCAATAAATACAAATCTATTTTTAATTGATTTATAATCATTAATTTAATATAAATAATGTTATTAAATAAATCCAGAGGTGGACCTAGGACCTAGGGCCTAGGGATGGCTGATGGGGCTCCAGTTTCCTCAAATTCGAAAAAAATGTTATTTACTAAAAATAAAATTACATATTATATGTATAATTTAAAAAGAAAAATTTCAACTAAATTGTATGGATGGTTAAGTGGTTATGTTACTTAAAAGGTATTTTTTTTCCTTTTTTTTTTTACAATAGTTAATAAAATTAATTGTCATTCATGAAAAAATTTAATAACATTTTTATTATTTTCTTAAAAATTTTAATTTTTTTTTCTATTTGAATATTAAATACTGTTGACGTGCATTTGTTAAAAAAAGAAGAAGAAAAAGAGATAAGTCTGATTCCTCAATTATATAGTTCTGTACTTGTTCCTGAATAAATCTAGAAAAATAATATAGTAAAAAATTATAATATATATAAATATAAAAAAATTGGCTAAAAGAATATTTTCCAAACCCAACACTTGAACACACCACCCTAATTGTCCTAGGTCTTGAGATCACCATCTAAGGATGACATAAGCTCGTGGGTCGCCATTAAGCACCATGGATTTTTTTTATTAAATATTTTTATAATTTTAATTTTTTATTTAATTAAATATATTTAATAGTATTATTTTATTCAATTACTAATTGTTGACAAATTATTAATTCACACATGTCCTCTAATTAATAGTTATAGTAATGAAATATAAGTATATAAAATGTTAACAACAAGAGTACATATAAAACAAAGTGATGAAGAATAAAGATATAGATATTATAAAATGCAATTTGCCCAAATTTTACTTGTACCTTATAGTGGGGGAATTCAATTTTTTTTTTTCCATTTTACATATACGTATTCTTACTTCTTGTTGAATTCCTTTAGACGAGTCTATTTAGAAGGTCAAGTAATATTTAACTCAAATTCTCGAAAACATTTGTCAAACAGATAAATAAATTCTCCCAAACATTTTTATGGCACTACCATTACGAAACCAGGCCAGTAAGAATTTCCTTTGCACATTACCTTTCATCAAAGGCTTGTGCCATGGGCCTTAATTTTTCATATTTAATAGTACTAGGGGTGAATCGATAAAAGATGATAGAATATAAGATTTGAATTTTATTCATATCCTTTTTTATAAGATATAAATTTCAAAACTTTAGAATTAGAATCTACTTTATAATATCATATTAGAATTACTTTGAAACCTGTATACCGTATGATTTACAAGATATAGAGTATCTTATGAAATTTCTAATTTTTTTTATCTTTTAATAAATTTTAAGTTTATATGATATTAAAAAAAATAATCAATATGTGATATTATAAAATTTTCCATATGCAAAATCAATGAAACTTATAATAAAGCTTATAAAACCTATAGTAAAATATTTGATATTAAAAAGGTGATTTTTTTTTCCATCTCCATTATTTCAAGTTTATATAATATCAAACAAAACCTTTAAAACCCTATAGTGAAATGGAATAAAGATTATCATATAAAGAGAAACAACAAGCTTTAGACTTAGGGTTTGTATTAGACTTAGACTATTTCTTTTTAACATGAATATAATATATTCTTTTATTGACCTATAAAAATATAAATTTATTTTTTATTCATTAATATATATTACATTATTTAATAAATTTTACTCGGTCTCTATATAATATATCTTGGAACTTGTATTTTTATACTTTAGAGTATAGGTTTTGCTATATGCCTATATTAGCTTAAGACTCCGAGGTCCATTTTATTTTAGCTTAGATAAATTAAGAAAGCAATTTGAAATCTTTGAATAACATACTTTAAGAGAATACTTTCCATTATAATTGGGGCATCTTTAGAAAATATTTACTTATCGAAAATAGAATAATTCCCAACATTATAAAAGGAGATTGCTTCATCCAAGTAAAATCATTTAATACCTCCTATATACTTTGATTGCTTTATTTTCACGTTGTTTCTCTAACTTGAGTATTAAAGTTCAAGTGTTGGAGACACCTCCTTATTAGCCCAAGAGTACGATCCAACCTAAGACCTCATTAAGGCAATGAAAGCATTCAACAGGTTCCAAGGTGAGTATATTGTATGAAAACATTATATTCATACTTTATTCTATGAAAGCAAATACTAAAAAATTACTTCAGAAACTGTCATATAATCTTTAATACTTATTTGAAATCTATTCGATTAAGTAAAATATAAATAAATATTTAAGATGTATCCAACCATTTAGTCCATTTTGCATTACACTGACTACTGTCTTAAAATTATTATTATCTTTTTTATTACTTAATTAATTTATTTTTTTACCAGAAGTCTTTAACGAGTCAGTCTTGGGGATATTGTCATGTAAACGCACATAGCCCAGTCCGACCTAACCAAAGCCAATAGGTCAGAGCTCCAAAGTGTCGAAACGGAACCAGCATGTGATAGGCCGATTCCATGTCTAAGTCCATGCATCCGACGACCCCGATAGACCGGTTTGCAGTTCCAGAAAATTGAACCCGTCAAACTAACCTTAGCTTTTATTATTATTATTATTATTATTATTATTATTATTATTTTAATTGGTAAGTTTTGAACTCTCACTTAAGTCTAAGAATCAATTGGTTCTAACCCAATTTTTGATAAAGTGGAAAAAAGATTACTTTTCATTTTATACAAAAGGACATCTAACCAAATCGTGATATCAGCAAAGTGGAATAAAAGAAAAAAAATTATCAAAATCAATTTTTAATTGTTAAGAAAAGAAAACTTTCTTTTTGATGAAAACTTAACTAAACCAGCATTAAAAATATATTTGATTCTTGTGTTCTTATTAGCAACACATCAAAATCAAATATTGTTTGTAGGAAAAAAAATCTCTTCTAATTTACATGAGAGTAGTTTAAAAATTTATTATTTTAATTTTTAATTTTTTTAATGTTATGAGTATTTTTTAATTTTTGTCAGTAAGCCATTTTAGATCGGTTGTATCCACATGTACGGGGGCAAGAGCCATCCCTTGAATCGTGGACCCGATAGGTCCATATGTATGGGTCATGACCCACCCTCACGGACTGTATCTAGATTGAGAACCTAGGGAAGAAGGACGTGGTCGGGACGCTGGTTCCGCTAGACTAGATCCGTGCCAAGGTTTAATTGTGTGAGTGGTTGGTCGCATAGTTGAGAGGCTAGTGGCACGACAGATTAAGTTGCAATTAACAATCAGTAAAGAGACTGCCAATCATTTAACCTAATAATTGTCCATGGTAATTCCTGCCTCTTGCTTACCTGAAGCTGTGAAGCCAATTCGGTTAAGAGCATAACAAAATTTCAAATATTATTCACAATGAAGGGGGTTTTGTTTGATTTTTCTTATGGGTAGACAAGAACTGAATTGATCCTTTTTAACTCATCTAGGTTTTATTTCTACTCTTAAGTCACTATCTAGGATCAACCCCATCTAAAAAACATTCAAACTTTTAAATTCCCAAAAACCTTACTTTCTTAATTCATCTAGTTACAATAGTATACAATTGGGTTCTGACAATTATATATATCCCTCTACTTTATTATTATTATTATTCTGTTTAGCTTTCCCTAATGTAATTTTATATTACATACTTCATTATGACGCCTGCCGATTCGTCACACATAGGAAAGTGGCTTAGTAATTTTTAGATTACTTTTGTATCTATTTTTAATGAGATCATGATATAAAAGCACAATCAAGAGAGAACATTGAAAATAATCTATTAAATTTTGATCTTAATCTTGATATTGATATGCCTTTGAATTTTAAATGGTATAAATAACCCTATAAACTTTAATAAATTGATAATATAAAAAGCATTTGCTTCTTCAAAAACGTATATAATCAAAATTTAAGAGGTATTAAAGTATGCTTTGATAGGTTCATATACCTATTTTTTATTCAAGATTAAAGTTTAGGAAGCTATTTGTAATCTCTTGAGATTATTGATCAATTTCTCAAAGTTTAGAGGAGTTCATTGAATGTTTGGAGGTACAGGGGTATATTTGTATGAAGTAAGGGTGGATATGGTTTAGTTTGATACAATTCGCCCATCGAATTGAGCTAAATTGAATATTATGGTTCATTTTATTTTTTAATTTTTAAATTGAACATAACTATATGGGTTAACTTGTAGTTTTTTTGAATATAAAAGCAATGGTTTGGTCCATTTTGATACACAATTCGAACTCTTATTAAACACGTTATTAATGTTTTTCTTATATTCGAGTCAATAAATCATAGAAATTTATATTGAATATAAAAAGAATATAATTTATTATCAATTTTCTAGTATCATCACTATCTTCAATACTTATTTAATATGTTTGAGAATTTTTATTGTTTTTCTCTAGATAATCTTGATTTCAATATCAATTAACAAGTTAAAATATGAAATAAAAAAGTATTGACTAACTCGATGAAGATCAAATAAGATGATAAATTGAATAAATGATATAGAATTATCTTTTTTTGTTATACATTTTCTAAATTTTCACTACTTTTTTTTTTCCTTCCCACAATTTAATTTAATTTGTAATTTTTTCAAATCTAAAAGAAACCAATTTGGTTCAATTCATAATTTTTTTGAACCAAAAAAAAAAAAAAGGGTTTAAACCTCGATCCATGGTTTGATTGGTTGTTTTTTTTTCCCCAAACCTTAGTATGAAGGTCAAAATTTACTAAGTTATTTTTTATTTTCCCAACAAAAACACATGACTAATTGGTTCTCAATTTATTAAAATTTGATCCATCTACATAGTTTTTAGAATTGACCAAAATATATGTATACTTACATTTTGAGAAATTTTATAGAATAGTCACTTAATATAGTCATTTTCTTGATCATAATAAATTTTTTTGAATTACAATAAGAGGCTTATTAATAGTAACAAGGGCTGTAAACAACTTTTTGAGAGTTATTGACATTTTTATTAGCAGTAAATCATTTTAAATTATAGTAAAAAATTTATTAACAGTAGTAAAAAAATAAAAAAAATTGGCTATCATAATAGAGTTATCCATACTTATTAGAAGCATAGGGAACTAGAAGCAATAATACATTGAAATTATTTTATTTTATTTTGTTTTATTTTCTCTCTTTCAATCGTCACTGAATTCTTACATTGAAAATTCATCAAATTGGCATAGAATGAGTCGAGGAGTTAGAATTCCACCAACTGCTCCACTGACGGGCAATGCAACTGACAAATTGGATGGAAGGGTGGAATGGGATTAGAAAAACTGCACCTCACTGCCCTCCATCGTATTCGGGGACCACGGCTAACCTAACCCTCTCATGGGTCTCCTCTCTTCCCATTGGTTTTCCATGTTAAGTCCATTTGACTTATCACTTTGACTCGGCTCGAGGCAAGTCATTCCCGCAACGATCGGGCCCACAGGCACAGTGCCATGCTCTCATTGGCCTAATCTAATTAAATGTCTATGTGATTTTTTTTTTATTTATATCTAATCTGGATTTAATTTATATTTATTTAAAAATTAATACTTAATAAATTATCTTATATATATCTAATTTATTTATATTTCAATATAAAATTTAAGAATTTAATTTTTTAATAAAAATACATATAAAATTATAATTTTATTTTATTTTTTATTTAAATTCTATTTGATTTCAACCAAACATCCATATTTAAATAAATATGAAATGAATATCAAATGAAAAGGAACTAAACATGCCATATATTTATTAAAAAAAAAAGAATGAATAATTGATTTTAAAAAGGGTATGATAGATTTTTATCTCTAAATAAAATTACCTTCCTAAAAAAAAAAAATAAAGAAAAATCTTGTCATTGGAAAATTCTATACCTGACGCACGTATCTAAGAAGTTCCACGGAAACAACAAGGCAAACCATTATTGCCATGTCAGCCGTTCCACTGCGATCCCTATATACGGTTTAATTTTGAAAACCAAGTCGTCTCTCCTTATTGTTTTCGCACCTTCACCACCGATATAATCTCTCTCTCTCGGAAATAGGTTTTTGAATTTTATTAGCACCCATGGAGTCTTGTACTAGCTTAGAACTCACTGTTCTCTCTTGCAGAGACCTCAAAGCCTTCAACTTCTTCCAAAAACTCTCGGTCTATGCCGCGGTCTCCATTTCTCTCAGCTCGGACTCCGAAAAAGACCGCGCTAAATCCATCCAACGCCAGAAGACACTGGCCGACGCAAACGGCGGAGGAAATCCGGAATGGAACCACACGATGCGATTCGACCTCAGAGAACTCAGAGATTCGTCGCCGTTTTCGGATCATTTCTTGAAGTTCGATATCCGCGTCGAAGGTACGGTTTGCGGTAACCGAACCATCGGCAAAGTTATGATCCCGCTAAAGAAACTCGTGGAGGAGTTTGACGGAAAGGTAAGGTTCGAGAGCTATCAGGTGAGTTCCACCGACGGAAAACCTAACGGCGTGTTGAGTTTCTCTTATATGGTGAAAGGTAAGAAGAAAGAGAAAAGCAACTGCGAAGCGGTCGTTAAGGAGGACTTTGCGGCGAATAAAAAAGAGATTGAGGTTGAACCGAATGATGAGCAATGGAGAAGTGCGATTGCAAGTCTGTGTAGGGTGAAGTATCCTTCATTGGAGGATATAACGAGTCCATCTCCACCGATGATCGGGTCAATTTATAATCCGACGTGGCAATATCCCTCGCCGTGTCATGTGAATAACGCAGTGCAGGGAGGGAGTTATTATTATCAGCCGCATTACTATTACCCGCCCGATGTACACCAAAGGCCGCCGGCGCGTGGCCACCAGTATCCGGTGGGGACGACGGGAGCTTCCAATTATTATTAGGGAAGAGGGAAGCTGGAGTGGGGATAGCTTTGATTGTAGTTATTAGAAAATGAAAATTAAACCTTCCTATATATTTTATATCTAATGTTCAAAACTACGCATTAACAAGGTAGTGCTCTATTCGGCTCATGGAGTTAGATTTTGCTTTTCTTATTTATTTATTTATTATTATTTTTTCTTTTCCTTGTTATGTCCTTTATGTATATGTACATGTATTTAGTTTTATTAATTTCTTCTTACGAAATGTAGAAGTATAACAAATGAAGCAAATCCATGGAATCCTGACTCATCGATGCATAGCTTTATTTTTTTAAAGTCATATATTTTCTATTTCTGTATATAGTTATGATTGAAATTTTATTTATACAATGCTTATCATTCATTAATTAACGATTGTTATTTAATCATCTATCCATCTATCCATTTTGTTAATTAATATTGTTATTTAATCATCTATCTTTATATACATATATATAAAAGAATTACATATGCTTCTAGGATTATTTAGCAATGGATAGCTGTTGATAAAGCCTCATAAATAAACAACCAATACTTAAAAGCTACACATATGAAATTACAGAGTTGGGTCAAAATCCAAAATAAATTATTCTAACTTTCCGCGTAGAATTAAAAGGAGTCTTCGGATAAGTAAGCAAACCAGCATTTAAGTTTGTTATTTCATGATTTTTCTTTCTTGAAGTCTAGCCGTCTGAATACATTATTGCCACAACACTCCAACTTGAAAACGAGTAGGATTATGGAACTTCATAAAAAGTTAGGAATTACAAGAGCAAACTTTCAAACTTCAAGCCGGTAGAACTCCATATACAAGAGCTTTGTTTTCTATTTGTGGGTGGGTGGGTACTTTGACAATTTGCTCCCTGTTTTCGTTATATAGTGGAGCTTAAACTAGATTTTGAAAGAAAAAAAAAAAAAGGCATTGAAACAAAACCAAGTAAATGGTCTATAAGTTGCAAAGAAAGGGTTATTGCCATCTTCACTTTCAAATGCCTAACTTAAAATTTTCATTGGCTGATAGATTCACCTCATTTAGACCAAATCTTTTGTGGCTTGTTTTTCCATTTGCTCCTTAATTCTTCACAACCTTCTCTATAATCTTTTACTTTTTCCACAAAAGAGAAAGGAAAAAAAAAAATAATAATGCTTGAATAATCCTTTCCCTAACAAGACCTGGACAGAGGGCATCCTATATCCTCGATTTATGGTCTCTGCGGTTGTAGGATGATAACTTGTACCTCTTATACTTTGGCAGCTGTAGGCACAAGATCAGGCTAAAGTGGAGGGGGGAAAAAAAGGAAAATAGGAAGTAGAGAAGCAAGACATAAAGGAAAGCTAACTATTTTTCCCGCATGCTTTTATAGTTGTGGATGTAAGGTTTGTAATATATATGTTACATGTCTACTACATGCATTATACACTCTGTGATTGGGTAAAGGTTAGGGTGGATACAGATGATCAAAAGTCAACTGAATGATCGAGAGGAGGATTCCATGGATTAGCGTAAGGGTTAGAATCAAACGCCGATAACTGCAAATATGTGGAAGATGGCCAAAAGCCCCCAAAAAAGGGATGTCAATTGGTATTTATTGAAAAGAACAGCATTCGATAACTTGGTTAATAATCAGTTAGACACATATGAACCAAGAACAATAATGGGACTAAGAAAGAAGTTATAAGAGACTACAAACTATAAGATAACTTGGTTAATATTTCCGTCGATTAAGAAGGGTAAAAAGTAAGAGGGTTGATCTCAACAAACCCCATTCTAAATCCATTAATTCAAAATATTCCAAATAATTCCGTATTAAATCTAATTATTTGGATCTTTTATTCTGATCATATCAATGATCCAAATAATTAAATTTTATTAACATTATGTCTAGTTCATTAATAAAGCTATACAAATGAGTCGAGGTCCGCTCGTTGATCTTTAGAATTGAGTTTTTTAAGCTATTTAAAAAATAGATTAAATAAATTTAACTTGTTTAATTTGCAGAGTTAAAGCGAATCAATTCGTAACAAATGGAATTAGCATACTAACTCATTAAAAAAAAAAAAGGGCTAAATAATAAACAAGTAAACATCAGTTCTCTTCATAAACCGCATATCCAATTCGTCTCCAGCCCACACTTCACTTTTTCAAACCGAGCCACGTATCATAGTCCTAGCAACGTCATCGTCTTCCTTCAGTTGTCCCTAACTTCGTCACTTCGTCATCATCTCACCCCATCTTCTCGGTGATCTCGACTCCATCTACTTCAGCATCGGAAGTTCTCACTGACGTTGCTCTCGCCATTTTATCAATTTGTGTGGTGGCTCGCTCGCCTCTTTAATCTCTCTTCGCTTCAGTCGCTTTGAACTCCGATTTGTCATTGCTTTTTGTTTGGCAGATATGTAGGCCTTCGTTTTAGCTACTAATTAATCTAGCTTAATATGATTTTTGAAAGCTATATGTAATGATTAAACAATTTTTCTTGACATCACTTCAGTTGAAAATAAATGGTGTCGATTTTATCAGTTAAATCTAAAAGTAGCCCTCCGAAGAGCTATATACATTGGATTACACCAAACACTAAATAAGGTCAGATTAATTTATCCAACATTTTTTCTTGGAACAATAGGCCATTTGAACTAAAATGGGTAAATATCAAACTACGCAAATATATAAATATGCTTCCACTTTGAAAAAAAAGAAAAATCTATTATTAGTAGATTAGTGGTCCATACATATAATTTTTTTGAAATATGTAAATAAATTAAATGAGTTGAATTAAGTCATATGACCCATCAAATTATATAAATAATTTAAATGGGCTATGTTAGTAAATTACCCTATTCAATCCACCAACTTATATGAGTTGAGCTAAAGCAAACAAATAACAGCCTTTTTATTAAATGGAGCATAATATATTAACTCATTTAACCTACGGATCAAAATGGATCAAACCAAATTGGTTTGTTTAACTCACTTATATAACTTTATCATCAATATATTATGAAATATTTAGCTCTTTATAGAAATCTAAATTTGAGGGGACATTATACATCTCTAATGATGTTTTTAACAAGCCAAACACTACAATTATGATGATTGATTAATAAACATCTCCTCCCATCCATGATATGTTAGAAAAAAATGAGAGAAAGGGAAAAAGAATATGAAAAACATAAAAAGAAATATCTAAGAGATGTATTTTTTCAAATACTTATGACTATATTAACTTACTAGAAATATCTTTTCACTTTCAATACTGATGGTAAATTTCATTAGTGACTAAAAGTAATAGTGATTAACTTATAGGAGTAAATATAAACCAATGTTTTAATATTTGTATAATTACTAGCAAAAACTTTTAATTTCAGAATAACTTTCTAAACAAGACTTTACAGATACTTTTATAATAAATAAGTATGAGATAATGAAAATATGAGTTCAAGTAAAAAAAATAAAAGTTATAAGAACACAATCATATTAAATAAACCATAAATAAGTTACTTATAAAGTTTCATGCAAAAATTTCATAGCAACTATAATTACTAGACCAGTTGTGTGTATGTACTTGAACTAGAAAAATTTGAAACTTCCTTTCATTTTCAACTGTGACCGAACAAGAAATCCTCTTTGAAGTTGAGCTGGAAATTTAATTCATGACCTGCTAACGTAAATTAATAAATGGATTGAATATATTTAAAATCATTCATAAATGTGTCTAGATTCAGGTTTAGCACCTAAACCTGTTTAAAGACATGCCTAATTCCCTCAAGACTAAATCATTTATAAATCTGTCTAAGTTTAGGTTTAGTATTTAAACCTGTTTAAAGACACACCTAATCCCCTTAAGACTAAAGTTGTTAATTTTTTTTTAAGTCTATAGTTTAAATTCTACCTTAATTCTAACCTAACTCTAATAAAAATCTTATATAATTAATAATTTGATATCTTATTTCGTATTTCTATTTTAGTTTTACACTTTTGGTAATATTTTCAAGCAAAAATTTTAAGTATTTCAATAATTTTGCTTATGATTGGGAATTTACTTAACCTATAGAATTATACATATATTAAATATAATTAAAGTTGTACAAGTGGGTTAAATGAGCTAACTTAGCTCAGTCTACTTTGTTCTACAGGTTAAACGAGACAACTTATCACGGCTCATTTATTGAATGAGCTTAAATTTGTTAAGACTAACTCAATTAGTTAAATGAGCCAGCCCACTAACTTAACCCATTTAATCCATTTATATGTTTTTGTAGGTTAAATGAGTCAATTGGATTCGTTTAACCCATCTATATATTTTAGTGGGTTATATGGGCTAACCTACTAAAATGCATTTTCATCCATTTCTATATTTAATATGTGTTTTTCTTTCTAAATTGATTACTACCATTTGACTTTCCAATGACTAATAAATTTTTTATTCCTAATATTAAAACTTCTTAAGATTAAAAGGAAAAAAAAAATAATGAGATAGATGCATATAAACAACCTTTTTGCTACAATAATGGGATCTTTGCATGAAACATACAACACTTATTCCCAATAAAAAAAATGAGACTTTAATTAGGATAGATAATTATAATCAAAGCTAGAAGCTTTCTAAGATTCACATGTAGTGCTTGGTTAATAATTCATACAAAAAAAAAAAAAACTTGAATTTGAAATTTAAATAGGGATACTAATCTGAAACCAATATCAAGCATTGAAGTGCAAAAATGCAAAGATACCATAATTCTAATATTAAGCATTGAACTTTTAATGAAAAATGAATATAATAAACTACAAATAATTATAAAAGTTAGACATTTATATAGTAATTATCCCCATTATAAATGCTAGAAAACTAAAATAAAATTATTAATATAAAGAAAAATTATTATTGATCATATAAGGCTAATTTAGTTTTTCCTTTATAATTTCCCATTGTTTTCATTTTTTTAGGTTTCTTAGGAAGCAGGCCAACTCGACCTACAATGAGTTAACCTCCTTTAACCTGCAAGTTAAATAGGTTGGGTTTGTTTAGTCTGCTTTTTAAACGAGTTAAAAAAACTCAACCCAACCCACTTTTTAAAGGGGGTTAAATAGGTTTACCTGCAAGTTTCAATCCACTTGCACACTTCTAATTGTAATCATTAATTTTTATATATTATGAGTTTCGTTTACAGTTTTTTATTTGATATATATATATATCATAGGATTCTATTTGAGATATTTTATATTTCTAATATCCATATTATAATGTAGTTTTAACCTTTCTATAATATTAAGAATATCTCTTTCTAACAAATTTATATCATAGGATTCTATTCCACAAAACTTTTAGTGTTTGAAATTTTTGAACATTTGCTATGTAGATAAACTTACATTTCATTAGTATACAAATTTATGTGATTCAAATGTGCATTTTGAATATGATAATCTTTTAATATATCCATTAAGTTTCAATGATTTAAAAATAGTACAAAAAGATAAAGAGGATAATGGATAATTCTTATTAAAACCTTTGACACCATATTAGTAACTAATTTCAATGTATAGTGTTTGACAATCTCTCGTAAAGAGTTGACAAAAGATATAGTTAATTTGAATAGTCGCACTAAAACTTGATTAGGCCATGACCTAATTTAACACATTTAGGTAATGTAATAATTGAATACTTTATTTTGTTATGTTACTATTAGACTTATTTTACTTAAGATTTTCATTTTTCATTTAAAGTTCGTTATATTTAAAAGTTTAAGTAATTTTTTTATTAGACTTTAATTTTCTGAAGATTTTTGTTTTGATCATTTTAATAAATATTATAATTGTGTTGAGATTATTTTAGATTTTTCATTAAAAAGGGGTTTAACTTGGACATGAAATATGTTTATTAAATGGATTAGGTTACATGTTTAGATTTTCAAACATGATAAATTAATGGATTGTGTTATGCATTGAAGTTTTTTGAGACATAAACCCGTTTATACTATGATATGAAACACAATATGTTATTATAAATTGGTAGCCCTACTTTAAAGTGTAAATTTTCATTGCCACTTCATGTTGCAGCATAGGGAAACAAGGCAAAAAAGAGAAATATGAAAGGTTTGCTTTACCTCAGCTAAAACCTACTAGCAAAGTAATCTTACTAATTCCTCAAAACCATGGTACATCATTTTGTCTTATTTCCATTAACTTTTGCCCATTTTGAAAAGCTTCCCTGAACATCAAACCTTTACAATTGTTTTCTTCATGTATTGCACCTAATTCTTAACAGATTCCAATTCCATTTTATCCATCAGATTCCTAGTGTTAAGAACTTCACAAGATGTGAAGTTTTTCATCAAACTTACCTTTTTTTATTTGTTGAGTAGTGCTTTAAAGGTATGTTTAGTTAAGTCAGATAGTTAGTTTTCTAGTTTTACTCAATCAAATTTTTATGTATTGCTGCTAGTAGTAGTGGGTCACATTTATTAAAGTTGTAGCTATTTTTCTAGATATTCAATTATGCTATTTGCTTATTTAATAAGTCTAAGTGCTGTACTTGATTGTTGAGATCACCAAAAAAAAAAAAAAAGAAGTTTCTTTTGTCCTGCAAAATATCCTCTATTACTTTTTTTCCCCTAACATTCTTTGTATCAAAGCCAAAAGAAACAAAAAAAAAAAAAAAAGAGGGAGGGGGGAGTGGGTGGTGGCAAGAAAAAAGGTGGGTTTTTTTATGGTAAAAAAGCCAAAGCATGAGAAAACCAAAGTACAAGATAGCGACCCAATTGTTTAGTCATGGCAAGCAATGGCATCAATCCCTTATCTCAACCCTTAATTCTAGTTTTCACAGGTGAAAATTATCAATTCCAGAGCCTTAAGATGTAGACCATGTTCAAATGCCAAGAGCTATGGGACTTGGTGGAGAATGGTGTCGAGTCTAATTTTTTATTTCCCATTCCTAATCCGATCTATACTAGACCCTATGCTCATCTAATGTAGATCCTCGACTTGAGTTAGGAATTTTGTTTTGTTTTGGAGTCGCCACCCAACTGTTGATGGGAAAGATTGAATTAGGATTAATTGAGCAGATCAATCCTAATTTGGACCACTAGTCAGCGTGATTTCCTCTTCTCGTTTTTTGTGAAAAGAGAAAGGGGGAAAACCAGAGTTTCTAAGTTCGGAGGCTAACCTATTAAAATTCTAAGGTTACCACCTAATCTCCTAAAATCTACTCTATCCAGAAATGTCTTTTATTTCATTTTTTGTTGTCTTTTTATTTTATTCTTGAATAACCTATTATGAGAAAATGATTTTTATTCCTTTTTAGGGTTGCCCCAAATGGGTGCCTACGTACCTGCTATTCAAGATCAAACTTGCCGTAGTTCGCTTTTCCTGAAAAATTTTAGTGTGTTTGTGAATTTTAATTGTGAAATTTCTTTTGATTTATGTTTTTACCATTTTAGGATTTTTCTAAAAAAAATCTAAGCCTAGGCTTGATAATCTGATTTTTGAAAATGATATTTTTAAGGAAAAACCAATTTTGGATTTATTTAAGAAAATGAATTTTCTAAGTGATAAAAATTCCATTTTTCTATTTTTCAACTCATTTCTACTATTATAAATTTTTATTAAATTTTATTGAAAATTTTCTCCTAAATTTTTCATCTATACTATTCTAAAATCTAAATTATTATTATTATTATTTTAATATTTTTATTATTTTCTTTATAAATTTTCTACATTTTTATTATTTATTATTATAATTATTATTTTTATTTTTATTATTCATATTAAATCAAATCCTAAAAAAAATAATCTAATTTCTAACATTTTTCTATTTTTTTGAATTATAAATAAAAAATAAGTAAATAAATAAATTCGAAAGAAATAAAATAAATAAATAAATACAAAAAATCGGAAAATCCGACTTACTTGGTTCCGGGTCGATGCGCGGGTCGGGTCGGGTCGGGTCGATCGGACGCGGCTGCTAGGGACACTTGTTGACGGCGTTCCGGTGGCCTTTCGAAGTGATTGAGGTGTCGATTCCTAGGTTTTCGAGGGTGAGGAACTCAACTATGGTGGTGGTTTGCTTCATAAACGCCTCCTGGTAGCTGCTCGACGCTTGCTCGGTGGCTGCGATTTGAAGAACTCCGGCGAGGCTTCGATTATCTCTTTTTCCTCTCTTTTTCTTACTTTTGATCTGTGCTTCTGCCTCTCCACTTCATCCTCTATTTATAGGCGTAAGAACTCGAGCTGGATAAGCTCGGATTTCCACCGATTGAAGCAAATCGGATTTGCGATTAAAAATCCATCTCCGATTTGTGCAAATCCAATTGATTTGTTGCGATTTGATTCCTATTGGATGATGTTTATCTTATTTCTGTTGAAGATCTGTTGGATTTGTGCAAAAAATCGAATCAAAACGGCCGAAATTCGGATTTTTCTCCTCGTCGGCGATCTCGGACAGAGGTTGAAGATGATCACGCGCCCGGCATGTGCGTTCGCCCCGGCCAATCGGATGCTGACACGTGTCCCAGGCAGAGAAAATTTTTGCAAAACGCGGATTCTGCTTCTCTCGCGTTTCGAACCCCTGACCGAGCCCACTCCCGCGCGCGCCTGACCCTGGTCCGGACCAGCTGAGCTAGCCCACTTTCGCAATTTTATTATTTTCACAATTTGCATATATGCAATGCGATTTTTTTATTTTTTTTGTATTTTTTGGAATTTCAAAAATTTGTAAAAATTATTTAATTCTTTTTATTGCCATTTCTGCAATTATTTTCCAAAATTGATGTATTTTCCTATTTATTTTTATTTTTTAACATTTTTCCTATTTTTGCTAAATTAGAGGAAAAAATAGAAAAAATTAGAAAAAATTGGAAATTAATTATTTTTTATTATTATTGATCATTAGGGCAAAAATGGGGTGTTTACAAATGGATATGATGACTCAACTCCAATAGTGACCAAGCCCAACCAACAATTGCAGAAAAATCACAAGAAAGGTGTGAAGGCCCTATTTCTACTTCAACAAGAGATAGATGATGAACATTTCCCCAAATTTTAGTAGCCATGATCTTCCATCAAGCATGAGAAATATTGAAGAAGGTATATCTTGGTGACAAGCAGGTAATTGCTGTAAAATTGCAAACTTTATATAGTAATTTTGAGACATTAGCCATTAAACATGATGAATATATGCAAGTCTTCATGTCTAGAGTGTCTGCTATTGTGAATTATATGCGATCTTATGCTGAGAATATTACTAGTGAAATTGTTGTAGATAAGGTTTTAAGGAGTCTAACTCTATAGTTTGATCACATGATTGCTATTGTAGAGGAGTCAAAGGACCTATCTACTTCTAGTTTTAATGAACTGATGAGTTCCTTGTTAGATCATGAAGTTAGGCTTAGCAAAACTTCTGAAAAGGTTAACGAGAAGGCTTTTCAAGTGAAGGGGGGAGTCATCTTCTATGGGCAAGTTTGATAATTCAACAAGCAGAGGATAAGGGAGAGGTGGTTCTTGTAGCTATGGTAGAGATTGAGGCAAAGGTAGATGACGATTTAGTGGTCAACACTAGTATAAGAGCAATATTTAGTGTTACTATTGCAAAAAAATTGGTCACAAGGAAGTAGATTGCTAGTCTAAACAAAGGGATGATTAGAAGTAAACTAATTTCACAAAAAAAAGTGGAAGAAGAAAGTAAGTTGTTCATGGCCTATTCCTCGATTACTAATGGTTCAAATAATGTTCGGCTTATAGACAACGAATGTTCAAATGACATGGCCAGTTCAAAGTCTTTGTTTTAGGATCTTGATGAAACGCAAAAGAGTGAAGTTCAACTTGGAGACAACAAGAAAGTTCAAGTTGAAGGGAAAGGTATGGTTACTTTTAAATTTGAGCAAGGTGATATAAAACTTCTCCAAGATGTGTAATTTGTTCCTAGTTTAGCCCATAAGTTATTGAGTATTGGACAATTGATAACTAGTGGATATAAGGTTCTGTTTGATGGTAATTCATGTGCCATTCAAGATAAAAATCCTGGTCAAACCATAACAATTGTCCATATAACACAAAATAAAATGTTTCATCTTGATGTTTCAAATGTCATGAGTAATGCCTTAACTATTAGGAAACATAATGAAGCTAATTTGTGGTATTTGTGCTATGGATGTGAATGGTCTAAAACTCTTGAATAAACAACAAATGGTTGTTGGCTAGCTGAAAATTAGTGAACTTGATTTTTGTGAAGGTTATGTTTATAGGAAGCAAAATAGATGGTCATTTCTTATTGGTAAATCATCGAAGGCTTCAAATTGTCTTGAACTTGTGCATGTTGATTTATGTAGGCCAATGAAAATTGATTCACTTGGTGGAAATTGATATTTTTTTGCTCTTTATTGATGATTATTGGAATTTAAATTTGAAACTTTTGAGAATTTCAAGAAATTTAAAGCTCTAGTAGAGAAGCAAATAGGTAGAAACATCAAAGCACTTCAAACTAATTGAGGTGGAGAATTCTTATCTAATGAGTTCACTTCTTTTTATGATGAGAATGGAATTCGTAGGGAACTTGCAACACCGTATACACCAGAATAGAATAGTGTCATAAAGCTAAAAAAATAGGACGATGGTGGATATGACCAAAGGCTTATTGAAAGCAAAAGGGCTTCTTGATCAATTTTGGGGAGAAGCAGTAGCAACAATAGTGTATCTTTTGAACATTTCTCTAACAAGGGTTGTTTTGAATCAAACTCTCAATGAAGCTTGGATGGGTAAGAAAACTTGGGTAAGCCACTTTAAAGTATTTGGTTGTATAGCATATGCTTTTGTTAATATTTTTTCTAAGCTTGATGAAAAATGTGAAAAATGCATTTTTATTGGCTATAGCTTCAATCTAAAGCATATCGTCTATATAATCCTATAAGTGGCAAAGTGATGATTAGTAGGAATGTTGTGTTTAATGAAAAAGCTAGCTTTAGATGGAATGTTGACAAGGAAGGCATGACAAATCAAGTTCTTGTAGATTTTAGTATTGATTAACCTCCATTGCTATCTCCTTCAAGTTCAAATTCATCATCTCCTACAAGTTCAACCCCTTCCTTACTTGGTGAAAGCACTAGTTTTGCAAGTTCCTACAGTGGTAGTTCAATACCACTAAAAAAATCCAAATCCTTAACAAAGATTTATAACTCTTGTAACTTTGCTTTGTCTGTTATTGACCCAACTTCCTTTAAAGAAGCTACAAGACAATCTCAATGGTAGATTGCCATGATAGAGGAGATATAGACCATTGAAAAAAATTTCAACATGGGAATTGGTTCATACTCTAAAAGAAAAGAATATTATTAGGTTGAAATGGGTATACTGTACGAAGTATCATGCTAATGGTACCATTTAAAAACATAAAGCTTGCTTGGTTGCTAAAGGTTACACACAACAACATGGTGTTGACTTTTTCACCTATTGCTCATTTTGAAATGGTAAGAACATTTGTTGCATTAGTTGCTCAACTTGGCTAGCCTATTTTTCAATTTGATGTAAAATCAACATTTTTAAATGGTGAAGGTCTTTGTTGCTAAACCTAAAGGATTTGTTGTTGACGAAGAAAAGAGTAAGGTCTATTGTAAACACCCAATTTTTGCCCTAGGAATGAATAATAATTGATAATAATCAATTTTTAATTTTTTCCAATTTTTCTCTAATTTAGCTTAAATAATAAAAATATTCAAAAAAAAATAAATAGGAAAACACATCAATTTTGAAAAATGATTTCAGAAATGGCAATAATAAATAATAAATAATTTTTACAAATTTTTGAAATTTCAAAAAATACAAAAAAATAAAAAAAATCGCATTGCATATATGCAATTTGTGAAATTAGAAAAATTAGGAAAGTGGGCTAGCCCAGCTGGTCCGGACCACGGGCTAAGGCGCGCGTAGGGGGGCTCGGTTGCAGGTTCGAATCGCGGGGGAAGCAGTTTCTGCGTTTTGCATTTTTCTTACTTATCCAGGACACGTGGTAGCTTCCAATTGGCTGGAGGAAACACACGTGTCGGGTGTGTGATTGTCTTCTACTTCAGGCCCGAGATTGCCAGCGGAAGAAAAAATTCGCATTTTGGCCGTTTCGATTCGATTTTTTGCACAAATCCAACAGATCTTCAACAGAAATAAGATAAACATTATCTAATTGGAATCAAATCGCAACAAATTGATGGATTTACACAAATCGGAGTTGGTTTTTTTAACCGAAAATTCGATTAGCTTCAATCGGAGGAAATCCGAGCTTATCCAGCTCGATTTCAAACACCTATAAATAGAGGAGGAGTGGGGGAAGCCAAAGGACGGATCAAAATTGAGAGAAAGTGAGAAAAGAGAGCAAATCGGAGAGCACCAGAGGAGAACCAAAATCGCGATCACCGACCGGAGTTGAACCACCACCAGGAGATGATCTGGGAGCAAACCACCGCCACCATTGGATTCAGCAACCTCGAGAAGCTAGGATTCAACACCTCACCCGTTGCAAAAGACCGCCGGAACGCCGTGAACAAGCCCTCTCCGCCGCCGTATCCGACTAATTCGACCCGACCCGATTCGACCCCACCGACCCGACCCGTGCACCAACCCAGATCCAGGTAAGTCGAATTTTTCGGATTATTTATTTATTTTTTTTAATTTTGTTTATTTATTTTACTTGTATTTATTTGATTTATTATTTGATTATTTATTTGTTGGTTATTTATTTAGTTATTTATTTATGCTTTATGTTTTATTTCCATAAGTAGGAAAATGTAGAAATTAGGTTTTTAGGATTTAATAATGTAGAAAAAATAATAATAAATAAATAAATAATAATAATAAAAAATAATAAAAATGTAGAAAAACAATATAAATATTAGAAAAATAATAATAAAACTTAGGTTTTAAAATAGGATAGATAATAGTTTAAGATAAAATTTTAAACAAAAATTCACAAAAAATCATAAAAAAAACAATAAAAATCATAAAAAACTATAAAAATCATGAAAACTCATAAAAATTATAAAAATTGTAGAAAAATAAAGAAAAATAGAAAAGAAATGAAAAATCATAAAAAATTACAAAAAATAAAAAAAAAATTAATAAAAATTCAAAAATTATAAAAATAGAAAAAATGAGTTTTATCACTTAGAAAAATCATTTTCTCAAATAAATCCAAAATTAATGTTTTTCCTAAAAACCATTTTCAAAAATCAGATAAAAGTTTAGGCTTAGATTTTTTAGAAAAAAAATCCCAAAAATGTTAAAAACATAAATTGAGAGAGATTTTCAAAATTAAAATTCACAAACACACTTAAAATTTTCAGAAAAGCGAACTACGGCTTGTTTGATCCTGACTAGCAGGTACGTAGGCACCCATTTGGGTCAACCCAAAAAATGAAATAAAAAAAAAATCATTTTCTTGAAATAATTCAAAAAAACATAATAAAAAGTAACAGAAATATAATAAAACATATTTCTAAATACGAACAATTTTAGGAGATTAGGTGGTAACCGTAAGGTTTTAATAGGTTAGCCTCCGGACTTAGAAACTCTGGTTTTCCCTTTTCCTCTTTTCAAAAACGAGAAGAGGAAGTAACGACGACTAGTGGTCCAAATTAAGACTAATCCGCTCCTTTAGTCTTAATTCAATATTTCCCAACAAAAGTTGGGTGGCGACTCCAAAAATCAAACGAAATTCCTAATTCATGTCGATGATCTACATTAGATGAGCATAGGGTCTAGTCTAGATTGGATTAGGAATGGGAATTTAAAAAATTAGACTCGACATTTATAGATTGAAGAAAACATTATATGCCCTAAAACAAGCTTCATGAGCATGTTACAACAAGATTGACTTATATTTTCTTGATAATGGGTTTGAAAGGAGTCAAAATGAACCTACCATTTATGTAAATAGGCAAGGTAACTTTGATTTTCTTGTGGTGTGTTTGTATGTTGCTGACATAATTTACATGGGATCTTGTGTGTCTTTGATTGAAGAATTTAAGTCTTGCACGATGAAAAAAAAATTGAAATGTCAAATTTGGATTTGTTGCATTATTTTCTTGGATTACAAGTGCATCAAAGTTCAAATGAAATTTTTATTTCTCAATGAAAATATGCAATCGATTTGCTTCATTGGTTTAACATGTCGAATTGTAATTTAACATCTACACCCATGAATGTCAATGAGAAGCTTATAGTTAATCATGATCTTAGTGAGGCTAATGCAAAATATTTTCAAAGTTTAGTTGGTGGTTTAAACTATTTGTCTCACACAAGACTAGACATAGCTTTTGCTGTTAGTGTTGTTTCAAGGTATATGCATAGCCTAACAAAACATCATATTGGGGCAGTTAAAAGGATTTTTAGATATATTTCACAGATTGTTGATTTTGGTATTTGGTACACAAAGGTATCAAAATTTAGGTTGCTAGGTTTTATTGATAGTGATTGGCAGGAAGCTTGGAGGATAGGAAAAGCACCTCAAGTAATGTGTTTTCTCTTGGTTTTGGTGTTGTTTCATAGAGTTTAAAGAAACAAGAAGTTGTAGCTCTATCTTTATCGGAAGAGCAACACCATTAGTATGTCAAGCTATTTGGCTAGGAAGATTGTTAGTTGATTTTCTCAAAGAATAGCAAGATGCAATGGAGATCTTTTGTGACAACAAAGCAACAATTGTCATGTCCAAGAATCCTGCCTTTCATAGCAGGACAAAGCACATTGATAATCGCTATCATTTCATGCATAGTCAAGTTGCAGGTCGACTAATAACTTTGAAGTATTGTGGGACAAACAAGCAAGTAGCAAATATATTGACAAAGCCTCTTCCATATGCAAAGCATGATTATTTTAGGTTGTAGATGAGAGTTACAAGCTTTGAAGTAAGGGAGAGTGTTGAGTAGTGCTTCAAAGATATGCTAGCTAAATCAGTTAGTTGGTTTCCTAGTTTTACTCAATCAAATTTTGATGTATTGTTGCTAGTAGTAGTGAGTCTGTTGGAATGTTGGAAGTGTGGTCTTATTTTTAAGGAACCACAAACTACAACTTCCATTCCCATGATCCCACTATCCACTTAATCCTTGTCAACCATATTATCCACTAACCCATTAGCATGATTTTAGGAAACTTTGATGGAAAGTTTCTCTATTAATAGCTATTGGATTCAAGGTCCTAGAGCATGAAAAATTCTATAAAAAACACATTACCATCTTGTGAGTTTTTTTAATGCTCTGAAGATCTTGGAGGTTCCGGGACTTGACGGTTTTGTTTCTCTCCATATTCAGCAATGGCAAGAGGTTAGTGATTTTCCTATTTTCGCTGCATTTTCTGTGTTTGTATCTTAGTTGCGGCTTTCATTTGGTATCAGAGCCGTAATTAAACCTCTGCCTTGCGATTTCGGAAAAAATAATTTTTCTCCTTTTTTCAATTCAATTTTAATTTAAATTGGTTTTGATAAATTTTATCAAATTTATGATACATTTATTTGTATCAATTTTTCTGGAGAAAATTAATTTTTAAATTAGTGTTTTATGGTGCAAATTAATTTTTTTTATTAATTTTGTACTTAATTTTACTCAATTTTCAAGTATAATAATTGAGTAATAATGTTGGATTTTATTTGCCAACATCAATTATTACCCTTTTTTTTTTTAAATAAAAATTTATGACATGTTAAATTGGAAATAAAGTAAATTATTTAGTATTTTTCTTAAATAATTTTTCCTTGAAATTTAACATGTCAATTTTATTTAACATTTTCACTTACGGTTTTGTGAAAAACTTTTGTGGAATTTTATTTTGTATTAAATTCCGTATTTATTTTAAATAATTTGTGTATATATAAATTTATGGTTTATATACACTACCTTGTTAATTATTTAAAATATCGTTAATGAAATTGCATTAGGATTTTGCAATTTTAGTATTTGTTCAAGGTGCTTAAATTGGTATGTGATTGTACGTATGTTTCGGATTAATTATGCATGCAATATATTGTTCACGTTTAAGTACATTTAGAGTTATTGCATGATGTTTAACAATAGCGGTTATTGTTGTCTTGTGATTAAATAATTCTAATAAATTTTGGCGTAGCCACAGCAGCCTTATTTAGATTGGATTATTTATTAGAAATCACATTTAGTATTATAGACATTAAATAACTTCATAAAACATTAAGTTAAAAGTCTAAATTGAGTCAGATTAATTTTGTCTAAGGAGACATTATCATGGGACAAATGTGACCCCTCCACGTCTTTCCTAAGAATTCGTTCGAATTCTGTCTAAGGAGGCTGGATTTTAAGTGGGACCTTTCGTTTAACCTACGCGTCTTTCCTGGAAATTTATCTGATCTCAAGTGATAAAAATAATTTTGTTTGACTGAGGTTTAGCCAAAGCAGCCTCTATTGAACGAAGTTATTTATACGGTATCACATAAGAAATGTTTAGACTTTACATTTATTTTGTTTGATGATCCATAAAGCATTGAGGTATAGCCACAACAGCTTTATTAAGGACGGATCTCATAAAGTGATTATGAAGTAAAAGAAATATAACGTCTATTATAAGGAATGAATCTTATTGAATTAAAAATTTAGCCCACAGGCAATTTTTATGTCGCTAGATTCATTATTGCATGATTTGCATTGGTAAATTATGATTTATGTTATAGTCTCAAATTAAGTATTAAGCATGTTTGTGTTTGCAGCTATGCAACCTTTGACTGATACTAAAGTAGAAATCCCTATTTTAACAAGTGAAAACTTTAAGACTTGGAGAGATAATGTACTTCTTCATTTGGGGTGTTTGGACATTGACTATGCCACTATTAAGGATGAGCCACTTCTGAGTGAAGAAAGCACTCAAGCTGAGTTTGATCTTCATGAGAAATGGGAACGGTCTAACTGACTTAGTATCATGTTCATTAAGAGCAAACTCACTGCGGATGTCCGTGGTTCAGTGGATCAATATAAAAATGTCAAAGAGTTGCTAAATGCCCTTGAAAGGCAATTTAAGACTTCTAAGAAGTCTCTAGCTAGCACCTTGATTATGAAGTTCACATCTGCTAAGTTGACTTCTGTGAAAGGCGTTAGAGAACACATAAACAAAATGCGTAATTTAGCAAATCGCTTAAAGGCTCTAGAGATTGAGATGTCGGATGCTTTCCTAGTGCATTTTATTCTGACGACCCTTCCATCACAGTATGGACCTTTTAAGATCTCTTACAACACACATAAGGACAAATGGACAATAGATGATCTATTGACCATGTGTGAAGAAGAGGAAGCTCGATTAACTCTGGAGATGGGAGAAAATGCAATGATAGTTACTCAAGGAAAGAAAATTGACAAAGTCAAAGGAAAAGGGAAGGGTAAAATCCAATCCAATGCCGACATCAAGAAAGAGTCCAAGTGTTTTTTCTGTAAAAAGAAGGGACACATAAAGAAAGACTGTGTCAAGCATAAAAATTGGCTTGAAAAGAAAGGTAACTTAGTCTCATATGTTTGTTTTGAGTCTAATATGGTTGATGTGAATTGTAACACATGGTGGATTGATTCTGGATCTACAATCCATATTTCCAATTCCATGCAGGGTTTACAAAACCTGCGGAAACCAGTGGGAGTTGAGCGATTTATCTATTCTGGAAACAAGATAGAATCGCATGTGGAAGCTATTGGGACATGCATATTAGTACTTAAGAGTGGCTTTAATTTAATTCTTGAAAAGACCTTTTATGTTCCTAGTTTTTCTAGGAATTTGATTTCAGTTTCAAAACTTGTACCTTCGGAATTTACTTTTAACTTTTCAAACAATGGTTTTGATTTATTTTATAAATCCAATCATATTGGTGATGGTTCTTCATTGGATGGTCTTTATTTATTAAATTTACACAATAATGCTACTCATGATGTTATGCATGTACAAGCTGGTACTAAACGATGTGTTATGAATGAGGATTCTTTTACCTTATGGCACCGTAGACTAGGTCATATCTCTATAGAGAGAGTTAAAAGATTGGTGAATGATGGTATACTTAGTCATTTAGATTTCACTAATTTTGATACTTGTATAGACTGCATAAAGGGAAAGCAGACTAACAAGTCAAAGAAAGGTGCCAAAAGGAGTTCGACCATATTAGAAATTATCCATTCTGATATCTGTTGTCCAGATATGGATAATCAAGGTTAGAAATACTTTATCACATTTATAGACGATTACTCACGATACATGTATCTCTACATGCTTCATCATAAAAGTGAAGCGTTGGAAGCCTTTAAGGTTTTCAAAGCTGAAGTAGAGAAACAATGTGGTAAGCAAATCAAGATTGTGAGAACCAATAGAGGTGGTGAGTATTATGGTAGATACACTGAAGATGGACAAGCATTAGGTCCTTTTGCTAAGTTTCTTCAAGATAACGGTATAGTTGCCCAATACACCATGCCAGGTTCACCTGATCAGAATGGTGTTGCGGAAAGAAGAAACCGAACATTAATGGAAATGGTGCGAAGTATGTTTAGTAGCTCTAAACTGCCTAAATCCTTATGGATTGAAGCATTAAAGACGACTGCGTATATATTAAACAGAGTTCCAACCAAGGCTGTTTCTAAAACACCATTTGAGTTGTTCAAAGGTTGGAAACCGAGTTTGCATCATATGCGTGTATGGGGATGCCCGTCTGAAGTTAGAGTTTACAACCCACAAGAAAAGAAATTGGATCCTCGGACTATAAGTGGGTATTTCATTGGATATGCCAAAAAGTCCAAAGGATACAGATTTTATTGTCCATCTCACACTACTAGGATTGTGGAATCAAGAAATGCAAAATTTCTTGAATATGACTCAATAAGTGGGAGTGATCTATCTCAAGACATAGTTCATGAGCAAGATCTACCTTCCACATCAGGTGAGAGATTGGTTGTTGTTCACAACACTCCTCGAGTTCAAATAGGTGTTGAACAACCAATCAATGAAAATCCACAAATTGTTGAGGAAATCATAGTAGATCAAAATCAAGAAATGATTGAGCAACATGATCCACAAGAAAATGTTATCCCAATTTTAAGGAGATCTACTAGAGAAAGGAGATCAGCAATCCCTAGTGATTATATTGTGTATTTACAAGAATCTGAGTACAATATTGGAGCTGAAAATGATCCCGAGTCTTTCAAGGAAGCTATGAATTGTGATGAGTCAAATTTATGGTATAATGCTATGTTAGATGAGATGAATTCTATGAAGAGTAATGAAGTCTGGGATCTTGTCCCGTTGCCCAATGGTGTAAAAGCCATAGGTAATAAATGGGTCTTTAAAACTAAAAGAGACTCATTGGGCAACATTGAAAGATATAAGGCTAGACTTGTTGCTAAAGGGTTCACTCAGTGTGAAGGAATTGATTACATAGAGACCTTCAGTCCTGTATCCAGGAAAGATTCCTTACGCATAATATTAGCATTAGTAGCTCAATTTGATCTTGAGTTATAACAAATGGATGTGAAAACAGCTTTCCTAAATGGTAATCTAGAGGAAGAGATTTATATGAAACAACCTAAAGGATTTTCCTTTAGTGATGGTGATCACTTGGTTTGCAAGCTAAAGAAATCCATTTATGGATTAAAACAAGCCTCCCGTCAATGGTATTTAAAATTTCATGATGTTATCTCTTCATTTGGTTTCGTTGAGAATATCATGGATCAATGTAATACCAAAAGGTTAGTGGGAGTAAGATTTTTTTTCTTGTCCTATATGTAGATGATATCCTACTTGCATCAAATGATAAGGGTATGCTACATGAGGTGAAACAATTTTTTTCTAAAAATTTTGATATGAAGGATATGGGTGATGCATCTCATGTCATTGGGATTAAGATTCATCGAGATAGACATAGAGGAATCTTAGGTCTATCTCAAGAAACATATATTAACAAAATTTTAGAAAGATTTCGGATGAAAAATTGTTCGCCTAGCGTTGCTCCTATCATGAAGGGTGATAAGCTCCATTTGGACCAATGCCCTAAAAACGAGTTTGAAAGAGAGCAAATGAAGAACATTCCTTATGCTTCAACTGTTGGAAGCTTAATGTATGCTCAGGTTTGTACTAGACCTGACATTGCATTTGCTATTGGAATGTTAGGAAGATATCAGTCAAATCCAAGACTTGACCACTGGAAAGCTGCAAAGAAAGTCTTGAGATATCTTCAAGGGACAAAAGATTACATGCTTATGTACAAACGGTCAAATGATTTGGAAGTAATTGGCTACTCTGATTCAGACTTCGCCGGATGCGTTGATTTTCGAAAATCAACATCATGTTACATTTTCATGTTAGCCGGTGGAGCCATTTCATGGAGAAGTGTCAAGCAGACTTTAACTGCTACTTCTACTATGAAAGCTGAATTCGTTTCGTGTTTTGAGGCTACCTCACAAGGTGTATGGTTGAAGAGTTTCATCGAAGAGCTTAGACTTGTGGATTCTATATCTAAGCTGCTAAGGATGTATTGTGACAATTTAGCTGCAGTCTTTATGGCTAAAAATAATAAGAGTGGAAGTGGAAGCAAACATATCGACATAAAGTATTTGGCCATAAGGAAACGTGTTAAAGATAACAAAGTGGTCATTCAGTATATTAACACAGAGCTGATGTTAGCCGATCCTTTGACTAAAGGCATGCCACCATAAAGATTTAAGGATCATGTTGTCAGTATGGGACTTGGTTCCATTATGTGTTAGTCTATAGAGTAGATATTTCTCATATTTGTTGTGCACATTTTTGTTTATTTGGAGAAATATCAATAAAGTTTGGACCTAGAATAAACGTCAGGTTTATTTATTAAGCTGTTGGGAAAAAGGTTTGAAAACTTGATACATTGTAATACATGGAAGATACTACTCGAGTAATAAAGGGAAAATATCGCCATGATTCATGTATTGTGTTTTCTTAAAGTCTAAGGATTTGTGGTATTAAAGTAAAATATACGGACCAAGTGGGAGAATGTTGGAATGTTGGAAGGGTGGTTCTATTTTTAAGGAACCACAAACTACAACTTCCATTCCCATGATCCCACTATCCACTTAATCCTTGTCAACCATATTATCCACTAACCCATTAGTATGATTTTAGGAAACTTTGATGGAAAGTTTCTCTATAAATAGTTATTGGATTCAAGGTCTCAGAGCATGAAAAATTCTATAAAAAACACATTATCATCTTGTGAGTTTTTTGAATGCTCTGAAGATCTTGGAGGTTCTGGGACTTGACGGTTTTGTTTTTCTCCGTATTCAGCAATGGCAAGAGGTTAGTGATTTTCCTATTTCCGCTGCATTTTCTGTGTTTGTATCTTAGTTGCGGCTTTCATTTCGCGTTTATCAAAGCTGTAGCTATTTTTCTGGATGTTTAGTTCTGCTATTTGCCTGTTTAATAGGCTTAAGTGTTGTACTTGATTGTTGAGATCAGCTAAAAAAAAAAAAAAGCTTCTTTTATACTGCAAAATATCCTCTATTATTCTTTTTCAACACTACAGCCTAGGAATATCAAAGTTGCAAGGATTGCTGTTCACCATCATCTTGATCTTCCAAATTTTAAAGATCTTTCAAGGTCTGTTTTTAATTATAAAACTACTGAAATTTAATTCCTTATCTTTCAATCTATTCATTTCAGGTCTCTTGCATCATCAAACCATAGAAAACAAATCAATACCAGAGTTTCGTTGAACTTTTTCCCAATAAAGACGATAGGCGACTTTGTTAGATCCGTCAAGCAATTTCTCAATCTTTTATGATTAGAAAAGCAGCTAAGATAGTGAAAAATTCGATGAACTACTATAACGTGTGTGCTATTAGTTGTGGTTATTTGGCTTGTTGATGTATTATCTGAAGATTGTTTGGTTAATATGATAATGAATAGGGAGTTGATAAGAGGTTTTGTAAATTTTGTCGAGTTACAGTAAGTTTGCAATGTGGACGAGGCTTACCAGCTGAATGGAAAGTGCCAGCCAGACGCCACTCACGAAACCCACCGACCCGACGCCAGCTTCTCCACCGTCCGAACGGTGATTCTTCAAGCTGAATTCCATTAATTTCCTTTCGCCTGATGTGACGTCTCAACAATCAGATATGTATATGGCCCTAATGATTAAAAACTGCAAAGAAATCCTATTAAATTCCATAGAAACCAATTCGTACTAATTTCTATTTAAAATCCCACCCGTTTGATACCCCACATCTTAAGCATTCACAGGTATCTTTATCAGACCCAGGCAATCAGACTGTCGAAATAAATTTAAAACCTATAGCCAACTGATCTTTCGCTAATATTCTTATCCATATCAAGTACTCCATAGCCAATTATTTATCTAGCCAGTTGCAACGATCACGACGTCAATCTTTATAAATTGCAAATCCCCCTATTACCTATTGAGTAGATTTGGGAATTCAATGTAGTTATTATGACAGTTAGAATTGTGATATGTGATTGATCTAGTGGTTGCCATTAATTGCATTGAATTGCGTGTTGTGTCCTCTATGTGCTTTAGAGTATATAAAATGGGGATTGTTGCAAAATAATTAGTTGTTCATCTAAAGGTAAACTAAACTAAAAATAATTTATTAAAGTAAAATTTGATATATATAGCACGAGACCTTTACATTGATTTTGAATGGAAAAAATTGGTAAGTTTGATTTAGATGATCCTAGGCATTGATGGCAGTGATTGAATTCTCAACTCAAGGTAAAGGGAGACTTATATCGTAGACTTCACTTTAGTTATTGAAAGATCATGTGTGATGTTTGTATTGTATATGGTTGCTTATACATAATATATGGTTAATAACTTACATGTGCCTATGTAGTAATGAGAACATTACACTCCTATCTCATTGAGTAGTAGTTTGCTCATCCATTAATAGATTATTTTATAGGTAACATTGTTAAGTTCTTTGAAATATGTTTTAATGATAATAAAAATGTTATTAGTAAACATGTGTTAAGTGCATAGAATAAAAGTATTTATTTTTATACATACTTAAGTAGACAGTAATATATGGACATTTAAGCATACAGTTTGATAAAAACACTCTATTAGACGTTTAAGTAGGCACTTAAACAGACAGTTTGATATAAATAATCTGTTAGATGTTTGAGTAGACATTTAAATAGACAATATGATATTGTGGTTAATAAACTTTGCTTTGAAGAATGTATGCTTATACAGTTCTTATCTATATTTGATATAAGCTTGATTTACAAATTTGATCTATTTATAACTATAGTTAGTAAAGTTTTTTTTAATAGATCAAATTAGTTTAAGATTTATTTTAACTAATTATCATCTGAAGAGGAAGAACGATATAAGGATAAGTATTGCCAGTCGAAGCACACCTATAATAAGTGGGATTTTCTGCTTTCAAACTGAGGCTAATCCATATGAGGTTGTTTACGAAGCAAAATGAAGATAAACATCAACAAATTCAAATTCCGAATAGAATTAGTTACATGGTTAAGGAATTCGAATTTGAATTTCAAATAAGATTTTTCAAAATTCCACAAATGTAGGAATATTATGAATTTCAGAAGACTTGCAAACATTGGAAAGCTTCTATAGACAAAGAAGAATATACAAATTGAAGATTTGAAGTTCAAATAAGAAGAATGAAAAAACAATAGATACAAAGATATATGAGCAGAGATGGAAAAAAATAAGAATAGAGCAAAAACAATTATTCTTTATTTTCTCGAGCTTAAACTAGATATTTTATATTTTTCATTTTTGTAAAATTTTCTTTACTATTTTCATATAAAGATTAGTCTAAGAAAGTCTTGCAGTATGTGCTTAGCCGAGTTATAGGCTATAAAGATAGAGCAAGAGCTATTGGTATTTGTAACATTTCTTAGCAATTAGATTAGTGGAATAACCAGTGTGGAAGACCAGATCCCCAACAGCATAGTTAGAAGAGATGATGTACTCATAGGAGGAACCTTTATACATCACAATCTTCTTTACTTTTGTTGCACATTAATTTTGTCCACGTTATTTTTCCTCATCACGTACAATCTTTATCAAGAAGGAAATTTAAAAAGTGACCATTTAATTAAAATTTGATAATTTTTTTTAACAAACAATTCAACCTAACCCCCCCTTTCTTGTTCGCCATTTTAGGACCTACAAACATCATAGAAGCTTAGGATGGGATATGTGAATGAGAGCTACCCAATTCAAAATAGATAGTATATGAGGTGTCATAGAAGATTATTTAGCTATAGAACTTAGTTTCTTATTCTTTTGAACTTAAATATAAAAACAATTCTTGAACTCTTAGACTGTTTAGTGACTACCCATTTTACTACTTGGTAGGAGATTTCAAATCTTTGTGATTTTGGCAATGTCACACCTAAAGGGTATCCTCATCATAACAACCTAGGATGGACTACATCAAAATCCAAGAATAAACTCCCTTGTTATTCCAAAATGTTGATATAGTCTATTAAGTGCCATTATCATCGAGATTACTCCAAAAAGGATAAGTGGTTTTTATGTAGCAAATAGAGCAGATTGAACTTATATATCATAATAATATATTTGTTAGTTAAGTCTAGTCATAATAGTAAAGATAAATGACATAAGTCTTTATAATAAGATTACAATCATCCATAAATCATAATTTCTAGATTCCTATTGGTCTTCTTCCTTAGATGCTTCTCAACCCCAACTATACGTATCCTAAAGCACACTTTAGCGTAGGCTCATTGGGGTAAAGCTAAAATGGTCCCTATAAAATATTTAAATTATAGTGGTGTAAGCATAAAGCTTAGTGTGATATTATCTCATATCACCCTTTCATGCAAGTTTAATTATTTATATCAAATATATGAATGTAAACAACTACATAAAATGTATATATTGCACATAGTCACTGACAACCACATGAAGTCAAGGGTATGGACTAAGACTCTATCAAAAGTACAACCCTCTTTTAAGTCACTTAGTTTGTAGATGATAGAATAGGCCCTTGAATTAGGTTAACTACTCCTTTTCCATGTGATAGTGATAGCAAGACTCTAGAAATGCATGTTTGATTCTCATTTCAAGTTTCATTATGCTTATATCCATATAATTAAAGTGGCCATCTCATGTATCATAGACACTCTACAACATTGTATATCAAGCAACATCTAGAGCTCATTTAAGTAAAATTTAGTGTATTTTCATGCAAGAAACAACCAATAGACATTATAAGTAACATAACCCCATACGTGGCTCCAAATTATTTATCTTGTTTAGGTGCAACTACACTACTAGCATAAACAAAGTGATAATCATATAATGATATCCATTGAGCCATAGAAATCATATATTTTAGTAATCCTCTAGATAGTAAATAAAGTCATCAAAATACTTATAAGTAAATTAAATGTAATGATATTTATAATGGTACTTTACTAATAAACACTTGTTTTTAGTGTTTCCATTTCTTTGTTTTTGTTGATTCTTTTTGTAATATGATCCAAAGTTTACTTGATTTTATGTTTTTACTTATCTTTAAGTTGTTTGAGGTAGTAAAAGTGTCATTTTTCCTCCCATTAGGCAATGGCTAGGATGGGTTTTTCTTAAGTCTTAGTTTATCTTTGGTTTTCCATTTACAAACTACCTTTGTTTATGATGTGTTAACTTAATTTTTCTTTTCATTTGTTTGCTACTACTCCTATAGTCGAGTTCTTTAAGAGTCTTGTTATTAACTTCTTAAAATATTTCCTTGTGTTCGTTAGTTAGCAAAATCACCCTTAATCTAACCTATCATCTCTAATAGCCTCAATAAGACTTAGTACATGGTCAAATCACTTAGCAAGGCCTAAAATACACTTGAAGAAGCACTTAAAGGTCTCAACCAACATGCATATACATGTGATCTTTCCCTATTTTATCTTTTATTCTTCATGGATCCATATTACTTATTTTATAGCTCCATTTAGAACATTAATTTCTTGTTACATGATCACTATTTGTAAAGCCCACGTGTCATCACAATGTAAGGAGATGCAAAGGCTCAAAAACAACTATACACTCTATGCTTGATAATAACTTCAATCATATAATAGTTAAATTCTCCATACAGCAATAATGAGTGGCTTTATTGAGTCTTACTCTATGACCACAAATGTAAACATAATAACAATGCTCTAAAAGCATGAGAGTTCACTACTCTAGCAAAACTAACATCTAACTAACATTAGCATAAAAAGTGAACCACGAACTGTATTAACTACAAATCCAACTCCACACATAGTCAGCATAGCAAAGGTACTCATACTACATCTAGACCATCTTCCACAAGCTCTAGTCCTCATAGTAATAAAAATACTCGACGTCATCCCTCACATAAGAGTCCCTACTTATTTCATCATAAACTATCACTTCATCAAACATACCTGAAGCTAAAAAAGCATTCCCCAGAAAGGGTGAACTATTGCCCTGTACATGTATACTATAATCACATACACATGTTAGACAAATCAAAAGCACATACATATATGCATAACATGTAATTTACATCAACCATTTAATTATCTTGTAACTTAGTCCCACATACAGTCAGTCTTGGCATCCCAAGACTTCGGGTAATTCAACACTCTTGTCATGTACATATATAATATATACATATACAACGTGGGCACTTCCTAATGTTCATGGGTCCATGAATCGCCTAAATCTACCTAGATATGTCGTACATTGATCATCGAGATGCCACCCCAAGATCACTAATATTCCCAATCCCTCAGGCTTAGCTAAGCATAAACAATAAACATTTACAAGCTAAATGTAATTTAAGTCCATTTTAGTTCTAACTTATCTAGCACAACTATCAAGTATAGTATACACGTAACTGAAACACAATCTCAAATAACACTAAAGTTTTTTTATCCCAAAGTCTTCATAATTAATCATAAAAGATAAACTTTTAGAATTTTCACTAAGCTTATTTAATGAGTTTAGTTATCAATACACCCTTTAAATGAACCTCTAACTATTAGACTTATCCTCACAACTAGCCTTTGTGATCATCTAAACATTTCTCTTAACCCCTTACTCAACATACTTAAAGTATAGAATGATATTAGAATGGTCTTAGAATGCATGGAGTTTAATAGTCAAACTTATTAATAAAAAGAATTAGTTTGATTTATCAATAAAATAAGTAATTTACACAGTTATAATCATCACTAGGATTAATATTTGATTATAATACAACTAACTATATAATTATAAAAGGAAGCAATAAAAAAGAATTGAAAAAGCTTTTGGATATAGTTGGTGTCCAGATGGTAACATGCTTAGTGTCCATATGCTAGTAAAGGAAACATTCTATACACGTTTTACAGCTTAGTGTTCGGATGCTAACCACTTTCTCTTATACTAGCATCTAGATGCTATAATAGCATCCAGATGTCATGGTGCTAGCATCTAAGTGCTAGCTACCATTCACTTTTGTACCCTTTTCAAGAACTAGCATCTAAAATTTCTGTAGTTATTGCAAAAATCATTCTTTCATCAACACAAACCTAAATTCATACTTTTATACCCCAATCATCATCAAATCCATCTTCTTTTACTATTCAAAATGCGTCTCATTTTATTCTCACATCATTAAACGATTGTAATAAAAAAATGAATAAAAACTCACCTTCTTAATCGATTTTCCAACAATCCTTTGTATAATCACACCGTTGCGCAATTGTCAACTAAACTCATAGTCCTATAATCAGAAAAGATCATATATGTTTTTGCAAATACATTCCCCATCTTGTAGGATCAATGCTTAACACTATGAGGTCCTAATTGGCTTTGCAAAAATCAAATATTCCTCCACCCTTTGATTTAATAAACCTAAAAATGAGGAATTTCCAAATACAACTATGTTAGATTATGTTAATGCTTCCCTTTGATCCAAAAATTGAAATTAGAAAACTCACCGTAGCATTGAGTCTCACACATGAGTGTAGAAGAAGGAGATAGGTGTAGGGTTTGGTTAAGAAATGTAAGAAACTATAAAGTTTGTAGGATTCATTATCTTTTCCACTTCATTTATTCATAACCCTAGATTTCTTACATTTTAACTCCATTATATGATAATGATCATTATAGTGAGTTATCAACAATATATATATGTGTTTATGTATTTAAACACAACTTCTAAAACTATACTTGTTCATAGGTGTGCCTTAGACTAACCCAACTTCTAACTTCCCTTACCCTTCTCTTTGGTGTTGCTTTCGCACTTTAGAAGCTCTTCCTTTTTCCTTGATTTGATCTTAAAATGGAAAACTAAGGAAGTTAATCCCTAAGGTATATTCTAAGAATGAGAGCGAGTTAGAGATATAGAAGTACACTTAAACTTTGCACTTATGATCTTTCTTGAAATAAGGATTGTCTTTAAGCTTTTCAAGACTTAAATTACTAGAACTTACAATTGAGATGGAGGCGTTTAGTTAGGATACATTTCTTATAACCCTTGAGAGATTATGAATTGAATTGATCAAGAATCAAATGGAAGTCTTACCTTTTTCTTTAAGGGCTCAATAGAGTGGACCTAATGCACCTTAGTGTGCAGTTTTGGAGTATAAACGAAAGAGGAAATTTGAGTGGAATAAGGTGGATTTGGAAGTGGCTAGTGGTGCAAGAAGGAGAAGCGATGGTATCTTGTGTAAAATTTGTCCTTATGTCATTAATTTCATGGGTACTTGCTCATTAATGGGATGTATTGATTATACCATAAGTTAAGGATTCTCATCATCATTGAAATGTACTTGTGAAGGACAACAAGTACCCTAATTTTGTAGGATTGAATCAACTAGGTTTAGACATATATTAGAATAGGTTTACTTCGTTTAAGGCATACTAATTGCTTGGTTAAGTTAGTTTTGTTAGAGTAATGGTTGGTTAGGCTAATCTAGCTATAATTGGACTAAGAAAGTGGATATAACTTGGATGGCATTCCTCATTGTTGCCACCACTTGTGATGTGTCTAGGGGTGGTTATCTTGTTTCAATTGGTCTCTAATTTATTCTTATAATGTTGATGGTTAGGCTTGTTAATTGATTTTGGTGTTTTTGTAAATTATTAGAAGCTTGAGGTTAGAAATCCTTCTAGGCATGTACTATAGGTTTTTAGTGTCTTGATTTTAAGTTAGTATCTAGATTCCTAAATTCTTGATTATTGAATTCATTTAGGATTAAGTACCTCTCTTAATTACTTCTTAACGATTAATCCAATTCTTGAAAATCTCAAGGGTTACAGGTAGACCGTGGAATGTTAGATTCCATAGTTGTTTTCATACTATGTAATTATATATAAAATGATTAGGTTTAATGATTACAAGTAAACTGTGGAATGTTATCATTTGTTTATGAATTGTTGGATAAAAGGTTAGGAAGAGTTTATTTTATTTTTGTTTTTAGAGTTTAATCCATTTTTGGAAAATAATAAGTGTAATTTTTGTGTTAGTTTTGTGGTAAGGATTGAGAGAGCCCTAAGTTAAATCCTAGACACTTAAGGAAAAATTTAAGGATTTGGCCATTGAGGTGTTTGACCATACCTTATGGCAGTCAACCTCTATGGTCTATAGTTCATCAATATAGTCTACTTTTCAGGTTTTAAGGTTAAGGATATAATTTTATTAGTATACTAAAGGTTTTAAATCAATCTTTTGTATGCATTAATAGGTTTTGATTTCAAGTTAAGTCTTATAAAGTTCGATTAAAAAAATTGTAGTTGATGGGATGCTGTATTGTAATACCTTTTGCTTGTATGATTATAAGAATAAACTAAATTTGCATTAGATCCTAATAATTAATGAATGTTGTTTCTACTTATGTCCATGACAGTAAACATTTTGAATACATTGATCATGGATTGGTATTCGTTGCTTATTGAATATTTGTGATGAAGGAATCAATAGTTAGGCATTGGTGCCAGTGTAGTTTTGGATAATCAAGTTGTCAATATGATAAAACTGTGGTTGATATGGCTTGGGAAATCTGATGAGGAGCTAGTCAATGAGTTACAGTTATGGTATGGGACATTATATTAGGAAGTAAATGGGACTACCAATGATTAATATGAGTAGTGAACTTAATGAGATGGTTACTTGTGACAATTTCAATATATCATTTTGGGATCAATGGATCTTGTTATGCTTTCATACTCATGATGTTGGATTATATGTGTTTACTCCCTGTACAAACTAATGAAACCTGTATCTATTACTTCATATGATTGCTGCATTAATATATTTGTATAGGCTTTAACTAGTTAGCTTAATTAAGAAATATTATCATGTCCAAAAAATTAAGGCTCTACGTACAGGCAGCTATAACTATCCAGGATCTTTCTTAATATGGCGAGTAAACCTTATGGATCACCAAACTCAAATAAGGACTGCCGTGAAGACATATTGATTGTAATAAAGAATTTTGATGCAAAAACAATTGAAAACTTTTGACATATTTCTAGGAAAACTCAAGAATTTATCATTTGCATTATCACCTTTTATTTATATACTAGCAAATCATGCGCCCATGATGCATGTGCCTAACATTTAAAACTTGATTTTACAAATTTTTCATTATACTATTGCATAACAATTCACTTAAGAAATCAAGATAAAAATCTATTAGAATTAGATTATCTAAGAAAAGAAAATGGATTAGAAAAGTATCTTTTGAAAGTTATATATAACTATGATAAGTTAATACTATATGTAAAATTATGTTGTAATCAATAGTTGGACACATGAATTGTAAAATAACTCCAACCATGGAAATACTTCTAGATAAATAAAAAAAAATACTTGTAATATGGAAATTATAATTAGTTACGGTATGATAATAGTAAAAATCCATAACCCATAACGTGGCATGAGTGCAAGAAAAGCAAATTGCTTTATATGGAAGTCTTACATTGAGATTGAGATATGCTTAGAAAAAAAAAAATCATACAATTCTTCAATAGAGATGTGAAACTTCAACTCAAACACAATATAATATTAAAAAATTTTCAAGAAACTATTTTAAAACTAAACGAAATAAACAAAATGATTAATACTTCTAGGCTGCACGTGCGAGGTAGACATTTTCATGGCTCTAATTTTTTCACAAACTTCTAAAAGAGCAATGGTAAAAAATTAGATAACTTCAATGTACTAACCATAACAGATTGTACAAGAAAATCTCAAAACATATAAATATTAGTTACAAACTGTATATTTATATAAAGCTATAAATAAGGAATTTATATTCATATGTTTCATATATTGTAAGTTCCAAACCTATATCGATGTAATATTTTTAAATGATCATATCTTGTAATAAAAATTTAGATTTTCATAAATTGATATGCTATATATATATATATGTATACACACACTTTAAAAAAAAATTGTATAGGTATTTTAAAAAAAAAAATTGTATAGGTATTTACTATTTACATGTACGCACTACTTTCCAAAACGATATCCAAGTTGATATTTACAAGTAGGTAATTAATTACCTTCATTTATGACCATATATATATGTGTGTGTTTTTGAGAGTATATATACATAAAAAGTATCTTATATATCATTTATGAATACTTGTTACTAAAAAAAAAAATTGATTACTTTTCAAATATCATTGTAAAGATGTTTATATATAATAACAAACTAAATAGCATTTTACCTATAAACTATAATTTTATATGTTGTTACGATTTTTGCAAAGCATTTATAATAGAATATATATATATATATATATATATATATAAAAGTTATATATTTGTAAATTTCTAGGACTATATTAAAGTTTTAGAATTATCATTTCTCATATACTATAGATGGAGATTTTATTAATAATTGAAAGTATTGACAGCTATAATGCAAAAGTGAATCTATTATAGTGTTCCCATAATCATATGATTGTTAATGGAAATGACTAGTATTGAAAAATACACAACAAATGAGATCTTTCGGATGATTTATAATAAACGAATATGAGATATTAAAAACATAAGTTAAAATTACAAAATAATAATTTTAAATTAACATTCGCATTTAATAAGTTAAAATTAAATTACGTGTGGAGCTTCATTAAGAAAAAAAAAAAGAAGTATATTAATAGGCGAGTTGTGCGTGTTAATTGCAACTCAAAATTTTCTAAATTCTCTTTTCATTTCCCTTTTCTTAGCCGTGAATTGGCTTCATTGTGAAGGTAATAAAGTTGATGAGTGATGACCCTTTTGACTCCTAAGACAGCCCATCTGAGAAGTAGTATTA
Source organism: Laguncularia racemosa (assembly GCA_037954665.1). NCBI lineage: Eukaryota > Viridiplantae > Streptophyta > Magnoliopsida > Myrtales > Combretaceae > Laguncularia > Laguncularia racemosa. Next base: position 5,374,938 of record JBBMOL010000014.1, on the reverse strand, counting down.
ACTCTCTCTCTCCACTTGAAACTCACATCAGTATGTGAAAACTCCTCCTTTTCTTTCTTATATTTTCCATTATCACTTCCAAATCACTCGTAGTCATAGCTTCAATCCATCACTCCTCAATCAAATCGTAGCCAAATCCAGTTCCGTAAATTGCTTTAAGCTCCTGAGACCATGGGCTTCACAAACGCCTCAGAAACTCAACACGAAGCTGCCCTTAGCACCCTCCAATCATCGATCCAAGAGCGAGAGTTGTCCTTGTCCCTCCTCCTCCTACATGTAAAATTCATCTCATTATATTTCATTAAAAGTCACATTCTCTTTACAAGCTGATACAACCTGGTTTTCTCATTCCTGTTTCCTTAATTTTAGGTCCTCTGACACCTTAAAATCAGCAAGAACCGGATCAAACACAACACAACTAGTAAGTTCCTATTAAGGGCTCTATGTATAACCATTAAAAATCTTAATTCAATTCGAATGACAGTAAGTGTGGGCACAGCGGGGTAGTTAAAATAATATATATTAATAGTTATTTCTGTTGATTATATATGAATTTTTCCGACCTATCGCATTAATCTGAAGAATCTGTTGCTTAAAATCAAGGAGAGCAAGGTAAGTGGGAAAATTTTATGATTTGCTACATGTTTATATTTATTAGATATTTAGTTGATCAACACGAAAAACAAAATGAAAAAAATAATGATAATAATAATAAATAAATAAATGAATAACTGATATGTGATTAAAAGGTTTTAATAAAAGATCAAATGACATGTCTCTTTCATATTCATCTCCAAGGATTATTGTATAACACCTCTCAATTTGATATTTTGCTATATGTGTATTTACATGATTATGCACATCCACCAAGTTATACATAATATTCCAATGATATATACGTTGTATTATATTGTAGATATACATACTAGAACTACATGCAATGTATGATATACTAATATTATATATATATATGTATATTAGTAGTATAGGTAGCATATGCAAAGGGATAAAGGTATTGATATTTCATTGACTTTAATTAAATAATATAATTACTTTCATGGCAAGTTAATGAAATTAACCTTAAGTTGATAATATGATAATTAGTTAAAATAATATTTCAGCATCTTAAATGTTCTCAACAAATTTGGATCCTCTAAAATTATCTTCTTCTTTTCTTTTCTTTTTTTTTAAGTTTCCTAAAATTATTCTCTTAAGATATTGTCACATGTAATCAATAGCTGAAATTATAAGAAGAAAGATAACATCATGATGGTTTTATAAGGTATTTAAAAAATTAAAGCAATCCCAACTATTGATTTATGACTTTAGGGAACTTTAGATAAAAATAACTTTAGAGGATCTATTTTCATCTTAAACTCTTCTAAAGTACCCATACTTCTTAGGGGGCATAATCAATGGATTAATAAAAGATAGACAAATATATAAGGAATATAATACGTAAAATGCCAAGTTAGCAATCTTGTATAAGACTCTTAGGAATGACTAAGCAAGAGGCTAGGTATGTTGGTTTATTCAAATGCAAATGCATTTTGTTTGGAGACAATGAGCTATTGTGCTTACTTGTGCTTATAAGTAGATTGTTTGTGTGTATGCTATGCATATGTTTAACCTTGTTTGACAAATGGGTACATGAGAGTATTGTGCATGTTATTTTGTGAAGCATCCACATTTTGCATTGATAATGAGTATCTGCAATATTGTTTTCTCACCAATAATTAGACATATAATGATCAAGCTAAAGAATTTTAACAAAGACATGCATTGTATGATGCATAATTCAATGGCAGCTTAGCTCTCTTTGGTAGTCATAGCAGGAGGTAGGTATTGTAAACCCTAAGAAATTTCCAATTTAGGTCAATAATTGCCTATAGAAGATTTAAGGGTAATTTAAGGATTTAATAGGAAACCTAATACTAGTCTTATAGATTTCCCTAATTTAACTCAATGCTTAAAATGATACCTCAAAAACCAAGAGTCAAAAACCTAATTGGGTTTAAACCCTAAAAAAATATCTACCTTAACCCTAAACCCTAAAATGACAGTTAAAACACTATTCTAATTTCAAAACCCTAAATTGAGTAATCAAAGCCTTAATTCCCAATGAAAAAACCCTAAATGAAGTAGTAAACTTCAAAGCCCTAAATTATGCCCTAAATTGGGCCAAGGTTCCTTAAATCAAAAGTTACTTGTAAGAACACCAAATTAATGTAATCAAGTGTAATTAAACACATTCAACAATTGAGCAACATTTTTTATACAAATTAATCAACAAGCTCTAATCCATGACCTTCAATTAGCATGTAACAAGACTACCAAACATAATCTTTTTCAACTTAGTTACAAACTAACTAAACCAGCATAAAATATCCTAACTACATAATTGGAAACCAATTCAATTAACAAACAAAATAGAAATAATGAATAAATAAATAAATTGATGGGTGATAAGTAAAGCATACATTAGCTATGCCTAGGGAGAAGGGGAGATTTGACTAATCTTCTCAAATGCAAGGGCTCTCCATGGTTCAAGGAAGGCTAGGGAATGTAGAGTAAGCCATTAGAGTGCAAGTGACAAGTTCGAAAGGAAGATTTGCCAAAAGTGGAAAAAGTAATTTAACCTAAAGTAAGTCATTAATCATCAACTAAACTTTTTTCACAAATCAATGCTATTGCCTTTTGTACATTAAGATCATTAAGTAAAGTAGGACAAAAATTTTAAAACACACACACCTAGCTCTCTCTCCCCCACATCAATTATACCTCTCTCCTATATAACTCACACATCCATTTCATTTTTACTCATTTACACACTCTAAACACCATCAAAATCTCCATTCCACTACCACCATCAACTAGCCCCCTTAGAGTCACCATGACCACCACAAATTCCCATCTTGTCCTACTCTAATCCATCTATTTAAAACAAGCAAAAAAAAAAAAAAAAAACTCCAACTCACACACCACCAAGCTTAGTTGAGACACCCACAAGCCAACACAACCATCACTTCCAATGTAAGCTCTTGAAGGTCAACCCTATGCTTAACTAGGAAACTCTTTTAGGAGCTTAAAGATAGGCATGTGGAGCAAGGAATAAGGGAAGGGAGCACACACTCTATCAAAGAGTAGGAATACCAACACTCTTTTAGAGTTCGTGTAGCATTAGGCTTTAGTTCTTATTTTTGAATGTTATAAGTTGATGTAATATCACTCTTATGATGGTTGTAATAAGTTTGTCTTGATCATGAAAACATATCAACATAATGTAAATGTGTACACCATTGATGATATGGAATCACTAGATTTTACTTAAGTTTCTTAGTACATAGACTTAAAATACCTAAGAAAGAGCAAAGGAAATCACATTCTTTTCTTTCTTGTGCTGGTTGAAGAACCTAAGATGCCTAATAGTTTCTAATTTGGACATGTAAAGAAATTTACAATACAAATTTGTTTTAATAAGTGCCTTGAGATGAGTAGGAGCGATTAAATGAAAGAGGGTTGTGAGAATCCCCACAAAACCGATGCCCATAATAGTGAGTTTAGTAATATTTTCTAAATTTCCAGACCATAAATAAAATAAAAGGCCAATAGAAGAGATTAGGAATAAAACTCCTTAAATCCTAACAAATAAGACTTTAGGTAGATTATAAGTAAAACCAAAAGGAACAACACCAACACCATACTAATGGGCCGAAAACTTAGAAGCTACAAGTATTCTAACCCTCACACATTAAATGAAAGCCTAAAAAATGGTTATAAATTAGATTAAGAGTGACCCATTAAGTTTTAAGTCTAAACAATACAAAAGACCTTAAATTAAGCTCAACAAGTTGACCCAATAAAATGTTAGAATTTTTCTAGAAAGTTTCATGAGTCAACTAGGTACAAGTATTCTAACCCTCACAAATTAAATGAAAGCACAAAAAAAAAAGGTTATAAATTAGATTAGGAGTGACCCATTAAGTTTTAGGTCTAAATAATACAAAAGACCCTAAATTAAGCTCAATAAGTTGACCTAATAAAATGTTAGAATTTGTCTAGAAAGTTTCATGAGTCAACTAACCAAAATGACCCCAAAAATGAAAAGTACACTAAAAAACTTCAAAAAGACTAAGAATGTGAAAAACAAACTTAAAAACAAAAGTTATGGCCAAAATACGAAAATATCTTAAACTAATAACTATAGCGAATTTACCTAAAATGTTGATACACTTTAATACAATTGAGCCCTTATTTATGAAGCATTATTATTTTTATCAGGTGATACTGACTTTGACACTAAGCTACCACCTGACTATTACAACTAGTAGCCAATAGACGAGTGAGTATTCTTGTAATTATTATATTTGATTTGTGTTTTTAGTGTAGTGTACATAATCATACAATTGAAACCGATCTGCATAGGGGATTATGGGAGCTACTTGTGATTGATTTGATGTGCATTCAATGCTAAGATAATTTAATAAATCACCAGATGGTTATATTTGTGCATTAGTATATACACTTTTAAGTATCTATGAATAAATAAACGATCACCAAATAACTGGACTTAATTAAACTTGACTTTAATTAAAATGAATCACCCATTTCATAAACTTACATGGCCATCAATGTCACGTGGTAATATGGAAAAGTCATGTGGAGCTGTATCTCTACACATAACTTTACCTTGACCTTCGAGAACTACTTAGTACTAGGAAATGGTGTCCTTTGACTGAGGTCTAGTTTGGGGATTTACCGCTTAAGGGTGAATGAGACTAAGGGCACTATCTACATCCATAACCCATTTGGGCATATATATGTATATGTATATGTATAAGATTAAATCTATTTTACTAAATACATTAAGGTAAGATTTTCATTAACTTTTCGAAAAGGCTAGCCTTAAGTGATTGGAACTTAGAGTCAAAATATAGTTTGTTATTTCCTAAACCTTGGTAACAGAGGACATAAATCTATGCGATATACAGTTTTTTGTTGATTGTATAAGTTATTGCATTCATATACTTATTTAATTAACTTGCTTGACTCTTGCTTTATGGTACAGTATGAAGAATATTTCATTAAGTTGGTTGTAGCTTACACCCCAATAATATGTCTTTGTTATAAGAGCCCTATTTGTTAAAGTCTGGTAGATATATACCAAAGGTTAGTATCGAGAGGATGGGAAGAGTGAAGAACAAGATAAGAACATAAGAGATCACTTTTATATTTATTGGACTCTTAAATTCATGTGTTGTGATGTATTTTGTGATAGTAGATACTAGATTGCCTAAGATGACTATTATCCTATGGTAATTGATATTACCAGTTAGGTATTTTATGGCACCTAGGTCCCTTCTTATCATGTAATATGATGTTAAATTATTATAATTTTATTGCTTTTATATTGTTTGGAAATGATAGGTCCTACTCGATGTAACTAGATGTGAGTAAACTTTATATACTGTATGAAAAATCCATGAATAACAAGGGGGTTATTCTCAAGTTTCTGTATCGTGTATTGTGGGCTGTTATGTCTAAGATACCCATCGGGGTGTAACAAGTATAGCTTATGGTTGCTCCTTTTTAGAGCTGTAGGTTGACTTTAGGGATGTCATGTCAAGGGAAGGATCCTGTAAGTTGGTGACTATTAAGATGGATTTCCACAAAGTGTGTAAACCTAAACAAGAGGTGATGACTGATGATAAAAATGGATTTCCATCAAGAGTTGAGACCTAAGCATTGGATAGCTATCCCTAACCTAGGTTAAGGAAGCTATTATATCCTTAACTTTATGTTAGTTACTAGAAGACTAATGTGTGATGTTGCATTCATATTAGTTTCTCATGCATTGCACTTAAATTGTTTGATAACCTTGGTTGTTATTATGTTATGGCATAAGGTGAGTCTCCTATCGCTTACTAAGCCCCACGGCTCTTTGGCTCATTCCTTTATGGTTTTTTTTTTTTGCAAGTTGGTAATTAAAGCATAGGTTAGACATAAAATCGAGTGAACGAGAGTCCTTTCAATAATCTCCATAAGAAGATCAATTTTAGGATAGAAATGTAGTTCATTTTAAAAGAGTTTAGTTGTAGAAATATAATTACTACTCATTTTACTATTTGGTAGCGGATTCCAACTCTCTACAATATTAGAAAGTTGTTTAATCCATAGTTATTTGTATATTGTATACTTGTATGTAATATGATCATCAAATGAAATGATTAAACATTTGAATAGAGTCTTACAAACTTTAACCCACAAGATAGTTGTTATATAATGGATACACACATGATATAATGGCTTTAGGCTTAATTCTATCAGGCACCCCTTAGAATCTATTATGTGCTTTTTTATCTCGTGGACTCCATATAATTCTTTAATCAAGATTAAGTACCTATACCTTTTATCTCATGATGAAATAAAAGAGAAGTTTATATAGTGATAGAAGTGCTAATATAAAAATTACAAATATATTGGTTATGTTATAAAAAAAAAAAAAAGTATAAACAATTGTAATAATAAGGATACCAAGAATTCACTTGGGGGATCATAAAAAATGTATAAATTCTTTGAGCAAAAATGTTTTTGGAGATTGTTGAACATAAATGGCATGTTAAAAGCATAATATATATATTTCAATGTGTAATATGTTATAAAATATTATTTACTACATAAATTTTAAACAAAACACATTGAAGGCCGTTTTTCAAAAATAAAAAGTGAATGGAAAGGCAAATAAAATTATTTTTAAAAATTCTAATATACTATATAAGAGACTTGATTAATTATTTTCAATCATATTTGCCTATGAAAAAAGGCTAAACTTGTTTCTCATGGATTCGGAATTTAAGGACATTATGCATAAAAAAGGAGAAGAGAACTAAGGATGAAAGACATTACATAAAAATATATTTGTATTAATGAAAACAATATACTTGTAACGCCTTAGAACCCGGTAGCGCTACGGCTCACCATGTGTCCTCATTTCATGAAGACATGCAAAGGCTCAATACTAGAGATTAATAAGAATTTCCATTCTTGATAATAAATCATTAGTTGTCTTCTCAAATTATTCAATGGAAGCATATAACACTCAATTACAACATAAATTCTCAAAACAACTTTACAGGTAATTCTAACATATGTTTTTTTTCTTTTAATCTATCTTCTAATCGCCATAATAGACGTATTCTACATTCTCCTCATTATTTTGATCTTGATTTATGTCTAATAGGGTCTCATCATGCCCTACAATTTCTCTTATGGCACTTGCAATTAAAAACATTCTCACGAGGGGTAAGCTAATGCCCAGCACTATGCATACCTACAAACACATGTGCATACCATGATAGAAATAACAACACATACATGATGCAACATGATATTTAAACACAAGTTATTCATTTTTCGTAGTATTTAATTAGCACACAATCTCATCAGCATCACATAACCTTACACAATTCCACACAATCCTTTCACAAACAATTATATATATATATATGATAAAGGGTACTCCTCTTTTGTCCATGAGTATATCCTTCCACAAACATATATCCTTTCACGTACTATCCAAATCATTTCGGTACACAAATCCACCAGAGATAAGGTCACATACCAATCATTAGGGTACCACCTTAAGAACACCAACCCACACTCGGTTTCTCAAACCCAGCAATTCCTCATTCTTTCTAATATTAACCTAATTTTCTAAATAAATATGTCGAATTGCCTCCAAATTATGTTAATCCTATCATATTATAATGGATTTCGGTACTTACTCGTTATGTATTGTGATCTAGCTTCTTGGATTGTTCGTTTATATGCACTTTTTGCCTTGCTCCTCACTCTAATTTCTAATTCCTGATTGTACATCATCAAACCATCTTAAGGTTATGAATCCACAATCATATACATGTATCCATTGATTTAAATTCTTACCTGATTGTAATTGGCTCATTCCAATGCCCTCTTATTAGATTTCCCTTAAGTTATTCTGAAGGCTCTAAGGGAGTTTCTTTGGAGTGCAAATAGGATTTTGTAGCAAATGAGAGAAAAGAGTTAACCTAGTTCATAAAAGAGTTTATATACTTAAGCTGTGAAATGATCATCTTGCCCCAATTGCTTTAAGTTAATCACTATCTTAACCTTGGCTTAAATTATTTTAATAAAATATTATTACATATACTTATACATATATATACAACTTAATAATTAATAAATTGAGTGTTTACATTCTCTTCCCCCCTTACAAAAATTTTCATATGAAAAAATTAGCTGGATTATGGAAGAGTTCTAGGTATCTCCTTTTCGTCTCTTCTTCTAACCCCCAAGTTACTTCTCTTTTAGTTTGGTTACTCCATTGTATTTTGACATACATGATGACCCATCTTCTCAGAATTTGCTATTTAGTATCCATAATTCCGATAGGTCTCTCCATTGTTATGAGGTTTGGCTACACTTACAGAGGTTCTAGTGTAGTGAGTTGGTCTGGGTTGAGTACAGAGTTCCTTAGCATGGAAATGTCGAATACATTATGTACCTCAGTCAGGTTAGGTGGTAATGCTAGTCTATATGACATTAGTCAAATTCTCTCCAAGACTTTGAAGGGTCTCACATATTTGAGATTTAGTTTCCTCCTCAGTCCAAATTTTACCACTCCTTTTGTAGGTGAGACCTTTAGCAACGCATGATCTCCCACTTGCTCCAAGGGGCATCTCCTCTTATCTGCAAATGAATTATGATGACTTTGGGCAGATTGCATTCTCTACTTGAACAATTTGATTTTATCAACTGCATTTTGTACTAAATCAAGTCTTAATACCTATTTCTCACCTATCTCATCCCAATATAAAGGCGATTAACACTGTTTCCCATATAACGCTTCATATGGTGCCATTTAAATGGTAGCCTAATAACTGTTGTTGTAAGCGAACTCTACTAATGGTAGGTATTCATCCCAATTTCCATCAAAATCCAATGTACATGCCCTTAATATGTCCTCTAATTTCTAAATAGTTCACTTTGACTGACTATCCATTTGTAGGTGAAAAGTTGTATTGAACAGTAACTTTACCTCGGAGCCCTATGCAGGCTATTTTAAAATCTCCCTACAAATTGGGTATCTCTATTTGATACTATAGAGATCAGTATCCCATGTAACCTCACAATCTCTTTAATGTAGATTTGTGCTAGTTTCTCAAGTTTATACATAGTGCCTATAGGTATTAAGTGAGCAAATTTTGTAAGCCGATCTACAATCACCCATATAGTGTCCAACCTAGTCACAGATCTAGTTAGTGTTGTGATAAAGTCTATTGTTACATGTTCCCATTTTCACTTTAGTATTGGTAGATGTTGTAATGTGCTAGCAGGTCTTTAATGTTCTATCTTTATCTGTTAGCATGTCAAGCATTTCAATACATAATCTTCAATTTCCCTCTTCATGTTCCCCTACCAATAATGCAATTTAGGTCCTTATACATCTTAGTACTCCTAAGACAAATAGAGTACCTAGAATAATGTACCTCATGCAGTATTTCATTATTTAGTTCATCTACACTTAACACACATAACCTATGACTATACATCAACACTTCCTCTTCATCTTCATTGAATTCCATTGCTTTTCTATCCTCTATTCTTTTCTTTATTTCCTATATCCCCACATCATCAACTTGTACTGCTTTTATTTTATCTGTTAACACTGGTTGTATGCATAAGTTGGTGAGTTTAGCCCTGATCTCTTGAGTCATAATCTTGAGATTTAATTTCTATATATCTTCCAATATCTTCTTTTGAGTTGTGGTCAAAGTCACTAGATTACCATGCTTCTTCCTATTGAGTGCATCAGCAACTACATTTGCCTTCCCAAAATGATAATGAATGTCTAAAACGTAGTCCTTTATTAGTTCCAACTAGCTTCTTTGCATCATATTTAGCTCCTTTTAGGTAAAGAGATACTTCAAACTTTTGTGATCTACGAATACTTTGCACTTCTCTCCATACAATTAGTGTCTCCATAATTTGAGTGCAAATATCACCGCTGCTAACTCTAGATCATATGTTGGGTAATTCTTCTCATAGGACTTCAACTATCTAGAGGCGTATGCTATCACTCTCCCCTTCTACATTAACACACACCCATGCCCTTGAATGGAAGCATCACTATACACCATAAATTCTTCACCACTGACTGGTAACGCAAGCATCAATATAGAAGTCAATCTCTCTTTTAGTGCTATGAAACTTGCTTCACATCAATCATCCTATACAAACATTACCCCTTTTTGAGTTAACTTAGTTGAAGGGGTTGCTAATTCAGAAAACCTTTTATAAATCTTTTATAGTATCCTACTAACCCTAAGAAGCTTCTAATTTTTATTACGGTCTTTGACTTAGGCCACTCATTCACAGCCCTAATCTTCTCAAGATCTATAGCTAACCTGTCTTTACTAATCACATGTTCCAAAAAGGTTACCTACTTTAACCAAAATTTACACGTCTTAAATTTGGCGTACAACTTACTTGCCTGCAGTTTGTTCAATACTACCCTTAAGTGTTGCTCATGATCTTCCTTATTCCTAAAGTATATTTGATGTGCTCTGATACCAAAAAAGATTATGTGCCTTACTAATTGAATAGCAAACACATCAACAAGTGGCGTGAACAACAAATTACAATCCACAATAGGCGTGATCACTAATTCACCAAGGATTCCTAATTCAAGAGAATTTCAAAAGGCTTGATGCTAAATTGAAATATGGAACAACATAATTGTATAGTTATCAATGGATATCAATAGCAATGAACTAGAATTCCACTCAAAATTGAAATGATTCAAATCTGAATTGGAAAAACTCTAATTTACGTGGATAACAACAAGTCACCAACAAATTGCACCTAGATATGACTCACTAAATACAATTGGAAAACAATAAGATGAAGATCGATATTACTCACAATCTAATTAAGTTGATCTCACCACAATTTCACCTGTGAAATTGATAAGAGATTATTTGCAAGCAAGGGAACCCTCACGACAAAGAAAGTGTTTCAATTCAAAATGTTCAAATAACTCCCTCAAAATCCTAGTTAGTAAGTATTTATACTTGCTTCAATTAGGGTAAAAATAACACAAAATTATAAATAAGCCACTTAAGTGGATGATTCTAAAAGCAACAAATTACAAGTACAAATAGTATTCAAATGGCTGGTTCTTCTCTTCCATGGAACAATTGTTGGACCTCTTCTTTGATTTATGTAGGTCCATGAATAACCCACAAACTGAGCTTTAGCAAATTTATCCATTATCCTATAAAAACTGATAAGTGTACCTATTGGAATGCACAATAAATATGAAATAGAAAAAAAGATACTAAACAATTATTCTCGAGGTTTGATTGTTCAAAGAGGACCCTCATCGCCAAATTTTATAATCCCTTAGCTTTTGCTTTGGTGATAAGTCTTGTAGGAATTTGATTTCTATCAATATTAGAATGTCATCTATGAATATGATAACAAACTTATCTAAATATTCTCTAAATACTTGGTTCATTAAGTTTATGAAGGTAGCTAGTGTATTTGTGAGTCTAAATGGCATTACTTAGAACTCATAATGCCCATATATAATTCTGAATGAGGTCTGAATGAGGTTTTCTGGATGTTTTCCTCCTTGATTTTCAGTTGATGGTACCCAAATTTGAAGTCTATTTTTTAGAAAACTTGAGCTCCTTGCAATTAATCAAATAAGTCATTAATCCTTGGGAGAGGGTACTTATTTTTAATGGTGACCCTATTCAACTCTTGGTAATCTATGTATAACCGCATAATATTGTCTTTCTTCTTTATAAACAGTTGTCGAGCCTAATTTTGGATTTTTTCTTAATTAACCCATATTAATTCCAAACCATTTAATATAAGTTACCCGATAGTAAAATTAAGGAAAAACTACATTTTTAATTATTTTAAGAAAATTAGAGTCGCTACTAACCTAAGTTGGAAAATAAGATAAGTTAAGGTTAATTAGGTGAATTAACCTTAACTAGCAACTAGTCTATGAATTTTTCTAAAAATTTTTTTTGAAAAAATATTAACCAGAGAATCTAGACTCGGTGTGAAACCCGAAAAATTTCAAAAAGTTATATAAACAATTGCATAAAATAAATAGAATAAAAAATATTATTTTATTTTAGATTTGTGATAATAATAGGTTTTAAAAATTTAAACAATTAGAAAGAACGACTTTCATAAGAAAGATAAGATGATGAACGTAATAAATCGAATTTTATGAAATATGTTACTGAATAAATTTAGGAAGCGACATACTTGAAAATATCCGAATATGGAAATATAAATAGATAAATAAAAATAATTGTAAAATTTAACCTTAGTTCAAGTAAATTAAATTAAAATAATAAATTTACTAAAACATAATTTTTATGCAATATTTGATTGAATAATGAAATTAATTTAAATTATAAATCAAGGAATTTTAAATAGAAATTTAGAGTAAAAATTTATGTTCGGAATAATCAAATTAACTTAAATATAAAAATTCGTAATAAATTGTTAAAGATATAATCTTTAAAGCTATTTCGTATGTATGCAGAATATTGAAATAGAAATAATTATAATTAAAATATAATATAATATATATTCAAAACTTAAAAAAAAAGAAGAAGCCAACAGCCCAGCAGGGCAACGCTGTCACGTTGCCGTCCCTCACACTATCATGTCCCCTGCCCTCTCCCTCTCTCCCGTTTACTGTCTTTCTTTCTTCTTTCTTCTTTTTCTCTTTTCTTTTTCTTTCTTCTTCTTCCTTCTTCTTCCTCTTTGTCCTTCACCCGGATCACGGCACCCCTATCAGGCGTTTGCTTTTCTTCTCTTCTTCTTCTTCTTCCGGCCACGACAACGATGACAGCGACGGCAGCAACTCTGATGACGACCCTAGCTGTAACAACAACAGCAGCCACAACAGCCACCCAACAATGGTCGCAACAACCGTGATAGTGGCAGTAACAGCAATCTCCATAGTAGCAGCAACGGTGGCCCCGATCGCAGCAACGGCGGTGGCGTCGACGGCGGGGTAACGGACAGCGACTTGGCATCATGTCCGTCCGGTCTCCTTTCCCAACGACGGTAGAAGCAACAGCAATGGCAGCGACAAGGACGGTAACGGTAGTATCCAGCCGAAGGACAACAACAATGACTCTGACGGCGACCCCAACGACAACGAAGAACAGTAGCAACAGCCCAGCAACCACAGCAACGACAGCAATGGATAAGTAACTGCGATGACGATAGCAACCCCAACGGCAACAGCAATGGTGACAACCTTGGCCATAGCAACAGTAACAGCCCTCGACAGTAGCAGTGACGGCAGCGATGAACAGCAGCGGTGATCCCAACTCTGGCGGTAGTAACGACCATAACAACAACAGCAACGATGCAACGGCAAACAATGACCATGATGGTGATGAAGATGATCACGGCGGCAGCGGCGCCACAACGACCAACAGCAACTTCGACGGCAGCAGCAGCCATGCCGGCAGCCGTGACGACCGCCACAGCAGCGGCGACACAGTGACGACGATGACAACGGTGGTAGTAGCTTCCAAATAGTGTTCATCTCGTCTTCTTCTCTGATGACGGAGGCAATGGCGACAGCAGCGGCTAGAGGAGGAAAAGAAAAATGGGGAAGGGAGAGAAGGAGTCGCATGTGCGTGTATGTGTGCGAGGGAAGAGGACCGCGACAACAGCGGCGGCAGCAACCATGCCGGCAGCCACAACAACAACTACAGCAGCAACTACAAAAGCAAACGGGGGAAGAGGAAGAGAAACGAATGTGCATGTGTGGGTGTGCGCGAATAGAGGTTGTGTATGTGTGTGCGTGTGAGTGTGTGTGGCTGTGTGCATGGATGAGAAAGATGTATGTATGCATATGTTTGTAGGGATGTGTGTGATGTGTGTGGGAAAGTGTATATGTATGTGAATAATGGAGTATGGTATGTGTGTAGGAATGTGTCTGTATGCGTGTGGGTAAATGAGGAGGTGATGTAGTGTATGCGGAATGTAGGTATGAATGAAGTGTGTATATGTGTATGTGTGGTTGAGGGTGTATAATGTGTATATAAGGATGTGTGCGTGTGTGTTGGTGATGATGTATGGTGTGTAAAGGTATGTATATGTGTAGAGGAGGAACATAGTGTGTAATGCTTGTGAGTATGCACGTAGGTACATGAAGTGATTTAAGGTGGTATGTGTATGTGGGTGTGTGGTATGTGTGTGTATAAGGGTGTAATGTATGCGAGGTGTATGGGTATAGGATGATATGTGGTGTGTGCGAGAAGGGTGTATGCATATGGATGGTATGGAATGTGCGGAGTGTGTGTATATGTGTGAAAAGTGTGGGGTGAGTGGTACTAGTGTGTACATGGATGGTATGTGAAGTATGTAACATGTGTGTATATGTATGGAAGACGTGTAGTGTGTGGGTATGTATAAGGAAGGAGTGGTATGTGTAGGCATGTATGTATGTATGTGAAATAATGTATGGTATATGGGCATGCGTGGAAGTTGAAGATGATGTATGCGGGATATGTACGTATGAGTATGAGATGATGTACGGAGTGTGAACATGAATGTGTGGGTATGGAAAGTGAATATAGCATGTTCAAAGTATGGTGTGGGTGTGTGAGTATAAATATAGGAAGTGTATAATGTGTGTAGAGTATGTGGACAAATATGTATTGGGGGTGTGAAGTGTGTATGTATATGGATAAGAAAATGTTGGTGCGTAGGGGATGTGGGGGAAAGGTTGGTGTATGTATGATGGAAGCGTGAGTGAGGATGAAAACCTATAGAAAGTATGAGGAACCCATAGGTGGAAATATCAACAAAGAAGAGAAGAAAGAAGATGATACAAACCTTTAAGAACTGCTAAATCCTGCGAGTTATCTTATAAGTAGTTCGTTGGAAGATATTAAAAACAATTGGATAAATGAAAGGTTCAAAGATGCTTCATGGATGAGAGAAGCGTCTACGATGGTGTAAATGGTGAAGGGAATGATTCAAGCAATATCCAAGATAATGGCTTGGGAGATATTTGGAATGAGATGGATTTCACAATGGAATGTTCAAAGGATGTCGAGGAAGATCATTCTTGGCCAAATTCCCTAATGCAAAATCTTCAGTTGTCCTTTCTAAGGATATCTTGCGTATGTGGAAGAAGGAATTACAAATTTGGCAAGTCGAAGACATTCCATCGCTCGACTTCTACACAAGGAAGGCAGATAGTCGATCACAACAACTTGGAGTGTTGGAAGCACAGATTTGAAGGAAGTTCAACATTTAAATCTTGCTCGCCCAAAGTTCCATAACAAGGAAACTTCATGCCTTGTCATCAACCACAAAATGAGCAGAGTACACATGTCGGGTGCTAGAAGACTACCAAAGTTAGGTGGAGATGCGACTTTATCATTGGGTTGAGAAAGCATCGCAGAAGGATACTGACTTCAAGAGGAATGCAAAGGAGTTACCCATTGGAATCGCTCGACTTTGGCTAGGATTACAACAACCCTAAACAAGTGAGTGGGAAACTTAATGATATGCTATTATGTTGTGTTGTATGTTGAATGCTATGCATGTGAAATTGATGTTTGTTGTGTTGCTATTTGATATGATTGTTGTTGAGTTAAGTTATACGGTAGAGAATAACGAGTTAAGTAAGAAGTCATGAAGAAAATAGGGGAATGAATGGTCTGAGAGTTTAGATGTCATTACCTTAATGATAGCACCTAGCGCCATATCGCTAATGCTATAACCTTAAGCCTAACCCATGTTTTACAAGTTATTTTCTTTCGAAACAAATCAGGACATAAAAACTTAGCTTTTCCTTCTACAGCTACTGAGTAAGTAAGCTTAGTGGGAATAGGGTGTATAGGTATTATTATGTATATATGTCAAGTTGGTTCCTGAATGTGTATACATATACTCAAAGAACTTATTTTCATATGATATTTACGAAATACACTCATGAACCCAACCATACCAATCATGAGTGCAACCTTAGTTTTTACAAATCAATGACCATATTTTCTTACCCTCTTAAGTACGCAAGGGGAAATGTCTAGCAAATTGTCCTTAACTGAGTAAAGGTCCTAAACATATATATGTATAGATATGTATATATGTATATTATACACAAGTGTCCTGAAAACATTAAAAAGGAAGATGCGAGATGACCTTTCTAGCTCTCGTCAGTGTGAAAATGATAGAGTACTTAAGAAGTGCGATGGCACAAAGATGTTAAAGATGATTAATGTAAATCAACCTCGAGTGGTTGGTTTGACATGTGATATAAATGACACAAAGGTGTCAAAAATGATTGTAAGCCAACCTGAGTGGTTCGGCATTTGAGAAAAAGGGCACGAAGGTGCTAGATTTGATGATCGTAAGTCAACCTAAGCGGTTTGACATTTAAAAGAAATGGCATAGAGAGGTGCCGAGATAATTTAATCCATTATAAAACCGGATAGGTCTATGTCCGCAGAGATTTGGATTTAGTGTCAATTTTGTGTGATAACCCATGCATAATCCATGCTTGTGATGAGTGATAAAAAGAACATGATTTGTGCTTATTGTGATGAGTGAAATGGAATGTTTGATGTTTACTTTTATGATATGATTGATTACGATCGTAAATGTTGTTTGATCACCCTAAATAAATTAATTAAGGGAGAGGACTTGATTTAAAAACCTGACATGCATTTTCACAAGACATTGCATGAGATTGAAGACCATCACTGTCACAGGATGCATCGGAAGTGATCAAGAGAATCACTGTTCCGCCAAGTGTAAATTAAGTGGTTAGGGGATTGTCGCACTTTGACGATTCCAAGTTCTGCTTGTCCTTGAGGGTTTTGCTCCGTCTGGTATAGAGAGGCACAAGAATGTTCACTGTTGAGTTAATAAGATATCATAATTAACCAAGTGATAAGATAAATAAATCGGGTAATGACTTGGGCACTGATGGTGGTTTCGAAATCCTTAACCTAAGGTCAAGGGGGGGGGGGGGGGGGTTGTAAATCCTAAACTTCACATTGGTTACTGAAAGACCACATGAGATGCTGCATTCATATGGTTGTTCATGCATAGCATACATTTAATATTTTAAATTAAATTGGCTTGCTTATGTACTTAGCATAGGTTTAATAACTTAATTTGAGTTTGCTTATGTATGTATATAGCATATGTATAATATTTTGATTTGTGTTTGTTTGTGTGTGTGCGTAGCATTGAAAGTGTTACCATCCCATTCACTGAGCCATGGTGTGCTCACCCACTTACAGACTTTATGCAGGTGACGATAGCGAAAGCGCGGGATGGGATAAGATGTGAAATGACGAGAGATTCTAGAAGACCGGAATGACAAAGTAAGAGTTGGGGATGATAAATTATTTAGATGAAATGTTAGGAACCCCATGTAAATAGATTTTAAAGTTGAGAACCTAAGATTTATTCTATTTTACTGATTGGTAGGGGATACCGATTCTCTATGATTATGGTTGACCGTAGGGCACGGGATCCATAATTGTGTTTTAATATCTAATTATATGTACTATAACTTGTTGTAGATGTAATTATTTACTTAGAATCTTACGATTTCTGACTCGTAAGACGATTATCATGTAACGAGTACACACGTGTCATGATAATTTTAGTAGAGACTTCTAGCCCTCTTTCGGGGCGTGACACTCGGAGCTATCCTATTAAAACTTAAATGATTACCACTTATTATTTTCTTCAAGAAAATGAATTAAAAGCCTTTTATAAATTCTTTTCACCATCACATGTGCAAAACACAAAAAAAAAAAAAAAAATCAAAACAACATGCAAAACTTTTAATTATTTTTATTAAGGATAAAACTTTTTTTTTTTATCCTATAAGAATAGAAAATAGGATAAAATAGTCTAGTAACCCTAAAAATATTTTATCCTATTTTTTAGTTCAATTTTTATTAAAGTAGAAATGCAAAAGTTTTATCCTCTTTAAAAAAAAAAAAAGATATTTGTGTTTTGCACATAAAACTATTCTTATAGGATAAAAATATTTCTAAAAAAAAAATAGGATAAAATATTTTTATGTTTTTATATCATAAATTGAAATTTTAAAATGATAAAATATTTTTTTATATAGTAAATTAAAATTGGAAAAGAATAAAATGTTTTTTTTTTATATGTGGTTGACTAGTAGATGCCTACGTACCGGCTAATCAAGATCAAACTAATGTAGTTCTATTTTTTTTATAAGAATTTTAGTGGATTATTTAATTTTAATTATGAAAACAAGTCGGGTTTATGTTTATTATCATTTTATTTTTTTTTGGAAGAAAAATTCTAAACTTTATTCCTCAATTTTGAAAAAGGGAACTAAAACTCTCTAACTTTGAAAACATTAATTAAAATTTTATTTCGTGAAAATCACTTTTCGAGGTAAGAAAGTATTTTTTTTATATTTTTCATAATAAAGTCATATCCAAGATAATAAATAAATTTTAATTTTTAAATTTTTATATCTTTATATTTATAGATTAAGTATTACTAATTATTTAAAAAACTACTTTGAGAACCTAATCGTCCCTAGGCAACAATTACACCTCAGTACATAGGCCTACATAATGGTTCCACTTAATTATTTGATTTATTAATTTTCTTAAATTAAATTAATTAGGATAAAGTTACTAACCTAATTATATTCATACTATCATTATTATTTATTTATTTATTTTTATTATTTATTATTATTTTTAACTTATTTTCATTTTTTATCAATTAGATGTCAACAAAAATAAATAAACTAATTTTTCTAAATTAATAATAAGAAGAATAATAATATTTACCTGAATATAGGTTGGTGCAAGTTTGTTGCACAGGTCAAACTCAGGTCGAGTCGGACTCAGTTTATGGGTTGAATCACGGAGAAGGCGATTGCGACGGCGATGGAGTACTCCGAGTGGCTCTAGGCATCATTCGCAGCAGCTAATGAGTCGGCCTTGGGGTTTTCGAGGGTGTAAAACTTGTTGGCGGTAGTGTTTTTTCCTAAAGACTTGCTTAGGCAATAGTTCGATAGGCTGCTAATGGAGGATCTATGGTGGTTTTCTAGATTTCTCTAAACTAGGCATTGTTGAGTGAAAAAGTGAAGCTTTTCCAAATCTTCAAGTCGCAACAAATCCTCCAATACCTCTAGTTAGCTTTAGCGTGGTGTGTAATGCAAACTATCTTAAAGAGAAGGTGGGTAGTGGGTTTAAGAATTCCTAGAGAGAGAAAGCTCATGTTCGGGCTTATGGGTGTGTGTTTTTGTGTAATTTTCAACTCCACCGTGTTCACGAAGTCGAGCTCTATTTATAGGCTCTCAAAGATCATCTCGATAAGCTCGGATTTAGCATGTGGTTGAGACCCATTTTTCCTTTTTAGATTCAAATTGATCTTAGAAATTTGATGCCAATCCATTAGATTAAGTTTTTTTTTTTGTGAATTATCAAGTTTGTTTTTGTTATAAATCGATAATCATTTGAAAAGATTAAAAAAAAAAAACGATTTTGGCATGCTAGATTTGCTTCGGCTTCTTCTCCCTTTTATTTCGTGGTCGTCATCTTGCTGGAGAAGATGATCACGTAGCTAGCACATGATTCTTTTCACCCAATGGCTTGCTACCACATGGTAGTTTAGTTTGGTAAGAAAGAAAAAAAATTTCAGGGTGATTCCAAGATTCAAACCCACGTCTTTCCTTTCCTTTGGCTTGCTTGGGGCACATGGGTAGACCAATTAGGCTAGCCTTTTTTTTCATTTATTTCATGCAATTAATTTGTATATAAGCTAACATCTTAATTAATTTTTTATTAATTCAAAATTCTCAAGCTTGATTTGGAGACCCCTATCTCCTTGATTTTATTGAAAATATTCATATTTTGTTATTATTTTTATTTTTATTTTTATTTCCTCATCCTTTTTTATTATTATTTCTATCTTATTACTTTTTCTTTGATTTTCATTATCTCATAAACTAGGCTTTATTTATTATTATTTTATTTTTAAAAAAATTTAGGTGTCTACAACTACTCCTCTTTATAATAAAGTTTAGGAAAACTTGGCTACAATGACAAAAAAGACACCATTTTTTCCTAATAGAAAAGAAGGACAATGTTATATTCAGCTAGCTATCCATACCTGGATCTACTAGGGAGTTATTTAACCAAAAGGTTTAGTGAGAAAAACGCTCCTCGACTTAGTAATCCTATGTTGCAAAAGAGAACAGTTGCTTTATGATGATTAATATTCCTTGGGAAGTGGTCTTAGCAAGAAGTGTCTCATTAGGCTAGCAGCCCTTAAGAAGTGATTATTTAGAAAAATGCCTCTACGAGTTGATTAATCGATAACATGAAGCATCTTACATTATTAGTAACCCTAAGGAAAATATTGTCTTGAAAAGTGCTCTTACGAGCTGATTAATTGATGATAGGAAACTAGCAACCTTAAAGAAGAGATTGTCTAGAAAAGTGCTCTTATGAGCTGATTAATTGATGATAACAAGAAGCATCTTACAAAACTAGCAACCTTAAAAAAGAGATTGTCTAGAAAAGTGCTCTTATAAGTTGACTAATCGATGATAGAAAGCGTCTTACAATACTAGTAACCCTAAAAAAGATATTATCTATAAAAGTACTCTTATGAACTAACTAATCGATAATAGGAAGTATCTTATTAGACTAGCAATCCTAAAAAAGAGATTATCTAGAAGAGTGCTCTTATGAGCTAACTAATCGATAATAGGAAGTGTTTCACCAGACTAGCAATCTTAAAAAAAAAAATTATTTAGAAAAGTGCTTTTATGAGCTGACTAATTGACGATAGGAAGTGTCTCACCAAACTAACAACCTAAAAAATTATATGAAAAAGTGCTCTTATAAGTTGATTAATTGATAATAGGAAGTGTCTTACGAGATTAGCAACTATAATAGGAGGATATTTAGGAAAGTGCTCCATTGTGGGCTAATTAGCTAATAGTGGGGAGCGTTTTTTTTTTTTTTTTTTAAACTTGCAACATCGAAAGAGAAAGTTTAGGAAAGTATCCCTATAAGTTAACTAACTGATAGTGGGAAGCGTCTCTTTGGACTTGCAACCTTAAGAGAGGAAATATAGGAAAGTGCTCAATTGTGGGCTAACTAATTGAGAGTGAGAATCTTATTTTTCCAATAACGGTCAAGAGTTTCTAAATTTATGATGACTTAAGACTTTTGAACAAATGATAACTAAATTTTTTCTAAAAATTTTCAAGATAAATGCTCTTATGAAGTTTAAGGATAAGATGACCAGGTATTGAAGTATCTTCTAGCAAACTTTGAAATTTTTTCTTTTTTTTTTCTCAAAAAAGAATTATTTTTATTATTATTATTTTTTATTTTTTTAAAACATTGTTAGCAAATAAAGAGTTTGACAAGGTTCCCAAAAATACAAATAAAGGTAAGCTTCCCCTATTACTCAATAATCACCCACTCTTTTGCCTCATTTTGCTTGGAGGGTTTAGGTTTAATCTTGGAAAAAGTGGTGTCTTGGCTTAGTCGATAATCTATTGAGGGGTTTCTTGCAATTAAGACTTAAATCTTCATCTTAGGGGCATCAATATTTAAAATTTAGGCCAAACAACACCAATGAGGAATGACTTTAAATATCTCATTCCATTTGGAAACAAATATCTCCTTTTTAATTGGTTTAATCTAAGAGGACTTCCTTACAATCTCTCAGTTAAGATGTCATCCTTGACTTCTATTCCAAAAATTATGGTCTCCCTTATAGGTAATACGCTTTGATGAATTTGTTAGGCCTTTTTGGGACTTGTAATGCAATATAGGCTCTTGGTTATTGGTTTCAAAAAGGTATTAATGTTAAGGTCCATTTTGAAAGAATTATCATTTCAACTTAGGTTTATAAGTCAAGAAACCTTGAGAAAAACATGCTGCCTTAGAGATGTGAACGATTACACATGACATCATAGGCATGCACATGTTGCCTACATATGTTGTACACAAACCTACTTCCCCTTGACACACATCCATAACATTAAATGCATTTGAATTAATGTGTGCAAGACAATTTAAATTTAGAGAACATAAGATAAATTGAATTTAAAGCTTCTTGGGGAAGCCAATTTTCTCGAATTATTGTAAGTGTCAAAGAGTGTCGATCTACCTACCAAACACCAATTCAACCAAAAGGCCTTAAATAGATAGGCCTCGAATGAGAAAGTCCCAAACAAAGAAGTCTTGGGTGGAAAGCCACTAACTAAAAGGCCTCAAATGAATAGGCACCAAATGAGCAAGCCTTAGATATGTAGGCCTCAAGCAGAAGGCCATCAATTAAATAGCCTCAAAAGAATAGGCCTTAATAAAGCAAACCTTATATTTGTGGGCCTCAAATTCATAGGCCTCGGATTCATAAGCCTTAGTAACTAGGCTATGAACCCCACTAACCTCAAAATCACTTACCACTTAGGCTTACCTATCCTTCAAGCCACTCGTGCCAAGTTGCGTTAGTCTTCTAAGTTGAAGTGCTTCGATCATGCAACTAAAGTAAATAACTTTCTCTATGAACCAATAGCCAAAGAGAGTGAGCGACAAGTGTTGATAGCTAATTTTTAATATGACGACATAGGCTTTATAGCCCAACTTAGCCAAATCTAACAAGCTAGAAAGTAAAAGCCCTATCTATTGAGCTAAGCATTAAGTAGCCATGTGCTTAGAGCTCCTATTGCTCGCAGTGCATTAAATGAAAGGGGATGTTTGCACAACAAGCTCTCACAATGCATTAAATAAGAAAGGATGCTTGCACAGTGGGGTAATTATACTAATTTTGCCATACCTTGTTAGAAGATCATACTAACCTTATATCTTAAGGGGTTGATAAATCATATCTTAGGTAATAGGCTATAAGCTAATCAAGATACAACAATCTTTCTATAAATACTAGCGTCAAGCATTATGCATTAGGACCCAACTTCTACACTCTCATACTTTAACTCTTATATCAACTTACTCTCAAAGCTGTGATTAACTTAAGTATTAAAGTGATTACGTTGGAGCAAATGCTAATGCCCATACTAGTCATTTACTATTTATTATCAATTGCCTAAAGCCCACAAACCAAGCTAGACAAATTTATACCATTAACAAATATAAATAAATATGGATATATATATATATATATATATATATATATGGGGAATTCATGGTATAATCACTTTCCTAATTACAATAAAATCTTTCTCATTAGAATAAAAATAAAATTTATTAACAAGAAAAAAGGTTGCCATCAATCTTTGAGAAAACATTGACAGCCTTTATAAATGTTGTCAATAGTTTTCTTTAACAATATATCACCCATCGTAATAAAATAAGAGTCTTTAATAGTGAAACATAACTATATTATATAGTTATTTTTGAATGATTGCATTATATAATTATCATATATATATATTGATTGTATTACCTCTTTCAAATATTTCAAGATCCTTGTCAATTAAAAGATTACATAAGTAATGATATTTTTATTTTATGAGAACTCAAATACGAATGTTCATTTTTCTTTTATGTTATGTTTGGTTTACTAAATCAAAACGAGCCCAACAAGAAATAGAAATTCCTTTACTTTTATTTTCTTAATGATCGAGGATATTTTTAAAATAAATGTTGCATTTTATGGAAAATACCATGTGGTGAAGAGGAGTAAATTTTTCTTATTTATTTCATAGAGATTATTTATCGTATAAATTTTTATAAACTAAGCAAAGAAATGGTTATTCTATAAGTAATAAATATTAGAATTACAATTCTATTTCAATGAAGGAAGTGCAATATCAAGGCGTAAAAATAATATATACATGCAACACTAATTTGTTAAGGTAAGGGTAACTCCAGGTTTAAATTAATAGCTATTGGGCATGGGCATGAAAAGAGATTGATTTAGTGATTGAAATCGAGATTTGATATTCAAATAAAGAGAGTTTTTTTTTTTTTTTTAATTTCATGAATCGCTTAGGCAATGCCTTATGGTTGATTCTCCCAACAATTGTCCATGGAAAGGGATAATAATAATAATAATATTTATTTAGAATTTTATGTAGTTAGAGTTAAGGATGCAAGTAGGAGGCATTGTTAGGTTCCCGCCTTACTCAATTTGCTAAAAACTTTATAGGTTAGTATCTTATAGAATTTGAGATAGGTTATGAGTTTTTTTTTTTTTAATAAACCCTATTGGGGTGGAATGAGTAATAAGACAATATTAAACTCGTCGAGAATCTAAACTCATTAATTTTTTTATAATTAAGTAAACATTACTATATATTTATTAAATATTTTTCAAAAAAAAAATCATTGTATGACTTTAGAACAATATTAAAATACATATAATTATATGTTGGAAGTGTAAATTTATTTATTTATTTATAAAAAAAGTAAGCTATATTTTATAAAAATAGTCATAATAAATAATTAATACTTAAAACTTAACAAAAAATTAATATGTTTGAAATCCTATAAGATTTGAAATAGATTTAATACTTTATAAAAAAAATCTTATAGAGTTTAAAATGAATTTGAATAATCCTCTAAGATAATGAAATGAATGACAAAATTACTATACTCGGTCTAAATCCGCTCCGTTTACGTCCCTCTCAACTCCCAGTCATGAGGTGGGGCCAGTTGGTTTAAGAACATTGAAAATCGCTGAGCTTAATTCATGGATAAAGATGAAGTAATAGGAAAACCAGTATAAGTAGACAACCACTAGGCATGGGGATGGGACCCGCCAAGCTAAGCCAATCAAATCAAATGAAATAAAATAAAATAAAAAAGGATCGTGCTCAACGGCAGTCTGCGCTTTTGGCAACTGTACGCATTCACTCATCCATAGTCCCACCAGTCTATCTCCCCCTCTCTCTCTCTCTTCTTCCCAGTCAGAGCAGCAAAGAATATGCTCTCTCTCTCTCTTTCCCTGTCAGAATAGCGAAGATTGTGCTAAATGGAATATACACCTTTTTCATTTATCTTGCTTTTCTTAGCCAAAAAGAGGCATAATTGTATATATAAAAACAATAAAAAAAAAAAACAATTTGGAAAGTTGGAATTGGAATGAGATTAATAAAAAAAAGAAGAAGAAGAAGGGAATTATCCTTGGAAACTAGTCTCCCTCAATGAGTACTTTTTGCAGACCAAATATGGGCACATCAATTTCATTAGACAATGCTGCTAACATTATCTAAATTTTAGTAAAATATTTAATTTATTATTTAAATTTTCAACTTATCATAGTTAGTTTCTAGTTAAAATATTTCATATCATTATTATTATATGTAACATATGATTTCACGTTCTGACATCCCTTATTCTTATCTTAAGTAGACGTACGAATGCTAAATTATGAATGATAAATATCAATGATAAAACAAAAAATTTTAATTAATACCAAATTTAATAGGTTAAAAATTTATAAGTAATAAATCAAACTTTTTACCAATATTTATGATGTTGTCCCATTTCTTCCATGATATGATAATTGATCGATGATTATTTGAACTAAAAAAAGAAAAGAAAAGAAAAGCGGCACATCATCAATAAGTTTTCATGTTAACTATAGTGCATGACATAAAATATTTAAAATAAATATTTAATGTTTTTTTATTCAACTTAAATATTACGGTATGACTAAATCAAATACAGTAATTAACATGGATACAAATGTCCGTTTAATGATTATAGCTATTAGTGAAATATATTGATGATTGTATGCATCAATCAAACTGTAATAACTTATATTTAAAATACCGAGAAATTAAACATATAATCAACCTTTTTCTTTTTCCTATTTTTGGTATTAGTTCATTTCTATTTTTATACTGTGACTTTGCTAAAATATGAAAATATAAGCATAAGTATATGTACATATATATAAAATATATTCTTTCGCAAAATTAAGAAACCATATAAATTTCCAATGATTAAACTATATTTTAAAATATTCTATTTTAAGAATACATTTACTATTACTTGATGATTCTCATATCTCAATCTTCATCTTTACAGTAATTATGATAAGATAATAAAAACAATTAATATAAGGAAAAATTATGCAAATATCACTTGTATTTTCGCTTATGTTTTAATTTTTTACAAACACGTGATTTATTTATTTTTATTATTATTTGTTAATGCTACCCAATGACATGTGTTGTTATATAATTCATCAAAAATAAATAAATAAATTTAATAATTAAAATATACTCAAAATAAAAGGACAAAAAAAGTAAAAATAAAAAAAAAGAGAAAACAACATCAAACCCTAAGTATGCACTGGGTCACACACCCCTTGTCCTATAGTTGGGGAAGCAATTACATTATAAGGTGGTTACTAGCCAATTCCTAACCTTAGGGTGGTGGTAATATCATTTTTTACATAGTCATGAAATCTACTCATGGTATTAGAAGCCACCACTATGAGTGGTCTTTCATCGATCCCAAGCCCATAAGAAGAAAAAGGAAAAAACACCTAAAAATCTATCAAGTTGTACAATTTGATTAGGATTGATAAGTGTTTTTTCTTTTTTTAAATTTAGAGTAATAGAGAATGGCCACACAAGTACCATAGGATAGTAGATTATTCTCGCATTACTGTAAATAGGCCATATTATCTATAATGTGAAAAGCAATGTCACCAATCACCTTAAGGTCAAAAGGTTATTGTCAATCACTTTGAGGGGGTTATTATTTAAGGTTTGTCGTGGTTTTTAACTTTTTTTTTTTTCCTTAGTATTTCTTCAATAATTTTTGTCATATTATTTAATAAAATTTATTTAATTATGTTTTATTAATCTGACCTTCTTTATTGTGCATTTCTTAAAGCTTTTAGGTATACCATGTTATCTTTGAGATTATCCTAGTGCCTACACTAAATATAAATTTTTATTAAATTTAATTATTTGGACCAATTATATGAAGATTAGTGCCCTTAAGTAGCATTAAGAAATTATGAGAAAATACGGTCTTATAACTTTCTTTTTATTATCTAAACCCATACTTGTAAATAAAAAGATTAGATATGTAAATAATTTTTGAAATATCAAAATTTAAAAAGATATCCATCATATCCATAAGATGTGAAAAAGGGAAGGCAATCCAAAAGAATTGCATACCATTGTTAATTTATACTGTGAATCAGTAGTGATGACGGGATATTATACCAAGTTTAGTCTATGGAAATAGAAAAAAGAAGCCAAAATTGTGAGAAAGAACAGAAAGCGAAACCGAAACCGAAACATAAGGAGTGCCCTTTTCTTTTATTTTTAATTTTTAATGTAAGCAGTATCGGTGTCAAAGTATCAGCTAAAGTTGCCTTTGTTTATGAAATGACTTGACCACCACCCTCTCTCTCTCTCTCTCTTTTGTTTCGGTTTCACCTCGCAAGTCATTACACTCTTATAACGAGAAAACTCCGGCCAGCCAACCTCACTCTCTTTCACTTTCTCTTTCTCCACCTGTCCATACCCAAAAATACCATCGGCCACTTTTTTCCCCCTAACTCGCCGCCCCAAATCAACGCCATTTCTCCTTCCTTGTTTTCTTTTCTCTCATTATTCTTTTCATTCTTCTCATATCTTTCCGGACCAAAACCTCTCTCTCTCTCTCTCTACCTGTCTTGTTTCCTGATCCGTACGATAGTAGCTTACGTTCATCTCCTAACCTCCTCCCTCTTCAACCAAAAAAGACAAAAAAAAAAAAAGGGAAAAGCTTTGCGTTTTCTCTCTCTACCTCTCTCTTTCTCTCTCAGGTATGATCTTTTCTTTTTTATTTATTCATTTATTTTTGTTTTAGTTATGAATCTTTTATGGTAATTCATGAATATAGTGTAATGTGCAATTCATATATGATGAAAATTGCTATATTTAGCTTTAGATGTCCCTTCCAATTTATTGTTCTTTCTTTAAATCGATGCTGGTTTTGATTCTTTCTTTTAATTTTATTTTTTGCAGATCCAAATGAATTTGTGAGAATCCATACAATCTATCTATCTTCTCTGTCGTGTGTATAGAATATAGATAGACAGATGCTTGTAATGAGATGGGATGAAATGAGAGAGAGAGAGAGAGAGGTGTGATTAAATGTGGTGGTAAATAATGGGGACTAAAATGTATACAGGTACAGCTCCATTGCCTCCTCACCTCTCTGACTCTAATCGTCGTATCATCGATACCACAAATACCCCGTCTTTTCGTCTATATCAAGCTTGGAAGGGAAGCAATGTAAGATTTGAATAACCTGATTCTTCTTATTTGTTGTTGTGTACCGTGCTTAGTTTCTGGTTTCTTTGTCGCTTTAGGATTTAATGTGGCATTGACTAATGGATAAATTGTGGCTGCATTAGTAAATCTAGCAACTTTTATTTGATTAAACCCTGCTGACGTAGCATAGCAGATAAGAAGAGAGTTTAAAAGAGCATCTTGGTCTTGTCGTTATTTATGTAGTCATAATCATGCTCTGTTCGCAACCGCGGTTTTCTTGCCTTAAAACAAGACCAATGTGGCATATTCCATAGAAGTGGTTTGTGTGGGTAAGGAAGTACGTGGGTATCTGCTAATACAAATGGTAGAGATGGATAACCAGACTGAATAGCTGCCCCTCCTCTAGATGTTGTTTCTGTAAATTATATGTTGAAGAAGAGTAAAACGTTGTCATAACTTTGTTCTGTGGCAGTCTTGGCTTTTCCACTAAAAATGTCATTCCTCTATATCAGTGTATCTTAAGAATTTGTAGTGACTAGAAGTCAGTTGCTTCAGAGTTTACTTTCTCTTGTAGTTTTTTGAGCTTATTGCTTGCTATCTCTCTAGCATATTAGGTAACTCCATCCACAATTGAATTATTTAGTGTGAGGTGATTCATTTAGCCTATATAAACTGAACAAATTAAAATAACATTGTTACATACGCTTTCACCTCTTTTCGTAATGGGCTGCTGTAGGAGAAGTATGTAATGCATGGCTTGTTTTTTTTTTTTGGGTAATTGTAATGCATGGCTTGTTGCTTCTTGCATACTTGCCAACTTTCAGTTTCATCCGGTCCAGCTTACCAACTGTCATCTTCATATTACTCCATTCCCTTGTGGTCCTTGTTGATTTGTCATGTATCTTACATTACCCGTCCACCTTATAAGGCTCTTTGTATCCATTTTATCAAAACCAGACCTGTTATTTGTAAACTATTAAATTGCACGCAATCTTAATTTTGCATTTGTGGTCAGCTTTTCTTGTTTCCACTTGGTCCTTTGTATGGTATGTTAGATTTGGGATATATATGCCTTTATGTGTGAACTGAATGACTACTTTCTAACGTCTGCAGAAATTTTGTTGTGGTGGAAGACTTATTTTTGGGCCAGATGCGAGGTCGCTGCTCTTGACGGTGTTCTTAATTGTGGCTCCAGTCATATTGTTTTGCATCTTTGTTTCTCAAAAGCTCATTCAGGAGTTCCAGCATATAGGAAGTCTAATAGTCGCTATATGTGCTGTCTTTACTGCATATGTAAGCAATCCTGGAACAGACTTATCTTATTTGCACAACATAGCATCTTAATATTCTAGTTTGCCACTAATTTTTGAGGACTGAATGATTGAGAATCCATGGGATTTAACATCTGATCTGCAACAATCATGTTTGAGTTGCAACATCTCCTGCCTTTTTCTTCTTAGAACAAACCTGAGCCAAAGGTAAAAAAAGAAACTGAGTCTTTGCCTCCTTTGCACTTTGCAGTTTGATTGCATTGGATTGGAAAGTCATATTGGTTTCATTGAACTGGTTGCTTAGTCATTGAAATGTGAATTATGAAATTAATATAACATGTGGCAAGATCGTGCAATCACAGAAGTCCCAAAAACATGTTCATTAAAGTTGTAAGGTGCTAGAGTAAAGTATTATTAGTGGAGGTGGAATAACTTGCATATAATCTGCTAGTTGGATTAACTTGGCACCCCCTATGTAATTGCTCTTGCATGTTCATTAAAGTACTTTTGATCATTTATATCTTTTACTTGTTCATCCAGATAATTTTGCTTCTTTTCCTAACATCTGGAAGAGATCCTGGCATTATTCCTCGTAATCCTCATCCTCCAGAACCAGATGATGATGCAGACAGTTCCAACATCTCTGCAGATTGGCCAGGAAGTAGGGTTGGCGCTCCAAGCATACCTCCTATTAAGGATGTCACTGTAAATGGAATGGTAGTCAAAGTTAAATACTGTCAAACATGCATGCTATATCGCCCACCTCGATGTTCTCATTGCTCTATTTGTAATAACTGTGTTGAACGCTTCGATCATCACTGCCCATGGGTGGGTCAATGTATTGGAAAGGTATGTATGAGATTAAATTCTCTATTTCCTTTTTTTTTTTTTTTTTTGTGGAAATGCTTTAACCATCAGAAATTGCACTATAATTTCAATGAATGACTCCCAGAATATCTAATTGTCAGATCAGCGTAATTTCAGAAAATTTTCAACTTATTTATTTTTGGGGGTAATGTTAGATTTCATGTTATTATTTAGCAGCCTTCTGTTTGTAAATGAGTTCATGCTTGCAGTAATTGAGTAGTGTGTGATCCATAGACTATACTCCTCTGAGTCTTTGGCTATGATCGATGTACGAGAATTCTAGACTGAAGGTCTTTGTTTAATTTGCGTGCTAGTTTGGAGTTATTTGATCGCTTTCCAAGTACATAAGGAAATGTTCCTGCATGGGATCTCCAACATTTTCATTTTTAGGCTTTTGAATGTGAGGACTATGTTCACTCAAGTCTTTAGAGTTATTTGATTGCAGCATGACACTGCCTGTATATCAGTACAATTTACACAATTAAACAATTGCTTTGGCTTCAAGTAGTCTTCTTCATATCTAGAGGTTATGCTCAAATTATCTGCTTTGTAAAATGAGGCTCAGATGTAGTTCATACTAGAAACCTATCCATGGACCTTTAATGCAACATCCTGCTTTAGGCAACTTTGAGGGAATCCTTTGAGCAATATTGCTAACTTGTCTACCTTTCATGCATCTCACTATCTTGATCTAACAAGTGAAATGTTCTTTCTTTTGGGCAGAGAAACTACAGATTCTTTTTCATGTTTATATCCTCGACAACAATTCTCTGCCTATATGTGTTTGCTTTCAGCTGGGTAAACATAAAGTATGTAATGGATTTTTACGATTGTAATCTTTTGAGGGCTCTTCTGAAATCTCCTGTTGCGGGAATTCTCGTATTGTATACGTTCATAGCTGCTTGGTTTGTTGGAGGCCTCACTGGGTTTCATCTCTATTTAATTATGACCAACCAGGTTCCCTTCTCTACTTATTTTATTGGTTACAGTTACTTCATTCCTTTGTGTAAAATAATTTTTGAGTATGAGATACTTGTACTTCCTGCAGACAACATATGAAAATTTCCGTTATCGATATGATGGCAAGATGAATCCTTATAACCAGGGCTGTGGGGGCAACTTTCTGGAGATATTTTGCTCCAAAATTCCCCCTTCCAAAAATAATTTTAGAGCTAAGATAAAGGGGGATACATCTTCAATATTTAACAATTCAGTGTCTCTACGGCATTCAATGAGCCCAGAAATGCCCAAAACAAGTTTTGACATAGAAATGGGGAAACGGCAAGCTGTTGCTGAAGAGGATTTGGAAGATATACAAAGCCAGATTGATAGAGGATTGGAAAGGTCGGGAACTGACCCTCCACATGCTAATTCGCCTCAAAAGGACAACTGGGAGATCACCTCTGACATGAGAATGTTAGCTGCTGAATTTGGAATGCAATATGGTCCCACCGAGAGACAGAAGATCCATGAGCAGCCCTGAAAACCTGGCTGTTGAAGTTTTCTTGTCTAGGAAAAAGAGTGTGTAAACTTTCTCCTGCTTTTTTAGGCAATTAACCAAAACTTGTGAGTTGAAACAGAATTTCAACAAGTTGGAAGGATTGTATAATTCGCATCAAACTGGTCCATAGATTCATGCCATAGATTGTTAGTTTGTCCAGGTTTTTTCCATTTGTTTGATAATACGTGTGAAAAAAATTTTGCACATATTTGTGTCGGAAAGGCCGAGTTCCTTATGATTCTACTGCTTTATACTATAAGAAGGGAAGTACGTACATATTGTGAATTGTAAGGGAGGGTCCACTCCCCAAAACATTCAGCGAGGAGGTTTGGATTCCTTTTCACTTTGCTTTGTACTCTTTTGAGGCAACAGGGGTCCACTACCATTATGGTAGGTCCCCAGTGTATTTGTCTATGTGATAATTGAGTTCCTTTCTGCTTTCCCAGCTTTGACCACCCAAAAGCAGAGCGGTAGAACCGGCTTCACGCATGAGCAGAAGCAGAACTGCCTTTCGTGCTTCAGCCATGAACAGAGTGAAGTCTGAATTTAGACATGTCCTATCCAATGATTTCTAATTTTCGGGAGGGATGCATCCGACTCAGTAGTCGGGTCCTGATAATCATTTTCGTAGCTGTATATCCTCACGGTCACATGGCAAGGGAGACTCGCGGCTAACATTGTGGGGAGATTGCAGCCAGCTCCAAAACAAAATCATGACCTGCATTACAATAAAGCTTTGGGCAAAATTATGCAATAGTGTATTTGGATCCATTAAGTGCAAGTTTCTTGATTTTATCCATAATTATAATGCGAGATAGGTTTAACATGTTAATACCATAGTGGCACATTTGGCTTACAGAAGTTTAAATAACAGGAAGATGAAACTTCAAATTAAACCTTTGCCTCGATGTTATGAAACCTAGCCCCATAAATTATAAAAGAAAAAAGAAAGAAAGTGAAAAGAGAACTACCAATCTCAACTTTTCCTCGAATTCCAACGGCCATTGTTGGTTTACAGGCAAGACGAGATAGAAGGATTACCTCCATCCCATAAGCAATTCCAATTAGATACTGGACTGGTTTCAAATCGGCTCGAGCCTAGCCCTAACTCATCGGTTCAAAGGTCAAGGTTGATGTGAATTGGCACCTGTTCAGGATAATTTTTTGTCAGTTTTTTTTTTCTCTCTCTCTCTTTTTTTTTTTTTTTATCTGTCTGTAATTTTTTGGTGGTTTTTTTTTTTCTTTTTTCCTCTCTAAATTTTATTCACATGAAATCCTTCATTTTTGTGACAATAAATGATGTTTGCTCCATTAATTGTTGGCATACTCTGTAGCCCGAGGGAGGGAGGGAGGGAGAAAAAAGAGGAAAACATTTGATCTTATCTCTTATACATAATTCTTAGACTCTACAAGTAAATAACAAAAATAAATAAGAAGGTATTTCTCTTTTTATAAATTATCTCTAACTAACTGCAAAAATAAATAAGAGAGTACTACTTCTTTTATAAATTAATTTTGCTTACAATACAATTGCATAACAAAAATAAATATCATTCAACACGTTACGGCTTATGTGAGATCAAGAGTTGAGCTAGTGGAGCTCTCCTCTAATGAGACAAAGTCGTTGAAGTATTCATCTTCTTCACTAGATGTCTCGTATAACTCTTGTTTTCTACTTATTGCTTTTAACCAATTCTCCACACTAGCTAGCACCTTAACATTAACGAATGACAATTTTAATCATCGTTGTGTTAGAATAAGACTCGTTATATGGAAAGTTTGTTCAAAAACTACTATTGATGTCGGAACAACAAGATCTTAGCAAGCCATTCAAGAGAGAATTAGATAAGTCTTCCTATATTCCTCCACTAGTCTAAGATGTTGAAGTCTATGATACTATTGTCACCTAATTTAAAGTCCGTATTGAAATAGCGATTAAGTTCCATTTACTTACTCAAACCAACATGGTGCCGCTTCAACCTTTGTGCCGTTATTTGTTGTGTAGGGAGGGTGTGACCACACGTGACACCATGTGAACCAGGAGATGGTGAAAGAGTTGTGGGAACTTGACCATCATATGTAGTAAAAAAGTTGGAAAATAAGTTTTTTGTTACTTGAATTGCTCGTCGTAATTCTTGTGCCTCAGTAATGATATATGTGTCTTATTTCTCAGAAAATGTGTCAATAATATAATAATACAAATTGAGATATTCTAAAAGTATATTTTTCTTATAACACAGATCTAAAACAAAAGCAATAAGATAAATAGTAGAAATTTATCTATAATATAGCAACCACTTTTGCAGCATTTCATTAATATTTACTTGAAGAAATGTGTCGTTTCGGGTTTCAAGCAACACTAATAGTATGTTTACGACATTCATTAGGAAAAAGTAAATACTAACTTGGTACACTTAAGAAAATGTTAGAGTATAATAATGGAAAACTTTAAGCACATTTAGTATTTTGGTGAATACATCCTAATTATTGGGGTATAGTGGAATGCTTAGGACGTTCATCGTAGCAAAAGAACATAATGCATCTTTATAGGGAATTGTATCTTATAGAAGTCGATAAGTGGAATTCTACCCATGCTTAACGCCTTTACCAAAGTTTTTAGGTCGCATTCCATTCTTTATAAAAAATTTCCTCCATGCCTTATTTATAGATGGATGGTTAATTAAAAAGCCAATTACTTGTTTTATAGGGAATTGTCAAGTCTAGTTTTTAATCGTTTTCCTTAATTTTAATCTATATTAAATCATACCCCTTCAATATAGAGTACTCGACCAAACTAAGAAAAATTAATATTTTAAAAGGAGTCACCACCAACATAAGTTGGAAAATAAGTTAAGGTTAATTGAGTAGATTAACTTTAACTAGCTACTAGTCTGAGAATTTTTCTAAAAAAATATTTAACTAGAAATGATGGAGTTGAGGCTAACCTATTAAGACCTAAATGGTTAACACGTAGAATTTTCAAGAATGTTTACTAAAAAGCCTTTATATCCCTATCTCTATTTTTTATATATTTGCTACTATATATTATACTAGATTATGAATCTAT
The DNA here is from genome assembly GCA_037954665.1 of Laguncularia racemosa. Lineage (NCBI taxonomy): Eukaryota > Viridiplantae > Streptophyta > Magnoliopsida > Myrtales > Combretaceae > Laguncularia > Laguncularia racemosa. Next base: position 5,339,902 of record JBBMOL010000014.1, on the reverse strand, counting down.
GCTTAAAAAAAAAAGAAAAAACTAAAGTTTGAAGTTTGTTATACTAATTCTCTAAAGTAATCTAAATTTTTTATTTTATCAAGCTAACAACCTAAAGTCTTTATTTATTTAATTTTTCTAAAGTTTTTATCTTATTCAATTTTTATAAGGTTTTCATTTTATTTAAATTTTCTCGAGTTTTTATCTTATTTAATTTTTCTAAAGTTTTTATTTTATTTAATTTCTCTAAATTTTTTATTTTGTTTAATTTTTCTAAATTTTTTATTTAATTTTTTGAATTTTTTTATCTTATTTAATTTTTTAAAGATTTTATCTTATTTAATTTTTCTAATTTTTATTATATTATTTTTTCTAAAGTTTTTCTTTCATTATTTTATTTAATTTTCCTAACCTAAAGGTTTTAGTTTATTACGATTATTTTTCTCAATCTAAAGTTTTTATTTTATTATGGTTGCCTTGAAGGTGCTTACATACTCGTTAGTTGGGATCACACTGTCCCGGTTAGCTTTTTTGTTTATATATAAAATTTTAGTTTTTTGATTAATTTTATTTATTGAAAAAAATTAGGTTTATGTTATTTAATCATATTAATTTTTAATAAAAAAAATACTTAGATGGCCTAAATTATTAAAACATTATTTTTAAAAAATCTAACCTCAGTTTGGAAAAACATCATATTAAATTTTTATTTAGAAAAGCTCTAAGTGATAAAACCCTAAAAGGCTAAGTTTTAATAAAAAGTTTTTTTTTTCTTTATTCCCATTCCATACTATTCCTAAAAATTTATATTAAAAAAAATTATTTTTGTATTTTGATCATTTTTAGTTTTTATTGAATTTTTGTTTCTAAAATTTTATTTATACTAAGGTTTTTTACTTATTTATTTTGATTTTCTAAATTTTTTATTTTTATTTTTTGTTTATTTTTTTATTTCTAGGATCCTGGCCTATACTAAAAAAATTTATTTATTTATTTTTATTTTTAATATATTGGCTTATACTAAAGTTCTTTTTTAATTTAATTTTATATATTTTTTACTAAAGACTTATATTTAATTAATTTTTTAGATTTTTATTTTTTGCCATTGAGCAATGATATACACCACGACAACCTGATGGGTACTCTAAACTTATTATTTTTAATTTTTTAAACTAAAGATAAGCTAAAAAATATATATAAATAAAACAAACATCAAAATAGAGAAAAGAAAATAAATAAATAAAAGCATCACCAACTGGATGTTTTAGAGGGACACGAATCGAGTCGTGTATGAGTATAGGTTAGATTAGGTTGAGTCAGGTCGACTTAAGGCGTAGTGGTTGTGATTCATCATGGGTGGCATTCTAGTGGAGATTGGAGGCACTTGAGGAGTCGAATATAAGGTTTTTGAGGGTGAGGAATCAATTGGAAGTGTTAGTTTTTGCTGAAAGCTAGCTTAGGTGGTGGTTCGAAGGTGGTTGAAGAGTGGTGGTGGCGATGTTTTCTTGATCTCGTTGATCAATGTAAAATCAGACTAAAAGATAGAGTTTTTCCTATTCTATGTGACCTAAGGACTCTACGGGTACTTAAATGGTGGTTTAAGGTTATGTGTTGGTGGAGCTATCCTAGAGAAAAAGGATAGCGAAAAGGTGGCGGTCAGTGCATGTATGGGTCTAGAGAGAGAAAGTGCGAACTAGCTCTTAGGTGTGTTTTTTAGTGCTTCTGAAGGTTCTTGATTGGTATTTCCTTAGCTTATTTATAGGACTCTATGGATGAGCTCGGATTGCACCAAATTGGCATTTGGATCAATACATATTATGCTCACCTTCGATTTTATTTGATCCATTTTTACTTAAAATTCATGTCAATCTTGTGATGTTTATAATCTTTTAGTTAAATAATGATAGATTTGTGTCAAAAATTGAGCTTGGAGTGATCAAATTTGCCCTTATCCTTCTCTTGATGTTCTCTGCCAGAGGTTGAAGATGATCATGTGTGAGACACATGATTTTCTTCAGCCAATCACATGTTGCCATGTGGTAACCTAGAGAGAGAAAAAAAAAAGAAAAAAGAAAATGGCTAAATTGCCTCCCTGCGGATTCAAACTCATGACCTCAGTCTCCCTCACACACAACTAGGCACCTAAACTAACCAACTAAGTCGACCGTTTTCTTAGTTTCTTATTGCAATCAATTTGTATTTCAATTGACTATCATGATTGATTTTTGTTATTTTGAGATTCCCAAGTTTAATTTAGAGACTCATATCTCCTTACTTTTGTTGAAAATATTCATATTTTGTTATTTTTTATTTTTATTATTTTTATTTTTCTTATTAATTAAAAACTTTATTTTTTCTTATTATTATTTATTTTTTATTATTTCTATTTTATTATTATTTTTTATTTTTTATTATCTCATAAACTAGACTTTTGGTTATTACTATTATTATTTATTTATTTATTTTTTAAAACAAATCTAGATGGGTGCAAAAATGGAGTGTCTACAGCTGCCCCTCTTTATAGTGAACTTCAAACTGAACTTTACTATAAAGACTAAAAAAGACACAATTTTTGCCCTAAGTCTAAAATGACACGCCTACTCCTATGAGATAGGACTTTGATATTTGCCACCTACTAACGATGATGGTCTTAAATGTGTTGCTAGCAACTAACAAGACTAGACTTAAAGGTTTGCCATCTATTGATGAGAATGGACTTAAATGTGATGCCATCTATTGATGAGAATGGACTTAAATGTGGACTTACAAAGTTTGCCATCTATTGATGAGGATGGACTTAAATGTGTTGCTAGTTATTAACGGGACTAGACTTATAAGTTTGCCATCTATTGACGAGAATGGACTTCAAGGTTTGCCACCTATTGACAAGGATGGTCTTAAATGTTTTGTTAGCTACTAACGAGACTAAACTTAAAGGTTTGCCATCTACTAATGAGGATGGACTTACATGTGTTGCTAGCTACTAACGAGACTAGACTTAGAGGTTTTCCATCTATTGATGAGGATAGACCTAAAGAATATGCCAACTACTAACAAGGCTAAACCTACTCGATAAATGCTCCTCATGTTGATCTTTTGGGGTTTCAAAAGTATGTTGGCACATAATATCTAGTAAAATTACTTTACTAACAAATGGATCTTACCAACCTCATCGATTTCATCCTAGTGGTAGTTCCTTACTTGTTACATGCTAATCACTTGCTTGCTGAGCTAAAACACCCTAGTAGAATGTTTGCAACTAATCTTCGTGGTTATGTCATTTGTTTATGTGGTAGGATTGAATTGTCGCTTGACTATAGCCTCCGAGGCATATCGACTCTTGAAATTGCGTTAGCCTTTTCTTTGGCAATAAAATATCTTTAAAAAGGATTAAGTCATAATGAAGCATTTAACCATTTATTACTTCTCTAGTTTCAGTTCATGAGTATTAGCTTGGTTTGTGTTTATAATGTAGTGTAGGGAATTTAGGAAAAGGAACTTATCAGTGAAGTGTATAGGCAAGGGTTGGTCAATGACTAATCTAATGTCGACAACTATAGAGGATATCAACTTTGCTCGTAAACGATGAAAATTTTATCATAAAAAGATTAGTATTATCGACGATCTCATTGAGTTTGGCAAAAGATTTCATTGATTACTCATGGGTAATACAATTTCACTATATCTGAATCAATAGGGCCTCTTAAATTTAGGCCATCCATATTAGCTAGCATTAATAATTTAGAGCAAATTTTCCTTTAGGGCTTTATACATTTGGCAACACTTTCTTAAACACTAAATCCCTCTTTGAAGCTTCTCGGTCATACCTTCTTATTAAACACCCTAGCCATTCTTTGTTGATAGCACTTACTATGGCATAATGCTATGAGTCTCTTTTCATCAATCAGATTTAGCTAATCAACCCTTTTCTTTATCCATTCCACTTCATCAAGCTATGTTTCTACTAGTGCCCTAAAAGATGGAATTTCCACTTCCATGGGCAACTTGACCTCAGTTCCATATATCAATGAATAAGGAGTGGCTCTAGTTGAGGTTCTTATCGAAGTTTTGTATGCCATGAGGGTAAATAGTAACATCTTATGCCAATCGGTGTAAGTGATAGCAATTTTTTCAATAATTCTCTTAATCTTTTTATTGGCAGCCTCAACCACTCTGTTTATTTGAGGACAATACGAAGTTTAATTTTTGTGGTCGATTCTAAATTATTGGCATGTTTCCATCACTAGTTTATTGTTTAGATTGGTTCCATGATCTGTAATGATGGATTTAGGTGCCCCGTACTTGGAAATTATGTCTCTTTTTAAGAACTTAACGACCACTCCTTTGGTCACATTGGTATATGAAGAAACTTTAACCCATTTTGTAAAATAATCAATAGCCACCAAAGTGAACCTGTGCCTATTTGATGCTTTTGGAGTTATTGGACCAATCATATCAATGCCCCACATGGAAAATGGCCAAGGGGCTAACAACACATGTAATACTTGAGGTGGAGAGTTGATTTTATTAGCATAGAATTGGCATGAGTGACAATGCCTCACATGTTTAATATAGTCTATTTCCATAGTCATCTAAAATAACCCATCCTCATGATTTTGCGGGCTAGCATATATCCATTCATGTGTGGCCCACAAACTCCCTTGTATATTTCTCACATCAGGGTATCTGCTTCCTCTTCGTCGACACACCTTAATATAGTAATATCAAAAGATTTCTTGTATAATGTGGAGTCACTGAGTAAAAAAATGCATAGCTAATCTCCTTAATGCCTTTTGGTCTTTCCTATTCAGCTCCTCTAGGTAAGTGCCATTTTGAAGGAGTATTTTGATATCATGGTACTAGGACTTTTGGTCTTGACTCTCTTTAGTCGTTAGGCAGAAAGTTGGCTTCTCCTTAATTTCGATCTTCAAAGGTTGAATCTTTATATCTTCTGAGATTTGAATCATAGATACTAACATTGCTAGAGTAGCAACAAATTAATTTTAGGTTCTAGGCACATATACGAAAGAAATTTTTTTGAACTTTTCCTCCAATTTGCTAAGATGCTAGTGGTACGGTATTAATTTGCTATCTCTGGTTTTGTATTCTCACAAGGTCTAGAGAATAATTAAAGACAAGTTTGCATATACTTCCAATCCTTGGATACCCATTTCTAATGCCATCTTAAGCCTTGTGATATAAGCTTTGTATTCTACTATATTGTTAATATACAAGAATGTTAACTTTGCTGCTATAGGAAAATGGTTATCTTCATTAGATATCAAGATTTCCTTTATTCCACATTCAAAAACATTCGTGGCTCCATCAAAATATAACTTCCACTATCGACCTTCTGATCTTTTGTTGACAATGACCATAATCCCTTTATCTGGAAATTGAACTTCTAAGATTCCTAACATACCTTTCTCTAAATATTCTGCCAACTAGTTTGCCAATGCTTGTCCTTTTACTGAATTCTAGTTTACATAAGTGATGTCGAACTTTGAAAGCAACATCCACCATTTAGAGATTCTTCCCATCAAAGCTGACTTTTCTACTAGATATCATAGCAAATCATGTTTGGTTAATAACTTGATCGAATAATACGTGGTGTATTGCCAAAGCCTATGCATTACCCATACTAAAGTGCAGCAAATCTTCTCAACTTTCGAATACCTCTGTTCTCCTTTAGTAAACTTCTTACTTAGATAATATATAGGGTGCTCCTTTCTTTCTATCTCGTCTTTCTACCCCAACACACAACCTATGGACTCGAGGAGTATGGTCAAATACAAGAATAAAGGCCTCCTAGGGGTGAGAGTTGTCAGGACTGGAGGATTCATAAAATATTATTTGATTGTAAAGGCCTTTTCACATTTTGCATCCTATTTTATTGTGGCATTCTTTTTCAAGAGCTTGAACAAAGGGTGACACTTATTGGTAAGTTGAGATATGAACCTAACTATGTTGTTCAATCTTCCTAATAGGCCCCTTGATTCTTTAAGGGTCTGCGGAGCTGGCATCTCAACAATTGCTTTTACCTTATCTGGGTTTACTTTGATCCCCCTTCGACTGATAACAAACCCCAAGAGCTTCCCTGATGTTACTCTAAATGTGCACTTCTCAAGATTTAACTTTAATTGGAATTTTCTAAGCCTCTCAAACAACTTTCTGGGGACTTTCACATGATCTTCCCCTTCACGAGACTTGGAAATCATATCATTGACGTACAACTCACCTCTTTATGCATCATGTCATGGAATAGTGTTACCGTAACTCACTGATAAGTTGCTCCCGCATTCTTTAAACCAAAAGGCATAACTTTATAGCAAAATGTTCCCCATGTAGTGATGAATATTGTTTTAGTTTTGTCTTCTTTTGACATCTTAATTTGATTGTACCTTGAGAAACTATCCATGAAAGAGAAAAGATGGTTTCTAGCAATGTTATCTACTAAGACATCAGTGTGTGGCAATGGAAAATTATCTTTTGGCATTGCTTGGTTCAAGTCTCTAAAATTAATAAATACTTGAAATTTCCCATTTTTCTTAAGGATCGACACTACATTTGCCACCCATTCTGAGTAATTTGATACCTCAATGAACTCGACTTCCAACAACTTCTTCACTTCTTCTTTGATTTTCAACAAAATGTTGGGTTGAAACCTCCTAAGCTTTTGCTTTCTCGGTCTAAAGTCTACTTTAGTGAGCAACTTATGAACCACAATTGAAGGATCAAGCATTAGCATATCCTTTTATCACCAAGCGAACACGTTTAGATACTTGAATAATAATTGCAACAATTCCCCCCTATGTTCTTTTAACAAGCTATTCCCAACCTTGATGTTCCTAGGATTTTCATCTATACGCAAATTTACTTCATTGATTGGTTCATCAATGATAATTTTTCCCTACTCAAATTGATGCCAACTCTTCTAAATCTCATTTGATTTTTCAACATCACATCCAACGACTAACCTAGTAGGGTTGAAAGTGATATGACATTTTCATCATTTATGGGCACAAAATACTCTCCACTTTCATTGATTTCATTAGATATGAGGAATAGCAGTGAATATGGAAGAAAATAAGTAGTAGAAGAAAGCCTATGAAGTGAAAAAGGAATTTAAAACTTTATTGATGGTGATAAAAATATTTATTGTTTATCAAGATTGAACTAAATCATGCTAGAATAGTAAAGATGAATTCAATGCTTCTTATGACCCTATCTTTAGTCTAAAGAGACCTATTGCTGTTGATTAGGATTGGGAACAAGTTGTTCAATTGGCCTTTGCTGATACTGTCTTCTATCATGCTGACGGTGCATTGCTGGTTAAATCAGTCAATTAACTTGGGTAATTTTGACTGTTGGGTATAGACCGGTGCTGGAAATGTGTTGCTAATGTTTGGAAACTCTAGTTGAGTTTTGTATAACTTCTCACCTCTCTTCCCCTTCATTTTATGCTTCATCTCTTCGATCTCCTAATGAGTCGGTTTGTACCCTATCTTAAATGTGCCTATTTGTGGTTAAACTGAGAGTGACTCTTCATCTATTAACATACACACACTATCAAACATTTGCAATCCCGGTTCTTCCACCTCTTCGCTCCCAATATATGGAATGACCATCTCTTTATATATGTCACAGTCTTGCTCTCCTAACATTGTCACAACCTGACCATTAGACATACAATTGACCTTCTGGTGTAGGTTGGATGGTATGACTTAGGTTGAGTGTATCTAAGGCCTCCTTAGCAGCAAATTGAAAGACCTTGGTATGTCCAGTACCTAGAAAGGAATTGTGAACCCTTGTGGACTAATTTCTACTTGCAATTCAACTTCCCTTAGTATCTCTCTCATAGACCTACCGAAAGCTCACATACTGATTGAGCTTGGTTTCAATTTTGATGTGTCTATCCCCAAGAGGTTCAGCATAGACAGTAGACACACATTCAAAGATGAGCCATTATCAATCAATGCTCGAGCCACCACCATGTCTTTGCACTTAACTACAATAAATAGTGGCTTAGTGTGCTAGTCATCCTCCTCTCTTAACTCTTTTGGCAAAAAGGCTTTTTGATCCATAGTAAAGATAGAATTGATTACTAAACCCAATTTCTCAACTAAAATATCTTCAGGAACCTTGACTTCGTGAAGTAATTTCACAAGTGCCTCACGATGCAATTTAGAGGACAAAAGAAGGCCCATTAAGAAGATTTGAGTAGTGACCTTAGCTAGCTGATATGTGATTTTGTATTTGCTAGCCTTTATGATCCTCTTAAGGGGGTTTTGATCCCTTACTTCCCCTCGATCATCAGGCCCAATAACCCCTTTAGAGGATAGTTCCATATCAACCTTCCTTTTGATCTCACCAGTCGAATCATACACTCTCCCTGAATGAGTCAATCCTCCTATCATCGGGGGTACTTCTGTAGTTTGATTTATAGCTTGGTAATTCAGTGGTGTAGCCTTATAATTCTCTAGCAACATTAGAACATTGAATACTAACTTCTTAAGTTGAATGGTGACTGTCCCCTACTCCTCCTACTTGTGGTATTCAAAGATGAAAGACTTCGGGTTGACTCCCACTATACCTACTATCCACTTAAATTTCTCTTCTTGAATTATAGGGTTATCCTCTTCCTCAAATTCCAGGCCCTAGCTTGTAAGTGGTGCATCTGTATAGACTCTTAGCATGAATGAATAGTTTACTAGGTATTCAAATGTCCCAAATGGCTCTTCTAGTGTATTGAAGATAGGATTACCCACTAGATACCTTCTTCTCAACTCTTTCTGCATACAGTTCTTCTTTGGCTTAGGGTTTATCATAGCTTGAATCTCTTCCTTCTTTACTTTCCCTTCCTTAAGTAATTGGTAAATTATGGGTCCGGTTCTAGTTTAGTCTCTGAGGTTTCTTATATCCTGTAAGTGACCTTTCTGCTTCAAGTTCCACGCTATCTGCTCTAACGTGATAAGGAATTCATCTAGATGTATCCCTGGCTCATGTTCTTCAGCAATGATTACATTAATGGAAGCTTTATAGCTTACTAAGGGATTGCTATCTACATTGGGTGCTGAAGCCTCTATAAAGTCTAACTGAACCAATTTAGCATTTACAAGGTCTTATATCTTACTCTTTAGCCTCCAACAGTTATACGTGGAGTGCCTATCTTGCCTTAGATGATACTCATAGTGAAGGTTCGAGTTATAATCTTTCGATCTATAGTTATTAAGAGGTATCTCAAAATTTAACAGATTCTCATCTCAAAGATAGTAGAGGACTTGACTTAAAGGGATAGGGATTTTAGTGAACTGCCTTCTTTGTTGGCATCGGTTCGGATCTCGTTCGAGAATATTCTAATTTGTCTGAATGGTTAATTGTGGCATTGGCCTGGCTTGATTCCCTATAGTTACCATACCGATGGTTGTTTCCTTGCCTTTGCTAATTAGCCTTGGATGTGTGACTTTCTTTTCTAACTCCTCTATAGTAGGGAGTCTTCCTAAAGAGATTGCATTCATAATCTGGCACATGGTATCTACCATCTCTACAAAGCTCGCGGTAGCATGCCCTACTAAATGCTGGTAATAAGGCTCACTTAAGGTATTGAGGAACATGTAAGTTAGATCTTTTTCTGGTAGGGGGGTAGTTATTCTGGCAGTCATACCCCTCCATCGTTGTGCATACTCCTTGAAAGACTTACTACTTTTCTTTCTCATATTATTCAAATCCTAAATGGATGGAGCTGATTTAACATTAAACTTATACTAGTTATAGAAGACCCTTGCTAGTTTATCCCATGTGTCCATCTCATTCAAATCTAATTAGGCATACCATGCTAGAGCTAGCCCAGTTAAACTGTCTTGAAAAGTCTAAACCATTAGCCTCTTGTACTTGGTGTATTTAGCCATTTTTCTAATATAGAGTTGGCATGGAGTTTCGGGCAGCCTGTACCATCATACTTTTCAAAATTAGGGATCTTGAACTTCTTGAGGAATTCCTCGTCTTCATAAATGGGCAGCTTAACTAGATTGGTCTACTCAAATCCATAAGTTCCCTAAAAAACCCTCATCTTCTCATGGAACTTTTGGAGTAGCTTCTTTTCCATATTCGGTTGTTTTTCCTCAAACTCCCTCCTTAAACTTTCATCACTATCATTTCTTGACTCATCCCTAGGGTTCAAATTGATAACTTGTTGAAGGTCAATCTAATCTACTTAGACTACTTTGTCAGCATGGATTTGATTGATGGTGTATGTTAGGGTCTGCATTTGCTTAATTAGTTATAACATAGTCTGTTTGAGAGTCGTAACTCTTTGACCAAGGTTGCCATTATCGGTGTTTTCAGACATTTTAGCTTTTGAGCGAGTGATAATCATGCTTCTAAGAAAGCTTACCTACTTGGGAGCTATCTTTGAGATTTGTAACATGATCCAAATCCATTAGATTTATTTAAATCCATAATTTTCTTTTCCTCTTCCTTACATTTTTTTTTGTTTATTTTTCATTCATTCATTTATGATTTTGCATAAGGACATATATAAACACATGCATGGCAATAATAGATAAATACAATGATAAATTACAATTGAATAGTAATGTGGCACATAATTTGACTCATAAAATTGCAATCTCTTCTTAATGTTCAAATAATTACATAACCTAAAAACGTAAAGTTCTATCTGAAAAAAAGGAAAGTAAACTAGTATTTTTTTTTCTTCCTAATTATACTATGCTTTTCTCCTATACTAGCTTGGTCAAACTACTTTTGCTTCTTCTGTTAGTTGCCGAATTCACTCATTCTTTTCTTTTAATTGGTCTTTTTAAGTATTGAACAACCCATTGGGATTGCCCACGCTTTCCAATAATATGCAGCTTGCCAATGTTTCTTTTTCTAGTAATCTACAGCCTTCTTCCATTTTTGATACAAGACCTCTACCTTTGCTCGTATGGTTGCTTTATATCCCTCCTCTTTTGTCGTCGGATTTTGCAATTCTGGCTCATGCTTAAACACATCGGGGGACTCATATTGTGCTTGACTAGTGTTCTTCATAAAATTGCAGATGAACTCCCAAATAGCCTTATAAGCCCCAATCCTTCCATCTAGCTTATCCAGGTCTTCTTTTTCTTCACCTCCCTATTCTTCCATAACTCCTTGATATTATTGAGGCGGGTGATCTTGGTTGCTAGTGGTATGTTAGCATCTTGATAATTGAGGGTTACTCGTTCTAATGACCCTATGTAGGTAATGTCTTGTAGGGGCCCTAACTGTCTTATAACTTGGGTTTAGATGTAACCCATACAACCCATACCAATTAAAGGCACGCTTGGATACTCCTTACATTTGAGTATGGCTTTTGTGCAATTGTTCCACCTAGCCATCCATGCGATATCTCCCAGATCAATCATCTTGAGTAACTTATACCATTGCCGAGTTAATGTGTCACTGGGCAACTTAACTCGAGTAGCAAAGTTATCCACTATGTCTATATGTGGAGCTAAGGACCCCCTCATCAAATTTGTTCCAAATGCCTTGATGTGGCTAACAAATCATACTATTAACAAGGTGGGCCCTTCCTTGAGTATGCCATGACCTTGTTGCTTTACGAAATTTAAGGCCTGGATCTATTCTACTAATATTGTTGGGACATAGGACTTACTTGTCAGAAATTGAGAGACTAATTTAGCTACCTTGAAATTGACATTGGATCGTCCTTATGGGAAAAGAATGGTTGCAAATGCTGCCAATATAAATGCGTTGATGCAATTCCTTTACCAGTCATCATACCCTCTACAAAAAATGTCTCGCCTATCAAGATATGCTGATGAATATGTATACCAATTGCCTAATGTGGAAAATCAGATACATTTGTCTTTACATTCAATTAGTGCTTTAGCAATTTCACTTTTCCTAATTCCTAACAGATGGTAGAATACGTTCACCGGTTAGGCTTCTAAGTTTGGGGTCACTATTCCATTTTCTAGGTAGGGGCCCTAAGCAATTGGGTATACTCCTTTAACGTAGGTGCCAATTTGTAGGGCTTGAAATCGAATGATGATGACCCAGAATCCTAGAAATGGGCTAAAGCTTTGATTAGATCCCACTTGAGTTGCACCTTCATTAGAGAAATTATTGGATCGATCTTTTGCATGATACAATCCTAATGTTCTTGACTAAGTGTGTCAAACCATCTACTTAAAGTTTCTATGGGATAGGCATACTAGTCTATGTGAATCTCATTAACATAACCTGACTAATTTTTGGTTTGGTTCTCTATTTTGCTACAGATTACAACAAGACAACAGGAAAAACCAAAATTTTACAACGTTGAAGAAAAATAAATACAAGGAAAAGAGATTACAAAGACTATGATTTTTTAACATTAACAGGGTTGCAGCTTTACACTCATAGTGCCACATTACTTTTCATTTGCAGAAAAAAAAAACCACCAAAACAAAGCATAAAATAAGGGTAGATATAAAATGCACATGTGTAGGAATAAGGGTAAGTCCTAAAGGTCCTCCGGCTCTGTAATTGGTGGTTACATCAAAGCCTAGAGTGGAATTTCTTAATCGCCACCAGGTGGTGGTATACACCACTACAACCTGACAGGTATACAATGGCGTTCCGTCTTAATTTTCTAAATGGCCTAGGTCCGACCATATCCAGATATGCATAAAAAATAAATTCCATAGTGTCCCATTGAGCCTTTTTTCCTCCTTCCTTTTCTTTTTTTTCTGCATCACTCAAAGTCTGATTAGTGCCACTATTTATAAAAAATTTTCACAAGATACACAATAAAATAATAATAAAAAAATATACAAGAAATTAAAGGCCTTTTAGGTAGATTTAAGAAAACTACAACATGGCTAGCCCACTTTTGTAAAAATGGTCCCTAATGGAGTCACCATCCTGTCAAGTTTAGTTTTTAATCATTTTTGTTAATTTTAATCTATACTAAATCCTACCCCTTTAATATAGATTACTTGACCAGACTAAGAAAAATTAGTTTTTTAAAAGGAGTCACCACCAACCTAAGTTGGAAAATAAGTTAAGGTTAATTGGGTGGATCAACCTTAACTATCTACTAGTATGCGAATTTTTCTAAAAAAACATTTCAGAAAAATATTTAACCATAAATGATGGATTTGGCCACTAACTTATTAAAACTTAAATGGTTACCATGTAAAATTTTTAAGAATATTTACTAAAAGACATTTATATCCTTGTATTTATTTTTTTATGTATCCACTACTATATATTATACTAGATTATGAATCTATACTAAAAAAAAAAAACTAAAGTTTGAAGTTTGCTATTCTAATTCTCTAAAGCAATCTAAAGTTTTTATTTTATCAAGCTAATGACCTAAAGTCTTTATTTATTTAATTTTTCTAAAATTTTTATTTTTTAAAAAAGTTTTTATCTTATTTGATTCTTATAATGTTTTCATTTTATTTAATTTTTCTAGAGTTTTTAAATTATTTAATTTTTTAAAATTATCTTATTTAATTTTTCTAAATTTTTTATTTAATTTTTTTGAATTTTTTATCTTATTTAATTTTTTTAAAGGTTTCATCTTATTTAATTTTTCTAAAGTTTTTTTATTATATTTTTTCTAAAGTTTTTCTTTCATTATTTTATTCAATTTTCCTAACCTAAAGTTTTTAGTTTATTACAGTTATTTTTCCTATCATAAAGTTTTTATTATATTATGGTCACCTCGAAGGTACCTACGTACCCGCTAGCTAGGATCAAATTGTTTGTAGTTTGCTTATTCTTTTTATAAAATCTTAGTTTGTTGATTAATTTTATTTATTGAAAAACACCGGGTTTATGTCATTTAATCATATTAATTTTTATTAAGAAAATACCTTGGTGGCCTAGATTATCAAATGATTATTTTTGAAAAATCTAAGATAACCTAAGTTTGGGAAAAACATCATACTAAAGTTTTATTTAAAAAAGCTCTAAGTGATAAAATCCTAAAAGGCTAGGTTTCAGTAGAAAGTTTTTTTTTTTCTTTGTTATCATTCCATACTATTATGAAAAATTTATTTAAAAACTTTATATTAAAAAAAATTATTTTTGTATTTTTATCATTTTCAATTTTTATCGATTTTTTTTTCTAAAATTTTATTTATACTAAGGATTTTTACTTATTTATTTTGATTTTCTAAATTTTTTATTTTTTTTGTTTATTTTTTTATTTTTAAGATCCTAACTTATACTATTAAATTTTATCTATTTTATGATTTTTATTTTTATTTCTATTTCTAATACCTTGGCCTATACTAAATATTATATTATTTTATGTTTTATATTTTTTTGCTAGACTTTTATTTAATTAATTTTTTTATATTTTTATTTTTCACCATCGAACAATGGTATACACCACAACAACCTAATGGGTACTCCAAATTTATTATTTTTGATTTTTTAAACTAAAGGTAAGCTAACAATATATATATATATATAGAACAAACATTAAAATAGAGAAAAGAAAATAAAATAAAAATAAAACATCACCAATCGAATGTTTTAAAGGGACACGAATTGGATTGCGTGTGAGTACAGGTCAGAATGAGTCGAGTTAGGTTGGTGGAGCTAAATGGTGGTTTAAGGTTGTGTGTTGGTGGAGCTATCCTAGAGAGAAGGTGGTGGTTAGTGCAGGTATGGGTCTAGAGAGAGAAAGTGCGAACTAGCTCTTGGGTGTGTTTTTTTTAGTGCTTTTGAAAGTCCTTGATTGTTATTTCTTTAGCCTATTTATAGGACTCTGTGGATGGGCTCGAATTGTGCCAAATCGACTTTTGGATCAACATGTATAACACTTACCCTTGATTTTATTTGATCCATTTTTTGTTAAATTTTTATCATTCTTATGATGTTTATAATCTATTAGTTAAATAATGATAGATATGTGTCAAAAATTGAGCTTGGAGCGGTTGGATTTGCCGTTATCCTTCCCTTGATGTCCTCTACTAAAGGTTAAAGATGATCATGTGTGAGGCACATGATTTTCTTTAGCCAATTACATGCTACCACGTGGTAACCTAGAGAGAAAAAAAGAATGAAAATGGCACAAAGTGCCTCCCTTCGGATTTGAACTCGTGACCTTTGTCTCCCTCGCATGCAACTAGGCACCCACATGGACCAACTGAGCCAGCCCTTTTCTCAATTTCTTATTGCAATTAACTTGTATTTTAATTGACTGCCTTGATTGATTTTTGTTATTTTGAGATTCCTAAGTTTAATTTAGAGACCCATGTCTCCTTACTTTTGTTGAAAATATTCATATTTTTTATTTTTATTTATTTATTTATTATTATTATTTTAATTTTCTTATTAATTAAAAACTTTATTTTTTCTTATTAATATTATTTTATTATTATTTATTTTTTCTTTTTTAATTATATATTTTTGTTATAATTATTTTTTGTTATTTCTCTTTTATTATTATTATTTTTATTATGTCATAAACCGGGCTTTTTATTATTACTATTATTATTTATTTATTTATTTATTTTTGTTTCTTTAAACAAATCTAAACGGTGGCAAAAATGGGATGTCCATAGGGATGTAATGATCCTATAGGGGGCCTAGTAGAATTGCCTGATAATTGTCATATCACATATACACTTGCAATAGGAAAACCACCTTGCAAGTTAAAGGTTGTAAGATTGTAATTAAATAATCATTCCTCACCATAACTAATAGTACATATAATTAATTATTATGAAAATAACTATGGGAATTGATACAGTACAGTTTACCAAAATTATAGAGAATCGGTATCCCCTACCAAATAGTAAAACCAGATGATCTCAACATTTAAGAACATTAGTTCAAAAGTGTTGGAAAATGATAAAGTTCTAAAATAAAATAGATTTACAAATTCTTATTCGCTTATCCTAAAGTTTCAACTATCTTCTAATTCTCCATCTATCCTTAAAGCTTGAGTTTGGGATACTCATCACTTTATTCCTAATCCATTTCCCACCTTTAGAGTACCTTGCAAGACAAACTATTTGGGTGGGGGTAAGGGGTGTGGTTGGTGAGCAAACCATGGCTCAATGAGTTTGTCCATTACTACTAACATTCAAGCAAGTTATCAAACATTAATTAGTACATCATGAAACCTATCTACACACGAAAAGAATGCATACTTGATGAATGCAAGCAACACATTCATGGGAGTTTGAAACTATGAAAGGTATAGATTTGCGTCTTCTATACTTCAATTGACCTCCATACTTATTCGCATGGAGTACCTCACCTTACCAAGGAGGTTGTCTGAGGGTACGGTCCCTTAAATAAACTCAACACTTACTCGTTATTGAGAACAAAAATGCTATAAGGGCCAGTCTTGACTCTTGGTGAATTCCGCATCGGGCCATTCACCATCAATCAAAAGCTCAATAATGCCTCCATAGGCAAATTAGGTAATCCCTCATTAGGGCATCTACTTGCAATCAATTTGTTAACATTATCTCACAAGCCTTAAACAAGAGTTGTTTCAATTGCTTTTCCTTTAACAAATTCAATTTCGATGAAATTATCATTGATGACCCCAAGGTTTTATAAACAACAACTTTTAAGAGCACGTGCTGGGTTTTTGATATAACATTTATGAAAACATTTTAAAAAGACTTAAAAGGTTTCAAAAAGTTTCAACATGTTTCAAAAATTTCCAACAAAGGTTGAACACTCTTTATTCCTTTCTATGTACTTGTTGCATCATAGACATTAGCTAAGAATTTCAGTTTACCGATTAATAAGGTGTTTACATAGATGAGAGTATATAAGGAAAATAATCATTTCACTAGACAATCAATAGTAATCAATAGAACATCATGCAATTAGTAAGCAACAAGTAGATGGTAGATTATCTGAACTCTCTCACCTAAGCATGACTTAAGGATCGTAATAATCTTCTAGTAGGAACAAAGAGTCATCTGATATACCTAAATAAATAAACATAGAAGGATATACACATAAGAATAGCTATCACTAAAACATGCTAATCTAATACCCCAATCTTATCCCTAAGTTTTAAGATAGCCTTTTAGGTATCCTTGTAATATTTAGATTGTTAATAGTCAAGGTCCAAGGTTTTAGGTCCAAGTTCATGGTTCCTCAACTAGGCCTATGTTTAGGTCCTTATCACGATAAGTCATGTTTTCAAATAATTTCATGATAAGGCAAATATATGTCCAAGACTATGTCCAATGAAGTTCAATAGGTTAAAATGGTCATAGATAGTCATAATTCCTCAAGGTTCGGGAAAATAGCCTTAACATCATTTCTTTGAACTTTTGTAATTATTAAGGATTTAAAAATATATCTAATTACCCAAAAACATTCTAAATGAAAGAAAAATAGAATAATCTTACGAAAGTAAAGTTTCTTGAAGTAGAGCTATTTGGCAGAATCTACGATTTTTACAAATAGGGGATGTTAGTATACTTATACAAAGAGTATACTAAGAAGACAACTAAGGTTAATCGAGATTATCTTGATTTGATGTAAACTCTTTGAAAACCTAAAATAAAAGTCCTAAACTATAGAAAATAGGTAAGATAAGTAACTTCATTAAGAAAGTTAGAAATCACTTAAACTTCTTAGAAGTTTTTTACCTTAGTTCATGGAATAGCTGCGTGAGGAAAAAATCAAAGGAAAAAGGTCTCAAAGTGGCGTGTAAAAGAGGTAGGTTTTACTTAGGTAATTAAGCTTTTTACTCCCCCTCTTATAATAGTTGAACTCTGTTGATTTGCCATTCATTAATGGCTTGTTTTTCCATGCCTAAGGGGACAATATTTAGTAGGTTTTAGAGTTATTATTAGCCTAGGATAACATAGGATAAGTTAGGGTAATTATAACTTAAGATAAGATAACGTAAATGAATACTTGATGGATAAGATCACATGTTAATTATCCATCCTCAAAGGAGGAGCTACACCAATTGGATTTAGTTGATTTTTAGGTTAATTGTAGGTTATTTTCTTAGCTAAAACATGGAAAATTTTAGGTTAATTTAGGACAGATTAAGATTAGGTAAGATAGTCTTAAGTGGAGTAGAGTAAGGTAAGGTAACAATGTGTTTTGAAGATGAGAATTACATAGAATTTTCTTCTTGCTTGACCATCTTTGAAACTTCAATTTTTCCATGGTATTTGTAGATCCTTGTCTTAGTTTAATCAAGTTAATTTAGGGTAGTATAGATTAGATTAAGTTATGATAAGTTAGGGTAAATTAGATGAAGACATGTTAGGTGAAGTTGCATGGGGAAAGTCCACGTGAGAGAGGAGAGTTGCAACCGGTTTTTGGTTTGTTCTTGTTTTGAATTTTTCCATGTCTTTTTCCTAAGTAAACAAGGTGTAATTAAGGTAGGATTTGATAAGGATAAGATAAGGTAGGATAGGGTAGGAGAAATCATTGCAAAATTGGAAAAGTCACATATTCATTGTCTTTTATTTAGACTAGCCACCCTAAGTCCCTTTCAATGTCATTTTCTTGAATTTATTAGGAAGATTCTTGGATAAGATAGGGTGATATCTGATGGTGATAAGATAGGGTAAAAATAAGATGTGATTAGGTTTGAAAAAGTCTAAGTCTTGTGTGGAGAATTAACTCTTGAAGATGGTGTCTTTGGCTGGAGTTGCATTTGGCTGGTTTTGAGGAATTTTTCTAGTGGTTTGTGTTTTATTGAGTAGTTAATGATGTAATAACGAATTATGAAAAAATTTAGTTAAAATAGATTAGGATTTAGGAGTGGTTTCAAGCTTAATTGATTTAGTGTTTCTAGGTCAAAGTTTAGGGACTTTCGATTTTGAGTACGTTTGTAATTAGACTTATTATTAATTTTGGGCTTATTCTTGCTAATATAAGTTTTATAATGTTAATCCTTATGATTAGAGTAAGATTGAATGGATTTGGAAAGGAATTGACTCAAGTCAAGGCAAGTTTTTTTGAGTTGTCTAATTTCTTATCAAAAGTTTATTAAAGTCAAATTATTATAGACTTTAATCAATTGAGTTTGGGTTTTTAAATCTAATACTCAAGGAATATTTGAGGCTGAGTATTGGTTCTATAGATGAAATTTGACTAAATTCGAATTCAAGCTACTAGGTGAAAAATTGATAATAAGATCATACTTTCAAGTAAGAAGTTTAGTGGAAATTAGTACAGTTGACAGTTTTCAATTGAACTTTTACTAAGTCAAATTCATCAATTCTATCGAAAAAAGGGTATCATATAAATCCTTGGTGTCTTATCTATTAAGCCTTCCTTAAGCCAACCTGGGTCTAAACTTTAACAACCTAGGTCTACTTAAGTCTTCTCAAAGGTGTCAGGGAGAAGACTTAGGTTACTTAGTTTGATTGAGTCACCTGATTCAAGTCAACTTTTAATTTGACTAAGTTGACTTAAGTTAAATTATAAAATATTAAGTCATCTCTAATTCCAGGACCTTAGTTGGGTTCATTTGGAGATAATCCTAAGTGTATTTCCTTATCTAATAGAATTTCTAAAAATACTATCTACAAAAATCCTTAGGAATTACATATGACATTTAGGCTAGAATTTGTGATCTTCGATTTTGATTTCTGAGTTAAATCTATCCAGTGTTCATACTTGTTTTCCTTCTTTGTAAGATATTCTAATTAGAGTAAGGATCTTGCTATCATTTAATAGCTCGGTTTAGGATGAAGAAGGGTTGGTGCTAACTTGTATAGGGTAGAAGTTATGGTTTTTTAGTTGAATTAACTTTTATTTGCATGCTTAGATTACTAAAATTCATCACATAAGTTTGAGATTAATAGGATCTACTTGATTTTGTAAGCAAGTCAACTTACATCGCTACTCAAGAGGTCCTAAGTCAACTCAAGAGTTTACTTTGGTCAACTTGAGTTTTTGTACTAGTAGACTTAAGTCAACTCAAGTCTTTCCTTAGCTAATATGGAGTTGACTCAAGTTAATGCTTTGTTTTTAGCTAGTTGACTCAAATCAATTATCGGTTTACTAAGTCAACTTTAGTATCCTAACCTTATTTAACTAGATTTTCTAGATTTAGGGAATAATTCATCTCATAAATTAAGGTTTTTGCAAGATGAGTAGTTTTATTGAGTGGTTGATTTGGTGGTTTTCTTTGAGAAGTTATGAGAAACTTTGTCATCAAGTTTATCAAGATGACTTCTTTGAGAAGTTAGTGAAGTAGCCTTCTTTACTTTGAGGTAGTTTTCTTGGGAAGTTAGTTAGAAAATCTCCTTAGACAAGTTAATTATTTACATCTCTTAAAAGAAGAAAAATTCTATATAGATATTTAAAAGAATCTTAAATTGACTAAATAAAACTCTTGTTACATAAAGATTGAAGACTAACTTTATTTACACAATCAATAATATTTTAGGCTTAATTGTAAAGTATAGACAAGAATTATAATCATTTGAAAATCTTAATAATAATAATAAAAAATTTTACAATAATATATTCTATTTTATTGAGATCTTAAATGATTGTCCTAATTAATTTTATCATTAGAAATGACCTAATTCTTTGGGATTTCATAGGGGACATATTAAAATCTAAACAATTTATATTGTCTCTAAGGTAAAGATTTAAAATATGGTAGGCACATCGTATATAGAAAAAGGTCTCACTTAGCTTAGGTTGACATAATGTTTTAAGTTCATCAATAGATGCAGTGTTTTCTGCCGTATTATTAAAATTGATTGAAAAAATATTTTTCGTTAATGAGTATTGACATAAAATAATATTTATTATACAAAAAATATTTTACATCATATGACGTTTGTTAAAAATCTTAAACACTATTAGTCTCTTCTATATTTACCATGCATCATCTATCCAGTGATATATAATTCCTATGTAAGAATCATCGTACCATGGATCAGTCCATTTATCTGCACAAATGGAAACTTGTATATCAAGAGAATTAAGTATAACAACCAATTCACTCTTACCAGTGTAATATAATTTCATAGTGGTTTATTACATTGTTTTCAAGTCATACCTTTGTGAGCTTGGATTCAAAACTTCATGTTCGTATTCTAAGCGATGAATGGAAGATGCATGACTCCATGTTAAGTGACATCTAGCTAAGTATTTTGTTAGGGCAATTTTTTCCCTCTTAGCAGAATACCGAAATAGGCTTGATAATTGCAACCCACTGGATTAGGATATTTGTTGCTGTAACTAATCTATGTTGAACTCCATTGGGTGTTTCGATCACATGTGCCTATTCAAGGTCTCATAGCCCTCCCCCTTCTTCCATGCATAACTTGACTGACAATAGTTGCAATATGTATGGGTACTTTCATCTTCCTCTACAATTTTATGAAAATTCTTAGTAAAAATATTTGATCTAATTAGTATAGGTGGCTTACCTATGGAGCTAGCTTTACTACGTATGTAGCCTGGTACTTTTTCTTCTGACATTTCCTAGACATTATCTTCCTCTTTTTCTCTTGCCTCCTCCTCGTTGCCCTATCGTAGCAGTGGTTCACTTTACCTATTGGGAGTCATGTGCTCAAATCTTGGGGGTGGTGTCATTAGGTCCTCTAAATGCTCGTTCTTGAAGTCATGAAGATCGTAATCCTCCACATAAAAAAATTGCTTAGGTTTATGTTGAATAGATTTTCCCTTGTCATTTTTTCCAAAACCCTCCTTTTTAGTAGAAGATGAACCATTGACGAAACTTGCTATTTTTTCAATTAGTATAAAAAGAAAATACTGATATGGAAAAATTATAACTTGATAATTTGGTTACTAGGAAAAAAATATATTCAATGGAAGACAATTAAATATAGGTTGCAAAAAAAGCTTAGATAACAGGAGTACTAGCAAGCTAAATAAATTGAAGAATCTGAAAGCACAAAAAGGAGCTAAGGCTAGAGTTGATAGATGAGAGCATAGAAAGGAAGTGAATGTATAAGAGAATGATTAGATTTTTTGTTTATGTGGAGAATTAAATGAATGCACATGCACAAATATATACAATCTTCTCGTAGATATTAAAATGTTTTTGAACGTTTGAAATTTTCTTTTACTTCACAATGTTTGAATTTAAATTTTTCATGCATAACGTTACCAAGGCTGCAAACCTACTACCTACAAATTTCTACACGCTTTCCATTTCATTTTGTTGAAGACTTTAGAAGTTAATCTCAAAAATTTTCACATGTGCATTTGTTAAAGGTTGCAATCATATTTTCTGTTTCCTCACACTTGCATTGAAAACAGTAACCTTATTAAGCCTTTGCAATCCTACTTTGCTTTTGTGTCATTGTCGTTTTTTTTTTTTTCCTTTTCCCATAGCAAGCTACCTTTGTCTTTTGCTTCTTTTAATTTTTAATTTCTTATTTGGGGAGGTTTGACTTGCTGGTTTGAACTGAGCTAAGTCAATAGGTTGTTAAATTGGTTAAACCACCAATTCACAACTCGTCACTTTGATTGGTTCAAATAGACTCCTATAGGGTGGTTCGAGCTAGGTCGGCAGTTTGACTTGGCCTATTCCCATGTCTTATTCCAACAACTGGGTAGTTGTTATCAAGTGTTGCTTTTGTGGGTTGTTCTCATGTGAACAAACAAGATGGACAAATGAAAATCTAGGATTTAAGGTGAGAGTGTCTTTCCTTTTGTGTGTGTATACATATGAAAACCTTTTAGTCTTCCCCATTGTGTCTTTTAGAAGAGAGCAAGTTTCTTTTGCATGTGTATTTTTGGTGATCCAGTGATGATGCACAAAATTATGCCTTATTACCAACTTAAAAGCCGTATTGACATGCATTTTACTAAACACTTTTAAGTAAAAAATCTAAGCAAAATGATTAAATGCACATAAATGAATTGATTGCATAAAAATTGTAAAAAAGGGGTCAAAATCAAGAGTAAAACAACTTAAATAGTGTATATGTTTTGTGAAGGTGATGAACAACGTTAAGATGGAGTTTGCACTACCCTAATGCCCTTGGAAGATGTGTTGAAACTAGGCATGCCTTTTGATGACCTGGTTGTGCCATTTAGATGGCATTGAGATGAAAAAAGATTAGAATCAAAATGCATACTATTTGTACAATTCTATTGTGTCATTTGAACAGTATGACCTTGATATGAATATTAAGGTTAGGAGTTACTTTTTCATTTCTATCTTGCTTTTCTCTTCATTTCCTTAAGTTAACTTCTTGCAATAGATTTATGCCATAGTAAATATTAGATTTAATATAGTTTTGGACTCTTTAGAGTGCTTGGCAACACAAAGCTTTCTTGTGGTTTCTAATACTAAGAGAGTTCTCAATTAAGGCATTTAAGCCTTTTACACACTCTCTCTCTCCACTTGCATAGTAGTTGAGGTATAGAGCCTTAATATTCTCTCTTTATCATGTTTATGTGTCTTACTTTAAATGTAAGAATTATCATGCAATTCTAATGCTTTTCTTCTATTCTCGTAAGATATTGATGGTGGTTGTAAATCCTATTCTAATCGGTAGCACTCCAAGAAAGAGAAGGAAAAAGAGGTACTAGAACTAGATTTTGAGGTGTAAACTCATTATTCCTTTATGTATAATAATTATTTCCTTGTTATACACATGATAAGTAAATTCTTAAATCTTCCTAAGCTTGAAAAAAAAAATTATAAAATATTTTTAGAAAATGAAAAAATTATATATATATATATATATATAATATGCATATTTTAAGAGCAATTATTAATAAAATATTATATACGACTTAGTGATAATTATAAAAGTTTTTATAATAGAGGTCATGGGTCTAATTTCTATAATAGTCATTTTGGTTTTTTTTAAAGTTGTATTTATTACTTTAATGCCATTCTCTTTTTACTTCTTCTTTTTTTTCTTCACAATAACTAATAGCAATAAATTCCATTTATTATAAAATTATAGTGAAATAAATAAATTATCTTAAATTACTATTTATTTATTAGTAGATATCATAAATGATAATTACATTAATACTATAAATATTTCAGCTTTATTATATAAACTATTAGTAAATAATAATAATCATATTGATCGATGTATTTTTCTTACAATTAGTATTATGAAAATGAGTGTGGATTCTTGAATGATTGATTACCTAATTAATCATATAAAATTGATAATTTTTATAGCATTTTCTAATGATAAACTTTTGTAGAGCCATTGTTCCAAAAAAAAAAAAAAATCAAAGGATACTTATATTTACATTATATTACTTTTTTAGCTTTACTCGTAATTTTTTATTTAAACATTTTTATGTTATATTTTTATTGATAAAAAATATTAAATACTAGAAAATATTGTGCCACTTGCAAAATCTTATATATATAAGTAATTTTAATTTCGATTTAAATATGGCAAATTTGGTTGCCTCACTTTCATGTTTCTGTGTTCACCCCTGTTAAATTATTATATTTTATTTTCCTTCCTTTTATAATTTCTCTAAAGAGATATGGAAAATCAATACTACTAAGTAACTTTACTATGTTGTGTAATCTTTATGCTAATTTGACACTCTCATTACTCTCTTGACTTGAGTTGTGATATTCTCCTCTTGCTCTTGAAAGACAATCATTGTAGTCTAAGTAGATACTTTGAAAAGTTGTCTTATTCTCCCAGCTTATATTGTTTTTGGAACAATCTTCTAAATTGGACCAAAAATTGTTCAATGAGACATCCCTATTTAGAAATTACTCTTGTATCCACAATATTCAAAGGAATCAACAAAGGGTGACTCTAAATGGTCTCTACAGGTAACATGAGTGAAGGAATAGCTGACTTGTAGGCTTTTCTAGTGTTGAAAGATGAAATAAATTGTAGACTTTCAAATAAGAATGTAGCTTAAGCTCATAGGTACATGATCTAACCTTTTTATACTACTAGAAAAGGCCCATAGTATCTCTTAGATGATGTTTGAGTTATATCTTGTGCTAGAGGGATTTGTTTGTTTGTAAGTGAACAAAATCCATATCTCATGACTTAAGCACAACATCAAATCAATGTTAGTCTACAAAAGGTTTTGTTTTAACTTGAACTCATGTTAAGTTATTAAGTATGTAGTTGTTATCATTGGTACTCAATTCAACATCCATCATTTATCTTTAAAGTACCCTAAATATTAGAAGGTATGGTTGGAGGCAACTAACTATGCACTACTTTGAATAGAAATAGAATGGTCTTTGCTCCTTTATGAAATGAAGTATTGCAAGCAAATCCCACCAAAAGAAAATTTAACCCATTGTAATAGACAATCTATGATAAAACTTCTTAGATTCTATTGGATGATTCATTTCAAAACTTTTGTCTATCCATCACTTTGAGGTTAATATACACTAATAATTCATAACTTAGTCCCACTAGGCTTGGATAATTCTTTTGAAAAGTTGATGAAAAAATGGCATCCTTGTTTAATGCAATTGTTCTAAGGTACTTGTAGAGTTTCACAACCATCTATAGAAATAGAGGAGCAACCTTAATGGTTATAAAGTGAGTATTTAATGATAGTATTTCTAAGTAGAGACTTGAGATTTTAATAAGCATGTATAATGAAATCCATGCTTATGTCTTCCCATATTCACTCTATAATAGGGGGTGGGGAAGCTAAAGGCTATTAAGTAGGGTACTTAAGTTGTTGACACACACAACGGTTCCTTATATATTCTTTCACATATATCCTCATAACATCACCATAAAACTTTAAAGCTAGATGCTAATAGGTTCTTTGAAAACCAAATTGACTAAAGCTAGGAGTATCATGAAATTCTAATAGAAGTTTAGGGATAAGAGTCAATTGAGGCACCAAGAAGAGCTTGTCTTAATACAACAAGAGGTCATTCTTCTAAGTTTATGTCCATTTCATATAAATGGAACTCTAGTAATATCTTCCTACTTTAATGTGTCAATGAAGTAAAAATAAGGCATTAGTTGAAACAAACACCATTGACATCTTCATTTTGCAACAATGCATTAGCAACCTAATTGTCTCTTCCTAACTTATAATGGTGTAGTCATAACCGAACAATTTACTTAAGTATTTCTATTGCTTAGAGGTCTATGCAATTTAGGTTAATACCTCTTTCAAACTTCTATCATTTATGTAAATGAGAAAGCTTGAACCCAATAGTTATTGGCACTAGTTATGCATTACTTTAAGTATAAAATGGAGTTCCTTGCTAAAAGCCGAAGCTTTTCTTAATGTACTAGAAGTTTCATGTTGAAGTAAGCAATGAATAATTGTCTTGTAATAAGACAACATTAGCTTAAATGCTAAATGCATGTTTCGATGTTGAATGTCTTTTTGAAATCTAGAAGGGCTAGGATAGGAGTATCTATTAATGCTTTCTTAAGTGTCTTAAATGTTGTTAAAGCCTAATCAAACTCATCTATCTATAAAAATTTTGTTATGAGGTTGCAATGGATGCATAGCCTTTACGCTAAGAGACCTAAGAATGCTTTCGATTGTATAACTATATTTACAATGGCTAGTTACATACATCTTGTTTTAGATGGCTCTAGACTTATCCCTTATATATAAATAATGTGTTATAAATATTATATTGTTTCTTTCCCCAAAGTAACATTTGCTCTCTTTTAAATAGAGCTTCTTCTCTAATAGAATTCAAAGTACACTAGATAAATGAGTCACATGTAATTCCATTGTCTAACTATAAAGTAATATCACATCAAAGAAAACCATGACAAATTTCCTTAGAAGAGGTTGGCAAGTTCAATCATAATAGACTAAAAGGTGGCAAGGGCATCATTAAGTCCAAATGGCATTGCAAGGAACTCATAATGATTCAGGTGTTCTAAAAGCTATATTTTCTATATGTTCTAAAAACATGCACATTTAATTACATACAGATCATAAGTTCAATTTTAAAATCTAAAGACACCCTTTAGCTCTTCTAACATTTCATTAGTAATGAAATGTCACGCTCTATGATTGGTTTAGCCATAATAGTTTCGTTGAACACAATAACTTACATTAAAAGCTAACAGCTTTAGTTTCTATCTTAGATTTGGTGTATGCAAGGTACATATGATAAACTAGTCTAAAGCATCTCCAGTTCAATAACTTATGGTTATATAGAAGAAAGCTTACACAATAAAGCATAGGTTTGCACTGAATTTATATATAAATCCCATAGAAAAATTCTTGAATTGTCTTTTTAACCTATACTAACAATTAGATTGGGTTGCCTAGCAGGCTCGTCTAATTCCAAAAGATCAAAAGATTTAAAAGTAAGGCTCTAACTTCTTTTATTTCTCACTTTAACCCCGTTATCTAGCATCTTGATGTTAGAGGATAGATGATAGGAATCAAAATCTTACAAGACCTATCATTAGGGCAAGAGCCAAAGGATTTCAAATCTTGGCGATGAGGGTCCTTTTTGAGGAAATCGACCCTAGAATTGTTTGTTTACTAACCTTTTTTCTATTAATCATGTATTGTATATTCCAATAGGCATACTTATTAGGCTTTACAAGGCTGTAGATAAACTCACTAAGACTCAGCTTGTGGGTTATCCATGGACTAACCTAAATTAAAGATGAGTTGGACCGACGATTTGATTTGAAGACCTGGCATGTTGAGGACTATTTTTATTTGTTTGTTATTTTCTTGGAACCATTTATGTTGTAAGTTTTTTGGACATTTTTATTTGGTTGTAATTTGTGTTTTAGGACCTGCCATCCTATAGTGGCATAGTTGTAAATTTTAGAGTGTTTTTACCCTAATAAGAGCAAGTATAAATATTAGCTAACTAGGGTTTTGGAGGGACATTATCTTTGAAATCAAATTATACATTTTTGTGGTCGTGAGAGACACCCTCTTACAAGCTTCTACTCTTATCAATTTCAAGTGTGGAATTGTGGCGAGTTAGCTTAAGAATCCTTGTGAGTTATATCAAGGTCATTTCTAAGTTACATCCAATTATATCTAGTGAGTAATATCTAGTTTGTGATTGGATTGGTTCTTATTGTTTTGTTTCACGCAATTAGGGTTCCTTATTCAATATTTGGTTTACGCCATTTTATAGTTGAAAATTAGAATCACTTATGTTGTTTATTAGATTGGTTTTGTCTAATTTAGTATACGCCATTTGGAGTTGTTTGTTCCCTATTTGCACACTATTTTGGAGTATTTTTCATCAACTTATCATGCCATATTTGTGGAGTTATCTAGTTGATTCACCAATTGGAATGTGTATATTGTGCTTTGGATTTTAGGCACATCATATTTGGTATCAGAGCAATTGTTCCATGCAAATTAGGGTCAGTTGGAAAATTTGGTCTTCATACCATTTTTGAGATTTGTGGACTTGTTTGATTGACATTGTGTAATTAGTCTTTCAATTTGGTTTTGTGTGCTGATACTTAGATTTAAGCATATCAATAGACAAGTTTAGGTGTTTCTACTTTGAACTTACATAAAAGTCTTTAGGGGTGTGAGTAACCATAGCTTAATAAGGGGATGGAGATAGAAGGGTATACAATAAGTAGTAATTAAGGTTGTAAAAAAATTACTAGATGTAATGCATGAACAAGCATATGCCATCGCATAAAGTTATTTGGTCCATTGTGAAATTGAAGAAATTACGCTTGCATCAATTTGGGTTGAAGAGTTTGAATTGGAGGTAATGACTCGAGACTAAACCTAAGTTTATACAATGGAGACCTAGCTCCTCCTAAAACCCCTTTAGACTATTTGCTACCACCTATAGACCCGTGGACTAGCCCTTAATTTTCGTTGCAACCTCCTCTCCTATCACTTGGTTTAGTTGAGGATAAGGGAAGACCGATTTACGCTATCTTATTGATGGTATTAGTATTTGGCTAGAGAAATCTAAGCATCCCCCAATAGGTTGCAATGTATGTTAGATTAAGATTTTAGTTTCACTTTTGTTTAGGTTTCTTTTAAGGGTGACAAACCAATTCATAGAGACTCTAGGTAAGCAAATTAATCATAGCAAAGCAACCAGACATGTTGCTCTATTACCATAACAGCACTACAATATCTAAGCACATAGCTAGTATGCGCATGAACTACTTACAACCACAAACAAGTATACACTTTAGCCTGTAAGTACTCTAATATAGTACTTCAAAATGTAGTAAAGTATTGATCCCACTTTCCTAAAGTTAGAAGTGCTCGATTGCCCTTCTAGCTTTGGTAGTCCTCATCGTTAAAGAAACCACCATATCATAATTTTATAGTTTAGTTTAGATAAAAGTTATTAATTTGACGTAATTTTATTAGTTTCTATTGTTATTAGATGTTTATGTTTTGTTTAGGGCTATATTACAATTAGTTATGGTGAAAAAATTACTTCATTATAGGTGTACTCTAGTAAGTGCCAGTAGCCTTTAGGTTACCTTCTTTAGAACCATCTTACCCTGCATTATCTTTTGCAAAACTCTTTGACACCAGTTAACTCCAGTAGAATCATATAACTTACCCTTTAAGTTTAACCTTTTAACTAAGTTTTGTAAACAACCTTCTTACTTACCCTTTGAGTCTAATCATTTAGCCAAGTTTTGAAGGATCAACCTTTTATGGAAGTTTCTACCAAGTGACTTTATTTCTATAGTGATCCATTCCAAACTGATATTTCACATTGAAAAACTTAAAAACCCTATTGAGAGATTTTATTAAGTGAATATAGTAGTACACTTTACATCAAAATTTTCAATTAAGCACCTACTATATATTCTTTCACTAAATTTATCACTACTATATATATTGTTCATTACAAATCATCTATATATATCAGTAACATACTCATTAAAGTAAAAAAGTTAAAATTATACTCTAATTTACTAAGAAAAGCTTATAAGCTCATTTATGCCCAAAGTTTCCAACTTAAGGAAATGAAAATTCAATAATTAATAAATGACTTGCTTTTGTAAAACTTTTGACATATTTGAAAACTAGATATAATAGGGTGTTTATGTAAAATTTCCAAATTAGAAACAACATCATTTGGTTGTCCAAAAGTTTAGTTGAAAATTCATTCAAAAACCCATTTTCTTAAGGACATACTATATCATGTTCAAATTTCAACAAAATAAAGTTACTACACTAAATAACACTAAAAATGACCTAGGAATAAAGTTTCTAGAATTAATTTCATTTTTTTAGTGTAATATTTTTAGATAAATTTTCAAAATTTAGATGAAATTGAACACCCACCAACACAATACTTTCTACTTACCAACCAATGATGAAAGCTTGTTAAAATACCTCTTCTAGTGGGGCTCCTCCAAGGTCTAGCAATGTTCTATAGTAGCTTCTCATTTGGCTCTCAATTTGCATACACTCAAATCTGCACTAACTTTTCTCAATCTTCCTTAATTTTCCTTAATTTCTCTAAAATAACTTTTGAGTTGCACCTAAATTCTTTAACTCTTAATTTGTTCGAAAGTTGAAATGAAATGTGGAATAGTGAATTTATAGGTGGCATAATCTTATGCTTAATCATCCTATCTATAATTCCTTCAATTGACACTCTTGCAGCCTTCGCTAATTCATTGTACTTGATCACTTGTTAATTATTCAGTCATTTAGGTATATTTTATATATATTATGAGGTTATGTTAATTTATTGGTATATATTTAGCATTTTGAATATATCTAGTGAGTATACATTATCTTTAAATAGTACTTCATTTCAAATTACTAACTTTATTATTTAAATAATTTATCTCTATATTCTCATTAAATTTTGAAATTTGGATTTTGAGTGCTCAACGTATAGGGAGTAATATCGATAAACCTAAATTTTTTTTCTTTTAGCAATATTAATAGTTTTTCAATCTACTTTAGAAGCCATGTTCACATGGTCACTTTAGCTTACTTTTATAATGCCAACATGCATTTCGAGTCAAAATGTTGAACTTTTACAAAAGCTTTAATTGTAAGTTTGTGAGACTTATAGGGAATAAGAAATTCATTCATAATTGTCACTTCATTCAAGGGGCTCTAGTTAGTGAGGAAATCTCAATATCTCATCCTTCTTCTTTACAAATAGAACAAGGGATGAAAATGGACTTGTACCGTGTTGGATTATTTGCTGATCAATCATGACTTTCACCTCTCAATCTTTGTTTTTCTGGAAATGTAGATATTTATAAGGTTCACAATGATGGTGAAGGTATAATTAGATAAACGAATGTGATGTTGCATGTGGCATAGTAGTGATGATAGTGAAGGTAGGTCAAACATGTGAGAAAATCTATTAGATACTTATATCTTGTTAATATTGTGGATAGTATTCTTACATATGTTAAAATGGCTTCATGAGCTAATAGTTGGAAATATAATTTGAATACATAAGTTCATAGCATTCTCTTAAATTGACGATAAATAATTTGAGTTAGACCCCCAATGTTTTTACCTCTCAAAGTCGCTTCAATTTCATTATGAACAAATTCTATAATTAAATAACTATAATAAATGGTTATTAGTCCCAAATTTTAAAGCCATTGTACCCTCAAAATAATTTTAGCTCCTTGAATTGGTAAGACATGGAATATGACCTTAAATTCCACTCTTAGACATGATATTAAACCAATAAGAAGGAGAAATGGGTAAATCCAAATTCTTTAACAATCTACTTTATAAGATATTGTGTGTACCACCTGAGTCAATTGGAACATGTAGTGGGTCACCATTGATTGTCCCTTAAAATCTAAGAGTGCAAGGCAATAAAGCTCTAGGCAACACATGATAGCCAATGACTAGGGTTCCATTAATATTTTTTTTCATGAGAAAATAATATACGAGAGTATCAACATTTGGAGTTAAATTTAAATAGAGGATCGGATTTTCAAGCAGTTTAAACAAAGGATTGATGTTATGTAAGTGGTTCAAATAAAGGATTGAACTTTTAAGTGGTTGAAATAAAAGATCAACGTTATAATAGGTGATTTAAATAAAGAATTAAAACTAGGAAAAAATTCGGTTTTCAATTCTCTATTTGAACCATTTATTATAACGTGGATCCTCTATTTTAACTACTTAAAAGTATTTGAACCATTGATCATAATGTTGATAATTTATTTTAACTATTTAAAATATCATAATGTTGATCATTTATTTTAATTATTTAAAACTTCAATCCTCTATTTGAACTTGATTTCAAACATTGATCACTTTGCATGTAATTTTCCTCTTTTCATTTATAGGGCGTTCCTTAGGTATGCCATTCTCCTTAATGTTATTATTTAATAGCAATAAAAAATTTCATGTAGATGTATTATTTGATATTTCTCACCAAAATTATAGCAAAGACCTTATTCTCTACATACTAACATTTCATAGCATGAAAGCCTCTTGATAGGAATTGATGGTTTTGTAGGTACATTTGAACTACAGCAAATAGTGGCAATATGAGTAGAGACATTTGAAGTAAAAGAATAAGGTATATGTGGTTTATAAATTAGTAATGGTTCTATATTATTAGCGAATGAAGAAATAGGAAAAGGAGAGCAAAAAGAAATGTATTGGTTTCAAAATTTTGCCCTACACATTTTAATAAATCAAATGGCTTGCATAAAAGAACTAGGTTTAGCTATTTGACTTCACTTATGGTAATGGATTTGAGGCCCAAAATAAAGCAACTCAAAGGCACTCTTTAGACAACCTCACAACACAATTTTAAAGAGTTTCAAATTGTAACTGATATACATCAACAAATTTAGTTTAAGTAAGCTTAAAGAGTATACCTTGCACATCTTCATATTTGGAGGGACTAAACTTGATTTCTAGGGTTCTAATGAAATTCTCTTGAGAACATAACTGATGGTTTCTATGCTCCACTAAAACCATTGAAATGCTACACCTTCCAAAGCAAAAGAACTTATAGTAGTTCCTTATTTATCAGGTATTTGATAGAAATCAAAGAGCTGCTCAACCTTTAAGGTTAACCCTAAAGGATTAATACCACACTTCAAAACTTCCAATTTAATGACTCATAGAGTATAATCAAATTTTTCTTGAAAAACGACTAAAAATGATCATTCAAGATATTTTTGAGATAAATGGTTAGTACTCCCAACAGGAATCTAATTCTCAAGCTTAATATTAGCCTTAGTTGATAATTTTGAGTGTTTAGTAGTGACTTTAGCAATAACCATAGTGGTTCCACCAAATGCACACTCTATTAGTCATCGTTGCTTCTTAATTTTTTCATCCATTCTACCCATCAAGTTCTAGTGGTCATCTCAATAGGAGCACTAAATGTTAACAACCCACTTCATAAACTTGACCCACTAACGTGAAACTATTTAGCCTCATTGTCTTAGTTCAATTGAAGCATTTGTTACTTAACCTTAGTATTTAAAATTTTTTCAAGTAGGGTATTTAATCAATCAACTAGTTGAAGCATATAGGTAGTTGCAAGCCTAAGAGATAGGCCATGCAATTATAGAGAGAAGCCTTTAAGAGGAGATAGAGCAACTTTATGTTGAGGTTAATCAAGTTAAGGCTACTACTAAATAGAATAAGGCGGCTATGGAGAAGGAGATCTTTGACAAGATCATGGCTAATGAGAAGTGGGCAGCCTTTCAAGACAAGAAGTTATCAAGACAACCAAGTTAGAAGTGCTAAGTGTACATTTGGTGTATAACCTAAGTTGCTTAGCCTTTTGTGATGACGTAGAGGTTGTGGCTCTTGAGTTAGCTATTGGAGAAGGAGCTATTAGGGATGCCAAACTTGAGAAGGAGGCGTTGCTTAGCGATTAAGGGTAGGGTGTGATTAAAGAGGCTCTTGCTAAAGAGTAGGGCTAAGCCTTTTGTAGAGTAGGGCCAAGCTGTTGCTGAGCAAGGCTAAAACTAGGTGTTGAAGATCTTCCTCCCCCTCTACTAAGTTTTGATCCACTTACTGATCTCCACTTTCTATTAGGCCAACTCCTATCAATAGGCCATTGCGTCTAATGTGGATGATGTCTTTCAATGCTTTATGGAGGTTAACTTAGATCATTAGGAAGTCTTTATATTTTTCTTTTTTTGTTATGTTGGGGATGCTAGCTCGAGGAAATGTACTATGAAATTTCTCCCAATTAATGAAAATTTTTCTTCTAAGTGTTTGTTGTCTTTGTATTCCTCCCTTTGCTTATGTGTCATTCTTTCCTCTATTTCCCACTCTTTTACTTTATGTTCTTTATGGTATCTAGACGTTTGGACTTAGGTCCTCTGAACAAGACACTAATGTAGTTAGAGGGTGTTACTCCTCCAATGTGACTTACAGGGGTCAAGTACTTAGACTTTTGGCTGGTCAAAGAGTATGGGCTTTGGGGTACTTGGATGTCTGGACCTAAGTCCCATTGATGAGCATCTAGTGTAGTCAAAGGGTGTCGCTCCTCTAACATGACTTAAAGAGGTTGGGTGCTTAAACTTGAGGGTGGTTAAGGAGCATAGGGTTTGATCACTTTTGTAGAAGTGTCAACTTCAAAAAATTTAGAAGTCCGTTTGCCAAAACATTAGTGTAGACTTAGAGGTCTATTTACCAAAGTGCAGGCATGAACTTGGTTACATCAAGAGAGTTAAGGAACCGATGTAGCATAAAGTTCTTCTAGCCGGTGTGCTAAAGTGGACTTGATATACTTTGATTGTTAAGAGTTTGTTTACCTTAGATGAAGGCTGAGACTTAAGCAAAAACTCACAATATAATGTAGTATATACTTATAATGTAAAAGGAATAAAATTTTCATTATAAGTGAGTACATACATTAGCTCAATTTATACTTAGTCAAAATATGTCCTATATCTTACAAATTAGGTTTTTTGGTTGGGTGATCATGTGTCAAGTCTTCTTATTGTAGTAAGGGCTGCTTGGTGTTGCTATTCGAGCTTAAGTTGTATTTTTAGATGTCTTTGATCTTGTTAATGTTGGCTTACGGTTTGACTTAATTTACTACCTAGTTTAAGCTTTGAATTTTGTTGTTAGGGAGTTCTAGCTTGGTTGGGAAGATTGCCTCTAAGTCAAGCTTTGGCCCGAAGGGGACTTTTTCGATGCTACCTTAACTTCACTTAAGCTAGCCTTTACTTACTTAAGTCTTAGTGAAGATGTTAGTTTAATTGTAGTTATTGTTCTTGTGAACCAACCTGAGATTACCAAGTAGGGGGTCTTTGCTTGTACTTAAGACCATGATGAGGTAATAGAAGATCTCTTATTCGCTAAGTGATTATTAATTTAAGGTGGCATGATTAGGGAAATGCTAATTGCATATCGAAGGTTCATGGGGTCGAATCCGCTTGGAATTTTCATTAATAGCCACTTCCTAAGATCTGCCATTTGATAGAGGTCTTGCTTTTGTCTTAGTAGTTGTACAAGCACAATGGAAACAAGTAAGACTACTCATTACCATATCCTTTACAATGAGTTAAGGCGTACTCATTACCATGTCCTTTATGATGAGGGCAAGGCCTTCTCATTTTCATGTCTTATTTAAGGACGTTGAGGCTTGCTCATTACCATATTCTTTATACTGAGAACAACTTCATAGCTGGAGAAGATAACCTTTGCACACTTCCCCCTCCCCTTGAGTTGATGATACCATTT
This sequence comes from Laguncularia racemosa, assembly GCA_037954665.1. Taxonomy (NCBI): domain Eukaryota; kingdom Viridiplantae; phylum Streptophyta; class Magnoliopsida; order Myrtales; family Combretaceae; genus Laguncularia; species Laguncularia racemosa. The sequence goes on along the minus strand of JBBMOL010000014.1, from coordinate 5,304,343 downwards.
GGGACTCTATTCTAGAGAGTGCTGTTGTTATCTTCTTCAGCTTGGCCTTACTTAGCTCGTCTCCTTTAAGTTGGCCATTTTATGAAGTTGTTCAGGTCAGCAATGTATTCCTTTAGGTATTCTCATTGAGTGAGGTCCTTGAGGGCATTTTTGAGCTAAAAACAATCTTTTGTATTGTGACCCTAGTCCTTATAGAAGTCACAAGATTTACTAGAGCCCCTCCTACTTAAGCTACCCTTGAGGAGTGTTGGCTTTAGCAAGACACCTCTATTGTGGACTTCAATAAAGATGTCCCCCATTAGTTGATTCAATAAGGTGTAGGTGGCGATGCTTGAGATGGTACATTACTGATCTCTAATGCCATTATCCAATGATAACCTTTACCCATTTTTTAGGCCAAGTTGGTCCTTAATGGAGCCTCTTTCCTTGTCCCTCCTTTTTTCCAACTTGTGTTAGCCAGTATCCTTGCGAATTAGGATGAAGTCCTCCTACTATATGTACTTCTTGGCCTTCACTTGGAATTCTTCAAATTTTGTTGGTTTGCTCTTCTCCAATGACTTAAAGAAGTTGCTGCCTAGTTAGACACCTTAGATTACAGCATTAAGAGTAATGCCTTTATTGACATTATGGATCTCTAGCATAGCCACATTAAATCAAGTAAGGTAATCCTTTATTGGCTCATCATAGCTTTACTTGATGAGGTTTAGGGTTGGCAAATCTTTAACTAGGAGCTTGCTTAATTGAAAGTATTGCTAAATTGGTTTGCTAGCTCATTGAAGGAGTTGATGGACTTGTTGAGGAGGTACCATGTTTGAGTAACCTTATGTAAGGTACTTGGAAATACTTTGTAGGTGACTGCATCATTGAGGCTATGCAAATTCATCATAGCACAAAAGTGGCATAAGTGGTTATTCGGCCCACTATACCCTCATATGTGTCAAGTTGAGAGTAACTTGACATGAGGTGGTAAGAGATCATCTTATATCACCTGTGTGAAAGGAATTTTGTTTACGGAGGACCTTGCCAAGGGATCCCCACACTTGTTCTCCTTGAGGTTAGATAGCCACTTTATATATTCATTGATTTGGTTAATGTCTATGTCGTTAACCTAATGATGAGATCTTTTGTGAGCAACTGATAGCTTAGGCCTATTGTTCCAAGATGTAGCGCCATTGTGGTTATGAGATGTAGCTAGTAATATTCACATTGGCAATAAGTTCCCATGTGATGCTATTGGTAGCAATTGCATAGTAGGAGTTTAGTTGCAGTTCTTTGCTGATCAAACTTACTGATTTACTAGTGGTATGTTTGGTGGTAGTGCATTGTTTTGCCTATTTTTTCAGGTGTATGTTGACATGTCCTCTAACTTAGGCATGTTGTTGAGCTACTTAAGTTCCCCCACTCATGTTTACGGTTTCATGTTGTCATTCCTTATTGTTTCATCCTATGTAGCTAGTGTTTTGCATGGGTTTTCCAAGTCAAGGAAATGTTAGGCATTGATTTAGTTAGTGCTTAGGTTTTGTGACATCATGCCTTGGATAGTTTGGTCTGCAATTGGTGCGTAGACGGTTTCTTTGTTAGTGTTGGATTTTGTTTTAGGTACCACTTGTGTTTTTGTTGTGAGTGAGATCACGAAGACAGTACCAAATGTTGTTGCTGGAAATTTTCTTAGGTGTAAATACCTATAAAGGAGCACGTGTAAGCTTTAAAGGGATGATAGGTGTGGTTCTAGCGTGACCACTCAGATGTCTAAGTGAACACAACGAGTATTGTGAAAACAATAAGTCAAAGATAGAAGAGGGCTTAAGATTTCGAACTCTAATCTAAGTGGTGTCAACCCCTATTTATAGGTGTTGAGGGTAAGACAACTTAGTGGTGGTGTTAAGGAGTGGTAGGTAGGTCTGTCTTATGTTTCACATTTTTGCTATTTCCCCATGCAAGCTATGCCTTTCTTAGAACCTTTTATCTATTAGGTAGGTTTAACTAATCTGAGCACTTACTTGGTTTAAGTTGCATACATCAACTTGAACCAATTTTTAACTCTTAGACTGGGACCTAAGCATCTAGACTTTGGTCTTTAGAGCTTAGCTATGAGCCAGGTTAGGTTGGATTGCGTTTAGGGGGCCCAAATCCAAAATGCACTATCAACATATAGTTTTTCTTGGTAAGTAATAGTTGAAAACACTAGTAGTGGCTAGTTTTGGTGTTGGTGGTTAATAAAGAATGACAAAGATGATTTCTTCTTTTTAAAAATGAATTTTTTTTTCTTTTTTTCTTTTTTTTTGAGGACATTATCTATGATTATTAATCACTACCACCTTCACCTTCCACCAATCATATACCATCGAGGAGTTGACTAATAATTGTAACGCATCGCTATGATATTATATGCTATTCTAAAGTTTCCATGTTACAAATATATTGAAAATTTTTTGAACATGTTGTCCGTAGAGCAAACTACACCCTTAAAACTGTACCTTTTTATCATTTAGGGTGACCTTTACAAACATGCTTTGATGAATAGACTACCTTTTACCTTCGAAATGTGTAGACTTAAAATACCGTTGCAACACATATACATATGGAGCCTCTATTTTGGGATGACAATAGCTCCTGGTTTTTGCTTTTCTATGGGGCCTAACATCATCTCCCCATTCCTTGGAATCAAAGAAAAACTACCCTCGTTCGATGAGGAAAGATGGTTAGTGTAAACTTCACTGCCTTCCCCTACTTCCTTCCCATTAATTTAACAACAGGTGTAATGCACGGGACCCCTAAATATAGTGTGTGCAGTAAGTTGATTAGTGATTTATAGAAAGAAGCGGATTGGTTAAAGTCTTAACATTGCTCAGACGTCCGAGCTGCTGTTTGGTCGACCGAGTTAAAGTTGGTATTGGTCGAGTTTGTCGACCGAAGTTTGTGTGCTAATCCTGTTCAGTTTACTCCTTTATAATCTGGAGTGTGGTTTGATCCTTGCACTCATCCGGGACGTATAGATGCACTTATATGAGGGACCTTGTGTGTAACACAGTTGCGTGGAGTACTGCAGTATCCTTGTAACACTCGAGAGTTATATTCATCTTGTACCTCTTTCTCCATCGAGGGTTTTCCACATAAAGTCGTGTTTGTCTCTTTTCTCTTTTCCTATTCTCTTTTGCTGCCTCTCACAACCCATCATTCTTGACAACAATCTACTTTCATCATGGCCTTTTCCTGGAGGAAAAAAAAAAAAGGAAAAAGGGATTTATTCATTTTGATAAATCACTTTGATGGATAAGTATTAGCCATATGCAAATGAAATTAACACTCTGCAAGCAGTTATGCAAGAGTCTTACCCCTTGTACTCCTGCAATATAAGAAAGAATTTTATAGATAAATAACTAGAACATCATTTCCATTAACTACTACAACATGCAAAGAATAGACATTTAAGCAGGTTGACATGTACTGATAATAAGAAAGGAAGAATCCTCCAATCTCCCTCTCAGGCCTCCAATTTTTTGACTCTGGATACCTAAGGCGAGTCAAGGAATGGGAAGCCTTTGAGGGAGATTGGAGGTTAAACCTTTGTGTTGTGCTCCATTCCTATATTTCTTTTTTTGCTTGAAGTTTGTTTTGGAGAAAAAACAGCACAACTTGCGAAGTTTATATAGAGAAGAGCCGCCATAGGCATAATGAAACCACAGGGAATCAAACTAGGATACATTATCTTCACCTTTAATTTTATCATCGTTCATCGCATTCCAATTGTCTGCAAGAATCTCAATAAGGCCATGTAAATATGCAGATATGGAATTCTTGATCCATGGAAAAAGAGTTCTGGATAAAAGTTTCCAGTGTCAACTACTAGGAAAATTCTTTTGGCTTCTCAGGGAAAATAGGATAACATTCGAGTATTGGCATGGACTCCTCACTTATTGCACTGGCCAGGATAATGTTCGCTTTGAGAGATTTGATTCTTGAATTGATATTTCCTGGAAAACTAATTGAATATGGTTAAAGGAAATTGTCAAATAATGATGGAATATTATCTTGAATTTATAAGAGTTGACTTTTGGTAACAAAGGCAGAGGGTTTGCTAGCTTTCCAGGGAAGGTTAGGCTCCAAATCTATCTTCAACAGTATGCTAAATTATTGAGTGTCAAGATTGAGTTGCATCTGTAATTTCAGACATAAACTTGGTGATACCTAATAGCTGAAAAAATTATCCAGTTTTAACGTATTTTGTAAATTTCTAGTATATGCACAATTACGCTAGTACAGTGGATATCTAATATAGATTAACTGCAGTAATAAGGACTAGCATTCATGGCAATGAGTTGATTAGTGGAGTAACTGCAGCTGTGGTTTAAGTTTTTTGCAATATTGATTAGAGTTGACTTAGCAGTGCACTCGATTATCAATGGTAATCAAGTGGATTCCCTGTCTGCCTTCTGGATCTCATTCACAGAGATAGTACATCCCCCCTTCCACAGTAACAAGATTGGTTACAAAATGGTTTCAGAGCCTTATTCTTCCATCAGTAGCAGGGAATTGCATTTTCAACTATGCAGCATGTTTTTTGAAAAGGAATAGATGCTTTACACATCTCCCATAGCAATGATTCTGGGAAAAAGTTTCTTTGTAGCTGTGAGTTTTAGCCATATAATCAAAATTCTTCAGATATTAAAGCTCTAAGAGATATAATTAGAATTGCCTGCTTAATTCCAGGGTCATGACTACCACACCTAGATTTAAACTAGATGCAGTTGTAGATTTACAAATGGAAAATATCAACACTACCTCTCTTTTGTGAGCTACGTATTGTTCATTGCTTACAATGACTAACAAAGGGAAATAAGGGGATCTAGGTAAAACTTAGCTTCATTAAGTTTGAGTGGACCAATGGAAACATTATTGCGCTTCAATAAATTCAAAAGAACAGTCCATTGCATGATTCTACTAAATTGACCTGTTGCTTAGAAAGCTGCCCGGATCATAAGTCAAAGATAGAACAGAACAAAAGGAAAATGGCTAAGAAAATGCAAAAGGAACAAAAAGTAGTTGCATAAGTCATTTGTCCTAAACTAGAGTTGATTTACCAGTCCGAATGCAAATTATGCAGGCTATTTTCCGCACTATGTTGTCCTATCCCAATAATATTAGTATCATAGGCCCTTGTCCCATTTCTTGAGCTCCCCTCGGGGTCCACTCCAAGGAAATCAACAGTCATTTTTTCAACTCCTCCCGTATACATGTCTCCGCCAAGATAGTTAGCAGCACTTCCATCACCAGAATGTGCAAAAAGGGCAGTCTCAGGTAATCCAGGGTTGGAAACATTATGACCTGGTCTTGGAATCTCCAACTCCATTCCCTTATCACGTGAAACTGGTTCCATGTTGCTACCAACAGCTAAGCACCCATCTGTCCCAGATGAATTCATAGACCCCATGGGGTATCCCGAGCAACCTCTTAGAAGTATTGGAGCAATAGTATCATCACTGATTGTCGCACCCATTTCTGCAGCTTTCTGTAGCAAGGCTGTTGCAGATGTGTAAGCTGAGCCAAGAGTCATTGCAGGATTAGTTGATCCAGTTAATGAGCTAATATAGCCTCTAGAAGTTCTTGGATTAGAAGGGTCTAAATTGCAGGATAACACGAGCCCTCCTGAGTTCAAGGATAAAGGCCTAAGCGGATTGTCAGTCTTGTTGTTATTTGCCAAAGCCATGATTGAGTTCGTGTTTGAAGCAGAATCAGCACTAGGCAGAGAGAAAAATTCCTGCGCTTGGTTTTGTAAAATTCCTCCAGAGGCAGCTATGTTCTGGTTCATTTTGTTGTTCTCTTCTGTCAGTGCATCACAAAAGGCTCTGTGTGTCACAAAGCTGTCCTTCCTGTAGAAAGGATTGATAAAAAGAAAGTATATGAGCCATTGATGCCCTTTTGAGATAACAATAAGTTCCAAAGCGCTTTATATGCTACTACTAATACTAAACGTATCTGTTTTACATTTATGATCATTATGATTTGGATCGGATGGGAACCTGTAAAATGCCCTTGCACCAGATGTTACCATATTTCATTCAATTATAACACAATTCAGCGGACTTTTAGAAGCCAAATTATGGAGTTCTACCTTGAGAAGATTGTACCACAATCGCATCGGTATTCTCTTGTTCCGCATATCTTTGTGTGGGCTTTCCAGTCAGATTGGACAGCATAACGTTTGGAGCACTTGTCACATTTCCATTTCTTTTCTCCATGCTTTCTGCAGAAATGCTTCTTTATGCCAGTTAGGTCACCTAAAGCGCGACTAGGATCATGATGCACGCAAGTAGGCTCAGGGCATATATATACTCTCTTCTTCGACTGTGTACTCGGTCTTTGTTTCAGCTTCCAGGGCAAGTTGTGCCCTCTCCTATGGAGCTGAAGGTTTTGATCCCTCTGAAATCCTTTATGACAAACTTCACAGATGTACCTGTTTGTTGCCATTAGTGTTCTAGGAGACAGTGCCACAACTTCGGCATCTGGGTCTGGAACAAAAAAAACCAAAAAGAAAAAATTTATTCTTCACTACTTCAACTTACTGATCTCAGAATTTTCGACTGAAAAATCCCATGCAAGAAAGCTAGTTTGAAAATTTTAGCTATTATTTAGTAAAATTTTGTTAATCGTTTTTTTGAGTTATCCTGTCATTCGGAAAGTAAACTTCAGATATGTGCCTACTGCATCTTACTAATCTAAGATTATATAGTCATCTACATGCATTGCAACCTTGAATTGGTCTTTTGATTTTTTGCTATTAGCTATTGTAAATTTTGTACCAGCTAGTCATATGTGCCAAACTCTTAACTCGGTCTTGATTTGTGATGTCGAAACCAAGTTCAAGATAACTTACTAGTCACAAAAAATACTTGCCTGGATTCCCTGGAAGATTTCTCTTCTTCTTTGATGCAGAGGGAGCTGGACCTGAGCCATCACCGCCATTTTCATTGGCATTAGGACTTCCACTCGAGGACATTGAAATATTAGTCCCCTGAAACTGTTCGTCCTCATCGAAATCCCGAAAATAGTTTGACATTTTTGTAAAAAGCTTGAATTGTTTTCCCATATTGGAATGTGGAAAGCTGATGATTTATATGCATAGGGTATAATAAAAATCCAGGATGCAGACAAAAAGAAGAAGAAATCCATTACCAAATTCTATCAAGGACTGGTCCAGCAAACAATATTATAATGTAATGCAGTTTAATGAAGTGTTAGTTTAATCATACTGTAGAAACTTGGGGTCTGCTTGTCCTGTTTGCTAGGACAAACAGGAGTCAGCTCATTTTTCACATCTACGATGAAATTGACAACTGCCCTTATTAAAGACAAAAAAAAGTTTAACCTACTTACTGGGTCTCATGGTGTCCTATAGAAAATATCTTCAAGTTACAACTGTCTAAAGTTATTATTATGACTTAGTATACTGATAATAATACTCTTCGGCTATGTTGAGCTACAAACAAAATTGGAAAGAAAAAAAAAAGAAGCATATTATTTGATTTGATTTATTTTATTTTTTCATAAGATATGAGTGATTTAAAGACTTTTTATTTGACACGTGTATGCATGATGTGCCATTTTTGATCAAATATTCATGATTACTTAGGGAAGCATTTACAAAAGGACAAAATGCAAGTCAATAAATTACAAAAGCATGCATGATTTTATTATAATTTACCTAAAACAATGAAATAGAATTTTGTTAGGACCAGTTGACCCTGGACTGCATTCCAATTCCCAAGTGATTCTGTTTCTGTCGTCACATCACATCTTAAGAAGAAGAGAAAGGCCGGTACATCCCAAATCGGATATTACAGCCTTTCATATTAATTACTGTTGCTAATGTACTACTAGATAGTCTTACGACACCTTGATGTATTAGGTTTTGAATAAATGAAAAAGGATTGCCGTTTGCGTTTAGGCATGATATTACTGTCGATGATAGGGGACAATGGCAAAACTTACAGAGAAGAGCATGACAATCGAGAGATCCGTACAAAGAGACAAGAAGTGGCCTTCTATTTAATAGTTTAATATGATCTATGCATACCTGCTTTCGAAACTACACATTAGATACCCATTAAAGGTTGGCATCTATGTGTTTGTTGTGCATTGGTGTCATTTAGTATTAATGTTTGAACAAGTAATCCCTTCTTTTATTCTTATTCTAGACTGGATTAATATACAAGATCCTCTTCCTTATCATGATAAAACTTTGTAACATCATCCCACCTCAAGGCAAGGAGCAAGCGCTAGATGGCTCTTGACTCTAACCAACAAAAGATTTTACGGGTAAATGTAAAAACATACACACACACAAATATATATGAGATTAAATAAATGTTTTGTGTAATGTAAATTGAAGATATACGATACAACATCTATTGTACATAGAGAATAAACATTACAATATGTAATATGTATATACTGGATGCAAGTTGGTCTATAAATGCAAATAGAGGATTTATTTATAATAGAGCTAATGCAATTATAATAGAAAATTAACAACATCCTTGATATGGATTCATATCATAAGTAAAATTTATACTCAATTTGCACCATCTAAAATTATACATTTTGAAATTTGAAGAAAATATATATACTCTCTATTGTAATTATCCCACATACAAGTGTCGAGAACCTATTTATATATTTAAATTAAATTTATTAATAGATGCATATTTAAGGTTTATCAGTTTTTTCTTTTATCCCCTATAAATAATATAGTTTTGGACACTTATAATTAGAATATTTGTCAAAACATGCCATCTTAAATTTTGGAATTTGATTGAAAAAGGCCATGTGAAAATAGAAAATAAAGACAAAGAAAATGGTGTGGAATAAGATTTTAAAGCTATGTAAGTAAATGAACAAATTATGAAATCTCATTACATAGTTTAAATAATAATAATAGTAAAGATTATAATAGAACTTGCAATGTTCTAGTGCTAAAAAATGTGTAATGTGCTAGCAACAACATATGAAGGAAATAATGAAGTAAGAGAGACAAAGATTAGTATCTTTTTTTAAAAGTTTGATAATTTCAAAATGAAACCAAATGAAACTGATGCAAACTCCAAGAATGAATCTTAATACCCAACACCATCGAGTGGGGTTTAAATCCCAAGAAAACTAAAATAAGGAAATAAAACATGACTTGTTGACTGTGAATCAAGAGTCAAAGCTATGGAAAATTAAAACCTTACGAATTGATTTTATGAATCAAGAACTAGAAGTATGGAACTTTGAATGCTACAAGGAAAAAATCTATTAACAAGTTCACAAGTACTTGAAAGAATAAAAGAAATAAAATACTAATAATCATCTAATAAATTACAAGTTTATACTTATTTATTGGTTGAAACTAAACTCTAACTAGTGCTAATTAAGAGAAAATAATTGTTAAGGAAAATAAATAAATAAAATATGGAAAAGACTAAATAAATCAATTGCTAGATGGTGCTGGGTAAAAAAACTCAGTAACTTCAATTTCAATTAAAATTGAAAACTAGGCCAACTTAAGCTCATGAAATTCCTTATCATCTCACAAAATTCCCTAAAACTCTAAGCTCTCATGTGAATCACTAATGGAACCTAAGTGGGTTTATTTCATTCTATCAGAGAAAACAAGATTAATTGAAGAACTATCTTAAGCTTAGGAGGTTGAAATTAGAAAAGCAAGATTAGTTGAGTGAGTATTTGGCTAAATTAATGAGTCAAGCTTGGGATTAATACATATTTGATGAACATATAACTCCAATTGATATTTAATCAAGGAATTGAAGTCAAGTGGTGATGATCAAGTGCTTGAGGAGGAAATCTAGTCCTAGCTGTGACAAATCATTGGGTATAGGTAAGCAAATTTAATTCAATCTTTGATTTAGAGTTTAGAATTTAGATGTGTTGTTTAGGATCTCTTAACAATTTAGATTACCAATTTAGGTGTTTAATTGTGGTGGAAGTATTAAAGTGGCATGGGCATCCATTGGATTAGAGATGAGTTCAATTTCAAAATTTGAAGTTGGATTTGATACATGTTGTATAACTTTTAGTGATCTATAGATTTAGTATAGTCATTAGGTGTTAATTTTTTTATTTCAAGGTTTGATTTGAGTTTTGGAAGAAGAAATGGGTTTTTAAGAAATGTTGAGAGTGTTAACAAGTGATTTGGAGAAGTTTTAGTTAAGGTAAGTATTTAATTTTAATTTAATTGATATAAGAAAGATGATCTAATGTTTAATTTGGTGTTTTAAATGATGAATTGATGATATGAGGTTATAATGATGGTATGATGGGTGTTTGGTGTGAATTGGTGTTTAATTCATGAGATTCATGGTAATCGATGTTTATAAGTGTTAATTAGTGATATGGAATTAGTAATTAGTGATAAATTGAAAATTGGAAGTGTTTAGGTGAAGTTCTTATTGTTTTCATGGGTTTCAATGTGTTCATGGTTATGTTCTTGGTGATTTCTTATATTTTAATTTATTATGAATGATGAATGTTAGTTTAAGGCATAAATGTAGTAATCAGAAATGAGTTTGATGAATCAAAGTTATTAATTGATGGAGATTACAAGGTTGTTGTGATAGTGGATATGTTAATGGGTTTTTGGAATTTAATTAAGTTGTCTTGTGTGATTTGATCATTAGAACTGGTAAAAATTAGTCTATGATATTAATTTAGTGAAAGAAAGCAAGTTTGGATTAAAATTAGATATGTTTTGGACATTCAAAAATGCATGTCATGGCCATGGAGTAGAATGGGTGATTTCCATGTTTAATTTGTGATTATGCTTGAGTTTAAATAGTGATTGAATGATTGGAAAGGTTGGGATTGATCTGGAGCTGGTTTGATTTAGTTAGAATTTGAAACGGTTAAGTTTAGCATTGATTTAGTATTGTTTAGCTTATGGAAGTTTTTTGAAAAAATTGAACATATTCTTAATGTTTAATTGAAGTTTGAAGGATGAATTTATGATAATTCAATTGTTGGAAATATTATTCAAGTTGTTTTGGTTATAATATGCTTTGATATATTATGGAAAGTGTTATGAAAATGGAAGTTGTTTATGCATATTAATTTTCTGGATTTGTATTTGATTGTCTATCTCATATTCAACTAATCATCACAAATATTCAACTTGTTCTTGAGCAAAAAAATGTAAGCTTAATCCATTTTCATTATCTTAAATAATTAAAAATGTGTGTGTGTGTGTGTGTGTGTTTTTATGAGATTTGAGATAATGATTAATTCAAATGCATTTAAGTCTCTTGATTTGATTTCAATAAACAAAATTCTCTAATCACAAACACGTTTTCCCAAAATCGAATCAAAGTTCTATCAAGAATGAATTTAATGTTCATGATGGCAATTACAAGCATTAGAATCTGTTTGTGGTTACTTAGTAGTAACTTATGTATCTAATTGTAATTAGTGGTAAGTAAGTATAATTGAACTTAAACTTAATAATAATTAAATATTTGGGGCTAAAGGTATGATATGTGTTTTTACTTTTGGATTTGGGTAATTTAGTGCCTAAAATTTTATTCTTTAAAAATTTAGTGCTTGTACTTTAAAATAATATACAACGTAGTATCTTTGTTAGATAATAAATTTCTAAAAAATAAAATTTCAAACACAAAGTCTCCTAAGTCTAAAAGTTTAGGCACTTTGTGTAAATTTTCCTCAAAAGTTTGTGATATGTTTCTAAGTATAATGATAATTAAATAAATACCCAGAAGAAATTGGTTTGGTCTCACATGAGACCAACCTGTCCAAAACTGGTTCATAACAGATTGACTTGGTTCATCTTAATCAGTTCACATAAAATTGATTTCTAAATTAGTTTGAATTGATCAAATTAATAAAATACTTTAATCAATTAGATAAAGGCCAAATTGCCAAAATTGAACTAAATTCAAAAGTAATTCTCATTTAGTTCAATCTTATCATTAATCAGTTTACAATCCATTAAATCAATTTAATTAATTAAGAATAGTAATGGGACTTTATAAAATGAATTATAATTATAATTATAATTGGATTAATAATTAGACTAAAATAGTAGGCTGATTTAATAATACTAAATAGATCTACTAGTTTAATGAGTTACACTTATTACAATAATAAGTTAAAGCCCATTGGGCCTAAATGGAATTAAATACTTAATTAATATAAATTTAAGTTTAATTCAATTAACTCATTATACATTAATACTAATCAAATGATAATTTGTGTTTTTAATTGCATATGAATTATTAATAGAGTTGGAGGATCAACTAATCGAAATTCACCTATTGGTAATGACTTGCAAGTACAAGAGTTTATGTGTCATATGCTAATTTTAGGAGATTATAATTAACTAATTGACTTAAATGTATTTGGGTGCCGTTTGTGTGTGGTTACCAATTCCAGAGCATAACAACCTTAAATGGTGGGTATAGTAGTTAATCGGAGTGGACTCACATGAAGCAGTCATGAAAGTGGACTATAAATTTTTCTTTAGAGCATGCAATGGTGGAAATTAATTAAAGTAAAAAATTATCATGAAACTAGTAAGCTCTCATTAATATAAAAAAAAAATTGAAAATCTTTAGAAAAAGAGAATACTTTTCTCATAGCAAATGTGGGTTTCATGATAATCTTTAACTTGATCAATTTTCTAATGAAAAGCCCTCAGATGTACCATATCATCGTTAAGAAATATAAAGAAGAAAGAAAAAAAAAAAAGAAGAAAAATAATAGTTTTTGCACTTAGTTTTTCATCCTATAAATTATCAATCTTGTAAATAGTTAGATTTTCATCCTTCACCACTTTAGTAATAAAGTCTATCAACCTATTGAATTGTCACATCCCAATAGAGTTTTTCCCCATAAGTTGTTACTATATAAGTTGTCACCTCCTAAACTATAACCCTTTTAATAAATTAGGATTACCACCTTTAGAAGTCACCCCAATAAAGTAATTTGATATTCTCAATATTGAATTTTAGTGTTCATGTCACCTTTGTAATAATAATTTAGTTAGTTAACCTTAGTCACCTTTTTGTTTATAGCCTAACCTTTTTGTCTTACTAAAGTTTTTCTCAATAAAAATAAAATAAATAATAAAATTTTTTATAAAAATAAAAATAAGAGTTTTTGTTTTTTTTTTAAAAAAAAAAAAGAAAAAACCACAAAAATTAAAAATCAGAAAATGATAAAAGAGGATTTTGCTAACATACAAGAATCTATACAAAAGCTTTATGATATTGCTTAATGCAGTTTAACCCATCTGTAAAGCTCACAATCATTTACTCTAAAGCCAAGATGTCTTAAGATAACAACTTGGAATAGAGAATTGCCTCCTTGGAACAAACTATGCTTGAAATGGTCGAATAGATGCAAATCCTTACCTCTACCATTGACCTTCTCAATGCTCAAGTGAATCAAACTAAAGCCTAGCAAGAGAAAAGAAGAGCAACCAAATGTCCAAAACTACAAGAAGACAAATATGAGCGTAGCTTTGAGACTTTAAGAAAAGAACTGAAACAAATATAAGAAGATATGGAGATGAAGTTTATGTAGGAGATTGATGAGAAGATTAGAGCTTTTTAGGGGAGTGATGAGTTGGAACAAATGGCCTTAATCAACCTACCTACTCATGGAGATGATAAGTTTCCTGAGAATTTTAAGACCCTAAAATTTGATAAGTATGATAAAATAGGATGCCCAAGCTCCACCTTAAGCTTTATGTTCGCAAGATGGCCCATTTTACTAGATATGGGCAACTAATGATTCAAATATTCTATGATAGCCTCATTGCCCTAACACTAACTTGGTATGCCCAATTGGACTTGAATGAGATTAATACTTGAGACAAACTAGCTCAAGCATTTTTCAACCAACACAAATTCAACATGGAAGTAGCCTCATCTATATGGGATTTGAAATACATGAGGAAGAGTAGCAGTGAGATCTTTAAAGAATATGCTCAAATAAATAGAGGCATGGTGACTAGGGTGCATCCCCCTTTATTAAAGAAAGACCAAACTTCTGCACTCATCCACATGTTAGAGGAACCATATTTCAACCATCTATTGGGAGATGCCATTAAAATAGGAAGATTGATGAGGAAGGAGCCAGTTGAACTAGGGTAGGGTGATGAAGGGAAAGAAGCTATCATGAGTATAATGAGCTCTAGTAAGAAGTCTAGCCAAAACAAATAAGGTCCAAAGATATCAAGAAGGCAGCTAACTTAGATTCCAATGCCAATAACTCATATTCTCCATCAATTCTAAGAAGTGGGAATGTTAGGTTTTGAGTTACTTCTATTGAGTCATAAGCCATGAGATGTCAACTTAAGCCCAAAGTGTGATTACCATTTAGGCCCAATGGGTCATTCTATAAAACATTGTTGGAAATTGAAGCATAAGGCTCAAGACTTGATTGATGCTAGGCTTATTCAAATAAATGGGTCTAATGTCAAAGTTAACATTAGTCCGCTTCCAAATGGGCCATGTGTCAACACAATAACCACTGTAGAACATAAGAGAAAGAGCTCGTTGATAGGTGCAAGCATTAGCAAGAAAAGGGGTTATTGGAAGTAAAAATAGAGAATTCTTTCTAAAGTAGACTTTAATTTGGGAGTTTGTAATGGTGAATGCAAGTTATTTAAATAATGTACTTCTTTTGTTTACTCCTTGAGTTGTTTAAGCTTAACTCAATAGGGGCATGTTTTTAAGGCTTGGTTCTTCATCAATGAAGTCTTATTGTGGAATTTAATCCTATTGGTATAGGGTAAATGATAGTATATGAGACTTTATTTTGTTTTATTTTATTTTTTATTTTTTATGCTAAGGGAATAGGAACTCATTATTTAAAAAGTTTAGGATGAAAAGAGGCAAACCATGAACCCAAACACTAACCTTAAACATATGTGAGAGTTTAGCGACATCATAGTAAGGATCGAGACTCGTTCCTTAAAGAAGGTTTGTCTTGAACTTAATACAATGGTCAAAGTGATGTTAGGAATTCATTTTTGCTCCAAACACATTTACCCCTTATTAACACATTTGAGCCTTTTGGAGGAGCATTTTCTAAGTTAACCATGTCATGAGCCAACCCACACTAAGGCAATTAAGAGGTTAGGGACATCAATTTGGAGAAAAAAAAAAAAAAAAGAGATGAAACTAGCTTATACTTGCCTTAATCGCATCAATTTAGGAGTAATCATTGTCATAGATATTTTATTTCCATTAAAATGAAAGAGAGTCTCCCTTTGAAAAGTCATATGCATCTTATGCACATCTTTCACACACATCATACATTGAATTGAAATTTGTAGGGGAGAAATTATCTCAATTCCTTCAAAAGCTTGCTAAAAAAATTAAAAAAAAAAGTGTGAAAAAGAAAAAAAGTTAGGGAATAAAGAAAGACTTGAGAAATAAAAAAAGATCTAAATTGTCAATAGAATAGGCTATAGCACAAGACTCATGGTATTGATCCCATTCACAGCACCACTCATGAAACTCTCCTGATGACTTCTAGTTGGCTATTAGTTTAGAGGTGGCAAGTTATGCTAAACATCAACTTTATATTGAGTCTCTACCATAGAGTCTTCTAAAAGAAGCCAGTGAACTTAGTGTCCTAATCCAAGATAATGTTATGGAGAACTCCGTGTAAGTGCACAACCTCCTACATAAAGAGGTTAGTAATAGTTGTGCATTCTCAGTCTTGTGGTAAAGATGAAATAGGCCATCTTGCTGAACTAATCTATGACCACCATAATAGAATCATGTCTCTAAGCTATTTTGGGTAGCCCTAGGATAATATATATGTAGCGGTTGGTCCATGGCTAATCTAAGATAGGTAGAGGCACCGATTCCCTATAGGGTTCATTATTCCCTTTAGTTGTCTTGCATACAACACATATGTTTAATACTTAGTGAACGTCTTTCATTGACCCTGGCCAAAAGAAGTGCTCCTTCAATAGTTGTCCTCATTTCCCTAAAATGCCCTACCAATCCTCCAGCATAGGCCTCTTTGACGCATAACTCCCTCATTGGGCTAGTCAGTACACACAGTTGGCCCCTTTTAAACAAATATCCCTTATCAATATAGAACCCATTAACTACTATTCTTGATCTACACTTAACCACAATGGGCTCAAATCCTACTTATATTGTTCAATTAATAATCTAAAACCTAGCTTCTTTGCTTACATCATAGGGATCAGTACATGTCTCCTAGATAAGGTGTTAGCCATAATGTTGGTACTTCTTTTCTTGTATTTGATCACAAATATGAAGGTTTCCAAGAACTTGACCCACTTGGCCTATAATCATGGTTAATATAGATCTTGTGAGGTAGGAGGTAATGTTACCATATAGGGAGTGCTCACATTAGAGAGTAGAACTCCTTGTCATATGTTGAGTAATTCAACATGGCACCACTAAGCTTCCTACTGAATTAAGCAATATGTCATCACTCTTGCATAAGCATAACTCCTACCCTAAGTCTTAGTGCGTTACATTGTAACTCAAACACCTTCTCAAAGTTCGGTAAGGTAAGTACTGGAGTAGTAATCAACTTCTCCTTAAACGCTTTAAAGCTCTTCTATGCTGACTTAGTCCACCTAAAATCCTCACCTTTCTTAATTAGCTTAATCAATGGGGTTTTTATAGTGCTAAAGCTATGAATAAATTTCCTATAAAAGGAAGCAAGCTCATGAAAAGCTTCCAATCCTAGTGATGCTTTATGGGATTAGCCAACTAACTATCACCTTTATCTTTTCTTCATCCATCCTAACTTCATCTTTGGATACTATAAATGTTGAGAATATCACCTTGAGTTGATAGAATATACACTTCTTTAGGTTACCATATAACTTCTTAGCTTTCAGTAGCTCAAATACCAATCTTAAATGGGTGACATGATTGGGCATGTCCTTATTGTAGACTAGAATGTCGTCGAAGTAGACCACTATGCATTTACCCAATAAATCTCACACTATATGATTTGTGAGCCTCATAAAGGTGTCTGATGCATTAGTTAGCCCAAAAGGCATAACAATCCATTTTAATAGGCCATGATGTGTCTTGAAGGTTATCTTCTATCTATCTCCTAGTCTCATACAAATCTAGTGGTAACCACTATTCAAGTTAACCGTGGAGAATATCTAAACTCTATGCAATTCATCTAGCTTACTGTTGAGCCTTGGAATGGGATTTCAATATTTGATGGTAATCCAATTAATGGCTCAACTATCATTACATAATCTCTATGAACCATCCTTTTTAGGCATTAATAAGGCAAGCATAGCACAAGGGCTCATGCTCTTTTGTACATACCCCTTTTTAGTTAACCCATCCACTTGACATTTCAGTTCTTTAGCTTCCTTGAGGTTCATGCGATAAGCAAATTGGTTTGGTATGGAGGCTCTAAGCTACAAATCAATGTTATGCTCAATCCTCTATAAGGTTGGTAAACCACTTGGTAACTCCTTAGGAAAAAAATATGAGAATTCCTACAACAGACCTTCACCTCTTAGGGCAATGTATCTAGGTTGGTAGCTTCCAACAACTACTTGATCAAGAGTAAGTACATAAGCTTGTTTGAGCTCATAGACTATCTCAGCTTTTTCCTTCCCATGAATAAGGTCATCCTTTAAGTTTAAGAGATCTGGTTCCAAGCTTCTTGTACCTTTCTAGGCATCATAGGTTGCAAAACCACCTTATTGCCATCGATTTAGAATGCATAAGTATTGTGATACCCATTATATAGTACACAATGGTCAAACATCCAAGGTCAATTAAGTAGTATATGTGAGATCCACATAGGTAGCAAGGTGCAAATGGATCTCATGTTGGTATCTATCCCTAATTGTGATAGGCACTTTTACTTGTTGAGTAACATGTAGGGCCCCTTTCTCATGTAACCAATGCAATCTAGGGTTGGGGATGTTTAATGGTTAGTAGCTTCAGTTGTTAGCTAGCCATTTTGGTGAGCTCACTATAGGACATGACGAGGGACTTCTTTTGAGCTCTACTTAGTTGCACCTAAGTGTCCTTCACTTGGCTTGGGGTCATGGATTGTAGCATAACCTTCTTTCCTTCTTTCAAAAAAGCATATGTATTCTTATATCCATCATAGATGATCCATCGATTGAACTACCATGGGCATCTTAGAAGTATATGTGAGGTACACATGGGAAGCATATTGCAGAGGACCTCGTCTTAGTACTTATCCCCAATGGATATCATTACTCGAACTTGTTGTGTGACGTGAAGGGATCCCTTCTCATCAAGTTAATTTAGTTTGTAAGGTCTTGGATGTTTTAAAGTTAGTAGCTTCAACTGTTTAATCATGGATGTAATAGCCATGTAGGTGCAACTTTCCCCATTGATGATTAGTGTATGCAAATGGCCTTTAACCTTACATGCAATATGAAAAAGGTTCTCTCACTGCTCGTAGCAACCTCAAGTGAGACACTCAATGCTATCCTTAGTACAATGTTCAAGAACTATCCTTGCATAATATATATAACATCATCTTCATCCTTAAGAACCCTCTTAGTACATTCCACTCCAATCTCATTTTCATAAGCATTATCAACTTCTAACATAGGCATCTCACCTTTTAAGATCATTACTCTGCAATTTGGAATTAAGCAATAACATGTCAAAATCCTAAACACTTGAAACACTTTATTTGGCTTATCTTCCTTCCTAAGCTCTATTTTCCATCTTCTTGTGGCATTTCCCTTCATTTCATAGTCCTCCCTTTTTAGTTCAGGCCTTCCCTCTTCCCGCTTTGATAATCCCTCTAGTTAGTCATCACCTCAACTTGGCTAATCTCATATTGATTTGTAGGAATCTATGGTGGTTGGGTCGATGCCACAGCTTAACCACTAGTGCCTCAATTTAAGTTGTTGCACCTTTGATGCTCTACTGGTTATGCTAGCCATATGGCATCATCTAGTGTGTTTATAAAATGAAAATTAACCACATTTGCTTTCTCATAATTTAACCTAACTACAAATCGTGCTATAGTTATGTCCTTAGGCTCTTCTACCTCACATTGAATTATTAGCATTTGAAAATTTTGTACCCAGTCATCAACACACATCCCTACTTGCCTTAAGGTTTGCTACTTCTTGAAGGCCTCCTACACATAATATTTAGGGACAAAACTTCTCCTTAGAATCCTCTTCATTTATGTCTATGACCTAATCTTGTGCTCTCCAACCCATCTCCCAGTGGCCAACAAGTTCTTCTACCATAGTATGGCGTACCTAGAAAACTCTAGGGTAACTAGTCTCACTTTTATAACCTCCTTATACTCGTGACACTTAAACAACTTGTTGACCTTATCTTCCTAGTTCAAGTAATCATTCCCATTCCTAGTTCCCATGAAAGAAGGGATTTGCATCTCCACATTATCTTATCCATTGGAGGCTTGTGTGTCTTGTATAATATACTCTTCTTTGAAATTGTCCCCAACTCCTTCGTTAAACTTGTCTTCAACTTCTATTGGCCTTCTTACACCTTGGTCTCTTCTTAATCCACTACCATTTCACTCATTTTGTGGTCAAGCTACCTATTCTTCACCATTTTTAGCTCACTTAACTCCTACTTCGACTTGAGCAAGTTGGTTATCTACCAAGTGCTACATAGAAACTGCAAGGTTAGCAACTACAATCATCAACCCTTAGATTTGTTTGTTAGTAATCCTCATATTCTAATTTACATGCCTTCCTTGTCCATGTGGATCACTCTAAAAAATCAACAATACCTCCTTGAACACTAGGATTCAACATTCTCAATCTTCACAATAGTGATTGCTACTCGATTTCAATGACTCATTAATAAGAATAACACCATAATGATTGTAGCTACACTTCCCTTGTTGGAACTTACGCTTTGATACCAATAGAAGATGATATGCCTAAGAGCTAAGTATTCACTGAGGTGCCAGTTAAGTAGCTAACTACAAAATGGGTCCTTTAGATATGGAAGAAAACTATAAGAAAAATGAAGGGGGTTTAGCTATGTGTGAATGGTTTGTGTGGATATAATGCACCACACAAGTTAAAACACATCTATATCCAAACTTGATGTGACTCACAAGCTGTGATAGGGTATTCGCCACAATTCTTGCTAAAGGAGTGATAAGAGAAATATTTGAGAGTAATAACTTACAAATAAAAAGAGTAAGTTTGTATTCTATATCTAATTATGCAACATAAATGAAATGGAACTATTTATAGTAAGCCCCTGGGGTTATAATATTGAAAGGGGAAAATTCAAATATGTATATACAAAAATGCCATGTCTAGAATAATATAAGGGGGTAAAACACAAAGAGACCAAATATATATATATATATATTCCTAAGAATGCATGTAGATGTCGAGTGTTAGTGATACGTGTCAAATAGGCACTAGCTACATTATTGGCAAAAAGGACAACATCATGTTAGATGGGTAAGGCTTTCATTTGAACTAGCAAGGGATGCGCTTGAGGTGAACAACTTGGATGATGTTCTGTCAGCTTTAAGATTGGCCGATGGGTAACAGGGTAGGTCAATTTAAGTTATCTAAGGTCGGTGGTCTAGCGATGACTTCTTTTGTGTTGCTTAGGTTAGACAGTGTCTCTATGCCTTAAGCTTTAAGAAGGAAGAGGATAGAGAGTGAGAGATTAGGGTAAGCTAAAAAGTAGGAGGCCCCACAATCTTGGGAGAACAATAGCTTGTCTTCTTTAAGATGCCTTATTAAAATCTTTCATGCTATGTTTTACAATCCCTAAGCATAGGATTTGGTGATGGGCTTAATATATTAATTCCCATCACCTTTGGTTTTGTGACTCACATCAAATCATAAGCTTCTCAAACTCCTTAAAATATCCTTCTACATTAAGTCCTCCCTACTTTGAGGTTTAAAGCCTTATGTACAGATCTTGTTTGTAATACTCAGAGAATAAAATGTGTATGCATCATGCGTTTTATCTCATCCCATGTTTCTACATCTCCTTCTCCTCTCTTTTTCCTCTAATTCTTTAGGTTCTTCCACAACAAAGCAGCATGCCCTTCAAACTCTAGAGAGGCTAACCTTACCTTTGTTTCTTCATCATAATTATGGTAATAAAAAAATCTTTTCAACTTTATACTTCCAATCAAAATATACTTATGAAAATTCTCACCCCTTAAAAGGTGGAATTTTTATCTTAATTTTCTCTACTCCTCATGTTTGACGGTTCTCTCTATTGTTCACCTCCACCTCAAAGTTGTCTCTATCACTTTTTTCAGGATATAAAACCACTTTCTTGCTTTGGTCATGTGCTCCTCCTCTCTGTGCTTCAACTTAACATCCATAATCATAATAGACCTTGTTAAATCTCATAAGGTATTGGCATTTGTAACATCCATAGTATCCTCTACCCTTTTGTAGCATTTATCATCTCCATATACATTATTTTCTAACATCCTCATGCCAACAACCACTCTCATACTTTCCTTCATCATAAACCCTTATTTTGATACCAAATGATAATGTGCCTAAGTTCGCAAATTAGACTTAAACACAATCAATTCACTTGAGGAGTTCTCCAAAGAAATAAAGCTTAGGATAGAATCATCACTAAGTAGTAGGAACTACAAAACAAATTATTTGATCTAGAGAGAATTTAGCTATTAAACCTGCAATTGTTAGTGTCTTGTTTATGGTTTTTTTATGTAATATTTGGAAACAATGAAAGAACTAAGATATGGGTAACTCCTCCAATGGATACAACAGACTAAGGGAGGATCGAACTATACATAATCTCCCTGATATAATGCATAAATAAAGTGTATGGTTTGCTTTCCACAATCTAGAGAGACTAATAAGAGTGGTATATTAAATGAGAAGAACTCACATAATATGAAACATGAATAATTCCATTCAATGTAATTCTTCTTCATATGGTTACATATGAATATTTATATTAGAGTAGTTACTACTAAGGAAAATAATTGTAAAGGAAAGTAAATATGTCTTAAATAAGAAATAAAATTGTTGTTATATCCATCTAAATTAACTCCCTTGGATTCTTAGATGTAATAAAGGTAACTTCCATAACTGTCCAGAGAAATATTCTTTATTCAAACTGGAACTTTAGTGCCTTCTTCAACCTTCATGCCTAAAAAATGTCAATCTTTAGGTTATCTCAATAGAAGTTTAGAATCATAACTACCTTTGTTGGAAACTAGATCAAAACCACATACTTCCTTCTCATCAAAATTAATCTTTCCTCCTTCTTTCCAAAGTAACAAGTTTCTTCCTAGAGTAATATTATGGACTAAATACCCATCATAATAAGTTTGCTCTTCACTCAACATAATTCCTTACAACACTCTTTTCCACAAAGTGGTTTAAACCCTTCGTCCATGCCTAAGCCATAGGTCCTCTTGGTGTCAAAATCCATTTTGAAGCTTAATTCCCATCATCTATGTAATGCACCAACTACATTTCAAAGGTATATGATGGCTATTTTTTCATATATTGTTGAAAAATTTATTGAAATCTTTATTTTGGAACTTCTTTTGATGCATGTCTAAAAAAATTATCATCTATACTTAAGAAATGTAAGGATACAATTTTGACTCTTAATTGGGAAAAATACCATTTTATGGTGAGAGAGGGAATGGTTGTAGGCCACAAAGTATATGTGAGAGGTATTGAAGTTGATAGGGCAAAAGTTGAGATCATTAAGAAGTTGTGACTACCTACTTCAATAAAAGGAGTCAGAAGCTTCTTATGACATGCTAACTTCTACAAGAAATTAATCAGGAACTTCTCTAAACCTCTTCGTACTTCATTGTTGAAAGATGCTCTTTTTGTTTTTAATAGTGAATGTTCGCAAGCATTTAATATTTTGAAAAAGAAGCTCATCTTTGCACCTATGATAATTGCACTAGATCAAGAGCTTCCTTTTGAGATCATATGTGATGCTAATGACTTTACTATAGGAACTGTGTTGTGGCAAAGGCAAGGTAAGTTCTTTTAGGTTATATACTACACTAGTAGAACCATAAACAAGGGTCAAAAGAATTATGTCACAGCAGAAAAAGAACTTTTAGGTATCGTATATTCTTGTGAAAAGTTCCAACCTTATTTAATTGGTTTTAAAGTTATAGTGTATACTAATTAAGTTGCCCTTAAATCTTTCCTCGCTAAAATGAATGCTAAACTTGGGTTAATTTGTTGGATTCTACTATTATAAGAATTTCATATTGAAGTTAAGGATAGAAAAGGTACCAAAAAGTTGGTGATAAATCATTTATCCTATTTAGAACTTTATTATATAAAGCCACCAATTAACAAAGTGTTCCCTAATGAACAATTGCATGTAGTAGACATCCAATGATTACTTTAGTATGCTAATATTGTAAATTATTTGGTTAGCAAAACATTTCCTTATGGTTTGACTTATTAACAAGAGAAAAAAAAATTGCATGATGTTAAATTTTATTTTTGGGATGAGTCATGTCTATTTAAATGTTATGCTAACCAAATAATTCAACGATGTGTGCTTGAATCTAAGTAGTCTAGTATTTTACAAATTATCTTTCTAAAGAAGTAAGAGGTCAATTTGGGGTTTGCTGATAAGCCATTTCAAGCTAAGGGCCCAACCCAACTCAAGCTCATATCTAGCTCTACATAGGGGGCTTAGCCATGTGCTTCAACAGTAGCCCAATCATTCTCTCCCCTGGCTTTTAGACTTGATTAATTATAGATAAGACTTGTTGTAGACCATTATTCTTGTTATTGTCTACTTCCCCACTACTTAGACATTCTGGACTTACAACCAAAGGCATACCTCACATTTTCCACATCTAACCACCCATCGGCATCCTCTATAAATACATATAATGTCTATGGGTAAAGGGATTGAAACCTTGAAACTATCTTGCTTCTTTACACTAATTTCCTTTCCGTTATTTTCATTTTGACTTGAGCGTCAAAGTAGCAACATGGGACGGCTCTTGACACCTTTTATCTCATTGCTTCTTTTGGTTCTATAGGTTTATACACCATTCTTGAATCTTCCAAACAACATGAAAGAACTACATTGAAAATTTTATCTTGTGTATTTTTATTAGCCTAGTTTATTTAGTGATTGCAAAAAAAATATATATTATGTCTTATACTCAAAGCTAGTGAACTAGAAATATATCTAGGAGATATAATTAAGAAAAAATATATTTTGGTTATTAAACTTTTTTATGTGTAGGGAATCGACTTTATGGGTCCTTTTTCCTCATCTTTTTCAAATAAAGCATAGAAATCCTGAGTGATCATTTGTTTGTTGCTTTAGGCAAAACCAATTACCTGGGTATAATGGGTGGTGTATAAATGGCCCAGGTGTATTCATTGTTGCTTGCTAATTTGCGATTACTAATGATTATAACTTCACGTTCCTAAGTTACACAAAACAACCTAAATTAAGTCAATCTTTTTAGATTTGCTTTACCTTATAGCCTTGCTTCCAATTGTAATTGCCACTATAGCACATGTGTGGCCCAGCCCATAAGGGCCATGCAAACTTTAAGTGAGAGTTTTTACCTGGCAAAAAGTTTTATTATATAACTTCCACCTCATATTGTTCCCCAATAAGTTGAGGTCTTGATAGTCTAGACCATTTGTTACAATTAATACTTTTCCCTATAGCACTAGTGAATTAAAGATAGAAGATAATCGCACTTCCAAAGTAAATGGTCATTTTCTTGTGAAGATGAAAGACCACCATTGACTTAGAAACATTGCTTCAAGAAGTGAAAAGTCAAGATAACAACTATAAACTAAGCACTTTGTGGAATGCAACTCACACATTTTTTTTTTGTAATTTTTTATTTAAAAAAAAAGAAAAAGAAAAAATGAAAAAAAAAAAACCTTTAGTTTCTTTATTTGCATTTCCTTTTGCTTTTTCCATTTTTTTTTTTGGGCTTAATATTAACTATTCAATGACATGTGAATAAGGAAAAGTCCAAGAGGAAGAGACATCAACCCAACATCCCATGAGAGTATTCTTCCTTTTACTCTTTCTTTTTAATTCCCTAAATATTGAGGACAATGTTTGTTTCAAAGTGAGGGATGGTTAATAAGTGGCATGTTGCTAGGTATGATGGAAATTGTATGATTTAAGTAATTGGTAATTTTTTTTATCTTTTTGCATCAACATACGACTTTGTACTATATTATTTCAATTTCACAAAAGAATTTGCTTGATTTTTTATGAACTTTTACCACTTTGCTTGAGTAAAATAATGAAATTTTTTAATTGCAAAGTTTCATACTTTCTAAACTTAAGGTTTAAGCTTTGGGTTGAGACAATGTTGTTTATAAAAAAAAGATTAATCTTGTACAATTTGTAGATTCACTTTATCATATGCTCATTTCTAGAAAACTTTTGAAAGGCATGATTCTTATACCTATGATCAAATGAAGTTTTTTTTTTTTTTTAGTCATCTTCTTAAAAATAAAGCTGGAGACAACAAATATATATATATATAAACAAAATTCCATTAATGGCAATGAGAATATCGTCCAGTATGTATCTAAACACTAGAACCAATGTCAACTAAATTATTCAACAATTAAGAAATCTGCTACATAGTTTAAGCTACCTAAGAATCGCTGGAGTTGGGTTTTATCCAGAATCCTATCAGGGAACTTAGAAGCAAATTCTATAGATCTCTTAATTTGTGAAATTGTTCAATTGTGAATATCGAATCCTAAGAATATATATATGAATAAAATTGCCAAAAACTACTCCAATGACTAGAGTCTTTAACTCAAGTTATGAGTATCTTTGAGCCCTAGCCTCAATTTTTTTTTTTTTTTTTTAACCTTCCTAAAGCATTCAAGTAATAAAATTCACTTAGCCAATAAGGTTGTGGCAAGGCACCAAATTTAAAATAATAATAATAATAATAATAATTAAAAGTCTAGCAATAGACCTCATTAACTTGAGTAATTATGTTTACGGGTGTCCCTCATGGAATAATGCCTACCATCCTAGGTGATGAGCTAGGAAATATCAACCTAAAATTCACTATATCAGTTAAGAAAAAAATTCGAGAAAATTAGACTTAAAAAAAAAAAGAGTATAAATAATAATAATAATAATGCCTTCTTGATAAGAAAGATAATTGAGATTAAATAGATGAAATATGTACAAGTAATTGAGTTTGATTGTTTGATGAAATAAAACAAGAAGTGTATATGTTTTGGTTCAAATTTATTAAAGTGTATATACTTTTCTTGAGTAAATTAATATTGAACTCAATTTAAGGATAATAAATTTTTGTTTATTTTTAACGGTTATCACTCTTGATCACAATAAAATAAAAGTCGTTTATAGTAAAAAGTGACTATATTATCCAATTACTTTTGAATGGCTGAACTATAAAATTCCCATGGAAAAAAGAAGAGCGATCATACAATTATGCATGTATGGATGGACTAAATGAATAAACACGACAACTCCATAGAGATTGAGAATGGATGTTGGTAGACACTAGACGAACAAGAAGAGAATGTCGAAGCCATGGAGAGAAACAATTCATATGGAGGATTTAATTCTTTATTTTTTTTTCTTTTTCACTTCTTACACTTTACAAATTAGAAACTTGGTTCTTTAATAGTTTTTTATATTTGGAATTAATTATTTTTTTATTAAACTTATATTATTCATTTTTTTTAGACAAGTTTTGATTTCTAGACTCAATAATGAATTATTTTGTGGTATGTTTCCATTTGTGTGTGTTTTTAATTCAATCATGTGCTAAATATTTTGTGTGGGAGATTTATAAAACCTAATTACTATTTTATTATTATCACTTTATTTTTTTTTATTGTTATAATTTATTTATTTTTTGCCAACTATAGGCCTGATTGACTCATTTGTTTTTTGTTTGTTTAGCTTGGCATATGTTTTGTGTTCATTTGAATAATTACATATATTAAATGCAAATCAAATACATATAAGATATAGATCAAAGATAGACATAAAACAAATAGTTCAAATAGGCCCTATATATTACACAACTGAGGAGGAAAGGAGGATTTAAACCTATTCCATATTTAAAGAATGACAATATTCATGCCAACTAGACTACAAGAATTTGTACAAAACATAAGAAAAAGCAATAAATAGTATTTGAGTAATGGATGCTCATGCCATATAACAAGAGATAGATCTTCTCTTACAATCACCTTGAAGTGGGTGGGGGGTTTAATACAAATGTAAAATTAAAAGTTTCTTCTTTTTTTTTTATGATCTTAAAGTATAATTTACTTAACAATAGTTAATTATGTGAAGTGAGATAGAAAATAACATTTATTGCATCAATATAAATTATTGAGAACATCAAAAATAATCAAAATTGGATATGAAAGGAAACATTTATAGCATTAATTTTAATAAATTTTTGAATTACAATGAGACTTGTCCATTGACTCAAGATTGTGATGGTGGGTTAAGGTTTAGAAGATTACAACTTGTTAGTATGGATGCAATTTTAGAACTATCTAAGAAGGACTTTTGTTAATGGATTATCTAAAATTTCTTTTTAAAAGATAAAATTTACTAAGTATGTCAATTGGGATGGTAAGTAAAATATTTCTAAAACACCAAACTGCCCCAATTATTGATATTAAATGCGGATGTATTTAGACCAACTGAAATTGTTAATTAAGGTGGTAAAATATATATACTATTGTCGTCATCGATTATACTAATACACCTGAATTTTCGTTTTCGCAAACAAGGAGATATCAAACAATATGTTTTTCAAATCTTGTGGAAAAGTTGAAGAAAAGGGTGTTACAATTGCCTCAAAGGAGTTTGAAACTTATGAAAAGTGTGATTCTTTTTAATAGAAAATAATATGGAATAGACCTATCAAGAACTCAGAACTCAATAATAAAATGGAATAGCCAAAAGTAAAATAGAATTTTGATTGAGATAGTTGATACCATTTTATGCAAAAGTAACTAAAATGCATTTAGCGCGAAGCCTTCGTTATTGTTTATTATGTTGTAAACTTAATTTTCATAAAGCCAACTCTTGGGGTCCTTAGGAAAACCCAATACTTCATCTTTAGCGGTTCACTCTAATAGAGCATACATAGAATGATTAAAAAGAGAACTCAATCCATATTCCACTTATGTATTCCTCGAATGATATTGAGGAGTCCCTTTCGAGAATTTCAACTCTTTTTAAATGATACATTTCATATAAAAACGAAAAAAATCTTCAATACTCATATAAGACTAACTTATTGTTATAATACATAATATATAATAATAGAAAATTTCTAAGTTTCTTCCGTATTTTTGGTGAGATCACTTTAGGGAAATTACTCTAACTTTTAATCTCATTATTAATTTATATATTAATGATAAAGATTTAACCATGATTAATGATAGAGATTTAATATATATAATTAAACATTAAGATTAAGGACTGAATCAATTATATTAAAATAGTAAATAGGACCATAAAAGATTCCGTAATAATAGCATTCGCACCATGTTTTATAATAATTTTTGAATATACGTTATGAAAAATATCAATTGTGATAATTTTTTGAGTAAACTTGTTATCTTTTATATTGTATATGTTTTATAACAAAATCAGCACTAAAGGTGAGATTTTTTTACTAAAGATCTAAATAAGAACTCAACTCCAAAATAAACAAACTCTCCCAGCATCCCTACGGATTATGGTGGTTTTTGATTATCGAATTTCATGACAAATTTACATGACATAAAAGGTCTCTTTTTTGTGATGCTATCTACAAAAAAGAGAAGAAAAAAAACCCCAAGAAAATAATGGAAAAAAGAAAAAAAAAGGGGGAAGAAAACACATTGTACTTCTCGAAATAGGCCAGCCTTTCAACGGCCCAAAATAAGCCCAAGCAGCTCCAAGCCTTACCCCCCCAAAATCTGAACCACAAATCTTAAAACCCATTGATCACATGACTGAGTGATCAAATTAAAAATAATAAGCTGAGGATGAACATGAACCCATATCCAAACCATCCACGACCGAATCCGAAACCCGAGTCATCTGACTCATCTCATTTGGGTCAAAGCCCAAGTGAGGCCCATTAATAGTCGAGCCCATTTCATGTTCTTGAAACCCAAGCAGGCCCATATCATTCCACATACCATAACCCGTATCCGCATACCCGGGAACATAGCAGCTTGACAGGTCGGGAGGCAATGGTGGAAGCTCAGTCTCATCACCAGCCGGGTAAGACCCGCAATTAAAGTTAGCTACGTCGGTCATGGGAGCGGAAGATGCACCCGTGACGGTGCCGTCGAGCCATCCGGAACCAAAATGGCTACCACCATGATCACTATAGGTGGCTTGAGAATAAGGAAGATGATGATTGTTGCTGTTGCCAATAAGAGTAGGAGTGTTGTTGGGATGGTAGTTGTGATTACTTTCTTGTGGAGATATGATGAGTGATGACATGTCGAGTTGTGACTCGTCAGGAGATATAATGGTGGTAACGGAGGAGCCAGGTGGCATGTCGGAGTAGACAAAGTTGGTGCGAGCCTTGGTGCCGCGCATTGACCGTGCGGCACGATCATAGGCCAGAGCAGCTTCCTCGGCGGTGTCAAATGTACCAAGCCAGTGTCTCTCCTTGGTGGAAGGGTCCCGTATTTCCGCAGCGTATCGGCCCCAAGGCCGCCTCCTCACTCCTAGAAACCGAGTAGGTGGTGGTGGGGAAGCAGCGCCAGGGTCGTGTTGGTTTGGAGTTGGAACTGCTGCTTGTTGCTTTCTTTTGGTCTTTGAAGGGGTGGGCATCTTGGCATTATTCGAGTGACTTGGTTCCATTTTATTTAAGGAAGTGGTGAATACGCGAACAAATACAGAGAGAGAGAGAGAGCGAGAGATATAGCTGGGAGCGATTAGGATTGATGGGTTTGGTTTAAGCCCTCGCATCGCATGGAGTCGCTTAAATAAGGAGATGTTATTACATGATATCGTGAACGTCGTCAATTTATCGGAATTGCCCCTCGACAACTTGCAAATTGCATTAAAACACTTTGTGTAATTTAATAGATTGGTCACAACCAATCATAATTTATTTCGTCAAATACAATACTTATTATGTGTTTGCAATGCAGCATTACGACGTGCATTAAATCTTCGTTAATGTGTGCAAGCCACTAAATTAACGAGCGCGATGATTCTCGGTTTGAGAAATTTAAAAAGTGCAAGCCACTAAAAGTTCTGTTCTATTTCCCCATTCTTTACCAAGATTGTGTAGTGAGGTGGGAGGATGACTTAGAGTTGGGTAAATAATATATATATAAATATAAAGGGAGGGAGATTGAAGCCTGTTTATTAGAGATGCCATCGAGTTAAGTTTGAGACAGGTTTTGTAAAATCTAAATCCAATCCACTATCATGTAAGGCTATCTATAATTCATCCTAAAACTCTATAGGACTTTAATTCAATATCAAAAACATGCCCTATCATAAGTACTATAATTGGCGATCCAACTCACTAACCTGCCATTATAATATTTGCAGATTATTTTCATGTGAAAAAAATAAAAATGTAATATCAAGACTCTTATAATTTATTTTTATTATTCATATAAATATATATTAAGAGTAAAGCGATAATATGTTATATGATAGCATAAATTATTTATAGGAAAACAATTATATCAAATATGAAAACTTGTAATTACAATTCTCATAAAATAATCATGTAGAGATATTATTAAATCGCACTTGAAAACTTGAAGATCAATGAATAAACATTATTAAATCATACTTGAAAACTGTTGTAATGGGAAGTTCAATAAACTATATAGACATTCGTTCAAATTCTAAATTAAATAAATTTTAACTCATTAATCATATATTCCTATAAGTTTATAACATAATTACCAAATTTCAAATCCTAATAATATACTCAATCCCTAAATTGTCCTCTCTCTACACACACTCAAACTCTCTAATAGACAAACCCTAATCTACAAATCCAAACCCTAATCTATAGATCCATATCATTAGATCTCGCCTTTTTTATGCAAATCCACTTTAACTCAACACAATTCACAAGGTAAGCACTCTAACTAAATGAATTGTTGGTACTTTTCCTATTTACAATGGACTTAAATCTCATTTAGTTCTTTTGTTGCAAAAGGAATGCCATGTTCTAAAGGTATTTGGGCAAAACTATGATTGTTGGAATGATCCAAATAAGTAGTCAAGTTCGATTCGATTTAATGTTTTGACACTATAAATAATGTGAATTTAGACATGGAAGTGCCGGATTGTAATTAGAGTTGAAAAAGATTGATTTTGGTGATTTAGGGAAGAGAATTTGAAGAGGAATCGATAGGCATATAGCCAAGTACATGTACATGTACTTACTCGTGTTGTGTTGGAGGAAGAAAATGTGAGTTTTAGGTTCATGGCTAGGTATAAATCTATATAATTGTACACAACCAAAGTACATAGCCTATGTACATAGGCGTGCTATGAAGCACAATTATATAGAAGGATATACGACCATACTAATGGCTATGCTCCCTACCTATGTTCTTTTATACAGTCCTATATGCAGCTGTACTTCCTAAAAACCTTTGTTTTGCATTTTTTAGTTAAGAAATTGAAATTAATGATATATCAGTTTAATTAAGTTGTTTGCTGATTGTGCCCGCCTCGACCTAAAGACTTGTAGTGATAGAACCTTAGAGGGTATCCATTGATCAGTATTTAGTAGTGTCTCTAGCAGAGTTACATACCGAAATAATTCGGTAGATTTAGGGACTCATGAGTATTGGGGTTCATAGTAGTAGTTCTGAACATTATACTATATATATATATTGTGTGGCAGGATCATGATTATCCCTTTGTTATTTGAGAACTAAATGAGATAATAACCGGTTGTTTAATTATTTGAATTCTACATTGATGCATGTGATTTAAGTTATACTTGATCATGCATATGTCCTTGTAGATTATATGTGCTGGGTAATAGCTCACCTTTCGAGATCATTTTTTTTTTCAATTACAGTTATGGATGAATATGTGACATATGATGAGGACTTAGCAAATTATACTCAAGATGGGAGTGACGTAAATTATGTCTACTTCTATGATGATTAAGAGATGAGGAGAATTATATATAGTGATATGATTGAAGTGGGAGGATGTTATTTCCATTTGGAAGTTGAGACTTCCATTTACCTTTTTGAATTTTGTATTAATAATGTTTAGAATTAGTTTTCATATGTATTAATATACTAAGATAAACATGGTTGTTAGATTGGAGGATTTCAAAATTAAAGTTCAGTTGAGCCACTTATTAATAATGATGGTTTTCATTAATTGTGATTAATAGTTATTGTAGGTTTATGTGAATTTAAAATACTTAAGAGTCTTAACGTATCTTTACCATATAAAGACATGTGACAGGTTGTAACATTTTGGGTTTCGAGGTGTTTCATAGGAGATGTGGATGTGGCTAAGAAGTAGGAATAATGAGATTAGACAATATAAATATGATTAGGGTTTCTTGAACTTTAATAAATAAAATAAAATAATAGTTTTCTTTAGTATAATGTGATAAGTTAATAGACCACAATCCTTAACTTTTGAAATTTTAGTTTAAAAATATTATTATCTAGCATTTTTTTAGCGAATTAGATTTTCCCATCAGGTTAAAACCCGAAACCCTATAGGGTTTTGAAGAAATACTTAAATCCATTTCAAAATCCTATAGAGTAATTAGCAAGTTCGACGAGTTAAATGCCCTACAACAATCCATCTAGTGGCATCCTTAGTATTTATATTGGCTTTTTTTTTTTTCTTTTACATAAAGTAAGCTTTACACGATACTATATCTCAATTATAATAGATCCGATGAAGCTTTTCCCGTGTGATAAAAATTGCATCTTTATATACATACACATATACGTATGTTTGTAAGTTTTTGAGTGTCCGTGGTCAACAAACCAACTAAAGAAATCTATAATATTTCAAATATTTACTATACACATTACGAGGTAAACAAGTCCATTTGGAAATTTACTAGTCTCTTCATTCAATTTACTAAACATGAACAAGCTACACATGGCACTTGTAGATTACCCAACTCATCGTAACGTAAGAGTAATCCATTTTTTACGACACATACCAATGTCTCAAATCAGTTAATTCTAGTTGTTATTGTGGAAAAATAAAATAGAAACAGAATAAAGCCTAATTGGCAAACAAACGATAAATGCAATTTTAAAAAATAAATAATTCTATTAAGGATTGCACCCAAGACTATATACTTATAAAGAATGCACTAACCACTTAGTTAAGTCTACATTTATGATTTAGTTTGCATTTAAAAATATGAATTTAACACTTATTTTATCCGTTTTCTAAAATATTTTAATAATAAATTTTTTCTAACTTAAAGAGAGGAGAAGGGAGAGATGGAAGGGATCGGGACTCCTTCCAAACCCCCTTCTAGATCAGCCCTTAACCTTATCAAAATGTTGAACTCGAAGCTACTAGATAGTTTATTAAATCACTATCACAAGATATAGCTTTTTCAATGTTATTTCATAAGTATGTCATAGATAATATAAGAAAAAAAAAAAAAAAACTAAAATGCTCTTAGTCACTTAATAGGTAAATTAGGAAAAATAGACATACAACTTAAAGTTATCTAATAATTGTTGTAAATAATACATTAATGGTAATTATAAATATTTAAGAAATTAATTTGTTAGTGGTTATTATTAGTAATTATAATAAAATTAATTAAGTGCTTACTAATTATTAGTAATTGTTGCTAGAATGATGTCATTAATGATCATTAAATGTTTTTATTGATTTATT
The DNA here is from genome assembly GCA_037954665.1 of Laguncularia racemosa. Lineage (NCBI taxonomy): Eukaryota > Viridiplantae > Streptophyta > Magnoliopsida > Myrtales > Combretaceae > Laguncularia > Laguncularia racemosa. Next base: position 5,270,423 of record JBBMOL010000014.1, on the reverse strand, counting down.
TATTTATATATTTCGGATAGTTCTTTTCATTGATGGTAAATTTATCATTAATTAATACCATTTATTATTAATGATTTACTATCAGTTCTTTATTTTTTTATGATATTAATTATTATTTATTTAGATTATTTAATTATTATTTATATTATTTCATCGAGATGTAATAAATTATCTTATTATTATTAGTAACTTTCAAAATTGCACAAACCCCTAGTTTTTTTTTTTTTTCAAAAAGCAACACTTAGTACCCTTGAAACAAGCCTTAAGCTCCATTTCCTTTGCTGAATAGACTACCATGTGTAAAGTGAGTCAAAATAAATGATTATTAGATGATTTACTTATATAATCAATTAATTAAATTAACAAAAATTTAAAAAAGAACTAAAAAAGCAAAAACAAAAGCAGCAAAAATATATATATAAAGAAAACGTAGAAAATATATTAAAAAGGCATGAAATTAAAAAGAAAAACTAGAAAATAAAAAAAAAAAGGGAAAAGTTTTTTAAGCTATTTTCGGCCACCTTTTTTTTTCAATTTTTTTTTCCTTTTCTCTTTTTTTTTTATGTTATGCTTTTTTTTCTTTTTAGTTTTTTTATTTAATTTAATTAATTATATATATGAATAAATATTCTTAGTAATCATCTATGTCTACTCACTTTACATGTAGCAATTTGCTCAACAAAAAAAATGGGGCCTATACTTGTTCTCATGGGTTTCAAGTGCTAATTTTTAAAATAATAGGAGGTTTATGTAATTTTGAAAGTTTTCAGGGGTGATCTACATAATTTTTCCTTAATTATTTAATTATCACTAATTTTCCTTTAGAAGATACGAATTAGTTACCTTAATAAAACCATCTTTAAGATTACATTGTCCTTTATGTGTGATTGTGGTAAGGTATAAAGAACTTATGCAACACTTGCATTAAGTACCTTATAGTGTCTTCATTTCACTAATTAGGAGGTAATGGCTATTTCATTCTTCCTCCATTTCTTGAAGAATGCATGTTACTATTTATACTCATAATGAATTGCAAGTTTGTGGGATGAGAAGTCCAACCAAATAAGGAATAAAAAATCATTATTAATGCCCTCTAAAAGTTTGTTTCCCCTCTATTCTTATTCCTTGACCACCTTTAGAAATCTTAACTACATTAGCATAGCCTTAACTATGCCACCACCATATATAACCACTACCATCCCAAAACTCGAGCTACCGCCTAACCTACTATTGCCATTAAAACCTCTTAATATGATGAGCAAGCAAAAACATAGAGAGAAGACATCAATGAGCAAGCTTGAGTATGTAGGACCACATAGCTAGCAATTTTAGTTTGACTCTAGCAATACCGTGGTTAAGGACTTAGGTTTAACTCGAACCCCTAAACCGATGACCAAGAGTTGAAAATTGAATCTACCATCATTCCCAACATCAATATAACTCAAATTTACAATAGTTTATGACACTGGTTTAACTTAAATTGACTATAGCTCAAGGGCTGAAATTGGTTTGAACCTACCACAATTGGTGAAATAGGTTAGACTTAAAACTATCATGGCTTGTGACAAGGTTTAATTAAGATACACCATAGTTCATGAACTAGGTCTTACCTAAACCTACCAAGGTTCATAACCAGGCTCAATAATGGCAGTGGTGGTATTATAGGCTTATGCATTAGTAATTCCATGGGTTCAATAAGCAGCAGTTTGGTAAGTTCCACATGAGTTTGACTTGAAGCAATAGTGGTGATGGTTCAATTAGTTCAATTAAGTGAAGATGATGAATGGTGCTTTGATGATGACTAGTGGTTAGGGTTTGATGTGAGGGATGGTGGCTAAGGTTTAAGATTAAGAAAATAATAGGCATTTAATTAATTCCAGTTCCATTCCTATTATATTGCACATTGCATCTATTAATTCAACTAAAGAATCTAAGACGTTATTACTTGCCCATTTCATTTTTAATGGATAATGATGTTATTACTGCCCCATTCAATTCAATTATATGAACATTTGGTTAATGATAGATGAATTAGTGTGAAGAAATGGTGAAGAGATAGTAAAAAAGGTGCATTAAATTTAGGGCTAATTCTTAGTTTCTCCATAATTTTTTTTTATTTATCTTGAATTGCTTCATAGAAATTTTTTTCTCAAATAATTCCCTAAAGATGTACAAAATCTAATCCAACATAAATTAATTGAAAATGTTGCTCGGATTTAAAACATATAAATAAGATATCAATTAGTAAAAATATCTTTAGATCATCAATAACAGCTATAGCTACAACTAAATGAATGATTTGACCAAAAAAAAAAAAAAGAATTGACATCATCTATCTACTATTGCTACTCTTGCTATTAATTCTACTGCTACATATTATTATCATGACTAGCAATTCATGCTAATAGATTATTTTATGCCCGTATCTAAATGGTTTAGCTACTATTGCTATTGCTTCTACTACTACTTACTACTATCATGTCTAACAGTTCGTGCTAACATATTGTTTCATGCCTATATCTAAATGGTTTAGTGTTTAAAAACCTTAATCCATAACATGATCTATTTAATTGCATTTGAAAATCTAAACTTGTAACCTTACCCGTTTAATGATTTCGAGGGTTTAACTCTTTTATCAATTAAAAAATCTAAACTTAATTTTGATATAGTTATAATGTCTATTAAAATGATTGGAACAAAAGTCTTTATGAACTTAAAGTCTAAAACAGCAAATTACTTAAGATCTGAAACAAAATAATTACAATGTGATAAACAAAAGTCTTACACTATAAGCCTAATTAAACTTTACAAAGTAAATCATCCATTTGCTTTATCACATCATTGCATTTAAATTGAGCCATTATAAACTTAAAGTCTGAAGAACAAATAACTAAAGCTCATAAACAAAACAAATTATGATGTCACAAACAAAAATCTTAAACTATACATTTGATTAAACTTTACAAAGTAAATCATCCATTTACTTCATCAAGCCAAATAATTGAATTAAATCATTACCTAATTGGATATTAGTGTCAATATTTAAATTAACCAAGATCTTTGTTAACTTTTGAAGAAAGATTGCCAAAAAGTGTATATTGAGAAAAAGTTACATAAAAAAGTTTAATAAAAATAACTCACCATTCTCTTAATCTTATTGTAGTATATTTAAATTATCAAAGCCTAAGGGAGTTAATAAAAGATCATTAGGATCTAAAGGTAAATTTAACTTTTAAATCCATCCATAAATTATAATTGAATAGCACACGTTTAAACAATTCAAAGACTAAATGTTTTTTTAAAAGAAATACTTATTTTATAACTTTCTCTCGGTCTGTATTTTAACCATATGTAAAAGGAAAGGTTTATATCATATAATTATATGAAAGTGAACTTAAGTGGGTTACTTTTACTTATTAAAATGGATATTCACGTGTGGTACCATAAATGCGTTAACCACTTGACATTGTAACGACCTTTCACCATTACAAATATTGGGTTGAACTAAAATCAGAAATAAGAGAATATTTTTTTAGGGAAACAAATGCATGGTTTTCTTCACCATCATAATTATTTATAGTTCTAGTTTAGTTGCTAAACCAACAACTCCATTTTGACTTTCATGTACTTGGCTAACACATTAAATTCCCTTCATATTCATTATCCTTTTCTTTCTTTTTTTCCCTAGTAAAGTCGTCATTCATTTAATTATTTTATTATGTAATAAGGCCATGGATAAATTTATATAGGAACCAAGTCCTATATATATTGCTGACTGTACTTAAAAGTTTAAGATCGCTTTGCTTCTAGTGTTCCATGAAAATTAAAATCTTTAGAGTTATTTACTTTGTTGATTGAAGTCATTGTAGGGATTTTCTTTTAATTAAGAAGTAGCTATTTTGGATATATTATATAAATTTGTAAATCTATTCTAAACCTTTTATATTTGGAATCAAATAATTTCTTCTATTGATATGAATTTGTGATAAATACAAATATTTTTATGAAGATAACTTTTTTAGAAATATTTATAGCATCTATGGTACGGTAAGGTGTTGATATTAATAGATGGCAACACATGGGAGAACATTGAAAAGAGTGAGTACCATATAGAAAACAAATGTTTTAGCCCCCCATATGTGTTGTGTCCTCCATAATTGTAATCATCGATATGATTGGCGAGTTAATGACCATGATTGACATGTTCTTCTTGGAAATTTTATCAATTCGTGGCCTGAAAAAGGTTCACTCTACTAAAAAGGTTCTGAAATAATTCAGAAACCAATTGTGCCTAATCCAAAGTTCCTCTCCAAATATGAGCTTTAGATAACAAATCGAGATAACTTGTATATAATAAGTGCATAATATATTTTGTTGAGTCAGATACACCAATCATAAGTTGTACTATACAAATCACGGTTAATTATGTGATTATGCATGCGTATGACCAACTTTTATACCTAAACACAAAAGACCCTCCTTCATTACATGATTCATGATTGCTTTATGCTTGCAAAATTTATTCATCCAATCATCAGCCCCATATTAAATCATATGATCATTCGACCATCAAGTTTCGGTACCATACCCAATTAAAAGTGTAGTTTTTTTTTTTTTTTTTTGGTGGCTTTCAAGAGTTAAAGTTGTGATGCAATCTTTAATATATCGATTATCAACTACCCCAAATACATTAATTTAGATTTATTTATAATATATATATATATAGATTGCCTCGAAAAATATAATCAAGACCCTTCATGATTAATGGAGATCATTCAACGGAAAAGTAATTCTATCATTCAACTGAAAAATAATTCTAGTAGAATTCGATCTCATCAGCTTAAATAACTTCTTATAAAAGTTTTTAGATTGATTTAACAAATAGGTAGACCTTTAAGCTTATCACCTTTGTATTCAATTAAACGATATTCAAATCAATATATATTGTCTTCTCTTCATGAAAAGTTCATGTATTGCCCTACATCCAATGCATTAGAGAGGCTTTCCAAGTTGAGGAACACAAAAGGAACATCATTATCTCACCCCATGTGCGTCCAATTTGATTTACACATAATGATACGTGTCACGATCTTTTTCAACTTTCAACTCAAAGGAACACTTGCTTAATATATATATATTCATTTTAATATAGCAAGAACGGCTTTTGTCCTTGTGCTATTATTATATAAAATTCAGTGAAACTTGTATCTTCTTTGTTGCACCTTAGCTAGATTGAAGATACACTTAGGCCTCCAACTGAGGGGAAGTGTTGGGTTGCATGTGAGAGAGGGACGCCCATAGGCATTAGGCAATGCCTTTTTCGATAAAAACGAAGACCTAAGTAATTAAATAAGCACCGGCGGGCACACAGATTCTTGACGCATGTCCCAGTTGAATTACCCAAGACTATATCCAGTCAATAGATATGGAAATTCATCCTACCATGGTCCAAAGGAAGCCGTCAATGGTGTAGGAAAAATATATATTCCAGTATCTCCCACGGTCCCGTTTGGACTTTCGTATATATGTGTGCACCATGATACAATCCTCTTTTTTTTTAAGTCAAAAATAGATTATTCATGATTTGCTTTCGAAGCATTTGCTAAGAAATTAAAGAAATTGTTTTTTACATTTGTATATATGTACTTATGTTTTCTAAAATGAATAATTAGCATTAAAAAATGTAAAAAAGTTCTTTAACAAGTATAGAAGATACTCATTTATGAAACCCTTAACATATCAAAACTACAAGGGAGAAATATACCAAAAATCCTAAAACTTTTCGTGATTATGCAGTTAAGTCTCAAAACTTTTAATTTCAATAGTTAATTTTTAAAAATTTTGTAAGACATACTATCAAGTTATCCATGCCAAATAAGTGTTAATTTGGACGCACTTTTTATCAAGTTTCAATATACAATTGATATGGCATGCAATGTTATGAAATTTAGTGAGATTTTAGTTTTAATCGAAAAATTATTTCTCTAATATTGAAAATTAAAAAATAATAATAATAATTTATGGGATAGCGACCTAGAGGAGAGGTTGCATCGCCAACCACCCCTTGCGTTAGCTGTACAACTCATCATCAAGACTTGTTATCAATGCTATCCCTTAGGTTGGCTCATGGAAGTCACTTAGAGTTTGGTTTGCAACCCACTTTAAGAATGAGTTATGTGGTCCACTTTTGATCGTTTATGGCATTACCGGTTAAAATAAGATTGCTTGACCTAATAAGTCTTTTTCTTTTTCTTTTTTTCGGCTAAATTTAATGTAGATAGTTACCTTTCCATCGCTTTAAACGTTATGAATTATAGCATATCATTTCTTTTTCTTTTTCTTTTTTCTCTCTAGGTTCCCAACTATTAAAAATCTTTTAGCTTTTAGAATTATGTATTTTCAATGAAAATTTTGTTTTTTCAATAGCTTATGCGACATGGCATACACGACAAATATATTCTACAACATAATGTATGGCTTATTGGGACTTGAGTGCAATTTTTTAAAAAATTAATCTATAAGACAAAAGTTTTAAGACATCCTTTCCCAAATGTAGTCGTTTAAGAATGTTTGTGATATATATTTAATTCCCGAGCTTCAAGGGCTAGCACTCTAGATGCTAAGAATTTCTTTTTCCCCCCGCACCTAGCGCGACCAAAATTACATGCAATAATTCACTAGGTAGCTGATTCATCTTAGTTCCAAGTAGCTTGATTTGTTAATTAAGTAACCCTTATCATCTAATGCTTTTTTGAAATCGAACCGGTGTGCATTTCTTCATGTGCTCGTACACTAAAGAAATTAAAACCATGTACTTTTACGGAAAAAGGTGAATTATAATGATGACTCCGAAAACACTTGAAATCATAAAAAGGTTCCATATTTTTAAAATATTACCCTTTCCCACTTGAAAAATATTCACCTTTCCCATAATGTAATAAGTCTTTTATGAAATATATATTGCAACTATATTTTTCTACCGATTTATTGTTAGACTTAAGAGTGTAGAGAGCTAAAATTCATTATTGTGCTTTAAGTATGGTAATAATTAAGGTTGACTATTTTAATTAAAATGATAAAACATAAAAAGTTAAGTCTATATATTTTAAAATAATTTAAGGGATATTTGGCATAATGGATTTGAAATAGAAACTACTAGATTGATCCTTTTTTTTTTAACATTTCTCAATAAAACTTACTTACTTAAAAAAGGTTTTCCATGAACCTAGAATCAAGATGAACCTATTTAAGAATGCATTAAGAGACAAGGTTCATCTCAATTATTGAGATATGGGTTGGTTTGCCTGAAGAAAGCTATAATAAGGTTGTATTAGCGATGTGAGACACTTTTATGGACAAGTAATGAATATGAACAAGTGCAGATTAAGGAGAATTTTGAGTCCAAAGGCATAAAAATTCCTCCTCACTAACTAAATCTCCCTTCCAGCCTTAGCAACACCAACTATCAGGAGTCCATTAAGATATCAATTTTTTTTTTAAGATTCGAATCACCTTTGTCTCTACTCAATTCTATTTCTTGTAATTGTAAAAGTTTCCACTTTTGTGTCTTCTCTCTTTCTATGCTTCTTCTAGACTCTCCAATAGTCTAATGATACTATTACAACCCTTCTTATGAGTTAAGCCCAGCTTAGCATATTATGTACAATTTAACTCTTCTAATTAAGGGCCTATTTGAATTGTTTGTTTTTTGTTTATATATTATTTATATCTAATCTGTGTCTATTTGAAAACTAAAATTTGAATAAATTATTTAATCTATATTTGATTTACTTTTATTTCAAAGCAAAGTTTAGGGATTTGGTTTTTTTAATAAGGCTACATGTATAACTATATCTTTGTTTTTTTTCTTTCCATCTAAATACCATCTAATTCTAACCAAATACTCATATTCAAATACATAGGAAATGAATGCCAAATGGACAAAAACAAGATGAACTAAACAAGCCATGAATCTATTCTACACAATCTCTCTTCTTCTCAAATTTGTTCCGCTCTCTCTCCCTCTCTCTTGTATTTACTATTTCTGTTCTAGGGTTTCTACTATTTAGGGTTTTCTTTGATTTATGTGTGTTTATGGTGATTTGTAAGGATGATATATGTAGTTATATGAAGATGACGATGGTTGAGATGTTAGGGTTGCTTTGAGTGAACCCAAGTACTCGTAAAGGCTCTAGCTATGGAGAAATAATAAGGATGTGATCCCATTCCTTTTTTTGATCTTATTATTTGCTTTTTATACTGGAATTTGTTACAATTTTATTGTTTGAAACTTATTTTTCCTCCTAAAAGTAGTTGCTATGAGGAGATATGTAACTAAAAATGACTAGTCTGTTGTAAAAGCTATTGAACTATTATTTCTTGGATTGCTTGATCTCTATTCATCTTTGTTTGTAACAGAAACCCATCTAAGATATCACTCTATCTCCTTTCCAAACCAAAAAACTCTAACATTATATTTGATTTACTGGAATAGAACTATTATTCTACCTTTATAACTGTAAAATGAGTATTCCTTTATTTATTTTATAAAAAAGTTATATCACAAGAAATGTTTATTTTATATAATATGGAATAAATAAGGAATTTTGATTTTCTTCTCTTTATTGGAGGAATAGTTATTACTTATATAATATAACTTTTGTTATAAAAAAATGCTTTTATTATTAAATAAAATAATATTAAAGGAATTGCAATTCTATTCCAATTTTATTTTATTCTAGTAAATCAAACATAAGTAAATACTTATAGACCCATGATTATTGTTATGATTGTAACAACTCTCACAGCACAACTTGTATACGCAGACAACACTACAAGTTTGCACAATTGTTGGAGCATTAGTATGCAAAGGTCTGAACTTCAAATTGGCTTTGCACACAGCTTCTTCTTCTAAATACAAGGGAACATGAACATGTATACTTAATTAGTTGAATCATACTTAGTTCAGATTCTGTTTTCATTAGAAGTACTAGCAAAATATTCGCTACTTTCATTGAGGTTCCAAGAAAATATTGGTCGTTGCATTTATTTAGACAAGAATATTTCCTAGATTTTTCTTCTTAGAAATAGCTCTAGCAACCATTGCATTTACATTAATTTGAAATAAATGATCCAAAAAGACAGAAAACATTTAAAGTGAATAGACTTTATTCATTCTTCAGTTTCAAGAGAATTTAAATATAGGTCTTAATTATAAAATAGAATGAATAATAAATGATGTATCTTTGGAAACATAACACACTAAATTTTTTGAGAAGATTAAAATTCTTTTTGTTTAATTTTGACTAAAAGGGAAAATTTAATCCACTCTAACTAACCCAAGCACACCACCCAAATCGTGTTCCCTTGATAGGGCAGAATCTTCTATGAGTGGTTTTTTTTTTTTTTTTACTTGTTTTATTTTTGTGTCCATTCAAAGGGAGACTACCAAATTATAAGGGTTTTGGATTATGAATCAATTTTTGTCTTTACACCATACACTTAATGGAAATATTAAATTCTCCAGAAATATGTTTAAAATTTTCTCCAAGGAATATAAAAGTTATTATTCAGTTGTCCTTATCAGTACTCATTATTTACCCTTTTTCCTAGCAAATTTCCTGCATATACACTAGGAACCACTCTTTGCTCTTCAAATTCTTGACACCACTCTTGGAGCAACATGATACTGTTCATCAAAGTCTTGTAAATGAAGGCTAATCATATTAAGACTTAGTAAATCAAAAACTTTGTTAGATATAACAAATTTTCATATTTTCATTTAGGCTCTTTTTTTTTTTTAAACAGTGGAGTGGAAAGGTACCTGGATTCGTCACTGAAAAAACTTGGGTTAAATAGCTGATAAAAAAAAAAAAGAAAAAAAAAGATTGCAATATAAAAAGTATGAAAAATCAGATATATCTTTGAAAGTTGAGAAATCCTGTATTTCCGTCGTATGTAAGGTTAACATTGACCAGGACACTACCTCGTTATTGCAAAAAACCTTTAAGAAAAGTCTAGCTAGCTGCGTTAAAAAGGTCTTGCATTAATATAGTACGAACAGCATGTGATCAAACTATTACGTTGGAAGACCAAACAAAACCTGCCCCTTGATGATCCCTATAACCTAAACCTAATCCCTGATGTCGACATGTTGGGCTATATGAAAAATTGGCTTGAGGGAGCTTTACCTGTCCCCTCTAAACAATTTTAAATTTCAGTGGAGAGTGCATATATCATATTTTAGGGCAGATTCTGATAAGGACATTTGACCATGTTTTTGGCTTGGAGTGTAGCGACTAGCGGGATGACTCTTGACACATTTGGTGTGCCTCTATTTGAGTTCGACTGCTACACATGAGCGAGACCCTGAAATCTGTCCACATATTCTTAGTATTTTAGAATCGAACTTGTCGAACGTTCTAGCTTGTACTAGTCTTTCCGTACGTTTTCCCAGTCTCCAGGCTACTAGTGTCCGACCTTATTTGCTTCTCGCACCAGCACATATGACGTTCTCAACCCACATGGACTAAACTTGAAAAATATAAATAGTTACAATTGCGAGGACCTATGTTTATGGTGTAAATAAAGAGATGCATATTTTAAATGATGTAAACTAATAATAATTATAATTGCATCAATTCAATAATTTGTATGTTTTCTGTCTGCACTTAAAAGATAAAAATATATCCTATATCCTTTGTATATATCACGTATTATAATAATTATCCTTTATATATATTTCAGTGTATATATATATATATACTATGTATACACCATTAGGGTAGGAATTTTATGATACACTCAATATAGACCACATATTGTAACCCTATATTTACTTTACATCACTTAAAATATAGATTATTCGTTCTTCAAGTTAAATGTATTTCCTCTCCACAATAATTACAACATAAAAATTATGGATGCAAGCGCTTGAAAATCAAACTCGCCCAGTCGATTGAACCAAGGCATTGGAGAACCGATCATATCACCGGTCTGGTCGAGCACTCGATACCGGATGATCAATGGGTCGATGCCATGTCAGCAAACTGGCTGGTTAAACCAAAAAAAGCCATTGACCCACTAGCTGAACCGGTTCAATTTTGTGAATCTTCTTGTTACTGTGTGATGAGTAGTCCAACTACGTAACGAATGAGGAGCTTCAATCGTGTTTTATGTCAGACACAAGGCGAAACGCAACAATGTATAAATTCTCCTTTTATAGTTGTCATTCGAGGAATTATCTCTATACCTTATTGATGTAGGAGTTAGTTAATAAAGCGGTAATTTTAAGAACAGTGGAAATTGCAGAAAATGGATGAAAAGGAAAAGAAAGAAAAGCGAAGGAAAGAAAATGGAAGGAATTTTAGGTTTTATTTCTTGTTTGGATTTACATAAAAGAAATAGAAGAAAATGTGCCATTGATCCATAAAAATATCCTTAACTTTACTCATTTTATTTTACTTTTAAGGATATTTTTATAATTTTACTTCATTTCTATTAATTTCCATCATTTTCTCTTGATTTTTAGAGACAAACTTATTAGCTTTAAAAATGGCAATGTTTTTACTATTTCCAACACCTTCCACTTTCATTTTTAATAGCCAAACATACTATTTTCCTTGAGTTCCATCCATTTCCATCGTTTTCTATTGATTTCTTCCGTACCAAACATAGCATTGGACTTAGATGTGGGACAAAAATGGTAACAAGACATGGAATTCATCATCATATCTTTAAAATGGAAAGAATAGAACATTTTATTATAATGGATATGTAAATCAAGATTTTAAGCATGAGCATTGATTATTTCTTTCAACTATAGGTAGCGTTTAGATTATAGTATTGAACAATACAAAAAGAACTTAACGGTATAAAATAAAGAAGATAGGACAGTATGATTCTTTTGTACCACATTTGGAGTGTATAATACTGGATAAGAATTTTGGAATGTCTACTGTTTAAACATATAAAGTACTAGATAAGGATTTTTGTGTTTTTGTTTAATAAATTTGATCTTTATATTATATTTTGAATGGTACAAAAAAAGTATTTTGTCTAATATTGTAGGATTATTTTTTTTCTAGTAATCAAGAAAGTATATAAACCAAATAAAAAATAAAATATTTTGTTCAGTGTAATACCATAAACTTTTTATAATTAAACAATATTATAAAGTAGTTAGAATAACATTTATTAATATTTTATTTAATTATAAAAATATATATATAAGATAATCTGACAATATTATATGCAATGCGATACAATCCCTACACTCTTTCAGATCACTCACCAATCACATTGCTTTTACGCGTTTGACTTGATTTGTGTGATTGAGAATTCTTAAAGTTGTCTCTGGCCTCACTCAGCCACACTTTAGTTACCACCATTTATGCAGTCGGACCCGTTCTTAAAAAGAAGAGCAATCTTATTCAGTAGAAGTGATGACAGTGTATTCATTCTCCAACGTAATCCCTTTGCTTTCCTCAACTTGGCCACTTTCATAGTCTCTCATTTACTCAGGCACATATTTAAACTCACAGCCAATACATTAAGGGGTGTAAAATGTATAGCTATTGATTCTCGAATAATTTAAACATCGGTTGTTTTGTAAAATAACTTTCTTTTTTTTCTTTCTAAATATTTTTCAACATTTAATTTCGCTAGGATCAAGTTTGGATGCCGTTCCTCGTTTCTTCTAAAATTGCAATATCTCGAATGTAAATATATACTAAGTCCTTTCCACTTAATATAAATTATTCAACTAAAATTATGACATTTTTTAAGAAACTTTTTAGAGTCACCACTATTAAGTTCTCTATTATTGGTTTTAATAATAACAAAATAATTAAGTGTTTTATTGACAGAGTTATAAAGCATATAGATTAAAATCAATGATTATTATAGAACTAGAATGACTGAAAGACTATATCGAAAGTTATTTTGAACTTGAAGAATGTACATATTTAGAGAGTAACTTAGAGAATGTATTTGGAAAATGAAGTTTGCACAAAATGTGTGATCTAAGCTTAAGTTGGACAACAACATAATTGACTTGAAGACTCAACGTACCTATTGGGTGTATTTGAGAAATATATTTAATTTCATTCCACTTAAGTTGGTTCATAAATCTATGGGGATTGATTTTTAGGAGTTTTTTATGTTTATTTTTTATTATGAACAAATTACTTTTATTTATTTATCAAAGATTTATAAGGTACATGAGTATGAATATTTATAAAGAATCAAAAGAAGATGTTGCACTTTAAATTCAAGGAGATTTGACTGAGCTTTTAGATAAGGATAGAAGTTAAAGACATATCTGAGATTGATCATGTTCAAAGTATTTGTTTGAATTTCAAAATAGAGAATCAAAAGAAGATGTTGCACTTTAAATTCAAGGAGCTTTGACTAAGCTTTTAGATAAGGATAGAAGTTAAAGATATATATGAGATTGATCATGTTCAAAGTATTTGTTTGAATTTCAAACTAGAAGATCTAAGTTTATGTGCAAACAATGAGGAAGTCTTCAGCATATCAATGTGATCTTATCAGATGAAGTTCACACACAAAATGGATAAAATATCAAGTAGCAAAGTCACATAAGTTAACGTTCAAATTTTTAAATAACAAGTCTAACAGAATTACAAAAATAAGGAGGAAGGAAACGTTTAAAATTCATAGAGAATAGGATAACTCCTCTAATAGATAATTTGTGATATACTAGAAGAGATTTTGTTGATTGTTCAAAACACTGGATCAAAGATAATATATACTAATAGACTTTTCAAAATTTGCAACAGAGAGCAACATACTCAAGAACTACATCTTATAAAAAACTCAAACTTCCTCAAAGAACTACTTTGCATTACTTTAGTATTTATTTTAATATTCTATTTTTTGGTGCAAAAAATGTTGAGGATTTTTATTGTTGTATCCATCAAGCTTTTTACTTCCTTGAAAGTTTGATATTTGTGTTTGAGAGAAGTTATAATGGTTCTCTGTAATTGTGTAAGTTAACCAAGTTGTTGGCTAGACAGGTAGAGTAGAGAGTGTAAAATGTCAATTGTTGGTAAACCAATTGTAACTTCTCACTATTATTGTTTATTGAATTAGTGGAACAGTACTAATGTAGACAACCAAGTTCTCAACAGTGGAGCTAGAAAAGAGGATTAACACACAAGGTGGAACTTTTATAAAATCCTGCATCTAATCTTCTTTCCCTATCTCTTTAATCTTAATTGTTTGTCCAGTTTATTTTTGTATATTACTATTAAACATTTAGTACACATTTCAATCCAATATGAATATCTCGTGGGGTTTTATCTTTTATTTAAAGAAATTTCAAAAAGTTAAAAATTTGCATAGACATCAACTCACCAAACCCCACACCTACGCAAACAAACCACCCACCAATCAGAAGGTTGAAAGAAAAATTCTTTATCAAAATTAATTTCGAGGACTAACTTTAACAAAAACATCGATTTTTGAAAAAAAAAAAGGGTTTAGGAACTTTTATCAAAGTGATGGATCCCTACCAAATAAAATATTCGTTTTTAGGTTATTTGTACAAAGAAATGAAATAAAGAAGGGGAAAAAAATGTGGTTACTCTTAGTAATTCCTTGCCAAAGATGCCTACATCCTCTTGAAGGGATCAAGCAAGGTGTATAGTTCCCAATTTTTTTTTATTGAAAAAGAAATAAACCATTTTTCTTTGAAAAAAATAGTCTTCTTTATTTGCTATAAAAAAATTGCTTATAAACCCTAAAGGAGAAAAAAGTATTTTGATTTTCTTTTTTTTAAAAAAAAAAAAAAGAATGACCTTTTGACTTTTTAAAAGAAGAAAACCCAAACGCTTTATTTTTTATTTTTCTCATAGAAAGCAAAGAAAGGACCTAATCTACTAACATAATTATATATAAAAAAAAAAAAATCTTTATCCTTTTAGGAAGATAAAAACCTTAACCTATCAACTACATCTATTATTATTTCTTACTTTAGATTAAAAAAATATTTCTTTTTTGCATATTCTAGTTAAGGAAAAAATAACTTAATCTATCTACTCTAAATACTATTTTTATTTCTTTTAGAAAAAAAAAAAAACTAATCTTTATTTGCATTTTCTAGGGAAAAAATGGAGCAAAAGAACTCTTTCTCGGGAAAAATAGCCAACATAAGAAAAGACAAAAGGATTTTTTTTTTTTTTGGTTTTTTTAAGGACTTATTTTATTTCTAAAGATTGTTCTAATTTAGAACATTAAATTGCTAGATTCTTATTTTGTCTAACCAATTTTCTTCTATCTTTACATTAATGTCCACATAATTGATCTAATGTTGAACTACCCAACACCCAACACAAGATATGCATTGCAAGCATTTATAAATAATTCAAAAGTCCAAGAATGTGAAGAACTAGTATCAAATAAGAGCCATTACCTCTAATTTGAAAAATGAGGTTTTTGAATTTAGAAAGCTAAACCTTGGGAGAAAGGTAAACAATTACCAAGTGATGTTTAGTGAGCATTTGGTTGGGGAAACATCATACCACCATTGAATGGTATGATACACTCATTCATTTTGAAGTCCCTTAGCTATATAATAGAAATTTAAAGGTTAGTAAGCCTTCCTACTTATGAGCTTTAGGGTAAAGGAGCTAGGGTAATAGTTACAACTATAACAATGGAGTCAAGTCAAATATATACTGTCGAGTCTAATTTTTGAATTCCCATTCCTAATCCGATCTAGACTAGACCCTATGCTCATCTAATGTAGATCATCGACTTGAGTTAGGAATTTCGTTTAATTTTGGAGTCACCACCGAACTGTTGTTGGGAAATATTGAATTAAGACTAAAGGAGCGGATTAGTCTTAATTTGGACCACTAGTCATCGTTATTTCCTCTTCTCGTTTTTGTGAAAAGAGGAAAAGGGAAAATCAGAGTTTCTAAGTCCGGAGGCTGACCTATTAAAACCTTACGGTTACCACCTAATCTCCTAAAATTGTTCCTATTTAAAAATGTGTTTTATTGTGTTTCTGTTACTTTTTATTATGTTTTTTAATTATTTCAAGAAAATGATTTTTTTATTTCATTTTATGGGTTAACACGAATGGGTGCCTACGTACCTGCTACTCAGGATCAAACAAGTCGTAGTTCGCTTTTCTGAAGACTTTAAGTTTGTTTGTGAATTTTAATTTTGAAACCTCTTTTGATTTATGTTCTTACCATTTTTGGGATTTTTCTAAAAAATTCTAAGCCTAAGCTTTAATCTGATTTCTGAAAATGATTTTTAGGGGAAAAATATCAATTTTGGATTTATTTTAAGAAAAATGATTTTTCTAAGTTCTAAAACTCATCTTTTTTTTGTGATTTTTATTATTCTTCTTGATTTTTTTATGATTTTTATGATTTTTTATGATTTTTATGATTTTCATCATTTTTATGATTTTTTGTAGTTTTTTTTTATTATTATTATTTTTATCCTAACTTAATATCTATCCTATTTTGAAATCTAAAGTTTTATTATTATTTTCCTAATATTTTTTTATCACTCTACATTTTATTATTTTATTTATTTATTATTTTATTATTATTATTATTTTATTTATTTTCTACATTATTAAATTCTAGAAAAATTTAATTTCTACATTTTCCTATTTATTAAAAAATAAAACATAAACCAAGAAATAAATAACTAACAAAATAAAAAATAATAAATAAATAAATAAATAAATTCGGCATAAATAAATAAACAAAATAAATTAATTAAATAAAATAAAAAAATCCGGAAAATCCGACTTACCTGGATCCGGGTCGGTGCGCCGGTCGGGTCAGGTCGGGTCGGGTCGGTCGGATGCGGCGACGGAGGATGCTCATTCACAGCGTTCCGACGGCCTTTTGCAGCGGGTGAGGTGTCGAATCCTAGCTTCTCAAGGGTGCTGAATCCAATGGTGGTGGTGGTTCACTCCCAGATCGCCTCCTAGTGGTGGTTCAACTTCGGTCGGTGCTCGCGATTTTGGGCTCTTCTCCGATGCTCTCCGATTTGCACTCTTTCCTCACTTTCTCTCAATTGTGATTCCTGTATTGGCTTCCTCCCCTCCTCCTCTATTTATAGGTGTCCAGAAACCCTCTTGGATAAGCTCAAATCGGCCGATTTGGATAAATCCGAATTTCTTTCGTTTTTATATTTGATTTTATCCCGACGATTTGATGTTGATCTTTTGTTTTTCTTTAATTTATCTTATGGATTTGGCTTTATCTTGACAGTAATCTAGAAGATTTGAAAAAAAAATGATCGATTCCACCTTCGTCGGACTTGCTCCGGCTTCTCCTCGCGTCTTTCCGGGTGAGGAAGACGATCACGCACAACACGCGTGATTTCCTTCGGCCAATCACACGCTGCCACGTGGCAGATCCAGGGAAAAGAAAGAAAAAATTTTGCCGAGCGCATGCGGGGGGATTCAAACTCGCGACCTCCAGCCTTCACACATTCCCTATACGCACGCACGAGCCAACTGAGCTGGCCCAATTTCCCGATTTTCTTTATATCGCAAATTGCATATATGCAATGTGATTTTTCCATTTTTTTGTATTTTTTTGAAATTTCAAAAATTTGTAAAAATTATTCATTATTTATTATTAACATTTCTGAAATCATTTTTCAAAATTGATGTGTTTTCCTATTTATTTTTATTTTTTTGGATATTTTTATTATTTATGCTAAATTAGGAAAAAATTGGAAAAAATTGGAAAAAAATGAAAATTGATTATTAGTGTTTATTATTGATTCCTAGGGCAAAAATGGGGTGTTTACATATACTATAGACCAAGTGCTTATAGCATGTGAATACCCAAAAGTTCCTTCAAAAGATCTACTTGGTTTGCCACCAAATTAAGAAATTGAATTCTGCATAGAACTAATACCAAGAATTGTGCCTAGATCGTGCCATATAGAATAACGCTTGCTTAATTGATGTAACTAAAAACTTAGTTACAATAGTTAATAAATAAGGGCTTTATTAGGCTTAATGTATCACCCTAAGAAGCATCTATTATATTTGTGAAGAAAAAAGAATGGCAAAATGAGACTTTGCATAAATTATGGAGAATCAAATAAGATAATCATTAAAAATAAGTACTCTCTCTCAAGAATAGATGATTTGTTTAATCAATTAAAAGAAAATTAAGTGTTTTGTAAAATGGGCATTATGAATGCCTTGTGATGTAGTTTAGACTCATTGATGCACCAACAGCATTTATAAACTTAATGAATAGTTATTTAGAAGCTACTTAGGTAGATTTATGGTAGCCTTTATTAATGACATCCTAGTATATTCTAGATATAGGGAGGAGCACAAGGAACATTTGAGATTAGTTTTGGGCAAGTTAAAGACAAAGAGCCTTCATGTAAAGTTCAAACAGTGTGAGCTCTAGATAGAGCAAGCAATATTTTTAGATCCTTTAATAAATAAAAATGTTATATCAATAGAACATAAGAAAGTTAGAATAGTGGTAGATTGGCGTACACTTAGGATAGTTACTAAAATCATAAGCTCTTTAAGGCTAGCAGGAACTATAGAAGGTTTATAGAGGATTTCTCTATGTTAGCAACTCCCTTAACCATGTTAACACAAAAGGGGTAAAGTTTGAGTAGAATGATTGATATGAAAATAGTTTCAAGAAATTGAAAGAAAGACTATTATTGGCTCCTATTTTAGAATTACCTAGCATTGAAGAGGAACTTACCATATCTAGTGATATATCCCTCCAAAAGTTAGGTTATATGTTAATGTAAAACGGTAGGGTGATTGCCTATCCTTCTAGACAATTGAAAATTTGCAAGAAAAATTACCCTAACTTTTCACCTTTATGGGAGAAGTGTGTAAATTGTAGAGACATCACCTTTATGGGAGCAGTGTAAGATATCTACAAATCATAAAAGCCTTAAATAAATTTTGACATAGAAGGAGTTGAATATGAGGTAGAGGCATTGGTTAGAGTTGATAAGAGACTATGATGTGGAGATTTTTTATCACCCTAGTAAAGTAAATGTGGCAATTGATGCATTAAGCATAAAAAATAAAGTAACTTAGCCACTCTTATTACTTCATAGAAGCATTTTAAGAGAAAATACATGCATAATGGACTTGGAGACTATAACCCACCAAATAGGGGTTAAATTAGCAACTTTCAAAATAAACATACCTTAATTAATCATGTCAAAGTTATACAGACTGAAGAAAATGGCACATAAGAGATTAAAAGGAAGAGTAAATAGGCTAAAGTTGCTAAGTTTTTAGTAGACTTCAAGGGCTTCATCAAACATGAAAATAATGGTTAAGTGTTGAAAAACTCAAATGTAAAGAAGGAAATTTTAAAGGAAGCTTATTACTCAATGCATTTAATATACCTAAGAATACTAAAATGTATAAGGATTTAAAAAACCATTATTAGTGGAACAATATGAAGCAGGAAATAGCAAAGTATGCTTCCATATGCTTGATATGCCCATAAATCAAGATTGAACAACAGAATTGTAGCCAATACTAGTACAAAAATGGAAATGAAAGAATGTAACCATACATTTTGTGTTAGCATTCCCTAAGATAGTTGTAGGGCATGAAGCTATGTAGGTAATGGTGTATTGATTATCCAAGTTGACTCACTTCATACCTATTCAAATAGGTTACTTCTTAAAGAAGCTGATGTAGTTAAATATTAAAGAAATAGTAAAACTGCATAAGATGCTAGTGTTTATAATTTCATATCTTGGAGGATATAATGAGGGCTTGTCTTCAAGATTTTGTAGGTAGTTGAAATGAGTACATACCATTGGAAAAATTCGTGTACAATAATAGCTATTAGGCAAAGATACAAATGGCACTATACTGGTCTATTGGGATAATGTTAGAGAAAGCAAGTACTAAGCCATGAATCTGTCTAGAATGCCATAAGGAAAGTTCAATTAATCAAGCAAAGGATGTTAGCAACCTATAGTCACCTAAAACATTATGTAGACAAGAGGTAACAACCTTTAAAATTCTAGGTAGGAGACTCATGTACTTCAAAAAATATTGCTTACCAAAGGGCGATAAGGCTTCATAAGAGATCATATGGTTCAAAGATCTGCATAAGTGTAGTCATTGCTACAAGCCATGCATCCTCATCAAATCTCAAGAGATAAAAAAACCTCCTAAAGTTCAAAGTCTTCAACAAAGCAGCAACAAGAAGTAGGCATGTGTCTTCATTGACCTCAATCAACCTTCCTTTATCCTTATGTGCCTCATCAAGCGAAACATCTATTGCTTCTGTTGTCATATCATGACTAAAGGTATTTGTAGCACTACTTTAATTATTGTGTATCAAGAATTAGATTATTTTAAACATTGTTGTTGTAGTGACCCACCTACTAGGTTTAATTCTTAAACCTGTTCAAGAATTCCTATAACTATCTCCGGTACCTGTATGTGGATTACTATATCATCTCTGAATTAAGGATAAGGCAAATTTGGCTAATCCTGAACTTATAACTCCAACATGTATGTAATTCTATAAACTTCTTGTAAAATGGCACTAACAGCGCTATCATTTCAAATTCACATCATACCTAAACATATGTACTTAAAATCTCTTGTTACATCATACATCATATATATATATATACCATCGGGATTTGTATTCTCGATAAGTAGGCATAGCCTATGATTAATCCTATAGGCCTAAATGGCTCAAAAAGATTATAAATCGAACCTTATACATACATATATTTACATTACAATCCGAAGATCAACACCTGTAGATCTTATTTACAAGCACTACAACATCAAGTACAGGACATCCTATTACAAAATAACGGGGGTTCTAAAATGGAAACTAAAGGCCTATTTGCCTATATTGATACTCTCCAAAAACCCGAGTCCCCAATAATTCATTCTTCAGTACTTGTACATGAGGTTAGCAAAAACACTAACCCCTCAGCTTCTTAAGAAGCAAAGTAAGTACATAATCAAGCAACCCAGTAAAAACAAACAATAAAATCACATAATAGTAACCAACAATATTATCAAATACTTCGGAAGTGATTACTCAAACAAGCAAGTTTTCAACTCAAAGCTATACTTGTAAGAAACTTAGGTCAATTTCTTACATTTTAACATCACCATGATCTTACTTAATTAACTTTTCCTTATAATTCTGTTTCACCAAACTCATAACCTTTTTCATTGGAGACCATTTCAAGTCTCTCATGTTTACTTACAGGTCATAAATACTTTTCAGTTCACTCAGGCAAAGCCTGTCAACCGGTAGATAAACTACCCTCATGTACTTTTCAAAACTTAATGTTTTCTCAACCAATTAAGACATCCTTATATACTCTTTTTAGTTAGAAACATTCAGTTCCCCTTTAATCTTCCTCAAACAAGAGGGGTGACTAAATCCCTATAGGTCACTAAACCAGACCAATTCTTCAACCGTGCCTCAAACCTATCTGGGTGAACTCAAAGATTGTACCACAAACTTACCAGGTAAGGAATAGGACTTTCCTTACATTAAGTGTTTTGGGTTAATAGGTACTTACAGCCTAAACCCCATTTGATTTGTTTGAGTTCTAAAACTCAATTAGGTATACTTTAATAACGTTATACATGTCAAAGATCAGTTTTCCATTTTATTATCCATTTAGATATTTCATCATTACCGAGACAACAATAGTATAAACTTAAACAGTCATATAAACCATATCCAATAAGCTAAAAATAACCAAGCATTACATCACAATCATAAAGCATTCAACAATTTATGTTCATTACATCGCATACAATCAGGAACAATATAATTAAATCCCGAACCTAACTCTCATTCTAAGATTTATAGAATGTTCCTTTTTTCTCAAAATCTAACCATATTAGGACACACAACCAATCATCAACAATCCAATATAATTCGACAATCCTCCTACATAAATCACAGTAAGTGATCGTACAGGGTAATTTACAATCCTCCTACATAAATCACAGTAAGTGATCGTACAGGGTAATTTCAGCCAACAACAAGTGGTCTACATTATCAACCACTTATACCCAAGAGAGAGTTAAGGGGGTACTCACCTGAAACAATATATGTCAATCCAAACAGTTGCACCAGCCAAATTCCTATGTCCTCCTTACTCAACAAAAATACCTAAATCATCAGTATACCAATCAATATTACTTCATTTACTCTAGTAAACCCTAAATTGCTAATTCAGCATTCCAACCCCTAAATTCCATCTTGACATCATATAATCCACCATTTTCCTACAATATCTTATTCATATACATGTAGGTATATTACACTCTAGTATATATTAATGATGTACTTAAAATTCCAAAGCACATGAACACCAATACAAATGGTGTGAACAACAAATTACAACTAACAATTGGCTTGAACAACAACTTCATAAATGGTCCTTAATTCACAAAAATTGAAGCCAAATTGATATATTGAACAAACAATTATATGAATATCAATGGATAACAAAGGAAATGAACTAAGATTCCACTCAAATTGAAAAGCTTCAAATATGAAAATCAGAACCCTAATTCACGCATATATGGATAAGGAACCAATAAATTACACTTAGATATTACTCACTAAACACAATTTGTAAAAACAACAAGAGATAATTGATATTACTCACAATCACTCTAGTTGGTTCTCGCCACAATTTCACAAATGAAATTAATAAGAAATCAATTGCAAGCAAGGGAATCCCTCATGATAATAAGTGTATTTTTTATCAAAATGTCAAAAGCACCCTAAAAAACCCTAGTTAGCAAGTATTTGTACTTGCTCCAATCAGGGTAAAAATGTTCAAAAAATTACACATATGTCACTAAGTGGCCGGTTCAAAAATCAAAGTACAAGTACCAAAATAAACAAAAATCGGTCGATTCAATAATGACAATTACAAGTGCAAAAGATGGTCTTCAAGTGGCCGATTCTTCAGGTCAATTGAGCAATTTATGGGCCATTGGATGTGACTCAAAAAATGTCCCGCAAGTTGATCATTAGTACATGTTATTTGGTCATCCCGTAAAACAGATCAATGTACCTACTATAGTGCAAAACCAAACATTATTAGATAAAAAAGTGAACATATGTGGATGTCTTGGATCATACATCCAAATTAGGTTCCCTTACAACTGGAACTGTAGGGTAGATTCCCATCATCTCCTCGGGCCTCTAAAAGATTTGCCTTTAAATCTAAGGGGTCATCTCTTAGACTGAAACCCTATGTCTTTGTTTGCCTATTTGCCTAACTTTTAAAAGAACCAGAGGTATTTCTAATTTGTTCTTGAAAAAAGCGCACCTCAAATGGAGACATAGGCATCAAGACTATCCATATACTATCCTTTCAAAACATGTAAGTGTTTCCAAACCCGTTATGTAACACCTTTCTATCAAACATCCAAAGTCTACCAACAATAAGTGAAAGACACGCATAGGAAGCACATCACAGATAATCTCATCACTGTATTTTTCTCCTACACTGACTGGCACCTTTGCCCTCTGTGTAACATACAGACTATCTTGGTCATCCAACCAATGCAATTTGTAAGGGCTAGGATGCGGGCTAGTGGCTAGTTGTAATTTATCTACTAATGCAGCAAATATGACGTTAGTGCAACTACCACTATCAATAAATAGCACACAAAGGTTACCTTGGATCCGGCAAAGTGCATGGGATAGGTTCTCCCTCTGTATGTCCCTAGCATCTAGAGATAAAGTCAAAACCTTATGCAACACATTAATATGTAAGAAATGTTCACCCTTTTTATCCTCATGTATCTCAGCGTTCTGTTCATCATAGTACTCTTACAAAACCATGGACAAATATGTAGACTCAACAGCTTCTTCTTCGATGCCCTCCATGACTGTCATTACTCTTTAATTGGGACACTGTGTAGCCATATGTCTAAATCTCATGCATTTGAAGCATTTAATGTAGCGCATCTTCCCACTAGTCGACCTCGGTATTATATACCTAACATCAAGTCCAACTACCTCTTTGCACTTCCTAGAAATCATTTTCTCTTTGTCTGTGCTAGGGGTAATTCTATCTACTACCCTGACATGCTCACCTCCTCCCTTTGATCCACCCAACTGACCATCAGCCCTTATAAGCTTAGTAGTAGTATTAGGCATGTTACTAGTAACCCGGAATGGATTGGATCACCTCTACCTTTCCACTTTCAAGGCTAACTGTATAACCTTATCATGTCTCTCTAGGGGTGAATTTCAGCCTCTTCATCCCTTCACCTGCTGATCACCAAATTTTTCCACCACAAGACGGCATACCCTATGAACTCAACAACAGCAAGACGAACTCTGATGTTATCATCTATCTCATAACACTTAAAAATGCCCTCAACCTTATCCTCTCAATCAAGATAGTCATCTACTAAACCCCTACCATCAAATGAAGACATCTGCAACTTCACATATTTTAGACCCCTAAGTTGCCTGAAATTCCTATTTGGGTAAGGATTGACCCCAAAGTTATCATCCATCTCCTCCCTAAAGGCATGATGATCTCCTTCCACTCTCCTTCCCACATTTCCTCCACCTACTGCTCCCTCCCTTTGAACATTTTGAGGAGTTACTCTAGGTGATAGTGCTTAAGGATTCACCACTAGTGGTTGTGACATCGTCATCCTGTCAATCCTTATTGCTAGTGTAGCAACAATAGTGGTGAGGTCCTGAAGCTGTTCCTCCAAATTTCTCCCACCCGTAGTATAATGACCCTATCCTCCATCAACTTGGCTATTGGCCCCATTGCCAATGCCCCCATTCACGCTGTCATTTGACATGGTTGTGGATTTGATTAGTCGAAGTACAAATATAGTCTAAAACAATTGCAGCACACTTCCTTCAATACAACAACACTTCACCTACCACAGCAATCAAATCACCTACAAAATAAACACAACTCTATTTAACTTCACACACACACTTATACACCCATAGTGCAACAAGCAACCAAGGCAACACACTCTTCCCTACACTTCAATTATAGCAACAATTAAGTTGAAGCAATAATTAAACACTTCCAAGTAGTAAGTTATTGAATTCAACTAAGCAAGTGTTTAAGTATCAATACTTAATAACTTTCACACTTAAATGCTTGTTTTGAAATTCAAACTTTACTACTAAATTCCCTTTTCTAGGCACAGCACATACACAATCCTATACTCCACGTGTAGCACCTTCCCTACACACAACTCCACAACAATTTACAACACTTTCCACAACACACTCACACCACCACACACATAACACAAACACAATGCACTCCTTCAAACAACAACAACAATTCACGTGCAACACTTCCTCACCTCAACACACACAACACCACACGTTCCAACCCCTTCAACTCAATACACACTTACACCACAACACATCAACACAAACACAATCACGGCAACAATTCAAAATATTACACCCTTAATGCAACCTTCTCCATAAATGGTAAGAATCAATTTCAAATTCAAATAGAATGCAATCAATACTACTTAATAACTTCTTCAAACTTGATGGATGTGTTTGAATTCAAATAATTTCCCTATTCTCCCACATAATGCAAATCTAGAAATTGTAAATGGCACTCCCTAATTCCGAAATAATCATGCAAGAATTACACTTCTCGTCTTTTACAAATGAGGTACCCTCAATTCCGAAAATGATACAAGAAATGCACTTCCTACTTCTATTCTCTTCATGGAAAGTTCAAGAACCAAGGGACTACTACAAGAACTCTACTTCTACTTCAACAATCAACAAGTATAACACAACAAAATTGAAATTAAGTACTTCAATTCCACCTCAACAATTCGGATCAAGAAGTAAAATTCAAGAACCCTAATTTCAATTGAAGATCACGAAATTCCCTTTCTCAAAAAACCTATACTCTGATACCAAAATATGATCTGCTTAAAATTCCAAAGCACATGAACACCAATACAAATGGCGTGAACAAAAAATTACAACCAACAATTGACTTAATCAACAACTTCACAAATAGTCCTTAATTCATGAAAATTGAAGCCAAATTGATATATGGAACAAACAATTATATGAATATCAATGGATAACAAAGGAAATGAACTAAGATTCCACTCAAATTGAAAGGCTTCAAATATAAAAATAAGAACCGTAATTCACGTGTATATGGATAATGAACCAACAAATTGTACTTAGATATTACTCACTAAACACAATTTGCAAAAACAACAAGAGATAATTGATATTACTCACAATCACTCTAGTTGGTTCTCACCACAATTTCACAAA
This sequence comes from Laguncularia racemosa, assembly GCA_037954665.1. Lineage (NCBI taxonomy): Eukaryota > Viridiplantae > Streptophyta > Magnoliopsida > Myrtales > Combretaceae > Laguncularia > Laguncularia racemosa. The sequence continues at coordinate 5,244,090 of JBBMOL010000014.1, read as the reverse complement.
TGAAATTGATAAGAGATCAATTGCAAGCAAGGGAATTCCTCATAGCAACAAGTGTATTTTTTTTATCAAAATGTCAAAAGCTACCTAAAAAACCCTAGTTATCAAGTATTTATACTTGCTCCAATTAGGGTAAAAATGTTAAAAAAATTACACATATGCCACTAAGTGGCCGGTTCAAAAACCAAAGTACAAGTACCGAAATAAACAAAAATTGGCCGATTCAATAATGACAATTACAAGTGCAAAAGATGGTCTTCAAGTGGCTGGTTCTTCAAGTTAATTAAACAATTTGTGGGCCGTTGGATGTGACTCCAAAAATATCCCGCAAGTTGATCATTAGTACATGTTATTTAGCCATCCCGTAAAACCGATCAATGTACTTGCTATAATGCAAAACCAAACATGATTAGATAAAAAAGTGAACATATGTGGATGTCTTGGATCATACATCCAAATCAGGTTCCCCTACTATTGGAACTGCAAGGTAGATTCCCATCAATTAATGTAATTAAATTCCGATTAGATTATGTATCGAATCGTATAGTTCCAAATTATCATGATTTTACACTGAAAATTTACATCCAAGGTATGTTCTCTAAGTATACTGTATATCTTGGAGAACCTCTCTCTGTGTTCTTTCATTGTGCTAGATAAGAATATGTGAAGGATCAATAATTCTATTGCAAGACAACGAGAGGAAAGCGACAAACTCAACAAATGAACCTAGTTTGTGTCCTTAGCTCAAGGTGAGGAGTTCAAAAGTGGCAAAAGGCTGAACAATGATGCGAAAAGAAGTTTTGCAGAAGTCCCTCCATTTCCATGCATAATGAGCAATCCTTGATTGTTTGCTGCAAGATGAAAATATTAAGTTTAAAAGATAGAACCCCATTTTTACATATAAGTTTATGTAAAATATATGGTTGGATAACAATCTATTTAGTTATAACCACAATTACAAATTAGATAAGTTTATGAATCAAATATGGGGAAAATATGTTCAACAAATTTTTATAAAAGTAAAAAAAAACACAAAAATAAGTTGTTTTAAAGAAAATATATGTTTAACTAAAAATACAAAAATAGTTAGTTTACTAGCATAAACATCAAATATTGATCTCTCAATGTGATGATTGAAATTTAATTTTCCACTCCCTTAGTAATTAATTATGAAGAGTAGTTGGTAAGAAAACTAAAAACGATTTTCTGCTAATAGATTACTTTTTTTTGCTAGAAACTAGTGAACCAGGTTTTCTTTTGCATAGGTTGATACCAAATTTAGTTCTCCATGGTTGTTTGGGATTGGTCAGAATAGGATAGATAATCTGACGAAGGAATGGAATATGCCCATGCTACGAAATGGTACCGAGTGGGTGTCCTTTGTGAATCCCATGAATCTCCGGTTCCAAGGCACAAGTAGGACCGATTCAAATGAAAAGCAAAACAAAGGTTGTGTTCAAAAAGCAAGTCAAAGGAAACTCCCATGTAACATGGAACAAAAGATTAGTGTAAATTGATGATATTGGACTTGGAGTGGAGGAAGTCCATGCACAGAGAAAGATGGTCGTCTGCCTTTCCGCATTTGGCCAAGATTAGGTCTTTTTCTTTGTTTTCAATGGAGTTTTCTATTGCCTTCCTCCCTTACCTTTATTGGAATTATAAAACTATTTCAAACCATGTAAAAATATATAATAAATTCTTGTATTTTATCATGTTTTGGGTCTACTAAATGGTTAATTCATTTAATGACCATGTCGAGCACTTGTCTTTAACTATGCAACCAAAAAAAAAAAAGAAAAATGTTATGTCCAAGTTGAGAGAGGAAAAGTCAACTTTTACTTGATAATTAAAGCATCAATGTACAAGCTTTTTAGGCAGTGCTCTCTCGAGACTAGTTAAATATTTATCTTACATCATTTCTTCAAAATAAATTGCATTCGGATCGCTAGTTCGGCCTAGTCATCCACACATGAATTTTTTACCAAGAGTTGATCACGAGTTGAATTAAGGGCTGTTTAGTGCCTCGTAATGATGAATATTGTTTGCATTAAGATATAGATTTTTACCAGCCTAATTATTGAAGAGCAAGAAAGGTAAAGAAAGGGGTTCAAATATATAAAACCAAGTTAGAAGGCTACTACGTAGTAACGAGGGCAAACATCCAAACCTCTTTCTTTTTCACTTTAGATCCTTTGGTAAGTATTAAATTATATAAAATAAGTTTCTGAAGCGTGTTTTTATAAGTAGCGCCTACTTCACCACCTTTTCAGATGCTAGACTAGATAAAATCTATTGCTTTACATTTGATTTACAATATGAGCCTATTATTAGACAAAATTTTCCTTATAGTACTTAATAAATCTTAATATTTTTGTGCCTTTTAATTAGTGATACAGAAATCCTACAATAAAGTAGATATATCTTTAATGGAAACTCAAATCAATATTTATTTTTAATCAATATCTCACCATTACCATTACCATCATCACAATTGCCACTTCAACCTTATTATTACCACTATCATCATGGCCACCACCGTTGTTACTACCACCACCATCATTACAAGATTAACACCACATTACCATTATCATCACCAAACTATTTCTATTATGCCATTGTCGCTACTTGCACCACCATCACTATTCCACTTTTGTCACCATATTACCAAGAAAAAAAACTCATACGTCATCACTACCACCAATAATATTAAGACACATCACCACCGCTATTGCAACAACTTCACTACTACCATTGTTCCTACAATTATTTCAATCTTTACATTATTAATAATTCACCACATTACACCATGATCACAACCACCGTACTTACATATCACCACCTCATCATCACCATGGCTTCTACCAATAGACTAATAATACCATTATCACCAAAATGGTGCCACGCTAGTGATGAGGAGTCAATAATAATAGTGATTTATAGTGGTGGCAGTAGTGATGATAATGGCGTAATAGCTGTGGTAATTGAGCCAATAGCAATAAGATAATAATGGAATGAGAAAACATAGTTAAAAATAAATACAAGATAACATAAAAAAGTATAATCGTGAAAATCGCTATCTAATAATATTTATGTATAACAAACAATATGTAACACAAAATAAAAATTTAAGTTATATTTAGCTCACCAAACATAATATAAGAAACTAGTGTTGGGTGTTCACTTTGTGTTATACTATGATACTCTCCTTACCCTATATTGTATTAGAAACCAAACACTACTACAAAGTAGGATAAATGTCACATTATATCAGCCATGAAACTACCTTTGCTAGTGTTTGCTAGGATTTAATCTTGATTTATCATTACAAATTATAGAACACAGATAAGAGATTAAAAAAAAGTAAATGATAGATAAAACTGTTTGAAAATATAACATTGAACAATAAAATAAATCAATAAATGCAAAATATAAACTATGATATGTTCAATTAGAATAAAATTACATAAGATAAAATCCACAGTAGTGTCCATGAATCAACGATTGAACCTAAGAATAACAATAGCTCTCACTTCCTTTGAGATTTATTACACCTCTCCAAAAATTGGTACTAAAGACTCTTCATGAGGTAGTCCCCTAAAGGTATAATGAGCTCTTTCCCAATGGGCACTCACTAATGAGAGCAAGACCAATGGAAGTCCTAATCTTATAGACCTAATTATAAGAAATCACATGATCAAGAGATTAAACAGTTTTGATAATAACATAATTCATAGTTATAAGATATTAGATGAGAGATCATATTGTAATGGCAATCGTAACAAAAGGATAAATGTTCTTTTAGTGTAGTGCTAGACATAAACTATATATAGTGAAATTAAAAAGTGAGTATTTAACTTTAAAAAAATAGCAATCTAAATCATCAATAACCATTTTTAGTGCTTTATACTAGCTATTGGAATTAACAAAAAGCACACTAATATCAACCATTTCTTTGTTTCTTTTCTCTTTTCAATTACTAGCTATGGCAATAAAAATTCCACTAATATCTTATAGCCGTTACAATTATAATAACTCTCATATATATTTTCTAACCACTATCATAATAATGAGTGTAATTGATTTTTTTTTTTTTAATATCAATAATTTACAAGAAGGATACAATACATAAAGTCAGTATGGAAAACTGCACAATAACTAGAGTAAAAACCATAAATAACATTGCAAAGGATCCACTAGGGTAGTAACATGATACATAATTCTCATAACTATTTTTACATATATTATTAATTTTTTTTATATATACAAATTAATAAGTCATGAAAAATTATACTTGATTTAAAAAAGATTTAATTTATTATCATTTATTTGATATCACTCACTATCTTCAGTACTCATTTAATATATTTAAGGAGGTTATATTGTCTCTCTTAAGATAGTTTTGATTTTCATATCTATCAATAAGTAAAAGTATAAAATAAAAAAATAAAAAAAAATAGTAAGTTACTTGATGAAAACCAAATAAAAAAATAATTGAATAAGCAAACAGAATATTCTTTTTTAGTCATACATTTCTAGATTTCACTACCATTTTCTTTTTCTTTACTTCTTACAGTTTGATTTAATTTAAGATAGTTCGACTCAGTTTATAATTTTTTTTAACCTAGAAAAAATGGTTTGATTCGATTCATAACTTTTTCGAACCTAAAAAGACAATCTGAAACCTAATTTACAATTCAGTTTGGTTTGATCCAACTTATGCTTTGGTTAGTTTTTTTTGTCTAGTCCTACAATCAACCATTGGACGCAACAATCAATGGCCCCCCTTTAGTCTTGCACTTTAGCTTCGTTTATCTATTTCTTTTCTTATTTCCCTTATCTAACTATCATATTAATCTAAGTCACATACTTGAACAAATCTTAACTTTGACTACACAAATCAACACATGTAAATGCATTCAAGTTTCTTCAACAATCAAATCCTCTATTAGAACCTTGTCAATTGCTCACCTTTAGGTGCACCACACCTTGCAATGATTATTTCACAATCATATGTCGAGATGACACCACCCACTTATTCCAAATCACATGCCTAGCTATGAATATTGGCATGTGTACCCTTAGCAAATGTTCAATACCAACCAGCACATGTACCAAGTCATCTAGTGCACTTCTAGACCTCCAAGCTTTACTTTCTCCTAAGCTCTCACCTAGTATGTGACTACTCCTTAAACCTCTCAAACTTTATCTTCCTCTACATTCACCTACGAAATTCATTTAAAACATTAGTGAAGTAAAGTGAAACATTTTTCACAAAGCCCCATTAGAAACCAACCATCTCTTGATATGGGAACAAGCTACAACGCCAAACTCTATTTATAGCCACCAAACCTCCACTAGATTCTAGATCTCACTGTATTATAGTAATTGTATAATCTAGTAAACCAAAAGATAAAGCAATATACAAGACAATCTTAGACATTACTCTTATTTCACATAAGGTACATCTAGCTTATGCCCGCTATTAATTTATGTGGAACCACTCTTTGCACATGCTCATGGGTCTTGAACCAATCTCCCTACAATATAAATGGAACACACTTGGAACTCCTTCATCTAATAGATTATTATCCACCTATATAGTTGTTGCCACATCAACAACTACTTTACTCTTACATATTATATATAAGCATTGATCCTATCATATTGACTCTTCTACTTGTAACTAGTAGATTATAGGCATCTATACATCCCCTTAGAATAGAGAAAAACACCAAATATTGGTTGATCTCAAGCAATTAGATCATCCATAAATTTATTGCTCGATCTACTTATTACTAGCCTAATAATGTAGTTATATTTTGCTCTTAATTCATATTATTGCTTCTAGATGTATTTTAGCTTTATTTATGTGTCTTGAGAAGAAAAAAAAAAATCTCTACAATCTCATAGCCACAAATTTGAGAATGATGCATAATTAAATTTTTTTATGAATTCCTTTCTGGTCATTCATTGTAAACGAAGGGATATGTTAAGCAACCTTTTATTCACTAATTTTTTATTACTAAAATTTCCTTTTATATTTATAGTAGTTTTAAAAAATTATTAAATGAACGAAATCTAGAAAGATCTCAATCAGCAAAAATTCTTTCTATGTTTATTTTTCAAACGCAGCCATTCCATTCACTTTTTTCTCATCAAATATCATTGCTTTATTCTCTATTTATCTTTCTATAACCATCCTCCAGTTTTTTAAGTGTCCATTCATTCAATTTCATAGAGTTTTTTGAATCTGAAATTTTCATGACTGAATTTTTTATTTTTTTCGAATTGTCCCATTGCGGCGTGTTAAAGGCTAAAAGGTTACAGCTTTAAACTCTTTTTATTCGTCTAATCTCCTTCCTATTCTATTTCAACAGCGATTCCTTTGTTGTGGAGACAATCCATTTCCTTTTTTTTTTTATTTCTTTTGTTTTTGGGTTTTTAGAGCCGATTTCCTTCATAGATTAGTGTGTTCGAAAGCCAAGTTTTGGTTTCTCATGTGAATCGTCTTTCACCCTTTGTTTGCTCAAATTTTTCGTTCTTGGACAAAATTCTTTAGTATCTTCATTCTCTGTTTCTTCTTTTTCAAAACATGGGTGTATGTTTTCTTGTCCAAAGCAAGGGAGTGCTTTCCAAACCTATGTTTTTTCTCATATTTCTCATCTTAGCTCGATGGGCATTGATCCACATAGGAGGATCGGATATGGCTTTGACGCTTGTCTTGCGATTGTTGTTGGGTTTGCCGAAGGTGTGGGTGTTCATCTGGGTAGAGAGGAGGTGGTGGGAGAGCGGTGATGATGCTGAAGAAAAAGGGACAATAGGAGTTTTTATTTTTAATAATTTAATTTAAAAATAACATATCAGACGGCAATTAAATTATCTTTTTGAGTTAACTTAATTAAATAAGAAAATACACATGTCACTAAGCTAGCTTCTAAGAGCTTTTTTTCTAACATATGAAGACACTTATCACAACATAATTCACAAAAATTACCAGCTCACATATTAATATTGATAGGTTCAATTGGAGGCTAAAAATGGCAATCTCAAAGTTCAACTAGTTGATAAAAAAAATTAACTGAAATTCAAGTATTAAATATAATATTGACCCAATACAAAAGTAGGAAAAAAAGAGATCTTGTTCATACATCGTCATTTCAACTCTATTCAATTAAATAGTTCACTTGATACATCTCGTTAAAATTTCAACTCTATTCAATTAAACATAACATGTACAGTTATGTTCGTCAAAAAAGAACCAAAGGGTAGCATACACATCAACACGCATCATTTAAAAACAAGTCATCCGTGACCAACTACCAAATTAATGGTTTTAAATGAGGCGATTTAACGCTTAATCTGCAAACAATAGTGCCACTTGACCATAAAGATGCGAGTGGCACTTCACCAACTCTCCGAGGCAGAGCTAGAATATCCATGGGGATTACAACAGGCATTAAAACCGTTAAAACCTCATTTGACAAACTTCCATGGTGATGCTCAAAGACAGTCAAATCCCAACCTCAATCTTTCTTCAAGGTTTATGTATGTACCCCTCACAACAAAAATCCTAGTATTGGACATCTAAGCATCGCTTCGCTTACTTGTAGGGTTACAACCCACTACTTTGTCGTGGCTGACATGGAGAACCGCATTGCATCTTCGAATCCTTCGTAATTAAAATTGCTTTCATCGTAAACTTTAAATGCCTCACGTTAGTTGCGGTTTTTCTATCACCATTATAATCTAAAATAGCCTCATAGCTATAACGTAATTCCACTTATTAACAGAAAATGCCCCAACATGGTTGCTGAAGAATGTGCTTCTTCCTAAATTGTATCCTGTTTCATTGACAACGTTTTCTCGACATTAATATTCTCCTTATCAAACGTACAATACTTAAAACCATCGACAAGATGAACAAATCAACATTACATGGATGTATTATTGTAAGAAAAACCGGACGTAGCATGCAAGTACCTGCTAACTTACACAACTAGGCACCTAGAAAAATCTCTTCAACTCAACAACAATGAAAACCGATCTAATGTTGTAACAAAATTAACAACTCGATGTGAAATATAAAAACTGTAATCGATTCAGACTACATTACAACCCCATTAGACATAGCACTATAAGTCTATAACCAACGAAAAACCATATTCAAACCACTATTGAATATGTTTGATGGTACATACCCAGTGTATGGGGAAAACCAAAAACGACATGGTAACAGTTAGCGTAGACTAAATGTTGAAACAAGCACCAATAAATGCAGCTTTAAGAGGAAGGGAAAACCCCGCTTTGTCACCCCATAATCTCAGAAAATCTCTATCAACGAGCTCAGAGTTGGATTTGTACACCTCAACTTATATGTTACACCCACCTTAACAGATCTTCAAGCTAACAAAAAAGGGGGGAAAAAAGAAAGATTATATACCTAAGACATCCCAACTGTCTCCTAATACCCTTTTATCTCACTATAAGTCCTACACAAAGGAAATCCCAACTGAAACGAAATGGGACTGCCAATCCCAAAATTTCAACCCACTATAAACAGTTTTTTAAGTCATGTAAACACTATTAGACCATCTAGCACTAGACACAAGACCAGACTTCCTCAGCTCAATATTTAAGATGACAATACCATAACAAAAATGATGTAGACAGAGGAAAGCAGAGGATAAAAACATCTGAGAAGATTAAAACAAATGTGAACCTCAATCAAGCGAGTATTTTTTATAGTAGTCTGGAGTCCCCAAACGTCTAACCCAATTCAACAAAACTAAAAAAGCAAAATTCCAAAGAAAAACATGCTGCTCCCCAAGGCTTTTGCAAAGTCATTACAAAAATGCTCAATAATCGCCAATGATGCAGAAAAATGTTTTCCATCACAGCAACACCATAATTAGTCCCCCTTTCTCCTGAAAGAGCATCCCTCTGTAAGCCTAGCACGGCCACCAGTTGGTTGGCACAACACTGTTTGGCAATTACCACAAACTACAACTGTTTGGGAGTGACTGAACACAGTAGTGCTGCATAAACACAAATTTCACATCTCAATCACTGTTCCATATAGAAAAAAGTGCAAAATATTTTTTGGTTAATTAAAAGGAGCAAAATATTGCATGGGTACACAAGAGCATTATCCCTTGGCATTTGAAAGGAGAGTCTAACCAAAGCAGTGACTTAAATATCATTTCCAGCATTAACATCCGTACAAGCATATTAGAAAATGAGAACTTGTACTATACACAAAAATATACACCAAAAATGGATTCTATTCACACCTCAATTTCATGTAGAAAGAGAAAGTAAATGAGGTAATCGAACACCACATTATTGCTACTTTTTCGTTTACAGGCCTATGCTTTGCAAATTTTCAATTCAGGATCCTTGTCTACAAAAAAGGAGTCAAACAGGGACCTCCACTCATCTCTGTGAAAAAAGTAGTTCAGAGTCACTGACATGGCATAGCGTTCAAACAACACCACATATCATCCATGTGGCATGCCACGTCATCTACTTTCATGGTATGCCAAGTGGATGAGAAGAGGAACTAAACATTTCAATGAAAAATGACCAAAAGTTTTTTTTTTCTTTTTTAATTTGGTTTCTACAGCAGAGACCCCAAATTGAAAGAACGCACATCGTAGACCATTACAAGAAAAAGTTTAAAAAAAAAAATAGGTCCTTATTTTGAATTAATTCTGAAAGTAATTATGAGCACTTTCCCTTTGGTATTTGGCAAATGAAGTGTCAGTAAAGCAATACTAAAAAATTTTTATAGCAAATTATTAACTACACATTATAGATCTTCAGTACTGCAATTCCATACAACAAACATAAATTATCACACGCTGCACCAATCACTCTCCGCCCAATTTTCTTTTATATATTTTTCTCCATAGTCCCTTAAAACAAATGTTTAAACAATGCACTTAATATAATAAACATTTTGTATCGACAACTCTCCATTAGAGAACAAAACAAGAATTCAATTTCTCAACAACATTTCTTGTTTATTTCTTTGGCATCCATCATAAGATGGACTGAAGATAACAACACAAAATATATTACCAAATTTAAATGGGTTTCCCAGCTTAGTAAAGATGTTAATCAAACGTGTATTGGAAACAGTTCTAAAAATTCATTTCATGTCAACTAACCATCTAGTATATATTGCAGTTCAATAGAACCCACTATATGTCTCAAATTTGTTTGTAACCAGTGACATTATGCCATGGATACTGGTTAATTAATGAGACTCAAAACCACAATTGGGACACATGCGATGGAGACACAGAAGCTCCCACCTGCATATCAAACATTACTCCGGTAGCAACTACTCATTGGATCATCCACATAAACCATCTACAAAGTACTATGACTATCCTTTATTCAAAGATTTTGTCATCCTACCATGTAAGAGAAGATTAGCCCCTGGAAACAACTTTTCAGAATAGAAGATGCATTCCCAACAGCTCACGGTACTAATGAATTCTGATTTTCTCTTTTAACTTTTTCGTTTATTAGAATAATTAATTTATTTATATTTCCCTAAAACAGTCATGCCTAACATGTTGCAAAAATATAAATTAAATTATTATTATCAGATAGATTTTTTTTTCTTTTTGGGGTGGATAAAAATCTATCCTGCGTTGCATAGCATATTGATATTGGAATTTGTAAGCAGACAAACAATGTCAAGAACATGCTCTTTTGTACATACATAAGAAGAAACAACACATCGGTAACTTAAATACGAATAAAACTTACATGTTGAAGCAACCTTGGCACTTCACATCCTGCAAAAGTTATAACAACCTTAATTAGATCAAATCCCATAACCAGAAAAATAAAACATCAACGCAATTTTCCATCGTCATAACACAAAAAAAAAAAAAAAAAAGTGAGAGACAGCTTTACAATTCTGTCGTATTACCATGAAGAAGGAGTTAGGAGACTGCACCAAACGCTTTAGCTTGTGCTTTCTCTTCTCGAGCTCAGCCGGAGGGTTGAGTAAATCGATGTCGTTTTGCAACACCTGTGTGATTCAATCGGTTAACAAAAGACAATGTCGCGTACAAAAGAAAATAGACGGAGAAATTGGAGTGGAATCAGTACCATGTTTTCGTAGTAAACTCGGAACCCTAAGAATGTTACTTCTTTGAAGCAGAGAGGGTTCGGGAGGTGGAGCAGGCGGCGAGCGAAATAAGCAGAGAGGGCTGCGCAAGGGTTTACGATCCCATATATAGGGGCTTTGGGAATATCTGGGCCTTTGGCAGTCACTAAGAAAGATCTCGGCCGTTGGTTCTTTAATAGAAATCAAGGGTAAACTAGTCGGATCTAGTACACTGCTAATCCGAACCGGAAAACCGGTCTAAGTAGAAACGCCTCACACAGCTTTAGGAATGAAATAGGTAAACAATAATTTATTATTCTAGTTTTGTTTTTTTTTTTTTCCTTTTGTGGAATAAAAAAATATAGATAGAAATACACTAAACTTGCTTTGGTTGATCGCCATTTAAACGGACCTCCACCACCGATCAAAGCATAACATGATATACATAAATGTTTCGAGACTCGGGAAATACTTTAAAAGCTATATTAATAACATATGAAGTATTTACGTCACTTATGAAATTATTATTAAGAAACAAGAATAATTCCAAGACCATACCATACAAAAGTACCTAAAATTCTTCAAAAAATAAACATTAATGAATCAAAGAAACTTAGTTAGTATGTCTTGTGCTTTGATAGTATTCTCATAATTACGAATCTAAAAATACTCCAAACAAATTGTAATTACACGAGAGTGATCTAATCGAAAAGGTCACTTATAACATGGACTTGACCTGTTACTTTTATCTCATATATTAAATTGATACTTAGATTTCACACCTCTTCAATTCCTATAACAAGGACTTAGATGTAATTGTAGATGGTAGAGATGAGCAAATAATCTTACCAAATTAAACCAAGTGGCAAATCAAATGATTTTTTTTTTTTTGTAATTTGGTTGAAAAACTTCCAATTCGATTCAAACTACAAACTTATGGTTAGTTTGGAGGGGTTAATCCAAAACAAATTATAAAATTGAACCAAAACTGTTTTAAAAAATATAATGATAATTTACTTACAATTAAAAAAAATTCTTTTATTGCAATATAACATTTAAAAGAATTTTTAGTTTACCTTTATTAAAAATATATGTATTTAAATTTTATAACCATAATTTAACAAATATATATAGGTTAATTTATATTTTATGTTATATGTATGTCTAAGAAATAAATTAGTTATATTAAATATTTAAAATTTTTTAATTACTTGAATATTGACTTTTTTTAATCTCTTATATGATACAACATATGTTATTATTAAATGAATTTAATATTACTCATATGAAATTATATGTTAAGCAAATATACTTTATTAGAAAACAAAATATGGTTTAATTCATAAATTAAACTGAATCAAACCAAAATTTTATGACTTGGAAAAAATATGAAATTGTGGTTCAATTTGAAGTGATAAAAAACCAAACCACATTTTTATGGTTTAATTTACTTCAGAAGAAAAAATAAACCAATCTGATCCATACCCACCTCTAATGGATGGTTTGAAAAGTGCATGGAGGTAAACTAATGCACAATAAAAGATTAGTTATTTTTTATAAGGATATCAATTCTCTAAAAGAAGTCGTTTGAGTGTTAGGCACATCATAGTAAGCTCAAAGGTGTGATGTATGATAACTCGGCCCTAATGCTTAGCACATACATCAAACCACATTGTCATTCCATTAATCGTCTTATCCCTACACCGTCTACTCTACATAAGAGATGATGCTTTGTTAAATAATCAATATATCAAGGTGAATCTTCGCAATGTACTATAGAGTGGAGTTCAATGCCTACCTAAGTCTTCGACAATACCCCTCCAGCACTATCCAACACAAGTCACAAGCCTCTCCTAGTCCACGTCCAAAGTCATCAAGAGAGCCCACAAATACATTTACTTGGTTGGCTAAAAGGTTTACTAAGGGAAGTAATAATAAGGGATAAGATTCTATTTTTTCCTATTTATTTCATATGTATATCTTTCATCAAATTTTTTAGTTGATGTAAATAAATATGTGAAATTAATAAATTTATTAACATTTTCTAATAAATTATTTATGAAAATTAACATTGTCTAATGAATTAACATTAGTTTTTCTTTCTTCTTTTTTTTGTCTATTATAAAATAAAATATAAATGTGTGCTAAAAACTTTTTAATAAATTTTTATAATTTTTAAATTTATGAAAATTAATTTTTTTTTGTTATTCTTTTAGGCACATCATATATATATATATTAACAACTTTTCCTCCACTTTCTTTTCCTCTTTGTTCAAACATGAGAATTAATTATTTTTCCTTTCATTTTTTTCCTATCTAATTCTTTTCCTCGTTTTCCTTTCCTCTATACTCATTTCCCATTCCAAACATAGTGTTATATTCAAACTCTAGGTCATGAATAATTAATGAAGAGGTTTATTAGCATGATAATCAAGTATAAGTATGGTGTTAATCAAAGGGATAAGTTCATAACTTGTTAGTTAATTGCTTAGGCTCCATTTGGTTTATCTATTTTTTTATCTAAATCTTATTTATATCTAATCTGTATTTATATTTAATATGTATTTGTTTAAAATTGAATGTTTGCGTAGTTGTCTAATCTATATCTAATCTATTTCTATTTTAATAAAGATTGAGTTTTTTAATAAGAATATATATGTAATTTATATATTTATCTTTTTTAATCTATTTTGGAGCCAAATATCTAAATTCAAATAGACACTAGATAAATGCCGTGCGATCAACATGAAAAAGATGAGCTAAAGAACTATTCTTAAATGGCTTAAATATCTTAATTAAGCCTTAAACAAAACTAGACTTGAAATTCAAATAACTTACTAGGCTTAAATGAATAAACCCTAAATGATTCGAGTTACAATTAACTAAAAGTTAAAAGGGCATAAGTAACCCTAATTAGGTTTGTAATTAGTGGGGGAACTTAAGTAGCGTAAATCAACCCTATAATAGAATTCAAATATTTAGAATAATCAATTGATTTAAGTTTTCTCTTTTGATGTATAAAATCAATTCAAACTATTTAATTGGAATTTAGAATGCAATTTGGGAATCGCCAACCTTTTTAAATGCACGGTAACATGCGTATTACTTACTAAAACTTAAACTAGACTAATAATCAAACTCAGTTAAATATTTGCTTGATGCTTGTACTTGATTACTTGCGCTAACAAGTGATAAACCTTAGATCGAGATTATGGTTGCGGTTATATACCCCAAAATGACACAATGGTTAGATGCTTAAGCCATCAAGGGATGGCTCAATAGATAACTGATAGGTGAAATCATATCAAATAACAAAGTATTATAAACAAAGAGAAGGTACATCGGGAGTCATCTATGGTTATGGATCTCAATGGGTATTACAATATAGTTGGACTGTGATAAGTAAGGATCGCATAACAATGAGGTTACTTAAATGAGGCTACTTTTGGTTCTGGTTGTGATTTTGGCAACGTAGAGTCCAGCTAGTCCTGTCAACCATTGTTATCCACTATGATGGAATTAGACCTCTTATCCTCTATAATGATGAACTGAGTTGTGAGTACTCCTATGCTGGATATTTAAATAAGATAATTAAATGATTTAATTGAATGTCTATCATATTAATATGTAGGCTTGGTTAGTATTCGTGTATGTGTTTGCATTATTGTATATTGGACCCTTATGACTCACTCCTCTTTTCTTTTTCAAATGAGGATGTTACCGATCTATTGTGTAATTCGTTAGATTATGACTCTAAGGAGGAGTACGGGGATGAGTTCATAGACATAGATTATGAGAACTATTTTTACTTTCTCATTTTGCTATAGGTTTAGTTAATTTGTTTTGATACTGTATTTATATCTCATAAGAGTCACCTATGGCTTTATGGCTTGTTTACCTACGCTTATGTTTTGTGGGCCTCTTAAGCTCTAAGACTTAATTGTCTATCTTATGATATTCATCGCGTTTTCTAAACTTAGTGAACCTCAAAAATGTTTTTTAAATTTCATAAATGATTTCAAGCTCCTAAAATTGGTTTAGAAACCTATTTAGTAATCATAATCTTACATATTCTATTTAAGTAGGGTATGTAGCAAATTGTTGATGCCATAATAAATTAGGGCGTAACATAGGAATTTATTTAAGACTAAATTTTTTATACTTCTCAAGACAAAAGTTAGAATTAAAGAATTAATATATATATATATATAGAACAAGCACTCTTAATAAAACATGGGAATATGCACTAAATACCAATACTTATGAAGGTATGCTAGCACTTCTAACTTGAAGTACTTGAGGTTTATTAAGAAAATTAAGGTGTTTGACATTAGAATATGTGTCAAGGACCCCTAATGAACATGCTTTAAAGGTATCTCCAATCTTAAGTTTTTCATTTAAGATTTTTAGGTGCCACACTAGCACTTTAAGAACTCTTCCTCCTTAAAGACCTTTTTACTTTATCTTTAAGTTCTTGAAGAGAGTTCCTAGGTACTACCCTAGGCCTTTGAAGAAAAGTTCATAAGTGACACTTGTCAAAAAAAGTAAAAATAATAATAAATTTATGCTACTTTTTTTACTTCTTTATAAAAGACCCCAAAATGTGTAAGAACCTCTCTTCATCCTTTAAAAATCTCAAAAAGTAGGTCATTAGTTTTGAATTTGGTGCTGAGAACTAAGGATGGAGAAAAGAAAGAGAGTTTCTTAGATGTTGATATGGCACCTATAAACCTTCAATGGGATTTTTAAGATTAAGGATTGTCTAATAGAATATTTGAAACACCCACTTGATAAACTAAATTAGTTTACCAACCATGCAATGAACTATTATTCTTTTCATACCTTTTGAGTGTTAAAGAACTAGAAATCATATTTGTAAAAGATAAATAGCTCTTAAGAGATGACACTTATTCAAAGCCAACAAAGAAGAACACAAAATGAAAATTCCTTACACTATGCTTAGAAAAGTATAGGATGGGGGAAGGAATAAATTTGGGAGGAAATTTTTTCTTTTAGACGCATAAAAGGTCGTATGACATGTAAGGATGGATAGGATATCAAGTCTTATCTATGCCCTACAAGTTTTCAAATTTTAAAAATAGAAGATGCACTGTAAAACATATAAAATATCCTAAAATAGTATTTTGTAAAACGTATAAGTTATAAGGTATCTTATGAAATTAGTAAATTTTTCCATTGCATTTTTATAGTATTAAAATCTTGAGGTAAATTTTCAACAACCCATTAATGTTTCTATAATTTTATAATTAATACATTCTTGTAAAATTCCATTATTCAATAGTGTCTTAACATGTATTCATTCGAATTACAAGACTTAAGAAAACGCAATTTACACAAAAGTGACTTTTACCAATTCCATTTTTTCTCCACTAAAACCCATGTTACTACTTTTAGCATCTAACAAGCTTATAGATTATGGGTTTGGGTTATAGCTTATTTGTTTATTTCCCTTTTTTTTTCCTTTTTAGTAGAAATTAGAGCATAAAAATATAATATTCTTATACATATATTAATTATTACTAGTTAATAATTCTTATGAGCAAGTATAGGGTACAATGAAACTAGTACCTTATATATTTTGAAGTATACGTTCTAAAGTATGAAGATATTGTACCCATACTCCACCTTGTGAAAGTAAAACCCAAAAAATTGAACTCGTAACCTACTCTTTAACCTTTAGTACCCCCTAAGATCTACTCGATCAAGTTGAATAGAGTATAGTATAAGGTATGATAAGATTACTTACTCACCCTTAATGGCATGGGCTTTATGGTATGGTGTGGAATATAAAGTCAAATAGCATGTTTTGAAGGGATAAGATAGGAGAATATGTGAATGTGATATTATATTCACCCATAATGCGATGCATTGCCTACCTATATCAATAATGGATAAATATTTACTATTTCAAATTTGTTGTCTCGAACATATCCCTTCTAATCACATTCAAATACGTGAATAAAAAATTATTATATAAGGATGAAAATTTGTTCCACTATTGTAAGTGTCTACATGTGATTGTTTGAGATATATTGGAGATAGAGAATTTGGGACAGCAAACATTCATCCATCAATAACTTCTCAAAACAACCCTTAGATTTCGATTATGAGAGACTGTGTTAGTATGGTACTTTCTATTTTTAGTAAGAATTTTCAAAAAAATATGCAAAATGATGTCTCCATTAATAGAGATGGAAATAGATTAGCAAGATCTAACATGACAATAAAGTTTACACCTTTTTATTACATTATAGTGCTTTCAACTGAATATAATGATTCCATATAATATTTTGCATCTTTATACCATTAGGAAACTCATGATAGGTAATTTTAGGGCTATAAATGAGCCAGGTTACTCACAAACTATTTTAGTTCGGCTTACTTTAAGCACAACTCGACTTTGAGCTCAATTAATAAACAAACCAAGCTTAAACTTAAAATAATGTTCATTTATTTAAACGAGCTTAAGCTTAAATTAATACTTGTTTATTTAAACAAATTGAACTTAAGCTCCTATTTAGGCTTATAAGCTAGCTTAAGAGTAGGTTCATTTATATTATTGATAAGCTAACTCACGAGCAAGCCTGTAAATAGGATTGTGAGTAAGCTTGTTTATATTGTTAACGGATTGGCTTGTGAACAGGCTTGTGAGTAAGCTTGCTAACAAGCTTATAAGCAAGTTTTTGTTTATAGCTAGCTTACAAACAGGCTTGTAAGTAGGCTTTTGTTATATTATTAACAAATTGATTTGTAAACAAGCTTGTGAATAGACTCTCATTTATATTATTAACTAGTTGATGAGCCAGCATAATATGTAGAAGTTTGAATTAAGATTATAAATTTTATTTAAACAACAAACATTAATACAATTTAATGTTTTATGCATTATTAAAAAAAAAACATATTATTGATAAAGCATTTTGGGCTTACCCCTACAAGGCCTATTGTAGCCTACTCAAACCCTCGTTCGAGCTCCTTTAGTCTATGTTGACCTCTTTGACAGAGAATTATACAATTTTGCTTTAAATCCAAAGTTCCCGACCTCCTCTAAATCTGCTCTTCGCACTTATCCACAGAATGGATAAGCATGAGAGAATGATACAAATAAGGAAAAGGGTTGGTCAAAGATATGCCCCATCATATTAGAAGAGAATCTTGGAAATTAATGTACTTTCCAAATTAGAATCATCTACATGCCTGTAAATAGAAAATAAAGATAACTGGGTAAAGGACTCTTAGCGCTCAATATACTCTCAACTCTCATATAAGTTGCATATCTGATAAGAAAAAATGTAGTAAGCAAAATGAAAACAAGTAATTAATTGAGGAAATAGAGATATTGTGCCGAGCTAAGAGCTCAAAAGGAGACACATTCTATCTGAAGACTTGGTCAAATATGACTCTCTATGGCAACTTATCTTAGTATGGCTAAGGCGATGGGTGTACCTCCTTCCCCTTCTATAGCAACACTTCTCATTAGTTTCTCATCATAGAGGTGTTCATTGACCACCTTCAATGTGTTTCATGGGCCATTCATTCTCTTATGGAGCTTAGCTAATATCTAGTCCTCTGTAACCCTATCGCTTAGTCCTAACAAATAAATGGTGGAGGTGCAGATAAGCTAAGTCCACTGTGTCTAAAAGTCTAGGTCAGATAGGCTCAGTTCACATTTTCTCTCATACACAATTATTATATTATAGTTCTTGCAGATTTATCATAAAATGTAAAATAGTTATATCAAATCTCTAACTAAATAGAATGTATCTTTATACCTTTCTCTATAGTTTTACTACTATTAAAATGCATGGAGTTACAAAATATACATTTTCTTTATATGTTTCCTACATGTATTTTTCAATGTTCTTTATCAATGTGCATACACAAATTTTAAAGTTTAAAGAATTACTAATGCCTTATTGTGATGTTATCTATGCATTTGAAGCTTGAATCTTTAAAGAAATATGAAATTCTTTCATGAACCTATTCAATTCATTACATTATATATTAGCTTTATCTAATTTTGATCTTATATCATATGCTTTTTCAATTTCTTATATGATAACTTTTAATAGTTAAATTGTGTGTGTGTGCATATATATATATATATATATATAACAAATTGACTCAAATAAAGAGATAAAACTATACTCATTTACATTCAATTTGTTATATTGATAAAAAAAATTCAATTACAATTTTTTTTTAAAAAAAAACAATGTAGTTAAAACTACATTTACAAACTCTTATATTGATCTTTTTTGCCTTTGCAGTTTCCATTATCCAATCCGAATATGTCTCCTCATGTCATCTTCATAGCATAAATTCATTTATGGATCATCATCTATATGATAACTATGTATAAAAGTTAACTTCAAAGTAAAAAAAAAATGAAAATATATGAAAGAATTCCCATTACAATTTCAAAAAAAAAAAAAAAGGTTAAAACTACATGTTTAAACTCCCACAACAATCTTTTTGCCTTCATAGTTTCCATTAACAAATCCAAATGTGTCTCCCAATTTATATTCACGCAACATAAATCCATTTATTGATCATGGCCTATAAAACAAATACATAGAAGAGTTAATTAAAAATAAATAAATGTAAAAAGCAAAAATACATTAAAAAAGAAAATAAAATATTAAAAATCTCCAATCTTTACATGCTTCTTGGAAATAACTACTTCATAAATCTAAAACTTTGGTAGTAAAATCTAAGTTTGAGTGTCAAGAGTCATTGTTGAAACCCTTTACTATCAATATGTAGCTTCTCCTAAACCTTCAAATATTTTCATCTTATATTCTACTTGCAAAATACAAATATCTCATTGGAAATTATCTATTTAATTTTCATTATCTTAAACTATTTATAGATATATCAAAATGAATTATGGTGCATAATAACTACGGTTATAATGATACCATAAACAAAATTAATATGATTGGAGAAAAAAATATCAAATACATTAATGACACCATAAATAGTGTAATACTAAAAAAAAAAAAAGAGTTTCTGAAACTATATATTATAATATGATAAACTGGTTTGCAAATAGGTTTATTTATATAAACAAACTCGAGCTCAAACTCATTTATTTAAACAACTTTGAGTTTAAGCTTGTTTAGATAGTTAAGTTTAGGCTTGTCTATCCAAACAAGCTAACTGTATATTGAAATGAGCAAAGCTTGAGTTTCAAAATTTTTAATAAGCTTGATGTGAAGATCTAAACTTAAGCAATAATGTTAAAATTAAAATAGTATATATATATATGTATGTGTGTAAAGTAAAATGAATGTATATATATATGCTAAAAATAAAGTAAAATATATAAAATAATAATAATAATATGAATTATATGGGCATATATATGTGTATATATATATATATATATACATATATGGAATATATAAATATGTAAAAAAAAATGTGTACACATTATATTATATTATATTATATTATATTATAGCTAAAAAAAGAAAAAAAAAAGAAGAGAGGAAACAAAAAAAAAATGCAGAACAACACCCTCACTCAATGTCAGCAAAATTAATTAATATTATATATATATATATATATATACATTAGAATAGAGAGAGAAGATAAAACAAATCATAAAAAATTAGAAAAAAAAAAAAGAAATCAAAACTCTCTCCATTTCATCCGAATTTTGTGGGCAAATTGAAATTAAAATTTTCAACATGCAATCATCAGGATAGGAAGAAGAACAAGATTGAAGTAGGATGCAAAAAGAATTTGAAGAAACTGAAGAAAAAAAAATCAGATTAAATACGGATGATTTTGTCTGTTCGTTCGAAGAGGTTAGGGTAAATTTGTTGCTAGGCCAAGCTAGGGTTAAGGTTTTAGGTGGGAGAGGATTCCGGACAACATAGTGGTTGCCGGCTTTGGTGGCCGGAGGCCGGTGAACGAAGTAGCCCCCGGTAACGCCGAAAACTTCCTATTTTTGTTAGAAATATCAAATGTTGATGAAAAATTATGATTTTTGGTATTCTGGCATAATTTTGTATGGATACTAATGTGATAATTTTATTTTTCTGAAATTTTATTCAAAAATATGTGGTCCTTAAGAAATGTTCTGTTCTGGTCGTAAATTAAATTGGAAACTAAATAGGTCAAATGATGTATTTTTTATGTAATTTTTAGTATATAAGATCCTTATATGATTTATTAGATCACCAAATCAATAATTGTTCATATTGGAGTCGTTTTCTATTTTTAGTGAATTTTTCAAGCTAATTGCCCTATTTTGGCCGAATTAAATCCTTAGCAAAATTAGAGAATTTGATTTGATTAGTTGAATTTGATGTTCAATTGAGGTTCATTGAAGCATAATATGATTTTAAGAAGCTTGGTTTAGTTACGAAACAAAAACGGGAGTGTTCGGTACAAGATCATGATAATTTAGAACCATACGATATAATATAGAATCAGATCGAAATTTAATTACATTGATATATAATATAGCGTAGTATACCCGTATGTATATGAATTAGAAATTGTAGGAAAGTGGTGGATTATACGAGGTTAAGATGTAATTTAGGGGTTTGGAATACTGAATTAGCAATGTAGGGTTCAATAGAGTGAATGAGGTAACATTGATTGGTATATTGATGATTCAGGTGTTTCTATTGAGTAAGGAGGACAAAGGAATTTGGCCGGTGCAACTGTTTGGATTGGCATACATTGTTTCAGGTGAGTACCCCCTTAACTCCTCTCTTGGGTATAAGTGGTTGATAATGTAGATTACTTGTTGTTGGCTGAAATTACCCTGTACGATCACTTACTGTGATAAATGCAGGAGGATTGTTGAATTACATTGGTTTGCTGATGGCTGGTTGTGTGTCATGATATGATTGGATTATGAGAAAAAAAAAAGGGGGGAACATTCCAGAAAATCCTAGAGTGAGAGTTGGGTGCAGGATTTAATTATACTATTCTTGATTGTATGTGATTTAATGAACTTAAATTATTGAATGCTTCATGATTGTGATGTAATGCTAGGTTATTTTTAGCTTATTAGATGGAGTTTATACAACTGGTTAAGTTCATACTATTGTTGTCTTGGTAACAATGAAATATTTAAATAGATAATAAAACGGGGTTTAGGCTATAAGTACCTACTAACCCAAAACACTTAATGTAAGAAAAGTCCCATTCCCTGCCTAATAAGTTTGTGGTACGACCTTTGAGTCGACCCGAATGGGTTTGAGGCACGGTCGACTGACCGGCCCGGTTCAGTGACCTATGAGGATCTGGCCACCCCTTTTGTTCGAGGCAGGTGAAAGGCGAGCTGAATATTTCTAACTAAAAAGAGTATATAAGGATGTCTTAATTGGTTGAGAAAACATTAAGTTTTGAAAAGTACATGAGGGTAGTTTATCTACCAGTTGACAGGCTTTGCCTGGATTAACTGAAAAATATTTGTGACCTGTGAGTAAACAGGAGTGATTGAAATGTTCTCCAATGAAAAGGTTATGAGTTTAGCAAAATGGAATTACAGGGAAAATATCATTAAGTAAGATCATGGTGATGTTAAAATGTAATAAATTGAATTGGGTTTCTTGCGAGTATAACTTGAGTTGAAAACTTCCTTGCTTGAGTAATCATTTCGAGGTATTTGATAATATTGTTGATTACTATTATGTGATTTTGTTGTTTGTTTTTACTGGGTTGCTTGATTTTATACTCACTTTGCTTCTTAAGAAGTTGAGGGGTTAATGTTTTTGCTAACCTCAGGTATAGGTACTGAAGAATAAGTTATTGGAGACTCGGGTTTTTGGGGAGCGTCAATGGAGGCAAAGAAGCCCTTAGTTTCATTTTGGAACCTCTGTTATTTGTAATAAGATCTATAGGTGTTAATCTTCATATTGTAATGTAAATATTTGTGTGTATAAGGTTGGATTTGTAATCTTTTGAGCCACTTAAGGCTACAGGATTAATCATGGGCTATGCCTACTTACCGAGAATGCAGATCCCGATGGTATATATATATAATGTATGATGTGACAGGAGATTTTAAATACATGTGTTTAGATATGATGTGGATATGAAATGATAGCGCTGTTAGCGCCATTTTACAAGACGTTTATAAAATTTCATACAGGTTGGAGTTACAGGTTCAATATTAATAGAATTTGCCTTATCTTTAATTCAGAGACGGCATAGCAACCCACCTATAGGTACCAAGGATAGTTATAGGAATTTTGGAATAGGTTCAAGAATCAGACCTAGTAGATGGGTCGCTACAAGGTGGTATCAGAGCTTAGGTTTAGGCATTATGATTAAACCCGTGTGAGCTTGTGTGGGGTAGTTAGGATAAATGAAGACTTTAAGTTGTGTTAATTGATTTGACTTACCAAATTGTGATGTATTTGTGTATTGTGGAATACATATGCTTGTTTAAGAAGTTTAAGTGTTTGATTTCTGATTCAAGTGTACTTATTTATGTAGATTTGATTGCAGTAAATGGAATGTGGAAGAGGTCGAGGCAGAGGTAGAGGAAGGAGGACTAGGAATATGGTCCCTCATGATCAGCAAGAGGATTTACCTACACCACCTCCACCGCCAGCTCCATAGAATCCAATGGAGCAGATGGTTGCTGTAATGCAAGCTTGGGCTGAAGTTATGGCTGCGGGATCAGGTCGGGATAAACTAGCCAGGGTACAGAGGATTGTAAAGCCCTTTGATGGTAAGAGTTTAGACCCCACTACAGCTGTGAATTAGATAAACTCCATAGAAAGAGCTTTCCAGGTACATGATGTTCTCGAGGATAAAAAGGTGGACTATGCTACAGTACTATTAGAGGATACTGCACATGATTGGTGGGTATCACAGAAGGAACTGATGGAAGCTCCAATTACTTGGCCAGGATTTAAGGATGTTTTCCTGAGTCAACATTTTCCCTCATGTGTACAAGATAAAATGAGGGAAAAGTTTTATGAATTGAAGCAAAAGGGTAGAAGCATAATGGAGTATGAGCGAGAGTTTAGCAGATTGTTGAAATTTGCTCCATTGGCCTATCAGAATGATGAAGAGGTAAAAGCTGATAAATTTCGTGCGGGGCTGGATATCTATTTTCAGGCAGAGCTGAAAAGAAGTAAAGTTGTGACTTATGTGGAGATTGTGAATGAATCCTGTATACTAGAACAGGTGAGGGATATGAAGGGTATGGAGGGTCCTTCACACAAAAGAAAGGATAGAGGTAGTTTTGGGCAAAAATGGAGTAAGGATAAAGGAAAAGCAAAGAAGCAATATCAACTACTGGTCTAACCTCAGAGGAGTCAGACTTATACTATAGTGTGCTGGAAGTGTAAAGGTAATCATAAGGCTAATGAATGTCCTCAACTGAGAGGAAAATGTTATAGATGTGGGGTAGATGGACACATTGCTAGGCAATGTCAGAATCCTAAGGACCTCCAATGTTACACTTGTGGATAGTTTGGTCATACTTCCCATAATTGCCAGGGTAGAAGTGAAGGAGGTCAACAGACTCAGGCTCAGACTCAGGCCCCAGCACCTAGGCATGATCTTAATCCTAAGAGGGGTAGACCGCGACCTCAGACTCAGGCGCAAGTCTTTGCTATACAACAGACAGAAGCAGCTAATGTGGATGATGTAGTAGCAGGTAAGACTACTAAACTTATATGATAGTTTGATGGTTAAATAGTTGTAATGTAAATGAACCTATATATCTATATGAATATGTAAATGTATAAGTGTAAATATGTATATGTGTGTGAATTTTGATGTGTATGGGATGCTGATGCTTGTTATGAATTGAGTAATTGAATTAATGAATGAATCTATATGTGTAAATATGCATGAATGTGTGTGTAGACATGAATTTACATGCGTACATATGTAAAATAGTTGTATCTACTTAAGGGTTAAACAAATTGTATTAGTGAATATATGCCTATAAGCACGTGTAAGTGTGTATATGCAAACGTGAATATATAGATGTGTTTATGGGTGTAGACATGAAGTAATTAGGCTATAGATGTGACTATGCTTAACTTGTCATTGAGTAGGATGTTAACAATAATTGCTGGAAGTGGAATGTGATGTGTTTAATGATTTCAGGTGTGATTCGATTAGATGATAATCCCGCTTATGCCTTGTTTGACACTGGAGCAACCTATTCTTATGTCGCTGAAGACTGGGTGAGACGGAACATGGCTCTAGTGAAGAGTCTGAAATGTGAATATGTGGTAAGTACTCCTTCTGGAGGGGAGAGGATAGCAGGTTATCAATTGGAGAATGGTATTGTGGTGATTGAAGGGTGGCAATTGCTAGCTGATTTGGTTATTCTTAATATGAAAGGGTATGATGTTATCCTTGGCATGGATTGGCTGACCGGGTATAAGGTGCATCTAAATTGTCGGGATAAAGTGGTAGAGTTTTGTCTACCATATGAGGAAGTATTCAGTTTCAGAGGGAGTATAAGGCGATCAATACCTAAGATCATAGCAGCTAAGAAAGCCAAGAAATTATTGAAGAAAGGATGTATGGGATATTTGGCTTCAGTGGTAGATACACAATTGAAAGAGAAGAGAGTGGAGGATATCCCAGTTGTATGTGAATTCCCAAAAGTATTTACTGAAGAATTACCAGGCTTACCCCTAGATAGAGAAGTTGAATTCGGCATTGAGGTAATGTCAGGTATGAAACCTATATCAAAAGCTCCTTATCGTATGGCTCTTGTAGAATTGATGGAGTTGAAAAAGCAGTTGCAGGAATTATTGGATAAGGGTTTCATAAGGCCCAGTATGTCACCTTGGGGTGCATCGGTGTTATTTGTGAAAAAGAAGAATGGTAGTCTACGTTTGTGTATAGATTACCGTGAGTTGAATAAGGTAACCATCAAGAATAAATATCCTTTACCCTGAATTGATGACTTATTTGATCGGTTGAAGGGAGTAGCTGTATTCTCAAAGATTAATCTGCAATCTGGATATCATCAATTGAAGGCAAAGGAGGTTGACATACCAAAGACTGCCTTTCGAACTAGGTATGGTCACTATGAATTTCTGGTGATGCCTTTTGGTTTAACTAACGCCTTAGCAGCCTTTATGGATATGATGAATAGGGTATTTAAAGAATATTTGGATGACCTTGTGATTATATTCATTGATGATATCTTGATCTATTCTAAAGATAACGAGGAGCATGCTAAGCATTTAAGAAAGGTGTTGCAAACTCTACAGGAAAAACAGTTGTATGCTAAGTTGAAGAAATGTGATTTTTGGCTAGACTAGATTGCATTCTTAGGCCATATTGTGTCAGGTTCTGGAATATCTGTTGATCCTGCAAAGATTAAGGCCATCATAGAGTGGAATCCTCCTACCACAGTCAGGGAGGTAAGAAGTTTTCTTGGTATGGCAGGATATTACAGGAAATTTGTGAAAGACTTTTCAAAGATAGCTGTACCCCTAACTCGGTTGATGAGGAAAGGAGTCAAATTTGAATGGACAAACCAATGTGAGCAAAGCTTTCAAGAATTAAAGAGGAGATTAGTTTCAGCTCCTATTTTGGCTATTCCTAGTGGAATAGGTGGGGATGCTATATATTGTGATGCCTCTCAGATTGGATTAGGGTGTGTATTGATGCAGGATAACATAGTTATAGCATATGCTTCCCGTCAGTTGAAACCATATGAGTAGAATTATCCTACTCATGATTTGGAGTTGGCTGTTATAATATTTACTTTAAAAATTTGGAGACATTATTTGTATGGTGATAAATGCGATGTATATACTGATCATAAGAGTTTGAAATACATCCTTACTAAAAAAGAGTTGAACATGCGACAAAGGCGATGGTTGGAATTGATGAAAGACTATGATCTAGCCATTCACTATCATCCTGGTAAAGCTAATGTAGTTGCTGATGCATTAAGTAGGAAACAATGTAGCAATCTGTCAACTTTAATCACTGATAGAGTGGAAATGTGGAGGGATTTAGAGCAGTTACAGTTAGAAATTATATGGCCAGGAGTGGAATCTAGATTAAATAGTTTGAGTATTCAACCTACATTGAAAGATCAGATTCGGGAAGCACAGCTAACTGATGAGGAATTGCAAAAAGTCAGGAATAGTGTGATTAGATATCCCGACTTTATATGTGATGAGACAAGAGTATTAAGATTCAAAGGTAGATTATGTGTACCAATAATAGAGAAGATCAAAAAAGCAATTCTAGATGAGGCTCATCATACCATTTATACAAACCACCCAAGAAGCAATAAGATGTACAAGGATGTGAAATCAATGTATTAGTGGCCAAGGATGAAGAAAGACATTGCAGAATATGTGGCAAAGTGTAGCACTTGCCAACAAGTTAAAGCAGAGCATCAAAAACCTAGAGGGTTATTACAACCCCTCTCCATTCGTGAATGGAAGTAAGAGCAGATTTTCATGGATTTTGTTATAGGATTACTCGGGACCAAGAAACAGCATAATGCTATTTGGGTAATCATTGATAGGCTAACTAAATGAGCCCATTTCCTTTCAATTCAACAGAGCATGCCACTATCTCGCTTAGCAGCGTTATATATTAAGGAAATAGTGCGATTACATGGAGTACCAGCTTCTATTGTTTCTGACAGAGATCCCAGGTTTATTTCTAGATTTTGGCAAACCCTATAGGAAGCTATAGGCACCAAATTGAAGTTCAGTACAGCTTATCATCCTCAGACAGATGGTCAAACAGAGAGAACCATACAGACACTTGAGGATATGTTGAGAGCATGTGTTTTGGAGTTTAGTGGTAATTGGGATGAACATTTACCACTAATCGAGTTTGCATATAATAACAGCTATCATAGTATTATACAGATGGCCCCATATGAAGCCCTATATGGAAGAAAATGTAGATCCCCGTTATATTGGGATTAGATTGGAGAGAAACAAGTAGTGGGATCGGAAATGCTCCAACAGCTAAAGGATAAAGTTCAGGTGATAAAGGCCAGAATGCAAATAGCGCAAAGTAGACAGAAAAGTTATGCTGATAAACGCAGAAAACCATTAGAGTTTCAAGTTGGAGACTTTGTGTTCTTGAAAGTATCACCTATGAAGGGGGTCGGGAGATTTGGAGTAAAAGGGAAGTTGAGTCCTCGTTATATTGGTCCATACCAGATTCAGAGGAGGATTGGAGCTGTAGCATATGAACTTGAGCTACCTACTGAGTTAGCCAATATCCATAATGTATTCCATGTGTCTTCATTGAAGAAATGTGTTAGCAATTTGATAGTTGTCTTAGAACATCTACCAAAAGGACTCCAGGAGAACATGACATATGAGGAGTATCTCATTGCCATTTTGGACAGGTCCACTAGGCAACTCATAAACCGGGATATTACATTTATAAAAGTCCTTTGGAATAGCTATACTGAGGCAGAGGCCACATGGGAGAGAGAAGATCATATGATGATTAAATACCCAGACTTATTCTAAACAGGTAATTACTGTTTCACCTTTAGGATATAAATATGTATGGTCTCACTTAAATTTTAAGTGTTTTGTAATTTAAGTGTAGGATATTAAAATACAATGAGTTATACCTGCGTAGTAGTTTTGAGGACGAAACTATTTTAAGGGGGCGAAAATGTGAGGATCTAAACTTAAGCAACAATGTTAAAATTAAAATAGTATATATATATGTATGTGTGTAAGGTAAAATGAATGTATATATATATGCTAAAAATAAAGTAAAATATATAAAATAATAATAATAATAATAATATGAATTATATGGGCATATATATATATGGAATATATAAATATGTAAAAAAAAATGTGTACACGTTATATTATATTATATTATAGCTAAAAAAAGAAAAAAAAGAAGAAGAGAGGAAACAAAAAAAAAATGCAGAACAGCACCCTCATTCAATGTCAGCAAAATTAATTAATATTATATATATAGAGAGAGAGACATTAGAATAGAGAGAGAAGATAAAACAAATCATCAAAAATTAGAAGAAAAAAAAAAAGAAACCAAAACTCTCTCCATTTCATCTGAATTTTCTAGGAAAATTGAAATTGAAATTTCCAACATGCAATCATCAGGATAGGAAGAAGAACAAGATTGAAGTAGGATGCAACAAGAATTTGAAGAAATTGAAGAAAAAAAAATCAAATTAAATAGGGAGGATTTTGTCTGTTCGTTCAAAGGGGTTAGGGTAAATCTGCTGCTAGGCCAAGCTAGGGTTAAGGTTTTGGGTGGGAGAGGATTCTGGACAACATAGTGGCGGCTGGCTTTGGTGGCTGGAGGCCAGTGAACGGAGCAGCCCTCGACAACGCCCGAAACTTTCTATTTTTGTTACAAATATCAAATGTTAATGAAAAATTATGATTTTTGGTATTCTGGCATAATTTTGTATGGATATTAATGTGATAATTTTATTTTTTTGAAATTTGATTAAAAACTATGTGGTCCTTAAGAAATGCTCTGTTCTGGTCGTAAATTAAATTGGAAACTAAATAGGTCAAATGATGTATTTTTTATGTAATTTTTAGTATATAAGATCCTTATATGATTTATTAGATCACCAAATCAATAATTGTTCAGATTGGAGTCGTTTTCTATTTTTAGTGAATTTTTCAAGCTAATTGCCCTGTTCTGGCAGAATTAAATCCTTAGAAAAATTAGAGAATTTGATTTGATTAGTTGAATTTGATGTTCAATTGAGGTTCATTGAAGCATAATATGATTTTAAGAAGCTTGGGTTAGTTACGAAACAAAAACGGGAGTGTTTGGTGCAAGATCGTGATAATTTAGAACCATACGATACAATATAGAATCAGATCGAAATTTAATTACATTGATATATAATAGAGCGTAGTATACCCGTATGTATATGAATTAGAAATTGTAGGAAAATGGTGGATTATATGAGGTTAGGATGGAATTTAGGGGTTTGGAATACTGAATTAGCAATGTAGGGTTCAATAAAGTGAATGAGGTAACATTGATTGGTATATTGATGATTCAGGTGTTTCTATTGAGTAAGGAGGACAAAGGAATTTGGCCGGTGCGACTGTTTGGATTGGCATACATTGTTTCAGGTGAGTACCCCCTTAACTCCTCTCTTGGGTACAAGTGGTTGATAATGTAGACTACTTGTTGTTGGCTGAAATTACCCTATACGATCACTTACTGTGATCAATTCAGGAGGATTATTGAATTACATTGGTTTGCTGATGGCTGGTTGTGTGTCATGATATGATTGGATTATGAGAAAAAAAAAAAGGGGGAACATTCCAGAAAATCCTAGAATGAGAGTTGAGTGCGGGATTTGATTATACTATTCCTGATTGTATGTGATGTAATGAACTTAAATTATTGAATGCTTCATGATTGTGATGTAATGCTGGGTTATTTTTAGCTTATTAGATGGAGTTTATATGACTGGTTAAGTTCATACTATTGTTGTCTTGGTAACGATGAAATATTTAAATGGATAATAAAACGGGGTTTAGGCTATAAGTACCTACTAACCCAAAACACTTAATGTAAGAAAAGTCATGTTCCCTGCCTAATAAGTTTGTGGTACGATCTTTAAGTCGACCCGGATGGGTTTGAGGTACGGTCGACGGACTGGCCCAGTTCAGTGACCTATGGGGATCTGGTCACCCCTTTTGTTCGAGGCAGGTGAAAGGCGAGCTGAATGTTTCTAACTAAAAAGAGTATATAAGGATGTCTTAATTGGTTGAGAAAACATTAAGTTTTGAAAAGTACATAAGGGTAGTTTATCTACCAGTTGACAGGCTTTGCCTGGATTAACTGAAAAATATTTGTGACCTGTGAGTAAACAGGAGTGATTGAAATGGTCTCCAATGAAAAGGTTATGAGTTTAGCAAAATGGAATTACAGGGAAAATATCATTAAGTAAGATCATGGTGATGTTAAAATGTAATAAATTGAATTGGGTTTCTTGTGAGTATAACTTGAGTTGAAAACTTGCTTGCTTGAGTAATCACTTCGAGGTATTTGATAATATTGTTGATTACTATTATGTGATTTTGTTGTTTGTTTTTACTGAGTTGCTTGATTTTATACTCACTTTGCTTCTTAAGAAGCTGAGGGGTTAGTGTTTTTGCTAACCTTAGGTACAGGTACTGAAGAATAAGTTATTGGAGACTCAGGTTTTTGGAGAGCGTCAATAGAAGCAAAGAAGCCCTTAGTTTCATTTTGGAACCTTTGTTATTTGTAATAAGATCTATAGGTGTTAATCTTCAGATTGTAATGTAAATGTTTGTGTGTATAAGATTGGATTTGTAATCTTTTGAGTCACTTAAGGCTATAGGATTAATCATGGGCTATGCCTACTTACCGGGAATGCAGATTCCGATGGTATATATATATGATGTATGATATGACAGGAGATTTTAAGTACATGTGTTTAGATATGATGTGGATATGAAATGATAGCACTGTTAGCGCCATTTTACAGGACGTTTATAAAATTTTATACATGTTGGAGTTACAAGTTCAATATTAGCAGAATTTTCCTTATCTTTAATTCAGAAACGGCATAGCAACTCACCTACAGGTACCAAGGATAGTTACAGGAATTTTGGAACAAGTTCAAGAATCAGACCTAGTAAGTGGGTTGCTACACTTGAGATAGAGCCTATAATTTTCAAGCCTAATAAAAGCTTATCTTGGCTCAAGTTGGATAATTTTTTTAATGAGTTAAGTCTGGGTCTTAAAAAGTTTGGCTCAACTCATTTACAACCCTAGGTAATTCTATTAATGCCCTATTTGTTTCAGAAAAAAAGAGAGTATTTTTTGGAAATCATTCTCTAATTTTCCCTTACTTGTTTTGCTAGAAAAGGTTTTAAGTATAAAATCTCTTTTCCTTACAAAGGAAATCTTGGTTTTCTTAGAAAAACAACTTAATTCTTTTCAAAACGGAATGTTGTTTTGGTCATTTTGCAAATTAGCCTTTGCAAGAGTTATGACCCTAACCATGTATTTATCATAACATGTTATATTGATTTATCTTGGTAAGATTATGAGTTATAAATAAAATGAAATATTAAGAAAAGTATGGGAAAATATGGAAATAAGATAAAATAGTTTCTCTTTTCCTTTTATAATGAAGATAAACCTAAAAAAGGATATATGATGAAGCCTTACACTACTAAATTTTGATGATGACCTCATACCACCGATAATTTGTATGGTCTCACATCACTTGGTGATATATAATGGAATCACACCATTAAAAAGAAGAAAAATGCATTACACCAATTCATAAGATAATTTTATTCAATGTTAAGAAACTTTCTCCGTAATTGATTATTACAAACTTTGCATATTTATAGGCATTAATAAAACCTAATATCTGAGGAAATTATTTTTTAAGGAAACTAGAAAATAAAAGATTTAGCTTCTTAAAAAATAAGATACTAATTTATGTAAATCCTAAAAACAAGAAATTAAATCTAATTAAATAAAAGATAATATTAAAATCATATCTAGCCTTAATAAAATAAAATTTATGTAAAAATTATCTCATATCTATTCTTTTTTTATCTATATAAGTTATTTTCTTTTCATCCCATGAATTTAACCCTTTCCATGCTTGTGTCAAGTCAAAATTCCTTGCCATTGCTTTCTACCCTCCATTATATCCGATACATTTAAATCACAATAAATACACATTAATGTACAATAATGATGACTATTATTACAACTTGATTGATAACCCTATATAATCAAATTTTAGTAAATATATACTAATGTATAGTCAAACTATAATAATACAAATTAATAGATAATAATAATCCTATATCGTCAAACTATAGTAAATACAGATTCATGTAAAGTAATTTGTTAAGTTAAACTATCGTAAATAAAAATTAATATACTTATTAATATATAGCAAATGCGCATTAATCTTGAACATTCACTTAAGTCTTACCTAATCTTATGGCTTTGCACTTTAGTTTTTCTAACACCTTTTAAATGCTTAATAATTCTTAACATATCCAATAGGTCAAGGTTATTAATGTGAAGAACTATATATCATATCAAGCAAATATTCTCTTTTTGGTTTACACCTCTAGATAACTTCTACAAAAGAAAAAAAAAATTGTCCTAAATAATATTTAAAGCCTTTTGGCTTTTTTTTTTATGTCCTATATATTTTATTTTAATTAAATAACTAAAACCTCCCTTACTTTTCATGCTATTACTTTAGCCACCCTTTTAATTAAAGTTATTTTCTTTTCTCATAAGTATTTAAATATCATGCAATGACCTACCTTCTAGGTCTTAACTAAAACTATTTAATCAATTAGAATATATCTACCTAAAGTTAGTATCATTATGCCATCTCTAAAGTAGAGATAAGGCGATTTCACTTAAAACCTACTTTTGTTTTTCTCTTTCAATATTATAACAAATCCATTTGAGTTACCTATAATAAACAATGCATTTAACGCAATCAACCTATGATATAAATTATAAAATTCCATGCCTATCTGGTGGATCACTATGTGTCATATCACATACTAATGACAAGTGATAATTGGGATGGTTGAGTACTTGGTTTACTTGATCATTTGAATTCCCAACCATTTACACCACTTGTATTGCAATTTACAAACCTTAACTATAATTATGTCATTACAATTGTCTTCAAATTTACCTACTATGTTATTTATGAAAAGGTCATTAAATGCTTGGGATTCCTTTCCGACAAGATAGTACACTTAAAAGATTGCCCAAAAGTTATATCGATATCTCAATTTTTTTGCATTTATACTTAAAGTTAGTAAAACACTAACCTCTCAGTTTCCTAAGAAGCAGACTGAGTACAAGAAAATAAAGAAAACAAAGGATGACATGGTAATTACAATCCAAACCAAACACACCTCAAACATGGTATATGGGTACAAGATCTCATAGGGAGTAAATACCATTAACAAAGAAAGCCTCTTACTAGAGCTTGCCAACTTACAATTTAATATGAATTTCCAATCAATACTTGAAATGGTTAATCATACATGGGCCTAACACTTGCCCTTACATAATTTATCATAAGCTTAATTGTGACTTGGTAAATTATTGCCCTTACACACCTTCACTTTCTAGTTAGCAGCATTTTAATGTGCCTTTCACCTGCCATAAACAAACAAGGTGACCACATCCCCATTAGTCACTAATACCGAGCCGATTTGTCAATCATGTCACAAACCTACCAAATCGATTAAAAAATCATACCACAAACTTATTATGCAAAGAATAAGTTTTGCTTTAATTAAGTATTTTGGAATAATACACTAAGATCAATAGTTAACATCCAACCATTTCACACTAAACACAATTAGTGTGACCTTTTAACATCTATAATTATATCTAATACCAAACCATGTATCATACCACAAAAATACTTCATTCATTCAATATAACAATACAATCAAAGTCATCTAAAACACACCACATTACAAGCATCAATTGAGTTTACAAGAGATTAACCCTCCCCCATCTTCTCTCACTGAAACCGTAAGTATGAGTCCACTATTCAAGAATCATCCACAATTAGCAATATAGCATAGCAAACCTACTAATAGTTCTAGAATCCTCCCATATTGATAAGAATAAGTGATTATATAAGGTTTACCAGCCATTATGCAAATAGTCTACATTCTCGACCATTCACACCACAACTAATTAGGTTAGGATAGTATTCACCTAGTTAAGCAAACTCCTTCAACCCACACGCATCGATGATCCTAAATGCATCTCAAAAGTCAATATACTATAACTATAATGCATATAACATAACTAGTAAAGTTGCTTTTTTCACATTTATGTTATCAACTTCTAATAGATATAATTTATTTTTATCTATTTTTAATATTCTTTATATCATTGTGATCGTTATTGAAAATATTATCTAAGCATGTTAACAAATCTGACCAAAACACAAGATTACGAAAATGCTCTTATTATTATCATTATTATTAACTTCATTTTACTCCTAATGATGGTATTCGTATAACTAAACTCAATCACACTCAAATGATCCAGAATTTGTAATGGTTCCTCATGACTCCAAATTGAGCACCATCCATTTTAGTAAAATATTAATTTTTAACTATATCAATAATATTAAATTAATCCCTAGCCATGTATTAGGCAATTATATAGCAAAAAAATCCCTCAATATTGCGCATGTAGGTTACCTAACCCAATCATCACAGCAAGCTTTCATGCACGACAGAACATTAAGGCATTGTTAATTTGTAGCATATTTTGTACCATAGGCAATTACCGTTAAACATCATAGTTAAGTTAACTATAAGGATAGTTCTTATCTTCCTACAGACGTAGATTTATGGGCTAAGAAACATAGCCTATAGATGCTGCCTTTGTTCTACCGACTACTACTGTTTGTTTGTATGAAAGAGTGTGACACGTCTAGGATAAAGAGCATTCAAATTTCTTCCTAAGGGAGTCTGGTTGTATCATAAAAGAAATAGGGCTTTGGGGTGTGTAACCAAGGATTACCACTTTAACTCTATTGGTTTTATTAGTTGTTTAAGGGTTTATATTATTAAATATGTTATCGTGAAACATTGTGCCTGGAAAGACCATGCTTCACTTAATGTGATTTAGAAACTACAGGATTTCAACCATGCTACTATATGTACATATTATGCTGTAATAAAACATGTCATTCTAAAGTAGGTGGAAAGCTGTATAATTTATATATCCTCATACAGATGTTTGTATTTTACAAAAAAAAATAATTTAATTCCTTATAGGGGGCAAAATATGACATGTATGCTCTAAATTTAAAATAATCACATTTATCCAAATTTAGTAAAATGGGTGTCACTGAACTTGTAAAAGAAAAATATATAAATATCCACATCAAATAATAGTTTAGCTTTCGCTCTTGGCTTGAGAAAAGTCTATCTTAGCTCTGTATGCTTCGACTATATAGCATAATATATAGAAGACCACAAATTCAATTGCAAAATTGAATAAGTAGTGAAGTCAAATATATACAAGTTAGAATTATAAATCATTATACTTATCGAGTTCATAACTTATACAAGTTACAACCTTAGCTCAATTTAAGCAAAATATTATTTCGCGTTCCTTTCCACATAAATCAGACCAGCATAAGGAAGTTGTTCGAATATTAATTTTTAATTATGGAAAGCATCACCAAATTATCATGTAATTGCAAAATAAGCCATTTCGTTCCTAGATTACCTCATTAAAGTAGGGATAAAACAATGGCTACCTCCAAGAATTATTTGATCCAAAATTTACTTTAAACTACTCTAATTATTTAAACTTCAATGCTAAATTAATTTAGAGTACTCTTGTCATAATTAAGCCCTAGAATTCCTTGTAAATCAGATTTAATAGCACTTCTATGAAAATTCCATTAACTGTATATTTTATTACAAAACAGGGCAGTTTAAGATAAAATTTCAAAATATATACTCAAAATGCATTTTCTTTCTTCTTCTTCTTCTTCTTCTTTTTTTCAAGCTTTTAAAGAGCATTTAATATTTTTAATGAAATATACAAGTTTAGGCTGAGATATGGGCCTTACCGCTGCCAGAGCTTCAGCCACTGGCGGCCGGGGAGGACTCGTCGGTCGGAACCACCACCACCCTAGAAGCCTAACCCCCATGGCCCACACTAGTGGCTCCTCTCCAAGCCCGACGAAGCACTAGTGACCAAACCCTTCCCAATATATTCTTGATTTTCCTTCTTATTTCTCAAATTCCCACTTGGTCACTTCCTAGAGCTAATTACAAGTGGTTCCATGGACCTGCACAGCGTGATTCTTTGGAGAGAATTTTGAGAGAAGAGAATCGGTGGTTGAGGAGTAGAATTGAGGGAAGTTCTGGTCGGCAGCATCCAAGGACTAGAATATTATTTAATTTGCTTATGTTTTTCTTTTTTTCTTTTTTTTTTTCAATGAGAATATCACTCGTTTCACTACCTAACACT
The DNA here is from genome assembly GCA_037954665.1 of Laguncularia racemosa. Classification (NCBI taxonomy): domain Eukaryota; kingdom Viridiplantae; phylum Streptophyta; class Magnoliopsida; order Myrtales; family Combretaceae; genus Laguncularia; species Laguncularia racemosa. The sequence goes on along the minus strand of JBBMOL010000014.1, from coordinate 5,206,940 downwards.
ATATGTATATATAAACTTATCTCCTATGATATATGTTCAACTCCTTATTATAATCCGATAATATGTCTTATCTGTACATATTAGTTTTATAAATTACTTAGTCTATTTCTATTATCTCGTTACATATTGGAACTTAATATTTATGTTCCTGATAAAAAAAAGTTTTAATTACTATTTCGTGTTCCTAGTAAACTAGTTCGGTTACATGATATACTTAATGTAATGAACTCTATGAGATCCGCTCATTTAATTTTTGTGATCCCAACATAAAGTTTGGCTAAGGTGAATCCAAGCCCTAAAAGTTTACTTTAATTGTTAACTTATGACATAGCTAAGGTGTTATTAACATCTTATTATAGAAAAATTCCCTAAAATAATATTATTTTCTTAAATTGCGAAATAGTTTACCTTAAAAGATTATTTCACAAATAGGTTATAAAGGCATAGACCTGCAATTTGTATTGAAGATACGTAGTTGGTCCACGCCTTCAAGCAATTTGCAATTTTTTTAATTGCTTATGAAAAATCATGTAAAGAAAATTAATTTTTTTTTAAAAAAAAAATAAAAGTTTACGTAGAGAATAACGAAAAAAATTCATAAATTTAAAAATTATAAAAATTGATTTAAAATTTGTTAAAAATATTTCATATCAATTTATACTTTATGTTGTAATATATGATAAAAAGAAAAAAAAATTGATGCTGAAGTGATTTGCTTTTCCAACTTTGAAAGGTCATAACTTTTTTCTCATGTGGAATTACGAAACCCATAATATATATATATATATATATATATATATATATATATATATATATATATATAAACTTATTTGAGTCTACTATAGTTGGGACCAAACTACACTGTTGTTTGGTATTTTTATGAAGGTCAAATTACTATGTTTTCATAAGCTACTAGCTATCAAATTAATATAAAAAAGAGATGAAGTTATGACATAATAGACTCAGTTTCTTTCTTCTTCTTCTTTTTGTATATTATAAAATAAAGAATAAAGGGGTGCAAATTTTTTTAAATCAATTTTAAATCAATTTTTGTAATTTTTCAATTTATGAAAATTATTTTTTGTTATTTTTTAAGTAAAATTTTAAATTTTTTAAAACAAAAAAATTAATTTGAGAAAACTTAATTTTCTTTAAAAGATTTTTCATAAAAATTTATTTCAATTATAAAAAAGAAGAAGCAAACAATACAATTTATACTAAAGATGCATACTCAGTCTACTCCTTCAATAAAAATTACTAAAGGCACAGACTGGGTCCGTGCTTTTGCAACCTATTTTTAGAATAATTTTTTTGGGTAAGCTATTTTGCAAATTTAAAAAAATATATATTATTTTAATGCAAAACTTTCTTATTATATATTAAAGCTTGCTATTCAAATTTATAATGTAATAATAGATATTTTCGCCTATTCATATTCTTATCAAAATTAACCATTTTATGTTTTCTTTTCTTTTTGACAAAACAAACTTTACGAGATCATCTCAACTATTTCCTATAACCACGATGTAAAGTTTGACCTAATTATATGAAAGTCAATCTAAACCCCTAAATTAGTATAGTAGCTTAAAAACCCGAGTTATCACATGTCAATTTTTGTAATTCCTTCCTTTGTTAGTTTATTTTACCATTCCATTTAGCCCTAATGGAAAAGTAAGACTTCTAAATCTCATGAAATTAGGATATTAAGAAGCTTTGAACCCTCACATTTAACTCCCCATCGTAAATGGTTTTTTCCCATACTCTTACCATGTTCCTCACAAATTATAGTAAATAAGTGATTTAAATTAATATATATATATATATATTCTACTTACTACCGTTTGGTATTTTTATGAAAGTCAAATTACTATATTTTCATAGGCTATTAGCTACCAGATTGATAAAAAAAAAAAAAAAGTTGTGACATAGTAGACTTAGTTTTTTTTCTTCTTCTTTTTTTCATATATTATAAGATAAAGCATAAAGAGGTGCGATTTTTTTTAAAATAAATTTTTTTAATTTTTCAATTTATGAAAATTATTATTTTTTGTTATTTTTATGTAAACTTTGAATTTAAAAAAATTAATTTGAGAAATTTTAATTTTATTTACATGATTTTTCATAAAAATTTGTTTCAATGATAAAAAAATAGGAAATTGTACAATTTTTATTGAAGGCGCGAATTAGATAGACGCATTCAATACAAATTGCTAAACACGTGAATTGAGTTTGCGTCTTCGCAGCTTATTTTTGGAATAATTTTTTCAAATAAGCTATTTTGTGAATGTTTTGTAAAAATAATATTATTTTAGTATAAAGCCCTCACATTATATATTAAAGCTTGCTATTCAAATTTATAATGTAATAATAGATATTTTTTTTAGTTCATATTCCTATCAAAATTAATCATTTTATATATATTTTTTGTTTTGTTTTTGACAAAACAAACTTTACAAGATCATCTCAATTATTTCCTATAACTCCGATGTAAAGTTTGACCTAAATATATGAAAGTCAATCTAAACCCCTAAATTTGTATAGTAGCTTGAAAACTCAGGTTATCACATGTCAATTTTTGTAATTCCTCCCTTTGTTAGTTTTTTTTTTTTTTAACCATTCCATTTAGCCCTAATGGAAAAGTAGGATTTCTAAATCTCATGAAATTAGGACGTTAAAAAGCTTTGAACCCTCACATTTACCTCCCCATCATAAATGGTTTTTCCCATACTCTTACTGTAACGCCTAAGAATCACGAGCCATGCTACTGTTAGCCATGTGTCCTTATCTCACAAGGACATGTTAAGGCTCTAAACCAACTTTGATAACTTTTTATCTTGTAATTCTTGTATAAAAATATTCAATCAATCCCACAAACTTTAAAATCAATTTCATGAATCCATATTCAACATCTAATGCAGCGAAAATCTATAAAACTCTGAATTAACATTCTCCAAATGATACTAACTATTACATCCAAATAACAGATTTTTTCTTAATTTCTAATCACCATAGTAATAATGGTAACCATTTTCTTCATCTCTTTGTGATTCACCTAATCCCAAGTTATCTTCTAGGTTATCATCTCCCTCAATAACTACATTTAAAAAAATGTTCCTTGAAGGGCAAACTAATGCGCAGTACGTATAACACAAACACACATACATGAACAAACATAAACAGGTATCACATACATTATGCACTACTTAAACACAAATAACCATTCATTATAAGATTTAAGTGTACAAGTAACAAAGGGTACCCATGACCCCCTTAACACACTTAACCAATTTGGAGCATGAATTGATAATGGGAACTACCACTACAAACCCCATACTCATGATCCTTTAACCCTTAAATTTGGTGATGGAAACTGCCACTATGAGCCCCACACCTATGTTCGCTTAATCCACTTAAACTTGGTGATGGGAACTGCTACTACATACCCCACACCCATGATCCTTTAATCCACTTAAACTTTGTAATAGGAACTACCACTACGGGCCCCACACCATGATATACTTAAATCACTTAATCTAATATTCAACCCAGATCATTTCTAAGCATAACTCCACTAGGGATAACATCACACAAGGATCATTGGGGTGTTTCCTAGGGATCTGCCACTATAGGCCTCTAGGCCAAGCAAGTACATACCACAACAACTAAAACACTTAAGCCAAATCATTCAACTTAATCAATTTCAATAATTATACTAACTTAACAAGCACAGAACAACACAAAAGTTACACGTACCTTAAGTCTTAACCTTAAGCACATTTGGTCTTGAACTTAAGCTAATACAACATCAACAAGTCCTTCTTATTACTAATCTAAGATTAATATAATCTCTTAACTCTCTTAATCCATTAAATTTTCTAAGGTCTTACTAGCTATTTAGGTTGTATGGAAATTAGCTTTATTATAAGTTAAATAGATATAGAATGAAGTGATGTTTCACTCAACACGACCATGCTAGAAACCATGTAGCTCAACATAGGCTAATACACGACTGTGTCAAGGTTCGTGTATCTTTCGACAAGTTTTAGGCTCAATACGGTCGAAACACGACCGTGTCATGTATCTCTCGATATGTTTTACATTCAACATAGTCGAAACACGACCGTGTAGATAGATTGTGTATCTCTCGGTATGTTTAGGGTTCAACACAGTTGAAACACGGCCATGTAGATGGGCCATGTATCTTTCGATCATTTCTCATGAACCTTAATTTTCTTCTACCAATTCATCTAATCTCCACATTCTTTAATCCTAAGCTTAAACAAATCATAAAACATGATTTTTCTACTTAATTAACATAGGTTAGATAACTTACCTTCAAGTTTTGGCGAATCTACTCCTTGATCATTAGATTTGGTGCATGTCTCGTCCCATCCTTTATTCTAATTCTAATTCTAATCTGCATATGATACTTGTATAAGTTCTAAATTCAGTAACTATAACAGAAATTCTTGTGTAGAATCTTTACCTCTTGTAAATGAAATTGAACCACACTATTTTCCTTTAGTCAGCTTTAGGTTTCTATAGAGAGTGTCTCTAAAGCGTTCTCGTTGTTTATTGTATAAAATGACAAAAGAGGGGAATGCTAAGTCAACTTAGGCTTAAATACTCCTTTGGAAATTATCCAAATTGCCCCTCAATGTTTTATAGAATCCCCATCCTTAGTCTTCGTTTTATGTTATAATATTTATAAATGATTTATTTGAAAATTCAAGCATTACATTCTCCCTCCTTATAATAAACTTTTGTCCTCAAAAGTACTTGATTTTGGAAGAGTTCTAGATATTTCTTTCTCATCTCTTCTTCCAATTCCCACATCAATTCCCTTTCTATATGATTGATCCATTATACTTTAACATAGGGGATTATTCTCCATCTTAGTACTTGCTCCTTAGTATTTACAATTTTGATTACCTTTCCACATACGACAAGTTTTGCTGCACATTTAGTGGTTCCAAAGCTACTATCTGATCCGGATTAAGTATATACTTCCTCAACATAAATACATAGAATACATCATGTACTCCAGCCAAACTTAGCAAAAGAGCTAACCTATAAGCTACTGTACCTATTCTTTCCAAGATCTTAAACAGGCTTACATACCTTAAGTTTAGTTTTCCTCTCAACCCAAACTTGATTACTCCTTTTGTTGGAGAAATTCTCAACAAGACCTTATCTCCCACTTGAAATTCTAAAGGGTGTCTTCTTTTGTTTACATAGCTCTTTTGTCTAGATTGAGTTGTTTGTATTCTCTACCTGATCAATTTCACTTTGTCCACTGCTTCTTGTACTAATTTTAGTCTCATCATCTATCTTTCTCCCATTTTATCCCAATGTAGTGGGGACCTGCACCTTCTTCCATAAAGAGTTTCATATGAAGCCATCCGAATGGTTGCTTATTAACTGTTATTATAAGCAAACTCCATCAGAGGTATGTTCTCATTTCAATTACCTCTAAAATCCAGTGCACATGCTTTGAGCAAATCTTCTAGTATCTATATAGTCCTCTCAAACTGACCATCCGTCTAAGGGTGGAACTCCGTACTGAATTGCAATTAAGTGCCCAAAGCTTTATGTAAGTTGTTTCAGAATCTGCACACAAATCTTGTGTCTCTATCGGAAGTGATGGTCATCGGCACTCCATACAATTTGATTATCTCTTGGATGTATATCTAAGCCAGTTTCTCCGACTTGTATCCCACTTTGATAGGTATAAAATGAGTAGACTTTGTCAACCTGTTCACTATTACCCAAATTGCATCTTGCTTCTCTCTAGTATTCAAGAGGGCTATAATAAAGTCTATTATCACATGCTCCCATTTCCACTCTAGTACGGGAAGAGGTTGTAACTCTCCAACCGGTCTCTGCTGTTCTATTCTAATCTACTAGTATGTGAGGCATCTAACTACATACTCAGTTATCTCTCTTTTCATGTTTCTCCACCAATACTAACACTTCAAGTCCTTATACATTTTAGTACTTCTACGGCGTATTGTGTAGGTTGAGTAATGTGCCTCTTTCATTATCTCTCTCTTTAATTCTACATCATTTGGTATACATAATCTCATTTTATATTTCAAGATTCCCTCTGTATCCAAGTTGAATTCCGGAGTCTTACCCTATTCCACTTTGCTCTTAATCTCTTGAATGTCTTTATCTTCAATCTAACTAGCTTTAATTCTATCCATTATGGTTGGTTGTATACTTAAAGTAGCCATTCTTGCTCTCTCTTCTAGGGTTAAGATCTCCAGTTCCAATTTGTGCACGTCTTCTAATAGATTTTCCTATGAAGTGATGAGAGTGGCTACATTACCCTATTTCTTTCTACTAAGGGCATCTACCACTACATTAGCCTTTCCTGAATGTTATTGTACCTCTAAGACAAAATCTTTGATCAGTTCCAACCATCTCCTCTACCTCATGTTCAGTTCTTTTGTGTAAATATGTATTTCAAGCTTCTATGGTCAATGAAGATTTTGCACCTTTCTCCACATAGATAATGCCTCTATAGCTTTAAGGCTAGTGCTATAGTTGTTAACTCTAAGTCATGAGTTGAGTAGTTCTTTTCATAAGGCTTCAATTGGCGGAATGCATAACTAATTACTTGACCACCTTACATCAACACACATTCTAACCTTTGAACCGAGGCATCACTATATATTGTAAATTCTTCTCCACTCTTAAGTAAGGTCAAAATTGGCACTGACACAAGTTTCTCTTTAAGGATTTAAAAGCTAGCTTCACATTTTTCATCCCATTTGAATCTCACATTTTTCTACGTCAGTCTAGTGAGAGGAGCTACTATTTTGGAAAACTTCTTTAAAAATTTCCTATAGTAGCCTGCCAAACCTAGGAAGCTTCTGACCTCTATAACTGCCTTCGGTCTATGCCAGTCCACTACTACTCTCACTTTTTCTAGGTCTACGGATATTCCATCTCTATTGACTACATGACCTAAGAACACTACTTGTTCCAGCCAGAATTCACACTTACTAAACTTTCCATATAACTTTTCTTCTTATAACCTGCTAAATACTAGCCTCAAGTGTTCTTCATGCTCCTCAGTTCTTTTAGAATATATAGAGATATTTTCTATAAAGATGATTACAAATTTATCTAGAAAATCTCTAAATACTCTATTCATTAGATCCATAAATGTAGTCGGTGCATTCGTTAGTTCAAAGGGCGTCATAAAAAAACTTGTAGTGCCCAAATCTGGTCCTGAATGTTATTTTTTGAATATCTTTTTCTTTAATCCTTAATTGATGGTAGCCCTTCTATCTTAGCCTTTTCACTGGCTTTAACAAATATAGTTGTTAACACACTTTTTCCCCTACATCTCATAAGTGGGTAATCTAGTGGGTCTCTATACTTCTAGGTTATACTCAAAATATTCTTTCCCAAGTATGTTAAACTACACCACTATGTTGTGGCAATCAATGGTGGCATGGGACTTTGACAGCCAATTGATACCTAAAATTATGTTAAACTCTATCATCTCTAATATTAGGATTGGCATTATCCTACCCCATATCTCTATTCCCACTCCCTTGCTTATCCTACTTATTTTCCCTCCAACTCTCAAAGGAATCCTAACGGCCAAACCATCATTCATGTGTTTATCATTCAATGCACATGCGTATACAAAATTCTTAAACACATAAGATACAAACTTACTAGTATCAAACAACACATAAGCATTGTAGGAGTATACTAAAAGCATACATGCAATATTGTCTACGTCAGGGATGTCTTAGTGTTGCTACTGTTGGATAGCAAACACCCTAGTAGGAATTCTTAACCTAAGACCCCCTACCTGTGATCTACTTCCCTATCATCTCACTAGAGGTCTGGCTACCTGTTAAATTGAGCATATCTGATTTCTTATTTGTCCTTGAGGACAGTTGACTATCTTGTATCCTCTCTAATTGCATACATGATAGAAAATTAAGGGAACTCTTGGTGCAATGTCTACTAATATGTCCTATCTTTCCACAAGAGAAGCATGCCCCATCTAACCATCTACACTCTCTCAATTCATGAGGCCTACAACATCTAGAATATTTAACATTTGGGCCTACTACAGAAAGTGTTAAGGGCACTTGTTTGATCTATAAAGGAGGAGCTGCAACACTCTGTGTTCTGCTCTGCTGCACATGATGTCTTGCCCCATTCCACTAAAGGCAAGTCTTTTTCTCAAAGCTATTGTTACTCTATGGCTCCTTTATTCTTCAATGATTTTTTTGTTATACTCGAGGTACTTAGCCTTATTAACCATTTTAGCATATGTATTTAGCAGAAAAGCTCTAACGGAAAGTTGTAAGACCAAGTCCAAGCCTCTAAAAAATCTCATGGCTTGAGACCTATCATCGTTATGCAAATTTTTAGGAAGGAATTGGATGAGGCGGTTCAACTCTACCTCATTTTCTTCAACTATTTGGTCCCCTTATTCATAGTTGTAGTATTCATTTTTCATCCTACCTCTAGAGCTGCTAGGGCAATACCTCTAATAAAATAGCTCCTTAAACACTATCCAGTTTATGCATTCCCTTATAAGTCTAGGAACTGAGGCCCACCATTTTGCTATAATTCCCTTCAGCATGAATGCAACATAATTGACCTTCCTATCTTCTAGTATCTAAAAGATAGCAAAGGTTTTCTCAATTTCTTATACCTAATTTTTAGTTTCAATTGAGTTATCCACTCTAGGGTTGAATTCCTTGGCTACCTTGATGAGCCTATCAAAGTTAATGGGTTCATTGACAGTTCTACACCGTGAGTCATTTGGGGTTTGGTGTTGTTGTGCTAATAGTCCTACCAAATGATTTACTGTATGTAGTAGCTGAATTGTCTCTTTAGCTATCTAACCCCTTTCACCTTATGGCTGCAGATTCCAGATTTCCTTCTCATTGGGGTTGCCATGTCTAGTACCCCTTCCAGCTCCTGATCTAGTGATTCTTCTTAGAGGCATTCTGTTTAAGAAGAGATTATCGAATGTACTTAAAGTTAGTGTCAATTTATGTTAGCATTAGTATGTTTTGGTATATATACATATATATACCCTTCCACATGATGATTTACTCATAAATTATTTAGCAAGTGAAAGAAATGTAAATAAAGTAATAATACAATAAGGCAATTAAATAAATAAATAAACATCCCATAACTTTACCTACTCTTTTCATGTCTCACTATTTTACAAATCAAGTGCTTAATTCCTCTAAAGATCATATCTTATGCTCTACTATTTAAAACTTATATCTATTGATCATTACTTAGTTCTAAGGATCATTACCTAAGCTCTTCAAGATCAACAACCTATGCTCTATAGATCAAACTTAAGTCCTAAAGATCATAAACTTGTTCTCTATAGATCCAAACCTAAGTTCCTAAATATCATAAACCTATGCTCTAATACCACCTAAGTTGTAATGCTTCAAAACTACAGGCCGCACTACTGCTCGCCACGTGTCCATATCTCACAAGGACATGTTAAGGCTCTAAACCAACTTTAATACCTTTTTATCCTATAATTCCTGTGTAAAAACATTCAATCCATCCTACAAACTTCAAAATCAATTTCATGAATCTATATTTAACATCTAACGCAGTGAAAGTCTATAAAACTCTAAATTAACATTATCCAAATGATACTAACTATTACATCTAAACAACAAATTTCTTCTTAATTTTTAATCGCCATAGTAATAATGGTAACCATCTTCTTCCTCTTTTTGTAGTTTACCCAATCCCAAGTTATTTTTTAGGTTATCATCTCTCTCAATACCTAAAAAAAGTGTTCTTTGAAAGGTGAGCTAATGCCTAATATATATAACATAAGCACACAAGCATAAACAAACATGAATAGGTATCATATGCATTATGCCGTACTTAAACATAAATAATTGTTTCATGATAGGATTTAAGTTCACAAGAAACAATAGGGTACTTATGACCCCCTTAACACACTTAACCAATTTGGAACATGAATTAGTGATGGAAATTGCCACTACGAGCCCCAAACCCATGATCCCTTAACCCTTAAACTTGGTGAAGGGAATTGCCATTATAGGCTACACACCCATGTTTGCTTAATCCACTTAAACTTGGTGATAGAAATTGTCACTACAGGTGCTATACCCATGTCCACTTAAACACTTAAACTTGGTGATAGGAATTACCACTACAAGCCCCACACCTATGATCCTTTAATCCACTTAAACTTTGTAATAGGAAATACCACTACAGGCCCCACACCCATGATACACTTAAATCACTTAATCTAACATTCAACCTAAATCATTTCTAAGCATAACTCCACTAGGGACAATGTCACACAAGGATCATTGGGGTGCTCCCTAGGGATCTGCCACTATGGGCTCTTAAGCCGAGCCAAGCACATACCACAACAACTTAAACACTTAAGCTAAATCATTCAATTTAATCAATTTCAGTAATTATATTAACTTAACAAGCATAGAACAATACATAAGTTACACGTACCTTCAGTCTTAGCCTTAAGCATGTTTGGTCTTGAACTTAAGCTAAACTGAAATATGTACAACATCAACAAGTCCTTCTTAGTACTAATATAAGATTAATATAATCTCTTAACTTTCTTAATCTATTAAATTTTCTAAGGTCTTACTAACTATCTAACTTGTATGGAAATTAGCTTAATTAGATTTAAATAGATATAGAATGAAGTGATGTTTCACTCAATACGATCATGTTAGAGGTCGTGTAGCTCAACATTGGTTAATACACAACCATGTCAAGGGCCGTATATCTTTCGGTGAGTTTTAGGTTTAATATTGTAAAAACACAACCGTATACATAGGTTGTGTATCTCTCGGTATGTTTTGCATTTAACACGATCAGAACACAGTCATGTATCTTTTGGTATGTTTTGCATTCAACACAATCAAAACATAACCGTGTAAACAAGTCGTGTATCTTTTGGTATGTTTAGGGTTTAACACGGTTGAAACATAACTATGAAGATAAGCCATGTATCTCTCGGTAATTTCTCAGGAACCCTAATTTTCTTCTACCAATTCATCTAATCTCCACATTTTCTAATCCTAAGCTTAAATAAATCCTAAAACATGAATTTTCTACTCAATTAACATAGGTTAGATGACTTACTTCCAAGTTTTGGCAAATCTACTCCTTAATTTGGTGCTCATCTCGTCCGATCCTTTATTCTAATTCTGATATGCATACGATGCTTATATAAGTTCTAAATTCAGTAATCATAACATAAATTCTTGTATAGAATCCTTACCTCTTATAAATAAAATCGAACCACATTATTTTCCCTTAGTTGCTTTTAGGTTTTTGTAGAGAGCGTCCACAGAGTATTCTCATTGTTTACTATATAAAATGACAAAAGAAGGGAACACTAGGTCAACTTAGACTTAAATACTTCCTTTGGAAATTGTTCAAATTGCCCCTCAATTTTTTATAAAATCCCCATCCTTAGCCTTAGTTTTACGTTATAATATTTATAAATGATTTATTTGAAAATTCAGGTATTACATTAACCATGTTTCTCACAAATTATAGGAAATAAGTGATCAAATTAAAAAAAAATTATTCTATTTACTTGCTTTGCTTTGAGTAGGAGGATTTATAAAAGAAGCAAGAACAAAGCATATAGATTTTGGAATAAATAAAAAGTAAGAAAAAAAAACCTTTTAATTTTTGAAATGGTTTTTATTTACTTTTCATGGGTCCTATGAATAGATACATATATATTTAGCTCTATCACTAAGTCCCCATTTTTCATTTTCATCTGTGATAGTAATTTTCCTATTAAGAAATTTATTAGTATTTTCCTCGTTGATATGAGATTATGATTAATTTAGCTTATACTTGAGGTATGTTTATATCTATCTTTTTCCTTTTTCTTCTTTAAGTTATGCCTTTCGTAGGTTTTCAACTTCAACTATTTACTTCAAATTCAATTGGTAATTTACTTTTGGTAGAATAGATGTAACAAGATCTAAAACAATGTATAAGTAGTACTAATTTGGTGAAATTTTTTCCTAAAAAAATTAATTAATAAGCATTATAAATTTTCTTAAAACATTGAAATTTTATATATACTTCTTGAACACTACTCTTTTTTTTTTTTTCATTTTGCGTCATTAAAAGTTGCTACTTGAACTTTGTGGGTTTTATGACTTTAGTTTTAAGAATTTTGATTATGTAAACCGAATATTTTTTACGTAGTATGTTCTTCATGTACACTGACATTTATAAATCTTTAAGCAATTAATTCACTTTTGAAATTCGAGTAAATCAAATATAGATATAATTACCAATATTAATGTTGATCTATAGTATATTTTATTTATTTTCTTTTTTTCAATATGGTTTTAATGTAATAAACTATGTACACAAAATTACTAAAAAAACAATATATTGATATTAATATTTAAACGACTATAAAAATTTCAGGATTTGAATATATAATTTTGAAAAACTTTTCATTTCTAAAATTAAAAATTTATATTTTATTAAATATTTTCAAAAAAATTTAAAACTTAATTGCTGAAATTGAAAATTTGACCATTTTTTTCCAAAAAAAAAAAGGTTTTAAGGGATATCAAATTTATTTATTTATTCTTTATTTATAGTACACTCATTCACATTGTGCATGCACATTTTGTTAATAGTAATTTAATAGAGGAATGCTATTAATTTTTTTTTTTAAATTTGCTAAATAGCATACTTGAAAAAATTATTCCAAAAATAGGTTATGAAGATGTGAACCCAACACGCATTTTCAGGTTTGCCAATTTTTGTATAAACTAAAGGTGAGGACCATGTCCATGCCTTTAGTGTTTTATTATTATTATTATTATTATTGAAAAAAAATTATGAAAAATCATTCAAAGAAAAATAAATTCTCTTAAAATAATTTTTTTGTTTTAAAAAAATTAAAAGTTTACATAGAGTAATAAAAAAATAATTTGAAATCAATTTTATATATTAATTTACATCAACTAAAAAAATTGATGAAAGATATACATATGAAATAAATAAGAAAAAATAAAATCATATGTCTTATTATTCATTCCTCTAGTAAACTATCCAGCCAACTCGGCAAATGTGTTCGTGGGCTCTCTTGATGACCTTGGACATAGAGTAAGAGAAGCTTATGACTCCTATGTTGGATGGTGCTAAAGGGTATCATCAAAGTCTTAAGGAGGCACTGGGCTTCACTTTGTAGCACGCTGTGAAGATTCACCTGATACATTGAATGTTTACCAGAGCGTTTCTTATGCAGAGCAGGTGATATAAAGATAGGACCATTAATGGAATGAGAATGTGGTATGACGTATGTGCTAGACATTAGAGCCGAGTTATCGTACATCACACTCGAATTCGATGGGAACTATTGGTCCTGTAATGAATATTCATGTGCCTCAACCCAGTTTTGGGGTCATCGACATCCTATAATGCAATGGTGCACAAGAATCAACTATTGTTGGAAAATATCAGTGTATTGGAACTCAACCTCAACCTCTACACAATGCTGCTATGAGCCTGCGGGTACAATGTTAACCCCCCCCCCCCCCCCCCCCCCCCCCGTGCTTATGTATGAATTCAAAACCATGACCAGCTATACTAATGGTCATGTCATGATCCAAGAATAGTCGGATTTGTCTTAATGTATCAACCTCAATGTTAGAACAAATCGTAAATTAAATAATTAATGTAGATATGTAATGAATCACCCAGCAAGTGTTGATGTTGTACTTACTAGATATCCAAGAATTGCTCCTATGTGTCTTATATATCGACGGTTAATAAATTCGTGCCACCTCACGTACTCCTCCTGAACGTCATAAGAGCCCTCCATGTACACCACCCGGGCCATATGCTCTTCTCATAAGGATATGTACAATGTATGTTGTATTGGCCAATCCACATTAACCCTCCCATGCAAGTCAATCTAATGGAGTCATGGCTACGTGTTCACACCTTAAGGAATATATTAAAACCTGCTAAACTACCTTGCAACACAGTCGGGATAGTGCTAGTCAATTATTTGAAAACATATGAGTGGCACCTGAGTGGTCCAAATGTTCATGCCACCTCTATAGAAATATGGTAAGATGTGAATTAGACTCTTAGCGTACATCTCCCACTCGACCTAAAGGGTAGCAAATAAGATCCATTGTTAACGATGCATATGATGAAATGGAAAAAAAAAAGGGTTACCGAAATACCTACTCATCATGCTACCTGTCGAGAACATCCTGATATGCACTAACTACATAGGTCGAGTGATGTTAAGTATCTTTCCGCATCTTCCAACAGGCAGCTAAGGGAGCTCCAGCTTCTATAATTAGCCTGTGCTAGCTAAGGAGTATTATGTGAGGAAATCTATCTCATGCCTAAACCTATAAGAGTATCACAACCCTTCCAATCTCATAAGCCAACAGAGATGATACGACATGAAGCTAGTGATATAACTAGTCTAGACACACAAACCCCCAGCTATACATCCCTACAACGTCAAAATGCTCCACTAGAGGCAAAAACATCATGTGGATGAGGGAGCTAGATTTATTGGCAAAAATAAATCCCCCCAGCATTTGCACTATGTACGTACGCATATGGCACTGAACTTGCTCGCTATCAACGTAGGTTGGAAGGATCCAGTACATATCACGAAGCCATGTCATGTTAATGCGACCCCCCTACTACTAGACCCTAGCCTCACCCCCCAATAATCTCTCGTATGTTGTACCCCAATCTAGGCAACAACTTCCTATAACTGCCTGATGATCGACTAGGAGGCCTAATTGGACCTCAACATCTTGTAAGGTGATAATGAACTCCTTAGTTGGTATGTGAAATGTGTGGGTCTTCACTTGACTAAGGTAGTTATCATGTGCCAATCTAACTATATGAATGGTAAGCAGCTTGTACCTAGGAATCCTGCCAACTGTAGGAATGACTCCATTTGAGGATCGATAGGGATGATGTTATCATCATGATGAAGTGACATCTTGTGCCATTGAATAGCAAGCCATGATTGCTCCTAAAATGAAAAAAAGAATTAAATGTTGTACTATTAACAATGTAACATAAATCCCTCAACAAAATAAATGTGGTTTACCTCTCCATCCCAAATGGCCTATGATTGATGTCTTTCTTGCTGCGTCAAAATTGAAGAATCAAAGGATTTAAGCTCTATCTATTATGCACCAAAACTAACTAATTTTATAACGACTAATTAATCACATATTAACAACTAATTAATGATTAATTAACAACAACTTAATTTCATATCAATTTTACAATAATACACCAAGATCTTACATTTACAATTAATACCATTTTTTTTACTAATTAATGACCTATTAACAACTAATTATTTACTAATTAATGATTAATTAACAACATCTTTCATAACAATAACCCAAGACATGTTATTTATTATTAATAGAATTTTATTACTAATTAATTTTTTAATGTTAATTAATGACGTATTAGTAACTAATTAATGACTACTTAACAAAAACTTAATTTCACGGCAGTTTTCACAATAATACATCAATAGATTACATTTACAATCAATAGCAAAATTTTTTACTAATTAATGACATATTAATGACTAATTATTTACTAATTACCAATTAATTAACAACAACTTTCATAGTAAACATGTCATTTACAATTAATAAGAAAATTTTTAGTAATTAATTTTCTAATATTAATTAATGATCTATTAGTGACTAGTTAATGACTAATTAATGATTAATTAACAAAAGCCTAATTTCATGACAATTTTCACAATAATACACCAACATATTACGTTTACGATTAATACAATTTTTTTTTACTAATTAATTAATGACATATCAATGACTAATTATTTATGAATTAACGATTAATTATCAACAATTTTCACAACAACAACCCAAGATATGTCATTTGCAATTAATAAATTTTTTTACCAATTAATTTTCTAATGTCAATTAATGACATATTAGCGACTAATTAATGACACATTAACTATTAATTAACAATTACTGGTAATTTAATAAAAATAGTAGACTATGAGTAATTACATTTAATTTTATATGAATTGATGAAAAGTAACATAATTGGAAAAAACATATAAATTGCGGGAAGCTAAACGTACTGAATTATATCCTATTGATATTCCTACACTCATAGATGTATAAGCTAAACTTGTATAAAATAGAAATTAAGAAAATAGATAGCACAAACTAGGGAGGAAGAAGAAGAATGAAAGAATAAATACAGGTGTCTAAAGAATGAATCAAGGAATTGGGGATATACATTTATAATACAAACTAGCGATGCAAAAAAAAAAATTCTACACATTTTGCTTCAAATGTTGTGATATTTTGCAAATTTGCAGTATCACTTTATAATAATTTTTATAAGTTTATAGTATAAATTTGTAGTATTTTATAAAATTATTGGACGGTAGGAGATGGTGTCAAAAAAAATTGTTAGAGTAATTTATTAAAGGTATAGACATGGTTTGCACATTTTGTAAAAATTGGCAAAACTGAAGGCTTGTTCTAGATTTATGCTTTCGTGACCTATTTTTAAAATAATTTTTTTGAGTATGCTATTTCGTAAATTATTTTTGAAAAAGATTTTACTTATGAGCATTCCTCTAATTTAATAGGTAGATCATGTTTGTGTAGATTGATATTTCCTTTCCTTTGTCTTATATTTTTTAACGTTAGTCATTTTTCATTTAAATGTATTGCATATTGAATATATTATATATTTTTAGGCTAACCTACCTAAAAAAATGTGGCATTCCAAAATGCTAATTTTAACTCTAAGTCAACTTTTTTCTTGGATATTGCGTCTCAAATTTATCAATGGTGGCCATTTTATATCCATACAACACTTGATTCACAAGTTAATAAACTGTAGAGATAAAAAGTTAATATAGGTTCTCAAAAGATACAGCTATATTTTAAAATGTTACCAAAATATATATGATTTTACTTTTATCTTTTACCTATATTATTAAGTCAAAAGACATATTTTTCGACTCCACAAAATATAATATAAGGTCCATCTTAATTTTTTCCATTCCAGTTTCAGTTTCTATTCAGTATATGAATAGGTATGTTTGGCTAAAATAGACAAAAAAAAAATAAAAAGATATCGTTATAATAAAGAATCCTTGAATTATTTTAAAATATTTAAACATTAATGCCCGCTACTTTTTCTCATTTTTACTTACAAAATTTTTAAAAGCATTGGCTTATGATATCATCTTATCCCTTCCGTATAATAATAATAATAATAATAATAATAATAATAAAGCATTGTAATACATGATTATACCGTTAAGGCTAAGCACATATGTATATACATACAAATATGAATCTATATACATTATATATACATACACATATTTAAACATATATAAAATTTATTTGTATATATATATATGCATACATAAAAGATGATGGTCAAAGAAATATTAATATTAGACTCTAAATTAAATAGATAAGATGCATGGGAGACAATTTTTCTAAACATTATTAACGGAAGTTACTTTTTCACTACTTAAAATTACTTAAAATGGTTTTCTTTCCTTACATCAATGAGTAAAAAAAAATTAATGATTGGCATTTATAAAGAATATGTTGTGTGTAAGAGGATAGTAATAATATCCTTGATGAAATGGAAAGTACATATATAGTTGCTTTTTTTTTTTTTTCATCCACCTATATCTTATATTTCCAAATTGGTCATTTATTGTAGTATACATAGTTTTTCTTTTCTCTTTTTATTTGTTGAAACTTTTATATAGTTGATAAAGCTATATTTATTATATTAAAACTTTTCTTTTTTCTTTTTCTTTTTTTTTCTTTTATCTATCTACGTCTTCTGTTTTGACATTGGTAATTTATTGTTCATTTAATGTAGCATACGTAATTTCTCTTTGTAATTGTTGAAATCTTTATATAGATAAGGATCTGTTTATTGTATCTTTTTTTAATTGTTGAAACTTTTATATACTATTGTATTAAAATCGAAAGTTATCTTAGTGTGATTTATCTATTGTATTATAACCGAAAGTTATCTTACTGTCTTAGGTCTTTTATAAGTTCTTTTATTTGTAAATTTATGAACAATCCTTATTTACACATTAAATTTACAACAAAATGCTTTAATGGAAATTTAAAAAATATCCATCTCAAGCATTGTATTTTAACAATAAATAATTAAAATAAAAAATAATGAGAGTGATTTGGAAAAAGAATTTAGAGGTTAAATAAATAATTTTACGTAAATACATCATGCTTCACTTATTTATAAAGTTTATTTACATTTTTGTTATTACAAGTGATGTTATGTTGGATCATAATAATTAGGTGATTTTAACACACTAATTTTAAGCTTACAATGCTGATGTGTTTGCTAGAGAAATAGTTTTATTTTGGAATTATTTAAGAGTTGTTTTTAATACATTCTTAGCAAAGTAATTAAATTGAAAAGAAAGGGATATTATAAGTTTGATTAGATTAATAAGGTTTTCGTGATTTAGCAATAGTTTAGTCTTTACATAAATTTAACTAAAAATGCAATTCCAATTAACATGATATGCAAGTAATATGTATAATATATTTTATTTTAGATTATATTAAATTATTCATCTTCTCCATCCACCTAAAAGAAAATAGCCAAACCCTATTCTTTCTCAATATTTTTAATGTGTTAATTAGTAATGCAAACTAAAGTTTTTGTTTTGTATGCAATATTTCATATTTTGTTTGATTAGTTTGATGATGAATTTTTATTTATACACACATTGCAAGTATCCTTCTACTAATATAATTTATCCAAAAGCTAGTTTTGAAATATAAATAGAGACATGATTACAAATCAGACGATTTTTCAAATTTTGATTTTGAAGAGATACAGATTAGAAAACAGATGAAAAATAGGGGGAAAAAACAGAAAAATAACCAATCCAAAATGTAGTTTTACAAAACCATCCCGAGGTAATATGGGCGACTTACAAAGATGATGGAGGTAATTGTAGTTTCTTCTTAAATTAATACTTTCTCAAGAAACATTGTAATTAATTCCTCCGCATTTTACTTGCATGTAATGATAAAATAAATAAAAATCCTAAATATGATCATATCGTGAGTAGTCAAATTACATAATTATCTCATTCTTGAAATTAAATACTTATCTCCATTATTGTAAATACCCACACTACAAAGGCTTATTCTTTTGGTATATATATTAATATTATATATATATATATATATATATATATATATCACGAGCTTTCTCATAGTATACAAAGTTTGCAAGAATCAGATATCTTAAAAAGTTTTATTAAATAAAATGTTTAAGCACTATAATATAAAAAGCATGGGCTGAGGAAAAATAATTATTAAAAGATGGAAAAATGAGAAAAAAATATTACAGGTATAATATTATAAATCAACTTTAAATTAAATAAAGTGCATGGTTGAGTGGTTTGATATTTGATTTTAAACGTTGGTAATTATGAATTCAAATCTCATTAAGAGTAACTTTCATTTTCAAAAAGTATTTGTTTTTATGTTATTTGAATAATATTTTCTTTTAGCTTTTATTTTTATATTATTTAATAGCATTGAATATTATTCTTTACAAAATTATGATTTACTAATTAAATTTTCTTGAGTTGTTACTTATTTATTACTATTACACTACAAATAGTAATTACATTGTGAATATTACAAATATTATAGTATTGTCAAGTAGATATTAGTTAATGAATTTATTACAAAATTATAGTTAACAAAATAAAATTTTCTAAATTACTATTTATTTAATATTATCATGCTATAAAATAATAGTTATATTTTAAATACTACAAATATTTCGATTTTATCAAGCAAATATTTATTTATAAGTAATTTTATTAATGGTGATGGAGATACAAGAGACACGAGCTGACACACGGCTTGTCACACGACCGTGTAGTGATTGGAAGGAACTCACAGAAGCATACACGACTTGAAGCACGGCTGTGTCTTGAGCAAGGATATCAAACAGTAAATCTTCACAGAGTCCAACACGGCCTGAAGCACGGTTGTGTCTCGAGCAGGGGTATCAAACAGCAAATCTTCACAGAATCCAACACGGTCTGAAGCACGGCCGTGCCTTCGACCGTGTACGCGTAGATTCGCCTTTTCTTTTGATATTTTAAGGGAGCGTATATAAACCCTTTAGTTAGTCATGTTAGGGTTACGTCTTATTATTATTTTCAAATGCATTTCGTGAGAGAATTTCTCCATTTTCCGGGTTGTGCGCAACCAAAGTTTGCATCAAAGAGTGTTTCTTTGTTGTGTGAAACCAATCCATAATCAGATTTGTTTCGTTTTCGCTTTTCGCGCTGCGTCAATTGGCATCAGAGCAAAGCTAATTCCTGTGGAGATGTCAACTCATCAAGGCGATGATAGCGGTCGTGTTCTTGACAGTGTTCAAGATGTGAGGTTACAAGGGAACCATCAATGGGTTCCAAGGGCAGAGTTTGACGCAATGCATCAGAAGGTCGGGCGTATGGAACGGCGCCTTGATGAACTGATCGAGCGTTTTGATGCTCTAGTGGTAGACCCCAATAGGGCTAGAGGCGTTGGCAGGAATCCACCACGTGCGATGGAGGAATTCGGGAGACGCGTAATCCGACCTGTCGTTGAGAGCAGGTGGGGACGTGTGGAGAGTGAGGAATCCAACGAAGAGAGTGATGATACGTATGGGGGTAGGCCACGACGAGGACGTGGTGGAAGAGGTGGTGGTTATCGGATGGCTCATCATGGAAACCACCCTAGAGACGACGACTATAGGAGGAACCATGGAGGTTATGATCAAGGGGACGGCGGAGACTACCGTTTGAAGGTTGAAATTCCATGGTTTGATGGCAGCCTCAACATCGGGGGCTTCCTCGATTGGATTGCGGAAGTAGACCGGTTCTTCGACTATATGGAAATTCCCGAAGACCGTCGTGTAAGATTGGTGGCATGCAGGTTGAAGAGTGGTGCCTCGGCATGGTGGGATAGGCTACAAAGTAGGAGGCAAAGGGAAGGAAAACACCCGGTGAGATCATGGTATCGCATGAAGCAGTTGTTGCAACATGATTTCCTCCCGCCGGACTACGAGTAGATATTGTTCCAACAATATCAGCGGTGCGGCCAGGGAAAACGTTCTGTGCATGAGTATACGGCGGAGTTCATGAGGTTGGCTGAGCGAAATGATTTGAGGGAAAGTGAAGGCCAGCAAGTTGCAAGATATGTGGAAGGACTGAAGCTCCAAATTAAAGACAAAATTGGGGTTACGATGGTGAGGACTCTAGTAGAGGCAAAGAATTTGGCTCTCCAAGTTGAACTAATGTTACAAGAACAATGGAGTAGATATGGAGGAGGACGGAAGGGATATGTAGGAGAAGTTGTGGGTAGTGGTAGTAGATCGGCATTTGAAAAAAATAAAACCACACCATACAAACCAACTAAGGACATGGTTAGGAGGGAAGAGAAGAGTGAAGGGAAGAAGCCGGTGGAGAAGAAGGGAGCTCAGAAGCAGCATAACCCCTATGCCAAACCTATATTGGGCAAATGTTTCCAATGCAATCAACCGGGTCATCGATCAAATGAATGTCCAGCGAGGAAAAGCGTAAACATCCTTGATAGGGAAGATGATGAGGAGATTTGTTGTGAGCCTGACGGAGAGGGAGAGTATTATGAGGAAGAAGAAGAAGTAGCAGAACCAACTTATGTAATTCAACGCATGATGCTAACCCCAAAGCAAGAAGAGATCACGTAGAGACACCAGTTGTTTCGCACACGGTGTACTATCATGGGGAGGTTGTTTGAGCTAATAGTAGACAGCGGCAGTTGCGAAAACATCATAGGAAGGGAGGTTGTGAAACAACTGCAGTTGCCCATAGAGAAGCACCCGAATCCGTACACCATTGGTTGGATTAAGGCAGCTGAAAAGATTGAGGTCAAGGAGAGATGTAGGGTACCTTTCTCAATAGGGAAGTACCGCGATGAAACATTCTGCGACATTGTAGACATGGATGCTTGCCACATCTTGTTCGGGAGGCCATGGCAATTTGATGTGGACGCACAACATGCGGGCAAGGAGAATGTCTATAGATTGGAGAAGGAAGGTGTGAAATACACCTTGTTACCATTGAAGATGGAAGGACGCACGAAGGAAAAGAAGATTGAGAGTCGTTTGTTCCTAACCAGCACTCAATCTGAGAAGGAAGTGATGGAAGATTTGAAGGAGTCGCGGGTGGTACACGCCCTCATCGTGAAAGGTGTGACAGAAGGAGAGGAGGAGGTTGATAGAGAAGTACCAGAGGCAGTGAAGAATCTACTTGAGGAGTTTAAGGAGGTGGTTCCAGACGATCTACCCGAGGGGCTACCCCCTCTGAGAGACATTCAACACCAGATAGACCTGGTGCCTGGAGCTAGTCTCCCAAACCTCCCGCATTACAGGATGAGTCCTAAGGAAGCTAAGATTCTACAAGAGAAGGTCCAAGAGCTTTTGGACAAAGGGTTTATCCGGGACAGCTTAAGTTCTTGTGCGGTTCCAGCCTTGCTAACCCCCAAGAAAGATGGGAGTTGGAGGATGTATGTTGATAGCCGAGCTATCAATAAGATTACTATAGGGTATAAATTCCCTATCCCACGCATCAAGGATATGTTGGATCGGTTGAGTGGCGCTACTATCTTCTCCAAGATAGATTTGCGGAGCGGATACCACCAAATTCGGATCCGTCCCGGTGACGAATGGAAGACGGCGTTTAAGACCAAGGAGGGGCTGTATGAGTGGCTAGTGATGCCATTTGGGTTGAGTAACGCGCCGAGCACCTTCATAAGGGTAATGAACCAGGTATTAAAACCTTTTAATGGTCGTTTCCTTATTGTGTACTTTGATGATATTCTAGTATTCAGTAAATCTGAAGAATAACATTTAGAACATCTAAAGTGTGTGTTATCTGCACTAAAGGTGAACAAACTGTTCTCTAATCTTAAAAAGTGCACGTTTATGTCAAGGCGACTGTTGTTCCTTGGGTTTGTGGTCAGTAGTGAAGGGGTAATGGTGGATGACGAAAAGGTGAAGGCGATTAGAGAATGGCCTGTTCCGAGAACTGTTACTGAGTTGAGAAGCTTTCTTGGCCTAGCTAGTTTCTATAGAAGGTTCATTAGGCACTTTAGTACCGTCGCTGCCCCCTTGACTGAATGTTTGAAGAAGGGAAAGTTCCAATGGGGCAAAGAATCTGAAACAAGCTTCATGAACTTGAAGCAAAGATTGTGTAGCGCTCTTGTACTAGCATTACCAGACTTTGAGAAGTTATTCGAGGTAGATTGCGACGCCAGTGGGATTGGAGTTGGTGCAGTATTATCACAAGAAAGAAGACCAATCGCCTTTTACAGTGAAAAATTGTGCGAAGCAAGGAGGACTTGGTCTACATATGACAAGGAGTTCTACGCCGTGGTGAGGGCCCTTAAAGTATGGGAGCACTATTTGATTAGGAAAGAGTTCATTTTGTACTCAGACTGCGGGGCTCTTAAACACTTGAGTGGTCAGACCCGGATTAGTAAGGACATGCACGCCAGATGGATTGAGTTCTTGCAGAGGTTTCCTTTTAGGCTAATGTACAAGTTGGGTGTGTAAAACAAGGTCACGGACGCCCTGAGTAGAAGAGCGAATGTCTTACTTACTTTAAGTGCAGACATTATTGGTTTTGAGAGGTTAAAGGAACTATATGAAAATGATAGCGACTTTAAGGACACTTAGATTAAGTGTGCCAACAGAGAACCGTGTGACGACTATCATATCTATGAGGGGTACTAGATGAAAGGGAATCAGCTGTGCATTCCTGAATCTTCCTTACGGGAAAAGCTTATCCGAGATCTGCATGGTGGAGGACTGGCAGGACATATGGGTAGAGATATGACCCTAGCCGTAGTTACTGAAAGATACTTTTGGCCTCGGTTAATGAGGGATGTGTATCGGATTGTGGAAAGGTGCTACATTTGTCAGGTGTCTAAGGGGGAATCCCAAAACACAGGCCTATATACTCCTCTTCCCGTGCCAGCAAACATTTGGGAGGACTTGTCGATGGACTTTATACTTGGTTTGCTTTGTACCCAACGAGGTGCTGACTCTGTGTTTATTGTGGTTGACAGGTTTTCCAAGATGGCTCATTTTATTCCCTGCAGGAAGACCGCCGATGCACGGGCTATTGCGCGGTTGTTCTTCAAGGAAGTGGTGCGGTTGCATGGAGTCCCAAAGTCCATTACTTCCGACAAGGATAGCAAATTCTTTAGTCACTTTTGGAAGACTCTCTGGTATATGTTTGATTCGTCCCTGAATTACAACAGTACCGCTCATCCTCAAACCGATGGTCAAACCGAGGTGACTAACAGGACCCTCGGAAACCTCATCAGAAGTATCTGTTGTGAGAAGCCGGGACAGTGGGATCAAGCATTGGCTCAGGCTGAATTTGCTTACAATAGTTCCGTCCACCGAACTATTGGGAGGTCACCGTTCTCGATGGTATACACCAAAACACCACGATATGCGCTGGACTTAATCAAATTACCCAAGGATATGGTGGGTGATGTGACTGCTAAACATATGGCGAAACAACACCAAGCCACTGCCGAGGAAGTTAAACGAAAGATAGAGGAATCCAATACCCGATACAAAGGGGCTGCTGATAAGCATAGACGGGAGAAACTCTTTGCCGTGAGCGATCAGGTAATGGTTTACCTCCGAAGAGAGCATTTTCCTGTAGGTAAGTATGGGAAACTCCAACCCAAGAAGTACGGACCTTATGAAGTTGTGCACAAGATAAACGACAACGCATATGTCGTATAACTTCCGGAAGATATGAATATTTCTTGTACTTTTAATGTTGCGGACTTATCACCTTTTTACTCTGATGATACGCCTTTATATCCTGATGAGAACTCGAGGTCGAGTTCTCCATTGGTGGGAGAGACTGATGGAGATACAAAAGACACGGGCTGACACACGACTTGTCACACGGCCGTGTAGTGATTGGAAGGAACTCACAGAAGCATACACGGCTTGAAGCACGACCGTGTCTCGAGCAAGGGTATCAAACAACAAATCTTCACAAAGTCCAACACGGTCTGAAGCACGGCCGTGTCTCGAGCAGGAGCAGGGGTATCGAACAACAAATCTTCACAGAATCCAACACGGTCTGAAGCACGGCCGTGCCTTCGACCGTGTACGCGTAGATTCGCCTTTTCTTTTGATATTTTAAGGGAGCGTATATAAACCCTTTAGTTAGTCATGTTAGGGTTACGTCTTATTATTATTTTCAAATACATTTTATGAGAGAATTTCTCCATTTTCCGAGTTGTGCGCAACCAAAGTTTGCATCAAAGAGTATTTTTTTGTTGTGTGAAACCAATCCATAATCGGATTTGTTTCGTTTTCGCTTTCCGCGCTGCGTCAAATGGCTTATAGAAGTTAAGTCTAGCCCTCCAGTTATATGATTCTATATTTACTTTTAATAAGTAAAAAGTTGATCTATATGATATAGTCCCTATTAACAGTAATATTTTGTAGAATTTTTGAAAGTTCAATTTTTTTTTTCAATTGTTATATATTGTAAATTTAGGAAGGGAAGTAGATCCCTATTCATTCCATCCATAGTTATACCATGTGATTAAGTAATTATGATTTTTTATCTTCAGATGTCAAGTTGAGGAAAAAAAAAAAAAAAAGAAAGAAGAAAGAAAAAATCCGGTTTAGGTTTAGGTTTAGGTTTACGTTTCTAACCACGAGGCCGCGTAGAAGACGCAGTAGCGCTAGGCTAGCATGCACACTGTACAGTGAATGAAACCCTGGCTGCGTATCTCATATTTCTGCCCCAGACTCATCTTAGTCCACTCCTCTACCCAGTCTCCAAGCCTTACTAATCGACTTTCCTGGCTGAAAGACACGGGCCACCGTCTCCTCCGTTGGCCTCCCCTAAAACCACGGGACACTCTCCCTCTCTGTCGCCACCGTCTCCTTCGTTGGCCTCCCCTAAACTGCTTCTATCTGTGTGTGCGCGCGCGCGCGCGTCAAACTGGAATTTATAGGTATTAACTCCCTCTACTCGTGTAGGAAATTTGATTAAAGTTTTGGACTTTTTCTCTCTGCATTTTCCTTTTTAAAAATTTTCTACTTCCGTTTCACATAACTACCATTAGCGATATTTGCAATTTCCATGGTGTTGATAGATTGGGACACTGTAGTTACCAATATACGATCATGTGAAATAAAAAAGGGTAGAAATTTGTTTGTGAAATCAATTGTCTGACCTATATATCCATCATCTTATGTTGATTATTGCATTAGGGTTTGAATTTAGTAGCACACATCAACTATCCTACGTATCCAGTGAAACAGAATTGAGTCTTTATTTACACTTTTATCTTGCGGTAGTTTAATTTTTCCTTATTTGAATTGATTCTTTGATTCACAGCCTCTTATCATAAGTAGGCAATGGGTTGTGAGGCTTATATACCACCTCCAGATTTTGTTGAAGATGCAAAGGAAGCGTTGTTAGATATCGAGACGAATGAAAACACTGAACTTTGGCTCATTCAATGGCCCAGTAATCAGGTAATTGAAAAAACATCAATTTCTTAGTACACTTCTTGTGTTTGTTTTGGGTAACCGAGGGATTGTGCGTTCGGTAGTGTATTAACTTATGAAGTTGATTGTTTGGAAGTTGGATCGTTGTGAAAGTAAATTGTAGAGTTTTAGGTGATACTATTCAATAAGCAAGTGTGGAGATTAGTCTTGTTATTGGCATGGGGCTGATACATTTTTCGTGCCAAAGGAATGACATTGGGAATATGATGGTGGGTATTTGAATGGTGACCCATGGGTAGTAAACATGACTCAGTTTGCATATCTCCATGTATAGAGAGTGTTGCTTGCACCTCATAAGTTTACCATTCATGTGTTTGGTGAAATAGCAATTCTCTTTTATGAAAACTCAAACTTCCCGACCAGATTGTATTATTTGATCTTCAAGAAGGTTATATTACCCCATAGTTAATCTTAATTGTTTAATTGAGTTTATATACTACTTAACTGGATGTTGAAAACAAAGAACAGGTTATGCACTGGACAGACTGATGGACATAGGTCTAGATAACTCAAAACTCTCGTTGCCAACCTGTTGTTTGGGGAAGGGAGGGATGTGTGCATC
Source organism: Laguncularia racemosa (assembly GCA_037954665.1). Classification (NCBI taxonomy): domain Eukaryota; kingdom Viridiplantae; phylum Streptophyta; class Magnoliopsida; order Myrtales; family Combretaceae; genus Laguncularia; species Laguncularia racemosa. The sequence continues at coordinate 5,179,639 of JBBMOL010000014.1, read as the reverse complement.
TATAATTTTAGTGCTCATATGCAAAACAGGCAAGGGGATGCATTAAAACAACTACTGGATGTTCCTAGAGATTCTCTGAATTGGATTTAGGTCTTAAACGGTTCATATATAATCTTGGCTGTAAGCAAAATCGTGTCCTAAACTGCAAAATGCCTTTCTCTGGTTCATCATACATGGGGGGAAGGACAAATTTGAGGGTAGGGGCTCCAGAGATAGAGGCTCAAGGTAAGCTAAGGGGAAAAGATTATCTTGTTTTTGTTATAGTCCAACCTATTGACACTTGATTGTGATTTCCACTTGAAATGCTTTTGTTTGAGTTATGAAGACCAAAGACCCATAGCGAACTGATTATCATTTGTATGCAATTACATAAAAATCTTTTGATAAGCAAGAAGAAAAACAAGCATTGAGTTTTTAGAGTGAGAAAATGCTCTCTCTTCTCTCTAAACCCTGCCCCCCCACGCCCCCCTAGACGACTAACTCCTTTAGGATACACTACGCACCCCATTAGAACTAGGAAATATCTAAACACCCTCCTTCCTCGCCATCACCGACCAAATGCGGCCGGAAGGTTCCCCCAACGGACGGTCAGGAGGTTCGTCCGACCACCGGAGCACCCATGATGTCAACTACCTCCCTCATTGTCCACCGGACAACAAAAAAGAGACCCCAAACCCAAGGAGTCTCAATAAGGAAAAAGCAACAACAACTTTTCAAGCTTTTGAAAAAGTTACAGCTAGCCTTCCCAAAATGGCAAGCTTGGAGACCCACACCCCTACTGCAGCCGCTGCACCTGCAGCATTGTCTGCCCAAAAAGCCCCACGCAACGTTCCCCTGCCAAACACTGCCCCACTTCACTCCCAAAGCTTTTCCACTAACGGCAAAAACACCTTGGAATTTGTCCACCATAAAAAAAGCTCCTTTTCCGACCAAAAACAATTGGAAAACAACCAACCCATACATCTGAAACAACCACTCTCCTATGCCTCTGCTTCCCGCCAAGGATCACCCCCTTCCCCTCCAGAGTTCCAACTACGTTTTATTCCACCAAACACTTCGTCCAACATTCCCAAGGTTACTATTCCTCAATCTGTAGAGGATGAAGGAGCCTCTTACTGGGAGTCCACACTAGTGGGATACTTCATTGGCCGGAGGATGCCTTACACCCTTGTTCATGCGATCGCCACCAAACTTTGGAAGGACTTCGGACTCCAAGGCATATTGGCAAGCCCCGAAGGATTCTTCTACTTCCAGTTTGACAGAAACAAGGACCTAACGCCCATCCTAGAGAAGGTCTGGTTCTTCTCCAAGCGTTTTCTCATCATCCAAAGGTGGAGGAAAGGTATGAGGTTGGACAAACCTCAACAAACACACGTTCCGGTTTGGATCACACTAAACCGTCTTTCATGCGAGCTCCTATCGGCGGAAGGCATAAGCCACATTGCAAGCGCAGTCGGCCTCCCCCTAAAAGCTGATACCCTCACCGCCTCACGACAGCGCCCCAACCAGGCTCGCGTCTTGGTTGAATCGGATGGACAGAAGGACCTGGTGAAGCAGATTGAGATAGAAAGAGCTGATGGATCAGTGGCATTCATTGAAGTTGACTATCAATGGATCCCTCCCCATTGCAAAAAATGCCAAGTTTTTGGGCACAGATGCCCAGCCACCACCGTCCCCCCCAAAACCACCTTGTTCGACACAACCACAAACGCAACTCATCCTCCTAACACGGATGAAGCCACACAGAACAAATCAAGTAACCCCACCACCCAAACGCAAACGCCTAGCGGAGACCACCCTCCCCCTCCTAGCAGTAACTGCCCTATTCCAAACTTAACCCAGGATAGCAAGACTTCCATCCTAGCTCAGACCAAACACGATGTTATCCACAATCACCATCAGGCTCCTAGCGTAGACCTTAAGTACACGGCGACAGTAGAAGCCCACGAGCAGGATTCCACAACATGCCCACTCATTAACACGGAACTCCCCATACTAGACTGCCAACCTTGCAACACTACTCTAAACAATGAAACAAGTTCCACAACTCCACAAGAAGACAGTGAGGACAGTCATTATGAGAATACCTCCTTGTCCAAACTAATGCATATAGCCTCAAAGCCAGCAGTGAGCTCCCTCAAGGGCAACAAAGGTTCCACTTCCTCTGGAAAACACAAGAAGAAACAGAGGAAAAGGCGCCGCTCCTTCACCTAGCACCGATAGGATCCCATTGTTACACTCTTATCCTTCAATGGACATAGTGGCTTGGAACATACGAGGGTTAAATGACCCTCTCAAAGTGACAGAATTACTAAAAGAGTGTGGTGTTAATAAGATATCCTTAATGGGGATATTGGAAACTAGAGTGAATCCTAACAATGAAGCAATAGTAAAGCAACGGATGGGACACAATTAGCAAGTAGCTATCAATCGAGAAGCACCCAAGCGAATCTGGGTAGCTTGGCAACCGAGAGTGTGGAATATCCATATGGTTATGGAAAGAGCTCAACTGTCACACTGTATTGCAACTCATCGTAGTCTCAATATTAGCTTTAGCATCACCTTCACTTACGGAGCAAACACCAGCAGTGATAGAAGGGATCTTTGGACACAATTAGAAGAACTTTCCCTCACAAACACCGCCACTCCATGGCTGGTCCTTGGGGACTTTAACATAACCAAATCCCCTTCTGAAAAGCAGGGTGGTCAGGGGCGAATGACCTCCGCCATGATGGAATTCCAAAATTGCCTGTCAAAAACCGAATTGGAGGACTTAAGATATGGAGGCGATTTCTTCACATGGACCAATCGACAAACCAATAACCCTATCCTGAGGAAGCTTGATCGCGTCCTGGTTAATCAAAGCTGGATGCAAACTTTCCCTAGCTCCCATACCAAATTCCTTTCTCCAGTCTTATCAGATCATTCCTTATCTGTAACACATATTTAGCTCACACATCAGGTAAGAAAAACACCCTTCAAATTTTTCAATCACTGGACTAATCATTCAGAATTCAATAACATAATCTCAAGCGTGTGGAGCACCGAGATAGCAGGCTCCAAAATGTACCAAGTTGTAAGTAAGCTTAAGCTAATCAAGGGGAAGCTGCGACAGCTCAACCACACCAACTACTCAGACTTATCCAATCAAGTTAAGGAAGCCAAGCAAACATTGCTTCAGCTGCAGTCCAACATTCATTGTAGTAGCGACGTATCCCTGATGGAAGCCGAAAGAGCAGCCTTCAAAGACTTCTATCTACTGAGGAAAGCTGAAGAGAACTTCTACAAGCGGAAATCAAGAGTGAAATGGTTGAAACTCGGAGATAAGAACACATCCTTCTTCCATAAATCAATGCGAAACCATCATAACAGAAGCCACATCTTCCAAATCACCCGCGAGGATGGAAGTGAAGCAATTGGCACTAAACAGGTCAAGCATCAAGCGGTCGAATACTTTCAACAAATGTACAACAAAGCATGTCCACAACTTAATACGGAGGAAATAGCCAGTCGGGTGACGTGGAAGCTTACTGCGCAGCAATGTGAAGAACTACTTGCTCCTTACACGGATGAGGAAATCAGATGGGGATTCTACTCTCAAGCAAATGAGAAAGCCCTAGGTCCAAATGGATATACGACTCTCTTCTTCAGGGAAACTTGGGGAATATTAGGCAAGGATCTTACCGCTGCAATTAGGGAATTCCTCCACTCGAGACATCTCCTCAAAGATAAATTCTACCATTCTCACATTGGTTCCCAAAACCCCCAACCCAACCAGCATGGGGGACTTTAGACCAATAGCATGTTGCAATGTGCTCTATAAAGCAGTTTCAAAAATCTTAGCTGCCCGCCTAAAGAAGGTCCTTCATGCACTAGTTGGGAGAGAGCAAGCAGCATTCATTCCTGGACGGAAGATCACAGACAACATCCTCATTGCTCAGGAATTAATGGCAAGCTATCAGACACAAAAAGGAGCGTCCCGATGTACCCTAAAGGTCGACCTCCAGAAAGCCTATGATACCATACGTTGGGACTTTATACTTGAAGTATTGAGAACCATGCAATTCCCTCCGCATTTTTGCAGACTAATAAAGCAGTGCTTATCAACTGCAAAATTCTCAGTCAATATCAACGGGGAGTTGGTAGGCTACTTTTCTAGCATGCGTGACCTCAGACAAGGGGATCCTATTTCTTCGTATTTATTCGTCATAGGTATGGAAGTCCTTTCCACCTCCCTTCGGCAACTCATATCCAACCCAACATTCTCCCCCCACTGGAGATGCAAATCGGAACGCCTCAATCACCTTTGCTTCGCGGATGACCTACTCATATTTGCTAGAGGAGATGTACTCTCTATAACACTGATCAGAAACACTCTCCAACAATTTCAAGCACTCTTAGGTCTGACAGCCAATAACTCTAAGAGTTACATAATCTTCTCCAATGTCCCCCTTAGGGATAAGCAAAGCATCCTACAAATCATGCAGTTTCAGGAAGGTTCTCTCCTAATAAGATATTTAGGCGTCCCACTCCTCTCTACTAAACTCAAAACAGAGGATTGTGACATCTTAGTTGACCGAATCACAGCTCGCATCACCTCGTGGACAGCGAAATTCTTATCATATGCTGATAGACTCCAGCTAATTCGATCAGTTTTATTCTCCATGCAGGCTTTCTGGTGCTCAGTATTTCTCCTTCCAAAGAGGGTAATCACAAAGGTAGAGCAATTAATCAGGAATTTCCTCTGGAGTGGAAATCCTCATACAGGAACCAAAGCTAAGGTCGGATGGGAAGAGGTTTGTAAGCCAATCAGATGTGGGGGATTGGGGATTCCTAACCTTCACCAATGGAACAAGGCCTTACAAATTAAACACATCTGGCACTTATGCAAGAGCGGACAGCGTAGCCTATGGCCTGAATGGGCACACTCGACATTGTTAAAAGGCAAAAGTTTCTGGACAACGCGAGCCCTAGCAGTTTGCTCCTGGTCTTGGAAGAAACTCCTAAAGCTTAGACCTTTAGTGCGAAATTGCTTTCAATGGAAAGTGGGAGACGGCTTAACCATTTCTATTTGGACTGACTTTTGGTTACCCATGGGTCATTTGGATACTTTATACTCTCCAAGAGAAATTAGGAACTCTGGGATACCAATAACAGCAAAATTATGCTCTCTTGAGGAAAATAACACATGGCGGCTACCAAACCATCCACCATGGTCTGATATCATTATTCCCGCGCACATCAAGCCCAATCATCACACTCCTGACCAACTCCAATGGACTCATACGACTGCAGGGGAATACACCATCAAAAGTGGCTATTTCTTCCTCAATCCAGCCGGATCAACAGTCCCATGGTACCGAGTTGTATGGAAAAAAACTACCATACCAAGGCACTCCTTTATATTATGGTTAGCCTGGTTGAGAAAGTTATCTACACTTGATAAACTGACCACATGGGGGCTAACCATATCCTCCACATGCTACCTATGCCAATAAGAAGATGAGGACCACTCCCACCTATTCTTCGGATGCCAATACTCCTCCCGAGTATGGCTAATAGTGAGCGATATGGCCAAATGCCCCCCTTCCTGTAAGGATTGGCAGGGAGCCATACGAGTACTACTGGCAACCAACCAGTCCAATGCCAAACAACACCAGACTTGGAGAGCGAGCCTCGCAGCAACGGTATACTGCATTTGGAGAGTGCGCAACAAAGCAAGACTTGGATTCTCTATCCCTGGCACTTCTTCTTTAGCCAATCAAATCAAATCTTATGTTTACTTAAGAATAATTTGATTAGACTAGTTTGTACCTACTACTATAGGTATGGTACTAAAGTTGTAATAGATTAGTTATTTGTGTTGTATTGTGATGTAACCGTCTTTGACAGATGTACCTTTATTTCTAATAAATAAATAATGAATTACCGAAAAAAAAAAAAAATCTTTTTCTTTTTTCTTTCCCTTTTAACATAGAATTTTGTAGGGGTACCACCCAAATGGGGTCTCTGCCCAATAAATATACTTATCTCCTGATTGATAACATATGCTTACTTACCAGCCAGATGAGGAAAATATGCTAAAAGTTCATATGCTCTTGGTTTCTGTGGGATAGAGTTGACTGAATGCGGCACCTTAGATAACTTGCATGTTTGCATCTGTTTCAAAGCTGGTTCCATTTAGAATGTTCCTATTGGTTTAAAAATATCATGTCAAAGGAGATAATTTCATGGTACTTATGGAGTCATGTTAAAGCTGATCACTGTATTTTTTGTTCTTGTAATTGCAGCCTCCTGATTTCAATGACAAGGAAGTGACCCTCAAACTTCATCGTGATGGAAGGTTGGGCAGTTTTGAGGGTCTGTCAGGTATTAGGATTTCTTCACCTGATTTGAATAGGTCAATCATGTTCTTTACTGCTATATATTCCTCTCTGTTGCATGTGGCTTGACTTTAATGTACTGTGATGGCAGGGAAAGAATATGATCTGGTCAGTTATGATGTGCAGAAGCCCAATGCAATGGTTTTTTTGCCATCACCTTCAGGTTCAAGAGTTGGTATGTGATATAAAATAGACAGATACACTTACAAAAGCCATACTTTGTTTATTGATTTTTTTAGAAGAAAAGAACAACGCAAAATACCTCCATTGGAGAAGGTCTATGAGCAATATGCTCATTCCAACACTCATATGAGCAATTCTGCTTGTACTAATTCTCACTTAAAATAGAGTAACTAGTTGACCCTACTAACTATTTTCCCTATTTATAGTGACCCACCCTAAACAACCGTCACTTAACTAACAGAAGGTTCTAGACTTTTCTAAAACACCACACATACAACACTTCACAGCATATACAGCACTACACATACAGCACTATACCGTAGTAGTAGTAGTAGTCTCTTGGTGTCATCAGCCTCAACTAGCCCACACCAACAACATCAAATGTAACCACTTATGTGAGGGAGGCAGCATCTATCACGACCACCCACCAGTTGGTAGCCTCATTGGAATATGCTTCATGGTCTGGAATCTCAAGAATTGTGGAGAAAGAAAGCTGAAAGTGACATGTAAATCCCCATGCATTTCCTGAACAAGGAATGGAATTATTAATGGGAGTGACTTTCTTAGGTGATACAAGCTATGATGTAAACTGCAGCCACTGTCTGTTGAAGAAACAGGAGGAATGATCTTCTTTTCCTCTGCTGGCATACTGTTGGTTGTCACCAAGTGAAGGCTTGCAATGAAAATCTGCTAGGCTGATTGACTGGAGCCACAAGGGCCTCCTTTGATGAGTCGTTGATCTGTGAGTCTGCAGGAACAGGGGAGAGTAATGACCATTCTGATCAACAACAAAGACCTGGTGCAAACCCTGAGTGTTCTCTTCAAATTCTTTTTGTTCAAATCACCACTAATCACCTCAACAGTCCTGCCTTCTCTTCAAACAGGAAGTGGAAGTGGGACCTTCCACAGTTCTGGATCCATCAAATTCTGATCAAGAAGGAAAGAGGATCGAACAAGTACAGCAGGTTTCTCTGTTGAACAATTGGTCGCCACTGCAAATGCATCAACAGCCTCCAGAGATTGGTAGGAGGAGTTTGTTCTTAGATGATCAGCTTCTAGTTCCTACATTAACGGTGGTTTCTCCATAGACGAACACCTTAAGTTATTTGTGTCAAATGGCTCCATAAACTTTGAATTCAACTTCCTGGCCAGCCACAAATCGTACACCTTTTTTTGCATCTCCAGCAAGTGTTGGTGCATTATTAAGTGGCTTTCGTCAACACTTTTACAATGATTGAGAATAGATTTTGTAACTTATGGCATGGTTGTCTTCACTAACAGCAGTCGTCGAGGTGGAAATTTCCGAGAAACTCATAGACAACACCAATTGATATGAATTAGATCAATACACTAACAAAGCTAAACATTTTTATTTAATTTTTTAGAAGAAAAGAACACAAAATACCTTCAGTGGAGAAGGTCCATGAGCAATATGCTCATTCTAATACTCACATGAGCCATTCTGCTCATACTAACTCTCACTCAAAGCAAAGTAACTAATTGACTCTCTACCAGCTAGTTTTCCCCATATCTATTAGGCTCACCCTAAACAAACTGTTACTTAACTAACAAAAGGTTATAGACCTTCTTTATCCAAAAAGAAAAAAAAAAAGAAAAGAAAAATCTATATCCAAAAAAGGTTATAGACTTTTCTAGAACACCATGCATAGAACACTCTACAGTATGCACATAGCATTACATATACTGTAGTCTCTTGGTGTCATTTGTAGGCTCATATCAGTATGTGTGTTGCTATGTTTAATGCATATTCTGTTCTCTTCAAATTGCTATTCAGATGATTACAGTTCTTATTTTATTTTTTAAATATTTGGGGGTGTCGTTCTAAGCCCTGCTCTTTCTAAACCCCTTGAGAGCTTTTATGTCTTTGGTTGAAAATCTCTCTTTTTGTCCTTGATGAAGACTCCTTCGTATGTGCACTTCGGGCAAAATCAAGCTCTTAAAAAAAAAAAAAAGAACTCTCCTTTCATAACTTCTCTTTTCTGGGATTGAAGCCTTGGGTTGTCACAATTGTGTGCCTTTGGTCACATGTTGAAGTGTCACTTAGGCTTAGTAGCATGATTGGCATGATTGCTGTGTCCTTCATGTCAAATTGCAGAGAAATTTAGGTTGACTTTTGGATTTCTCTTTCTTCATTCTGGACTGAGAAACAATTGATATTGAAAGTAGCTAGTGGTTTGCTTTCATTAATATGTAACTCTCAATGCTTTAGTTTGATTATTGATGAATTCTGCAGGGGCTGCATTTTATCTTTAGGCCTTGTTTCATTTATTCTATGGCATGCAATGTACTAATATTCTTGGTGAGGACTTGGTCATATTGTAAGGGTGATGATAATATAGTAGGAGCTCATGGCTCTAATTTCTTGGAATTCTATAAATTGGTGGAGCAGAATAATCAAAATCCAAAACATTTGGATCCACAAGCTCATATTTTTACTTTTGTTAAATAACCAAGCTCTCTCTACAAACATTAATTTGGGTTCTAAGAGACAATCCAAATGTTATGTGCATGGGTTATGGATCTAATCAATCAGCAATCTACCGTGACATCGGTATTTCCAATTTGTTTCTATTTGTTAAGAGTTTCTTCTTTTATAGTTAGAACCTATGGTGATTGATGGTGTTGAGTGCTCATTTGAGAGAATACTCCAATCTCTTGGATGCTCACTAAAAATAGAACCTTTCAACCTCTTTAGAACTGTACTTAGGATAATTACTCATTCACTGCTTCTGTGTCAACACTTATTAAGACAAGATTATCATTCTTAACTTTCCTTAAATAAAAACATGCTTAAATCTAACAATATTTCCTAAGGATGGTTAAATATAAAAATAACAAAATAAAGAAATTTTATTTCCTAGTAGCAGTATTTTACTAACACCAAAGAAGGTTTTGATGTTCAGGAAATAAAGATATTGCTGTAAATAACGAACAATGATCTGTCATGTGCTGGATGTAGCTTGGCCAATTTCAATTGTGACTCTTGCTCAACTATAGAAAGGAAAAAATAATAAATAAAAAAAGAAAAAAGCTACAACCTACCATGGTTGATAATAATAATATTAATAAGGAGACTCTCTCTGTGCACAAGCCCTCTTTGTAGAGATTTTGGGTTTTGTTTGTAATATCTCCCTTCCATAATGGTTTCTGTTTATAACATAACTATCAAGCAAAAACTATATTGTTTTCTTAAATTAAATGCTCAAGACTTTTGAGATGTGAAATTAATCAAAGCATCTGTTGTGGTACAAGGTTAGCAATTGCAATTAGCATCCTTCCTTACTACTTACTGGGATAGTGGTCCCTGTATTGATGATGTCCCGTTATTTAAGAATATATGCGTTTTGGTTCTTTTTGTTGGCAGTTGGAAAGATTTCACGAGGAGTGTCCCTTGTCCACTACCCAGACCCTAAGGAACTTGAAAATGTTGCAACCAATAAATCAAAACTCACGTATCATAGGTCTGGGGGTACATCCTTGACAAATTCATCCCGTCAATTGTCCACCCTTACACCAAATAGTACTGTGAGAAGCTCACGAGGAAGTGCAGGTTCTATTAGTCGGCTTAGAAGCTTTACTTTGGAAGCTGGAGAAAGGTCGAAATCTTCAAAGAAGAGACGGATGGATGGACTAACTGGATCTATTGGGCATGATACACAACACTCAGGACATGGTAATAGTGCTGTTACTTCAAAAGCCTTGGAACATTCTCGAGATGAAAGTGGAGCAGCAGCAACTTCAGGGTCATTGGGGCATTCTAAAGGTGGTTCAGCTGTTTCGTCAAGTTCCCAGTTGAAAAAGAAGAAAAAGAGAACCGAAAATGAGGATTGAAGCCCCTGGTTCTATTCCTACATTTAGCTTCCTATTTAGAGATTTTTTTTTTTTTACCAATCAAATTTAGAGAATCCTTCATCCCAAGATTTTGTAGCGTAAGAATGTGATGTATTTTTGTGTCAGAACTAGGCACTACTTTTTATCTGGCATTTAGTTGCCTCTTTCTTGTCCTCACCAACTGTTTTCATCCTAGTAGGTGGATGCAATTGAGTAGAATTTTCAAGCCGAAGCTTTTTCAGAGATTGTGCTCAAAATACTAGAGATGGCCAACCCCCAGAAGTTCAATGGTAACTTGAACTGGATTTGAATTCATAATCTCGATTAAAATTACTTGCCTAACAAATCTATATTGCGAAGTTTGACTGAACGTGTTCACAATCAATCTATCGAGGTACGTGTACGACGATATCTGAATGGAGATCTTCAGTTTGTTAGAGGTGTGGTGCTCTTCTACTATGATATATTTCTTCCAGTGAAATATTCTGGCCTTCAGTTTATTTGGTCTGTGCTTAACAGCTCTTGCTGCCCTTTCTGATTGAAGTTGCTACATTTGACAATCAATCCTGACTTGATATAACCGGGATATGATTGAGTTTCTTATTTACGGTAGAACTTACCTTCATCCTCCAAATTGTAAATACTATCGAATACTCAAAACCCTAAAATAGGAGATGAGGCGCTTAAACAGCGATGGAAGGTGGGAAGCTAACACCCTACTATCACACCAGTATATATATATTGTATCAAGCTTTTAGTGTTGATTAGGATTCACTAATGAATGATTATCCTTTAAGTTAATAGACTTATAGCACTCCATTTAGTCCATCTACTTGGCTAAATTACGTTAACGTGGAATTTTGAATTTACAGTAACACGTTATTGTGTATGTATTTTTTGTATAACCTCGCTTATTGGACTCTTAAGTCTTAGCATCTTCAATAGAGAGTTCCTTGGAAAGTTCCGCGGGGAGCCATATCTTTGTTTAAGGAACTTGCAGCTTTAAAGGTATCATGTTTAATGGGAAAAAAATAGAGGAATGGTTTGCATTTGTATAGATTTTGCAAAAAGAGGTTTGAATGTTTTAATCAGATATTTAAGAGTTTATGTTTATAAGATACTTTTATTTCAATGCTTCTGACTATCTACTGGTAATGGAATATGACATAGCATAAATAGAAGCCCTAAAATGAGTGTAACATGTTTGGTAGAAAAATCTAAATCCTTGTTTTACAAAACTACATAAATGTAGGCTCTTCCGTTGTATTTTTCTCTCATCTAATTATATATTATCACATATAAAAAATTATTATTATTTATTTAATTTTTTATATATAGCATTATATAATTAGTGTATATACATATGAGAACATTACCTTGATTAAGCTTTATCTCATATGATTTTACTTTTTAACCTCATTAAGACATACAATAGAGACAAACCAAATTCCATGTTTCAATGGCATTCTTATATATATATAAGAAATAAGAGTTTATTTTTCATTTTCCCTAATATTGTTTATGCTTTATTTACTTCCATTTCTTTTCATTCATCATTCTTAAACCAAATTCTAAATAATGCACATTTTTAAATCTAACATTTAATTATCTTATTGGTACATACATCTTTTGTAAATGGCAACTGTAGCATCCATTTATTATTAGATTGGTTAAATATATATATTTTAATAATTATTATTGTGTGGAAAATAATTTTAGAATTTATCTTGCATGATGTGTGGATTGTACTTTGAAGCATATATAATACTAATGAAAATAATAGTTTTATTTTAAATATCATTACAATTAACATTTTAACAACTTATAATCATTAGCTGTTACAGTTATAGTGCAAATACTTTTATTTGATTATGATTTATTTGGAAAAAACATGAAGAAGGGCTCATATTTAAGCAATTTTGCAATAGTTGCCAAAATGAGTTGTGCATGAGCCTTAGTTTTTCTCCTAAAACCTACTTGAGTCCACTTAGAGCTCGAAAAGCGACCTAAAGCCTTATCCACACTTAGATACAAGACATCCGATTTTGAGTAGTAGTTTATATCCATTACTGGTTCATCTAGATAAAGATCTAAAGAAGACTTATCAGAAATTTGTACTTCTACTTGGCAGTACCCCTAAATCATTAAGGAAAAAACTAATTAAATATTGATATATAATACGGAAAAAAAATCATTAAAAAATAAATAAAGTTATTATTGAACTTACATTTAAAGTAGCAAAATCAATCCCTAAAGCTTTTCCAATTTTCAAGTTTTGTGTTGTTGCTCATTTACCTTCACCTGCAAATGTGTCTTGAGCTTGAGAAGATGATCTAACTTAAAGACTTCTAGATATGTGATTTATGTTGCTCTTGTCATATTCTCCAAATAGCTTATATAGCTTGCTCTTTATATTAGCCAACTTTTCTTCACAAATGAGAGAATCAATTTTATTAAAATAAAACTTTAAAAAATTAAACTTCATCCAAAGATTAAAGACTGCTTCAAGTGTAAGAACAACACTGTATTCTTTTTAATATTTATCAAACTTTTGTTTCATTTTAGTACACCATCTCTCTTATAACATGATCTTCACTATTGAAATTCTCATTAACAAATATTCAATTCTCCATACTTGTAAGAAACAAAGGTTTAAAGTTGGATATGAGGAACCTGACATCAAATTAGTGATAGTATAAAAAGGGTTTAAAAACTTGCATATCTTCTATGCTCTTCCCTACTCATTCATTGATGCACAATACTTATAATGAGAATCATTCAATTGAAGGTAACAAAAAGCAAGTTTACCTTAGTGTGTTATCAAGCATAAAATAAGTGGAATTCCATCTAGTAGCTACATCCAAGCACAATCCAACACTAATATCAATGTCGCCAATATGTTCAACACACTCCAAAAAATATTTCATTCTACCCTCAAAGCCCTTAACATACTTCACACTCTCCTTTATTTTATGCAAAGCTTGATTAGTTACTATCAACCCTTCCTTAACAATTAAATGAAGAATATGGGCAGAACATCTAATATAGAAAAACTCACCACTACATAACAAATTATTTTGTAAGTTGAGTTGCTCTTTTAAGAAATTTTGCATACAGTCATTTGCAAATACATTATCTAATGTAAGAGAGAATATATTTATGCCTCAATTTTTCAAAAATTCAAATACCTTCTTGGATAGCTCAAAACTTGGGTGATGAGGGAGCATTTTATAAAAAGAAAGAATTACGTTATTGAGTTTCCATTTCTCAACCATAAAATGATTGTTAAACAAATATATCATTCATTAGTAGAAGCAGTCCATACATCGGAGGTTAAACAAATTCTCTTGTGAATTTTTTGCAAAATTTGTTTCAAATTATCCTTTTGAGCCAAATATTTATTCCACACATTTGATGTAGTAGTTTTTCAAGAAATGGGCCAATAATCAGGATTGTATAACCTTATAACCGTGTGATCTTCTTATACTCAACAAATGAAAATGGGATATCGTGTTTAATAATAGCCATTGATATAATCTCATGAGTAACTTTTGAATCTGGTTTTCTTGATCTTGACCTACCAGCGTAACCAATTATCATTTCACCTACTTTATTATATTTAAAAACTTAACTCAAATGACACATTTTAAGATGTCGAAGTAAGGTTGAAGTTTCATGCATATGTTAACCAATAACATAGCCAGTCCCATACTCTTTACATTTGACTCTATTTTTACTCATCTTTCTTAACACCTATTCTTGTAGATTTTTCCTAAACTTCAAAAGAACTTGATTGAGACTTCTTACCAGCAAGTTCTTTGAATTGAGAAGATCCTATGTGTACATTAGCATTAGGCCCACTAGGCCTACCAACTTCTAACCCATCATCTACATTAATACATTGTATTGTATTTGTTGTGTCATTAATTGTAGGATCCATTATGAAAATACATCAACAAAAGAAAAATGTAAGATTATAGATCAATCTAGGATTATAGAAAAACTATTTGACATAAATAGTGCAAGAGCTAAACCATGATCAATACCAAAATTTAAGTGAAAAAAAAAAACCATTGAACTGTATAAAGTGTATACATCTTTGCATATAATATCAAATACAATGTTCTGCTACCAGTGAACCTTCTTTAAAATTTCAAATTTGTAACACCCTTAATTTCCTTAACACGTTTCTTACTAGATACAAATACAATCATAAGGTCACATATTCAATATGAATTAAATAAAAAAAGTTCAACATTTCAAAAGCATTAATAAAAAAATATCTATGACAAATCAATATATAAATGAAATAAACAGCTATAAAAATTCATTCTTGGAGAGATTGGCATCAAGATAAGCTCTTAGATTTCAAGTAGATGTCGATGTTTATGTGGAAGTATTCCAATTAGTTCCATTTATCAAAATTTATGAGCTTTTGGGATGAGAGAAATGGTATATAGAATGAAGAAGATTATTTTTACTTGTTGGCAAGTATGGAAAGGGAGACTAGAGTTGGGACTTTGGAGAGGGAGTTTAGTCGATTTGGGTCTGTCATGGTGGTAGAGGATGAGGAGACTAAAGTGGAGAGTGGAGAGACGAACTAAAGCTGGGTCGGCCACAAGCCTACGGCGGCAAAGGAAAGGATCGAGGAGTGAGGAGCAAGGCGAGGAGACTAAAGTGGAGAGGAAGACTGGAAGAGAGCAGAGGAGGATTAGGACTTGGGAGGCTATTGCTGAGAGTAGGTGTCAGAACTAGGAGATCGAAGTTGGGACTTTGGAGAGGGAGTCCGGTTGGTCTAGGTCTGTCAAAGTGGTAGAGGACGAGGAGATTAGGGTGGAGAGTGGAGAGACAAACCAAAGTTAGGTCGGCTATAGGCCCATAGTGGTAAAGGGGAGGACTAAGGAGCGAGGCGAAGAGACTGAAGTGGAGAGGAAGACTGAAAGAGATGAGAGGAGGGTTGGGACTTAGGAGGCTGCTACTAAGAGTGGGCATTGGAACTAGAAGATCAGAGTTGGGACTTCGGAGAGGGAGTCTGGTTGGTTTGGGTCTATGACTTATGGCGGCAAAGGATGAAGAGATTAGAGAGGCGAACCAAAGTTGGGTCATCTACTGGGATCACGACAGTAGAGGAGAGGACTGAGGAATGAGGAGTGAGGTGAAGTGAGGAGACTAGAGTTAAAAGGAAGATTGGAAAAGAGTAAATGAGGGTTAGGACTTGGGAGGCTGTCGTTAGGAGTGGGGATCGAAGTTGGGACTTTAGAGAGGGAGTTCGGTCAGTTTAGGTCTATCATAGTGGTAGAGCATGAGGAGACTAGAGTGGAGACTAAAGAGACAAACCAAAGTTGGGTCGGCCAACTGAGGACTGAGGAGTGAGGATTGAGGTGAGGAGACTAGAGTGGAGAGGAAGATTGGAAGAGAGTAGAGGAAGCTTTTTTTTTTTTTTTTTTTTTAATTTGTTTTGTAAATCGGGATCGAGATGTGAATCATGAATGTTCTTTTGTCATTTTTTAAAATAATTCTATAGGCCATTGAAGGCTAACCTCCCCCGCATTCGGTTAGTCCACATTACCTAGCGAGTCACGTGAAGTGGGTTAAACACTTGCAATTTATGCCAGTTTCATTTTTTTGGTCTAACCCGCAAAAAATTGTAGGTTAAATAGGCTAATCCAATTGGCATGCCCCGCATTCCCGATTGTAGATACAACCTGTGTTTGTGTCGGAGTTCAAGTATGTTTTTATTACAACTTGTGTTTCTCTTCTTTTTCTTTTCTTTTTATTATTATTTTTTTATTTTCTTTCTTTTATTCCATTTTCTTTCAAAAAAATGATAATGAAAAAACAATAAACACAATAATAACAATTATTACCATTTAAAAAAATAATAAAAAAATTTCAAATATCCAATCCTTATTCTTGAGACTTTTCAAAAATAAATAAATAAATAAAAATAAAATAAAAGTTTAAGGTTAGGAATAGCTTTTTTAGGTAATTAATAAAAATCAAAATAAAACATAAATAATTTAGGAATTCAATCACATGAACTATGGTAGGTCTAATATCAAATAGCAGGTATGTAGAAACCTATAAGATGATTTGAACAATAATTTTTTTCCTTTATAAATAGAACTATATATATATATATATATATATATTAAATTATTTTGAAAAATAAATTTAAATTTAGAAGGTTAAAGTGGTAATCATAGTGCTTTAAAAGATAGCCCTTGAAAATAGAATATCTAGTTTGTTTTTATATATATATATATTAATATTGCTCAATTAATTATAACTTTATTTTTTTTCTTTTCTTAAGCATAATCAAGTGGTGACTCCTATTTTCAAAAATACAAAAATATTTTTCTTAATCTTAGTTGAGGGTTTATATTAAATGAGTATAGGGTTTAGTGTAAATCAGATTTGGAAAAAAAATTAGGCTTGATAGGATGGCAACCCCACTAGGGATCGCTAAGTGAGCTAGCTACCTAAACCTTCTAAAAATAAAATTTATTTTTTTAAATATTTATTTTTACTTGTAGTATATATATATATATATATATATATTTGTAAACAGTTGTATTAATCTCTATTTTATGCAACATTTAGGGGTTAGTTCAAAAAGTGGTGGGGGGAAGGTTTAAACATCAAATGCCTGTTAGACATGGTCAAACCTAAATCATAATAGACCTTAAGAGGGGAGTCATTGTGTCAGTTCTAGGTGTAATGAAATGACCATTGCTTAAGGTCGATCAGGCTACCCCATTCAAACTTTGGTATGGCCTGAGATCCATTTCCTAGAAAATATGGGAGGCTATAGAGTTTGAGAACTTTTAGAACTTATCCTTTTTGCATACATGAAATTTTGAATTGGAAAATAAGAATAAGCTAATCCTGTCTCGCATGAAGTCTAAGGCTAATATTTCCTTAATTCGAGTTGTGGTGCATTTTTGGAAACTTGAATCCATGGCATTTTGCCTTAGCCCACATAAAATCACATCAACAATTGAAGACTACACACTTGCCAATGGTTTATGCATACATAATTTAGAAATAAGGCCTGTTAGCATCTTTAGCAGGTTTTTAGGGATTCGTAAGTCAATAATCAATGAAGCACTAGAGAAGTGTAATGGGCATTGCATCCATTTAATAGACTTGCAAGCATGGTTTAGAGTCCAATATGACATTGAAGATAAAAAGCTTGTCCTATGTGGAGGCCCTAGAAATTACAAGAAAAACTAGGTTCATACGTATATACTATCAGCATTTAAAACTCTCATTTTTCTTGCTAGGGTCTTCTACATCCGTTATAGGGTGGTTGAGCTAGTGGCTTAGAATCTGGAAGGAAAATCCTAAATTACAGCTCTTATAGCCGAGCAAATTCAAAACCAAAATTTTGTAAATAAGAAAAAGAATGCCATCTTTAAGAGAAATATCAACCTCATCCTAATCTAGTTCGTAAGCTACATAAAATGCTTCAAGCTAAACATGGTTAGTTGATCACTGACACATCAGATTGACCTCATTGAGTCTTGTGCAAAAAAAAAAAAAAAGAAAGAAGTTTCCTAATGACATTCCTAGTTACACTTAGGTTGAGTTACTTAAAAGTTTTAGTGCAAATGACATCCTATAGACTACTAGATGGAGTAACTATAACAAAACCATCTTAAGATGCAAAGACTTTCAGGTAGTCTCACTAATCGGGCTCAATTAGTGCACGGGCTACCATTTGCATTCAAAAGTCCATCAATTTGGCATGATTCAAGACATAGTCCATAGACCGTCATTGGAATCAATTACATTTGAGTACCAATACCTAAACATGATAACAGTTGACAAAGTAGTTAGGTTGTTAGGCATAAAAGCTTTATGGGAATCTTAAATTGAAAATCCTAACATTGATTTAGGTGAATTTGATGGTGAGGTCAAAAACATGGAGCTACTAGGGACTTCATTGTTAATCAGTTGTACAAGATCGGTAAAAGAATCTACCAAGCTCTCAATGTCACATACCCTGCACTTAGTAACCCATGTCTAGAAATGAAAACCTATATGAAATAGGTGCTGGCTCAAATGGAGGTTCACTTCGAAAGTGTGGAAGCTAAAGTAAGTGCTTGGAAAAATAGTTTCAAAGTCTCATTAAAAGAGTAAAGCCTTGGAAGCTTAATTAAAGATAGCTCAGCAGAAGATTAAATAGTTAGAAGCCTTAGTAAGTCTATTGAAAGAAAAGAAGAAGTAGCCATTGCTGAGTCTTTAGAAAAAGAGGAAGATAAAGGCTCTTGCATGAATTAGTTGTAAAAAAAGACGGAAGAATTAGACATAAGGTTTTTTCTTTTTTTTAATGTTTCTCCAATGTAATCAAAACTCTAAAATTCACAACATTAATAAAATTTCAATAACTCCCACTTTAACAGTTATTTGTGGGTTCCCATATTTTCATCTACTTGTATCATACATGCATTTATTCTTTTTTTTTTTTTCCTCTTTTTCTTAAATTTTTTTTTCTCTAAAAAAAATAATCTAATAAGCTTTGAATGTTGATCTGATTCAGGTTCCAAGATAGTGGCTAAACAATTGAACCATACAAGAAGTCCATACTACACCCATTCTAGAACTAAGATGTCAAGTAACAACAACAACGATTCTAGTGACAATGCTGCAGATTAGAGAATGGGTTCCTTAGAACAAACAGTGCGAAACTTGAATAATCATGTCAAATTTCTAGTGGAAAGTTTCACTCTCCTTCGATCTACCCCACCAGCCCAAGAAGGCCATTCATGGGGCCAAAGGGGAAAAGTAGTTGAAACTTGACTTGCCTTAAAAATGAGGAAATCAACTCTAAGTTCGACCTAACATTTGACATTGAACGAAAGCCAAGAATGCAAACATCATATAGTCTTGAAGACCTACAAAGGCAGTTGGAGGAAAGACAAAAAGAGATGGAAGGAAAACTTTTCCAACAATTTGTTGATAAGATGAGAACTCCGAAAGGACTAGATGGATATGAGCAAGCTAGCATCATTGACATAACAATTTTCAATGCCATTACTTACCCCAAAAAATTTAAGGTGCTTGAGTTTAAGAAGTACAATGACATTAAGTGTCCAAAGATGCATACCAGACTGCATGCTTAGAAAATGGGCAAATATGTGCTATATGACCAATAGATGGTATAAACTTTCTAAGACAGTCTCACAGGACCTACCTTAACTTAGTATACACAATTGGACCTTAATCAAATCAAAACTTTGGAAAAGTTAGCTCAAGTGTTCTTTAAGTAATAAAAACTCAACATTAAGGTTGATCCTTTAGTGTAGGACTTAGGAAATATCCGTAAGAAATGCAATGAGTCCTTTAAAGAATATGCTTAGCATTGGAGAGCTCATGTTGCAAGGGTCATTACTCTAATCTCTAAGAAGGAACTAACATCCATTTTCTTCAATACATTGGAGAAACCTTATTTCACCTACTTGATTGGGAAAACATCTTCAAGTTTTGCAAAAGTGGTGGCAATAGGATGTAGGATCGAAAGTGCCATCATTTCTAGAAAATTGCTAGCCAATGAAACCACCAAGGAAGCATCATTTAAGCTTCTAAATAATAATAAAGGAAAAGAAGCCGTGGTTACTGTGGTTAATTCCAACAGAAATAACAAACCAACCCCTTACCTTTCCTTGCAAACAACAAACCCAACCATAAACACTTCAACCCATCTATAGCCAAACAATTAGCCTTAAACTAATAGACCTCTTAGATAATTCACTTGAATCCCAATCCTCTTAAGCCAAGTTTTTGCTAGCCTTAAGGTTGGCAATTTAATTAGTTTTGAAATCCCTAATGAGTGATACAAGCCAAGAAACTATGACCCTAACCTCAAATATGAATACTGCATAGGGCAAGTAAGACATTCCACAGATAAGTGTTAGAGACTCAACAATAAAATCTAAGACTTGATTGATGTTAGAGTAGTGTAGTTAGATTTCATTAAGCTACCCACTCTCAATGTCAACAACAATCCACTTCCCAATCATGGCCCTATCATTAACATGATCACTTTGGAAGCACCTGATCCAAAAATTGATTTAAACAAGTTACCAATAGAGCAAGTAACATGGAACTTGCAACAAGTAAGCTTCCTACCATCAATTAACCTAAATAATAGGGCACAAGCCAAGTTAACCATCTGTCAATTATTTTTAAAAGGTAAGATCAAAGCATCCTACATTTAGGAAATGCTAATTCCTAAGCTTTACAAATCAACAACTCAAAAGGAGTTGTAGAAAAGATGGCATGTGGGTGATCCTACAATTGGTTTATTAGGGTAACCTTTAAGGAAGTTCGATTACTTCATTGACTATTTTATCTAACTGCCAATCTATAAAGAGCCTACTACAAGTGGTTGGAGTAGGCTCTAACCACTCAGAATTTGAGTTCAAACTAGTGATCCTATAATGTTATAAAAAACCTGAACAAGAGCAAAAAGTCCCAAAAGCCAATAAATATACTTTTCATGTTCCCTTGGCACTTGAAAACTATAAGAATGCCCCATTTAATTATATAACGGCTAATTAAGAGAAACCATTGACTTTTATCATTAGAAAAATTACTCAATCGAGAAGGGTATACGGCTTTGAAGAAGAACTCATAAGAAAGCCCGAAATTGGAGAATCAAACAATAAAATCACAAATCCGGTAGCAGAAGAAGAAAAGGGTTATTAGCTTTCTCAAAGATGATTAAGTGTAGTGAATATAAAATCATGGACCAATTATCAAAAACCCCTTTATGGGTCTTCCACTCTCATATGAACCTCATAAAGAAACCCGATTTAGAACTCTAAGGGAAGTTAAAGTGCCTTAGGGAATGTCTACTGGAAATTTGGGATACATTGTCAATTCCATTTTTGCTATTGATCAAATATCCTTTTCAACAAAAGAATTCAGAAAAGAAGGTAATCAACACACCAAACCACTTTTCATAGTAGGGTCCTCCTTCAACGTATATCCTTTAGCTACTCTAATTTTGCTAGGTTTAAATACAACTGACATCAAGCTAGGTTTTACCATGGTCAGAGCCTTTGATGGCTCTAGAAGGGAAATTGTAGGGGAAATCAACTTGATGGTAAACATTGGCCCACAATTATTTAGCACCCCCCTTTAAGTCCTAGATATACCAAGGTCCTTTAACTTACTTTTTAGAAGGCCTTGGATTCATGCAACAAAGGCCATTCCTTTCAACCACCACCAGAAGGTTAAATTCATTTCCAATGGTCAGATTGTCACCAGTTTAGGTGAACAAGATTATGCCATTTATAAAAAAAACAACCATACCCTACATAGAATAGGAGGGCCCAAAGGATCTTAGGCGCTAGATATTTGATGAGGTGTGTATGATTACCAACTCTAAGGTAAGGGGATCCAAAAAGGTGCAATTTAAAGAAGGTTAAATTAAGACATTTGGTCTTAGATATGCTCCTACTCTAGAAGAAGAACTTCATATGAAATTTACATGGGGAAAAAGAGGAGATAGGTTGTATAATGCCTGAGTGAATTTTCCACCAATTTAAGCAACATTCGCCTATCCAGATACTGTTGAGATGTTGGAATCCACAAAGGGAAGCAACACCAACAAACTTACAACTAACAAACAACAAAAATCAATGAGAATATTCCATAACTCCCAATCACTCCAAAGTTTAAACAATTTGTTCTCTTTTCCTCTAAATAGCAATAGGTTTGCTTTAGGGTAAGGATGAACCATGATTTAGTATTTGTTGAGTTTTTATGTACTTTTCATCATTCAATAAGTGTAACTTACACAAATAAAATAAATGAAATCTCAATTCATTTTCTCTCAATATTATTTAATCTCATTTCTTTTACTTGTTCACTTTTCTTTACACATTTATCCAGATCTAATGCTTGTGATGAAAATTGAGGATATCTCACACATATAGAGGTGAAAATATCGATATCACCTCTGTCTCTACTGGGTTAGTTGTCGGGGTTGATATTAATTACTATAGAGCGATTCAAGAGAACTAGTAAAAATATAAGTAGGGTAGGATTTCCATTGATGAGCTAATTGAAACAATTAACTTAGGAATTGAGGATAACTCCAAGAATCTTAAGATTGGGGGCAATCTTAATGATGAATAGAAAAGAAAGTTACCGAGCTATTATCTGAGTACCTTCATGTATTTGTGTGATCTTATAAAGATATGTTGGGATTTGACCTATCAATTTTAGTTCCTAAGCTACTCACATAAGAAAATATCAAACTCAAGAAATAGAAATTAAGATGATTTTAACTTGATATTTTGCTAAAAATCAAGAAAGAAGTCAAGAAATTGCTAGAAGTAAGGTTTATTGAGGTATCAAATTATCCTGAATGAGTAGCTAACATAGTCTCAGTATTAAAGAAGAATGGAAAAGTTTGAGTGTGTGTGGATTTCCAAAACATGAATCAAACAACACCAAAAGATAATTTCTCTTTACCCTACATAGATGTCTTGGTAGATAATACAACTAAAAGCCATCTTTTCCCATTTATAGATGGTTTCAAGGGATATAAACAAATCAAAATGTCAAAAGAAGATAAGACCAAGATAACCTTCATCACAACTTAGGGCACCTTATGTCACAAAGTTACACCCTTTAGTCTTAAAAATGTTGGGGTAACATATCAAAGAGTGATGGTTGCATTATTTTATGACATGATGCACCAAGAGATTAAGGTGACATGATCGCTAAATCCAAAGAAAGGGAAGACCATGTAGACACTGAAAAAGTTGTTTAAGTGGTTAAGGAAATACTAATTGAAACTTAACTTAGAAAAATGTACTTTTGGAGTTACCTTTGGAAAATTACTAGGTTTTCTAGGTAGTTAGAGAGGCATTGAGGTGGACCCAGATAAGGTCAAAGAAATACTAGAAACTCCACGCACACTCAAAGAGGTCAAAGGACTATTAGGATATCTGAATTACATTGGTTGGTTCATTTCACAACTCACAAATAAATGCCACCCTTGTTCAAACTACTAAAGAAAAATGTCGCTAAAGAATGGAACGAGGAATGTGAAGAAGCTTTCATAGGAATAAAAAAATTCTCATGAATCCTCTTATATAGGTAGGTCTTAAACCTAGCAAGTCATTGTTCCTATGCCTGACAATACTTCTTGATTCTATAAAGTGTATGCTTAGCCAAAAGGATGGAAGGGGAATGGAACAAGCCATTTACTACCCGAGCAAGAAATTTACCGAAGGGGAATAAAAATACACGAAAATAGAAAGGACATGTTGTGCATTAGTTTGGGTCATGTATCGACTCATATAGCATACACTTTACTATTTGGTTGAGTTATTAACAAGACATGATCTCCTAAAGTATTCAACAAACAAACCAACCTTGATTGGTAAGATTTCTAAATGGTAAATGTTATTATTTGAGTTCGACATCACCTATGTGAACTAAAGTTTAGTTAAAGGCCAAGCTGTAGCAAACTAATTGGCTGAACATCCACTTGAAGAAACTTCCCAAGAATTATAAACTCAATTCCCAATTGAAGATATATTGGTAGTCAAAAGCGAGTCTGACTTTAAAACAAAAAAGATTCCTAAATGGAAGTTGTATTTTGACGAAACTGCCAATGTATTTAGTTATGGAATAAGGGCAGTGCTGGTCTCACTTGAAGGTAACCAATTCCTAGTAGCAACAAGGCTCATGTTCTCATATACCAACAATATTGTAGAATATGAAGATGTATCTTAGGCCTGAAAATAGCCTTGGATGTGGGAATTCATGACTTAGAAGTATATAGAGACTCTTCACTCCTTATTTGTCAAACCTAAGGAGAATACAAGATGAAAGATCTAAAATTGGTACCTTATCACCAACACTTGTCAAAACTAATAGGAAAGTTTGAAGAAATCACGTTCACATACATACCAAGAACATAGAATCGGTTTGTCGACACCTTAGCTACATTAGCATCTTTAATCGAGATATTAGACGGGGTAGACATCCAACATCTCAAAATAGAGATTAAAGAGAAACTTGCTTTTTGCTTAGCCATCGAAGGAACACAAAACGAAAAGCCCTGGTATCATGATGTTAAGATCCCACTTTAAGAAGGTAGGTATCCAAAAAAAGGTTGACAAGAAAGACTAAAAAACGCTTAGAAGATTAGCAAGTCGCTTCCTACTAAGTGGATCCATGTTATATAAGCGATCATTTAACAACACATTATTGAGATGCATAGACAGGGAAGAAGCAAACACTCTTATGAAAGAGGTACATGAAGGAATATGTGGTCCTCACATGAATGGCTACATGCTTGCCAAGAAAATCATGAGATTGGGTTATTACTAGTTGACTATTGAAGCAGATTGTATCAAACACACGAGACATTGTCATTTATGTCAAATTTATGACAGTAAGATAAATGCCCCTCAAGAAATTCACACTTTCTTCACCATAGCCATTCTCTATGTGGGGGCTAGAGATAATTGGACCAATTAGCCTAAAAGCATGTAATTGTCATCGATTATTTCACCAAATGGGTTAAAGCGTCATCAAATACCAATGTTACCAAAGGAGTAGTGGTCAAGTTCATCAAAAGGGACATTATTGATTGATATGGATCTCTTAGGTCAATGAGTATGGATAATGGCACGAACCTTAACAACAAGCTCATGACATAATTGTGTCAACAATTTGGGATCAACCATAGGAATTCTACTCCATATTGATCGCAAATGAATGGAGTTGTAGAAGTAGCTAATAAAAATATCAAATGGATTATTGAAAAGATGGTCATCACTTATAAAGATTGGCATGACAAGCTACCATTTACACTTATGGCCTATCGGACCTCCATTAGAACGTTGGAGCTACACCCTATTCTTTGGTATATAGCACTGAGGCAGTATTACTAGTTGAAGTTGAGATTCCATTGCTCAAGGTGTTGTAAAAAACTTAATTGGATGAAGCTAATTGGGTGAAAAAGTGGATTGATCAATTGAACCTAATTGATGAAAAGAGGTTAGTCGTATTATGTCATGGCCAATGTTACCAATAAAGAATGGTTAGAACTTTCAATAAAAGAGTGTAACCTCAAATTTTCTAAGAGGGTGGCCTAGTTTTAAGAAAGGTCATCTCAAATGTACAAGATTCTAGAGGGAAGTTTACTTCCAATTATAAGGGGCCTTATTTTGTAAAGAAAGTGTTATGTAGAGGGGCATTAATTTTATCACATATGGATGGTCTAGACTTGAAGGACCCTGTAAACTCTGATGCAATCAAAATATACTATCCTTAATAGATCAATGGAATCCTACTTGAGTTCAGTGAAAATATTTACAGTCATTGGTCTCTTTATGGTCTAATTTTTATCATCTATGTGTAAAGTTGATATCTATAATAGTCATCGACAATGGATCAATTATTTCTCTCCTCATCGATAAGTTTCTTCTTTCTTTACTCTTGTTTTGCCTTATATACTCAAACACAAGGGAAGCTATGAGGAATAAAATAATGATGAATGATGAAAACTCTTCAAATGTGCTATTATGGTTTCACCTTTCTTGAGAAGGAGTTTCATTTGCTACTTCAAGTTAGAGTCCTAAATAATAGGAGCAAAGAATAAATTCGAACAAAATGAGTTTGAAGGGTTAGAATTATGGAATGAAAGTAAATCTCAATTTCATACAAGCATGGTTCATCCAATGAAGAAAGAGTTGATTCATGATGGATTTGAAAGAGGCAAATGAATGGGTGCTTTGACCTTTAAAAAGAGGGTTCATTATTTAGGTACTATCTATAAAGCCAAGTAAGATTCTTCACTATTAAAAGACGTCATGTATGGGTAGTAAAAATTTAGATATGCCTTAAGTCAATCAGCCCATAGGGGTACTTTCCTAAAAAGTCACTTTTTTTAGTTACTATATTGTGTAGGGTAGTTAGTCCTATAGGGACACTTTCTTAAAATTCCATTTTTTAAGGTTGTTAGTCTGCAATAGATACTTCCCTACATAGGTTAGTTAGCCCACAAAGGCACTTTCCTAAAAGTCATCTTTTAGGATTGCTAGTTTATAGAAATGCTTCCTGTTGTAGGATAGTTAGCTTAAAAGGACATTTTCCTAAAATATCGTCTTTTAGGGTTGTTAATTTATAGAGACACTTCCCACCATAGGTTAATTAACCCATAGGGACACTATCCTTGAATCATCATTTTTATGGTTGCTAGTATAGAGAAAATGCTTCCCATTATAAGATAGTTAGCCTAGTGGGGCACTTTCCTAAAATATTATCTTTTAAGGATGCTAGTCTGTAGAGACGCTTCTCATTGTAGGTTAGTTAGTTCGAAGGGGCACTTTCCTAAAATATTCTTTTAGGGCTGCTAGTATATGGAAACACTTCCCATTGTAGGTTAGTCAGCCTAAAGGGGCAATTTCTTAAAATATCCATTTAGGGTTGTTAGTCAGTAGAGATGTTTCTCGTTGTAGATTAGTCAACTTAGAGGGGTACTTTCTTAAAATATCCTTTTTAGGGTTGCTAGTTTGTAAAGACGTTTCTTATTAGAGGTTAGTTAGCTCACAAGAGCACTTTCCTAAAATATCATCTTTTAGGGTTGCTAGTCTATAAAAATGCTTCCCATTGTAGGTTAGTCAACCCATAGGGGTACTTTTCTAAAATATCATCTATTAAGGTTGCTAGTTTGTTGAGACACTTCCTAGTATAGTAGTTAACCCAAAAGGGCATTTTCCTAAAATATCATCTTTTAGAGTTGTTAGACGCTTCTCATTGTAAGTTAGTCAGCCCGTAGGGATACTTTCCTAAAATACCATCTTTTAGTGTTGTTAAACTCTTCCCATTGTAGGTTAATAACTTACAGGGATACTTTCCTAAATATCATATTTTAAGGTTGCTAGTTTGCAGAGACACTTCCCGTCATAAGATAGTCAGCCTAAAAGGGCACCTTTTTAAAATATCATATTTTAGGGTTGCTAGTCTGTAAAGACGCTTCTCTTCGTAGGTTAGTCACCCATAGGGGTACTTTCCTAAAATTCCACTCTTTAGGGTCACTAGCCTCCCAATATAGTTTAGTCAATCTACAGGGCCACTCGGCTAAGACATAATTCTCTTAAAGTTGTTAGTCCATAGAGATGTTTCTAACTATAGGTCAGTTAGCTCACAAGAGTACTTTCTAGAAATATGATCCTTTTAAGATAGTTAGACACTCCTAGTATTGATTAATCAACTTGTAGGGCATTATCTTAGACTTCTTCTATTAGGATGCAAGTTTATCAAAACATTTCCTGCATTTGGTTGATTAGTTCATTAGAGTATGCTTTTCATGTAAAAATGGTGTATCTCTTTGGTTTTTATGGTAAAGTTTTTCTCAATCTTCACCACAAAGAGGGGCAACTATAGATACCCCATTTTTTTCCCTTTTTTTTCAACAAAAAAAAAAAGAAAAAAAAAAGATAGTTTACAATTTTTAGAAAAATAATTAGTTTGGAGCAAAGTTTGGCCTAAACCAAGTTTATTATTTCAAACCAGTTCAAGCCAACTTTAAGGAATAAATGCAATTGGCTTACATTAAAAGACTGAGGCACGTTTCTTTCTTCTTCATCCTCTAGCCGAATTCCTCACCATTTTCCTTTCTAGTTGGGCAACTTCAGCCCATTTTTTACATGAGTTTATACACAATTTCACCACAAATGATGGTGGAATTGTGTCGATTACATGAGATTTTATGAACCTCAAGTAAAAATTGAGCCACATACATTTATTTAAGAGATCAAACTAGCCTCAAAAGTTGGAAAAAAAGTTTTTTTTTTTTTTTTTTTTTGAGATGCACGCTGATTGCACATCTGAAATGATAAGGCGAGAATCAAATCTTCTTCTCCTGTAAGTGTCTAAGTTCAAGTTGCACACAACACAATTCCCACTCATCGAATCTCTCAAAACTCGTTACTTGCCTTCAATTAGAGGAATATCCCTAGCATCTTCTTCCTCAATAGATTACGACAAATCAAGCCATTAAAGACTTACCAAGCTCAGCTTGAGCTCGACAAGTATAAATACAACCCCCATTTCTCATTCCTAGGACATAGACAACAACAAACAATCATTCATTCTCACTTCCATAAGCTAGGTCTCTCTCTCTCTTTAGCTTGACTGGTGTAAGGGATAAACAACTTTTGCTATTCACACATTATTTCTTGTATTGCTTTACTCTACTTATAATAATTTTCTTGTCTTAAATGTTTATGTGCGAATGAAGGAGGATCAAAGTAACACAGATATATGGGAGTAAAATGATAGAGTTTCGATCATTTACCTAAAGATTTGATGTCATATTTATAGGGAGATTTGTGTGCCTAATATAAAAAAGTGATAAATGGTCTTAGATAGGGATGAGTAGGTAACCTTGTTGTATAAGATACCCACACATACCCCGTTTGACTAAATAGGTTCTAAGTGGGTATTTTATAAAATATTATTAAATAATATTAATAAATAAATAGTAATTGACAATACTATAATAATTTTGGCAATAACTGTTTTAGTAAAGAAAGAAAAAAAAAAAGAGCCAACTTCATAAGTTAATAACCCTAAATGGTTAAACATCATATTGTCCATATTTCTTTTCCTTATTCTTTCCCATTTTTCTCTCTAATTTTAGGTAATCTATTACTTTACCTTATTTTTCTCCATTTACTGAATAGTGAGATCACAAACTTAAAGGTAAATTTTTTTTTTTTTTAATTTCACATATTTTATTACAAGTTCTATAAAGTTTTCATATGGATAACCTATAATATCATACAAAAATTACTTTTATAATATCACATAAACCTACAATTTATTAGAAGAAAGGTAAATTTTACAGGTTCTACATGGTATCTTGTACATTTTAAATTTTATAAGGTGTAAGGTATAGGATGACTCTATGGTGCAATAGGGTATGTTTTGGTTTCAAAATTTAAGAACTTATACCTTATAGGATAGGGTATAGGTAGAACCTTATAACCCACCCACCTATACCCACTCACCCCTACTCATAAATTCTCTCTTTAACTTTTGGATTTGGTGGAGAGTTCTAATGATAGTAGTTAGGTTATTGACTAGCCTTATCCTTCTAAGCTCTTCCCTTCTATTCTTCATTTAAATCATGGGTTAGGCTAACCAACCTAGGCTTGGAGACCTAATCATAGAAAGGTTGGCCAACCTAAACTTAGACGCTCACATCATCAATAGTGTACCAACAATCTCTAATCACGGAAATCTAGTTTTAATAATTATATTGTAACTACTATAAACTTAGCAATAGATTATTCATCATATCATCTTCTTTTTTAAAAAAAAAAATTTCTTCTTTTACTAAGCACTTGAGAAACTTAAGTTAATGGCTCTGAAATTTTTTAAAACTTTGGAGAAGCAACTTGATGATTAAGTTTTGGTTTTAGTGTCATCAAACTAATCTAGATGAAAATATTAAGTTGTTTAGTGAAATCTCATAGTTCCTAGGCTTTTAATATAACTCAATACAATCAACTAACTATTGGTATTCAAAGCAAGCAAGAGCATTGGATTGTTAGTTAGGATAGCTAATACAAGAGAGGATTGGTCAATAGTTTCATCAAAAGTTGATATCCTTATGTTCTCCTTAATCCCCTTAACCAAACAAAGTATCCATCTAAGCTATACAACTAAATGAAATTATGAACCCGATGTTTAGAAATGGTTACAATTCTATAGTTATCTTATTATTTTAATTCTTTAGTTACTTTTTAAAAATTCTTTTGACAAAGTAGAAGTAACAAACACTTTATACTTATTGTGATATCCTTGTGAGTATGATATTTGAAATAAAAAAAATATTTATAAATATACTATTAGGTGACCTGTGAACTTGCGAGCTAGGTTGAAAAGTTTAATTTATTCCATGAAAATATGTTCTTTCTCAAAATTGAAAGAAATTAGACGAAATTTAAGAATTGATTGAAATCTTTACGCTATCCCCATACTTAAGAGAAAAGACTTAATGATTGAGATATGTCACATGTTATGCACACAAGATATATAAATACTAATAAGATTTTGATATATATAAATAGTGCAAAATACAAGTGATAATTATTTCAGAAACTACCTATTTTTTTGTGATGAATGTCAAAATCTTATCAGTATTTATAAATTGTGTATGCATAACATGTGGCATATATTATCCAATGAATTTTTTTCCATACTTGATTACATTGTTAATTATTATCAAAATTATAGTAATTTAACATTACTTCATCATTCATCTTTATTAGTAATTTACTTTTCCTTCATTTTCTTTAGGTCCTCCATACAAAAATGTTAGAGAGAATGAAAACCCTACATCCATCTTCTAGTCTATGAGGCCTCAAGTTTTTGAGCTACTAACTAGGAATTAGGATGATTTTTTTGGCTTACATGCAAACATAAAAGGTTATAATGGAAAGATAGAAGGTTAACTCATTATTTATTAGTAACTTGAATAATGAGTTCTAAAATATAACAAGACCTTAGAGATTGACTAATTAACAAGTAAAATCTATTTAAATAGGAAAATATGACTTTAGAGTATGTTAATGTATAGTAGATGCATTATAAGTACTATATTTATATTTCCACAATATATTATATAAATAAAACTAGGTAAATTATACCAGCAAATTACAAGAATTTGTAAAATTATTAAGTGAAACACTCCATGCATGTCTTGTCATGCCCCATGAGCCCTTAGGACATATAGTTTCTGCCATACGCTGCACGAAAACCTAGGGATAACCTTTTTGTTATTCAAGGAATTTGCCTTACAACATATAAGGCGTACTCATATCTAAATTCCGATCAGGGTTTAATGTTTTCAAGAAAATTCATATGTATATAATAATTTAGAGTAGCAAAATATTTTAAAGTCAGTAGGTACATATCATAATTTAAAGGCTAATAACCTTAATACATTTCACTCCTGACTAAGTATTGAAAAATTAAAATAAAAAATTAGATAGAAATATAAAGGTGATATCTCCACTCAGATCCTTCACTATTCCCTTGCTTCCCGTACTAACCTCTAGCATCTGTTTGTTAGGCTTTAACCAAATCTACGCTTACAAAAAGGGAATTCTATGGGAGTGTAAGCTATAAAGCTTAGTGAGATATATCCTCTTACTAAACCGATAAGCAATAACAAGCAAGTTATTTAATCAAGCATATGCCATGCATGAGTAATCACATGAATGCAACAATATATATGGTTTACCAGACACTGCATATAGCATAGATTTAATGCCCTCTATTGCTTAGGTTGGGAAAATACAAATTACACGTCAACTCTAAGCTCAGTGACCTCGAGCTATCTTTTGAGATAGTCATAAAGTCTATATATATATTTGTCGAGTCTAATTTTTGAATTCCCATTCCTAATCCGATCTAGATTAGACCCTATGCTCATCTAATATAGATCCTCGACTTGAGTTAGGAATTTCATTTGATTTTTGGAGTCGCCACCCAACTGTTGTTGGGAAATATTGAATTAAGACTAAAGAAGTGGATTAGTCTTAATTTGGACCACTAGTCGTCGTTATTTCCTCTTCTCGTTTTTTGAAAAGAGGAAAAGGGAAAACCAGAGTTTCAAAGTCCGGAGGCTAACCTATTAAAACCTTATGGTTACCACCTAATCTCCTAAAATTGTTCCTCTTTAGAAATGTGTTTTATTGTGTTTCTGTTACTTTTATTATGTTTTTGAATTATTTTAAGAAAAGGATTTTTCATTCATTTTATGGGTTGACCCGGATGGGTGCTTACGTACCTGCTACTCAGGATCAAACAAGCCGTAGTTCGCTTTTCCTGAAAACTTTAAGTGTGTTTGTGAATTTTAATTTTGAAATCTCTTTTGCTTTATGTTTTTATCACTTTTGGGATTTTTTTCTAAAAAAATCTAAGTCTAAACTTTAATCTGATTTTTGAAAATGGTTTTTAGGGAAAACATCAATTTTGTGTTTATTTGAGAAAAATGGTTTTTTTCTAAGTGATAAAACTCATTTTTTTTATTTTTTAATTTTCATGATTTTTTTATGATTTGTTTTATTATTTTATTATTTTTATGATTTTTATAAATTTTTGTGATTTTTGTGCTAAAAATTTTATCCTAAGCTATTATCAATCCTACTTTAAAATCTAAAATTTTATTATTATTTTCCTAATCTTTTATTACTTTTCTACATTATTATTATTATTATTATCTTTTTCCTTTTTATTTATTTATTACATTATTAAATCCTAGAAAAATCTAATTTCTATTATTTCCCTATTTATTGAAAATAAAACCTAAACCAATAAATAAATAAATAACGACCTAAATAAAAAATAATAAATAATAACTTAATTCAGAATAAATAAATAAACAAAATAAATAAATTAATTAAAAAAATCCAAAAAATCTGACTTACCTAGATCCGGGTCGGATGCGCGGGTCGGGTCGGATCGGTCGGATGCGGCGGCGGAAGATGCTCGTTCACGGCGTTCCGGCGGTCTTTTGCAACGGGTGAGGTGTCGAATTCTAGCTTCTTGAGGGTGCTGAATCCAATGGTGGCGGTGGTTCACTCCCAAATCGCCTCCTGGTGGTGGTTCAACTCCGGTCGGTGCTCGCGGTTTTGGGTTCTTCTCCGATGCTCTCTGATTTGCACTCTTTCCTCACTTTCTCTCAATTGTGATTCGTGTTTTGGCTTCCTCCCTTCGATTCTTATTTATAGGCGCTTGAAACCGAGCTGAATAAGCTCGGATTTCCTTCGATCGAAGTTAATCGGATTTTCGGTTAAAAAAACCAACTCCGATTCGTGTAAATCCATTGATTTATTGCGATTTGATTCTAATTAGATGATGTTTATCTTATTTCTGTTGAAGATATGTTGGATTTGTGCGAAAAATCAAATCAAAACGGTCGAAATTCGAATTTCTCTTCCGCCGGCGATCTCGGGCTCGAGGTAGGAGACGATCACGCGCCCGGCGCGTGCGCTTCCTCCAGCCAATCAGATGCTGCTACGTGTCTTGGATAAGTAAGAAAAATGCAAAACGTGGAAACTGCTTCCCCCGCGATTCGAACCCGCGATCGAGCCCCCCTACGCGCGCCTTAGCCCATGGTCTAGACCAGCTGGGCTAGCCCACTTTCCTGATTTTTCTAATTTCGCAAATTGCATATATGCAATGCGAATTTTTTATTTTTTTGTATTTTTTGAAATTTCAAAAATTTGTAAAAATTGTTTATTATTTATTATTGCCATTTCTGAAATCATTTTTCAAAATTGATGTGTTTTCCTATTTATTTTTATTTTTTTGAATTTTTTATTATTTTTGCTAAATTAGAGAAAAATTGAAAAAAAAATTAAGAATTGATTATTATTGATTATTATTCATTCTTAGGGCAAAAATGAGGTGTTTACAACTGTCTCTCTTTGTGGTAAAGTTTGAAAAACTTAACTAGAAAGACAAAAAGGAAGACGCCATTTTTGGCCTCTTGAATAGCTAACACGGTCCTAACAATTTAAAGTAATGTTCCTTCCCAAAAAAGTGCTTTATGGCGACTAATTGGCGACATGACACATCTCAAGTATTGTGTAGGAATGTATGAGAAATGATAATAGGAAGCGTCTTATCAGACTTGCAACCTTGAAAAGAAAATTTACTCAGGAAGCGCCCTTATGAGCTGGCTACCTGTCAACAGAAGCGTCTTGTTAGATTAGCAACTGTTTGGAAGAGTATTTCCGAAAAGTGCCCTAAGAGCTGACTAATCAGGAGAGTTTAGGAAAGTGCCCCTCATGGGCTGACTAACCTTGAATTGCATGCCTCAAAAAGTGCCCTCTATGGGCTAACCATGAGGAAAAAGTTTTAGGAAAGTACCCCCTATAGGCTAACCATGAGAACAAATTTTTAAGAAAGTGCCCCCTATGGGCTGACTAACCTGGAGTTGAATGCCTCAAAAAGTGCCCCCTATGGGCTAACCATGAGGACAAAGTTTTAGGAAAGTGCCCCCTATGGGCTGACTAACCTGGAGTTGAATTATCTCAAAAAGTGCCCCCTATAGGCTAACCATGAGAACAAGGTTTTAGGAAAGTGCTCCCTATGGGTTGACTAACCTGGAGTTGAATTGTCTCAAAAAGTACCCCTTATGGGCTGACCATGAGAACAAGGTTTTAGGAAAGTGCCCCATATGGGCTGACTAACCTGGAGTTGAATTGTCTCAAAAAGTGCCCCCTATGGGCTGACAATGAGAACAAGGTTTTAGGAAAGTGCCCCCTATGGGCTGACTAACCTGGAGTTGAATTGTCTCAAAAAGTGCCCCCTGTGGGCTAATAATGAGAACAAGGTTTTAGGAAAGTGCCTCCTATGGGCTGACTCATCTTATGCTTTTAAATATGCCTTTATATTGATTGAACTAACTGATGTGATGATATGATGATAGTTATTTATTTTAACATGCTTGCCAGTTTATCGTTGATAGCAACCAAACAACCGAACCTTCGTGTTGGTTTGCTTCTGCTTCATTTCTTCTTATCTTGACACGGCGTTGAAAATTTTGATGTGCTCCCTTTCTTATGCGCAAGGCTCTTTCGACAGTAATGTTGTCCGAATGATGCGCTCAGTTCTAATGCTAAAAAATAGATAGGATTATATCACAAACTATATTAAGATTCATTATCATTTCAGCGTTTATCTTTCATTGGTGAAATGGTGGGTAATGTGTTTAGGAATATTTGTTGTGATGAGAATTGATTGTTGATCATTCAGGGATATTAACTTTACTTGTAAAAAGTAAAAACTTGACTCAACGAAATTTATATCGAACATTGGCTTCATAAACATTGGCAAAATTTCAATTTCCTTGCCTAAGGATAGTACATCTTTATAGCATCTGTGTTAATGGGGTCTCTCAATTCTGGACCATCCATTTGAGTCAATATTAGAGCCCCTCTTGATAAAACCTTTTTCACCACATAAGGGCCTTCATAATTTGGGGTGAATTTTCCTCTAGAGTCTTGGGCGTTCGGAAGAACTTTTCTTAGTACCAGATCCCCCTCTTTAAAGTACCGAGGTCTCATCTTCTTGTTAAATGCTCGGGCCACTCTTTGTTGATAACACTGGCCATGACATAATGCGGTAAGTCTTCTTTCATCAATCAGATTCAGCTGATCAAGCCTTTTATTTACCCAATCTGATTCGGTTAACTGAGTTTCCGACAAGATTCTGAATGATGGTATTTCGACTTCCACTGGTAGCACTGCTTCTGTGCCATATACCAATGAGTAAGGGGTGGCTCCTGTAGATGTTCTTATTGACGTCCTATAAGCCATGAGAGCAAACGGTAACATTTCATGCCAATCTTTGTAAGTTGTTGTCATTTTCTCGATGATCTTCTTGATATTTTTGTTAGCTGCTTCTACTACCCCGTTCATTTGAGGTCAATAGGGAGTTGAATTCCTGTGGTTTATGTGGAATTGTTGACATAAACCTGTCATTGATTTATTGTTGAGATTGGTACCGTTGTCGGTGATGATAGACTCAGGAACTCCATATCGGGCTATTATGTCCCTTTTTAAGAAGCGGACTATTACCCCTTTTGTGACATTGGTATATGATGAAGCTTCTACCCACTTGGTGAAGTAATCAATCGCTACCAGTATAAATCTATGGCCGTTAGACGCTGTCGGAGTGATTGGGCCAATTATGTCGATTCCCCACATGGAAAATGGCCATGGTGCTGATAACAAATGTAGCTCGTTGGGCGGAGCATTGATCCGGTTCGCATAGACTTGACACAAAAGTAGAAGGTAAACTTTATAGGCTAGATTGTGTGAATTGTATTTGTATTGATTTATTTAGGTGCAATTAGGTGATTTGTAGTACAAGTAAATTGATCCTTGGATACCTTTCTAATAGTGTTGATTGTGATTTTTGGCTTATCCAAGTGAGTATCTAGGATTCTCACATTGACTAATGCTTGAGACTTGTTAAGATTAGTTGATAAGAATTCTAGGCTATTGAATTTTCAATATGGGGTTTGGCTTCTTGAATGTTTCATTTCACATTGGGTTTTACTTAAGTGGAATTTATATAAGATTTGTGCTTAGTCTTCAATAAACATGTGAATGTTTGCTTGGATGATGTTATGTCAAGGCTTGAATGTTTTTGATAAATGTTATCTTTGAATGATTGTTTAATTGGAATATGTACTCGAAAACTAGAACTGTTTAAATGCATTCATGGCATGACATAAAAGACTCAAAGGGTCATCTTTTTAGAAGCTTGGTTTGTTGGTTAATGAAAGTACTTGGTTTACAAATCTTGTTTTCTTGGCATATAGATTACATTTGCTTAGTTAGAGCCGCCTAGTACCACTCTCTAATCGCTTGGTTTATGCTCCGTTTATTGTTCGATTTGTTGCTCAGGAGCCATCTAAGGGCCACTCAATTTAGGATACTAGTCAGTTTATAGCATGTGCATAATTATAATATCCATATGATGCATATGTGGTTGAGATTGTGCTTGGACTTTTGTCATGCCCTTAAATTAGAATATTTTTGTTTGTTATTATTTACTCTATTAGTTTACTTACTTAGCTCACATTATGAGCTGAGTGTTTAGTTTTTCTAACCTTAGGTACTATAGGACAAGTTGAAGGATGAATTAGGGAATAAACTTGGGGACAAAGAGTGTCAAAAGCCATTTTTTGAGTCTTTTAGGTGTTAGGCTCTTTTGTGGAATTATTTATATATGTAATAGCTAATGGAATGTGGCATGAAACACTTTTGTTTAGAAAGATGTTGTGTAAGGTTGTAAAATTCTATTTTCAAGCATTTAATTATTGTAAGATAGGTTATGATGGAAGGCACAATGTACTTTGAAGTGCTGAGCAGGTTTTAAATAAGGTACTTTGCTATTAAGTAGATCATAAATTTACAAGTAAAAGTACAAGTTCAAATCCTGCTTGAAGTTATGGAAGGATTGTGTATGTAAATTCTTTAATAAAGGTGTTGATGATCATAGGTGTGTTTGGTAGGTTTGATGAGATAAGATGTTAAACTCATGAGCAAGTTTTAAGGTAGTTGTTTTCTAGTTGTTTTATGAAAGAGGTTATACCCCAAACTTAGAAGGCCTATATTGATGGGCAGAAAGTGAGGATCTAGTGTTTTATGTATACATAGAGGGTAGAAACTTAAACTTAGAAGGTTAGCATTGGAGGATAGAAATTAAGATCTAGTGTTTTACATAAAGTAGAAGGTAGAACCTTAAACTTAGAATGTTAGTGCTAGATAGTAGAAAGTTAAAACCCAAACTTAGAAGGTGAAAGCTATATTATAGAAGCTAAAGGTCCAATGAGTATATGTACTACATTTTAAGTTCTAGGTTCTAGGACACAAGAAACCTTATCCTTACTTTGAGGATGTCACAATGACTCATCTTCTAAGTTCTAGGTTTAGAATGGCTTGGTTTGTGAAATAGGTCAAGCAAAAACTTGGATGGCAAGGCATTACACAACCCCTTTAAATTAACTTATATTAAGTTTCCATCCTTCACGTAATTTATTGAAACATAGTGTTTGAGTATATCTCTCTCTTTTACCTCTCACCCTCTATCATTGGCATGTGCCATAATAGAAAGGGAGTTTTTAAATGGTGTTTCACTCATATCTTCTTTGATCATATATGCTACCATATATTAAAAAAAATTAATGTATATCTCCCTTTTCTTTCTTTTTTTTTTTAATCACACATGACAATATATATAGTTGGTTGTAACATTCATAGGGATACCATGGGGATAGAAAAATGTAATCTAATGTTGTTATATAAGTTACAAATATATGTGTGTTTACTAGACAACTTATTGTAATTTTTCTTTTGAAGTATGTCTATGCTCTTACACAATGTTTAGGATAAGGAAGAAAGAAAACGAGAAGAAAGAATTAAGAATAAAAGAAAGTAAAGTTTTTGGTAATAGAGAAACGAGAAGGAATGATTGTGGAAGAAAAGTTAATTAAAAACTTAAAAAAAAAAAACCTAGTTTAAGTCCTTAAAATTTAAAGAAGTCTTGTCATTGAAATAATAGCTAGGTTATTTTATCTAATTTCCTTAAAGAGAATGATTTCTGTGGGCTTTTTTCAATACTACTCCAAATAAGGGGAACGTGATTTTTCCTCTCCAATTCTTCCATTTCCCTTTCCTTCCTCTATTTTAAACATAATGTTAAAGAACTTACTATTGGATAAAATTCTAATTATTATTTCCATTACATTCTCATCCACAAGCAAGATGTTACTACTACTAGGATTAGCTTTCAAAAGCCAAAGAACATTTGTTCTCCTATAAGTGTTCATTGGGTTTGTCTTAAGTTAGGTAGATAAAAATTGAACTATGTTAATTGTGGTTGAGGATTTTCAAGAGTTGAATGAATTTTTAGAAATGATAGGGGAAACATTTTTTGCTTTTTGGAAATAATGGTTGAAAGTCAATTGAAAAAAACTAAATTATTGGCTATTCATATTGGACTGGGTATAAGAAAATACTTACATTTTATTGGTGTTGAAGTGGCATCTAATTCTAAATTAGTGACTCATTTTTTAAATTATATTTGCTTTGGTTGGTATCTTATGTAAAAAGTTAGTATAGTATTTCTAGTCGCAAATTCTTTAGCAAATAAAATCTTGAGCTTCGTCTATTAGTTGTAAATGACTTCATTGATTGTGTAAAATTTTGAAAGGATGATTTCCATCCTCCACTAGATTTTCAAGTTTATTAATAGCTAAAAAAAGTCATTAGTTATCATAATACTTTTAGCTAAAGAAGTTATCTCATTTTCACTCTTCTATGGTCAAAACAATAAGATTTTGGTTTGCAAGTTCATTAAAAACTGAGACTATTAGTCAATTACAACCATCATTAAGGAGATGGGGAGGGAATTTACCCACTAGTCATTAAGACAGATCCCCATCTTAGTATATGTAGCTACTCAATCGATTATTAAATTTAACTTTCTTCCAATATATGCTATAATAATAATATTTGGCCTATTTCTAACCAAAGTCTTCAAATCTATTACTAGTGGTTAAATATCCAAGCAACATCCTTTACTTTATTTGATAGTCAACAAGGAATTTGATTTAACATCAAGACTATCTAACTCAAGTGCCCTTACCTACTCAAGCACCATTTTCAATTCCATTGCTTTTGTCATGACAGCATTATGCTTTTTCTTTGCATGACATTTTAGCCTTTAATTTCCCTTTCCAGTTCTTTAAAACTACACCCACACTTCCATCTAGGTCTTCATTTACCCACACACCATCAACATTAATCTTCCATCTAGCTATTCTCGGTGGCATCTAAAGACCTTCTTTTTCAACCTCCTTATTGTTCTTCTCGATTTCCTTGCATAAGTCGTTTTCTAATAAAAACTCACTTATTGCCTCACCGCATCTATTGATTACTATATTAGGGTTAGGGCTTTCCCCCTCAAAATAAGCCTTATACCTTCCCTTCGAAAACCCTAAAACATAAATGAAACCTTGTCTTGAGTTGCTCCCTCTACTCTGCCTTTAACCCTTTCACTTCAACCATATTCATCTACTAAAGTTTGAATCTACCCACTTTTTCCTTTGCGATTTAAATAGCCAAAAGGCTAAACCATGCATACTTTGCCCAAAGGCATAATAACTTGCATACTCTATGGTTTCATCATGGTTGTAGAAGGGGCATTTAGGTTCATTTATGATCTTATTTTGAATACAATGTGTGGTAGGGTTAGAGATTGAATAAGTTTTCCATTAAAAATGCTTCATTCTTGGTGTTATATTTAATTTTCAATTTTTTTTCTCTAAGATTTGGTGTTACTATCCTTGGTTAAGATGGGCTTAGGTTCAAAACATTTTAGATTTTTTCATGGATAAAATAATAAAGAGAACATATTTTACACTAGCCATTCTTCTCACATGGCTATTTAACCACATCCTCCTCTTTATATGTAGGTAAAGATATGGCCTCTATTGTTTTTGCCTCCTTTTCTATTATACACCACATAATGGGACTCAAGTTCTAGGCTTTCTAATTTTCATCTATGGGCATACACATTTTCAAGTCTAGGTCCATGCTACTCTATCACCTAGAGTAGGTATCTTTCTATCTCCCTAAACATATACCAATTTCCCATCATGAATTTGACACAGCAACCCTTGCATTACTTGTTCCTTCCCTATTATTAGTTTGCCCCAATCCTATAATACATTGATTTTAAAGAAGTTGACATTTGGAAAGTACATTGATTTAAGATTCCTTATCTACAAGCCTATAGAATTAGACACAAGTTTCATGCTAGATTCATTAGTGGGGCCTTGTTGTAGCTGTGTAAATCCTTAAATCCTTTTCTTTAAGTAGGGTGGTTTATTCTAACTAACCTAATGAATTCCACCTGCTCCATGTCTCTATCCTCACTAAAAAACTTAAAATCTTAGCCTTTTCATCCTTACATCATTTCTTTGAGTATAGGAAACTCAATATGTTGGAATAGTTGTAGTAATAGATTTAATCAATATGTCTCTTCCAACATCATTTAACAGCTTTTGCTTCCACCCAATGATCTTATTGCATACTCTTTGTATTAGAAGTTTGCAAAGGGTTTCACTTAAGTTCTAAAGCACCAGGGGTTAATCAAAATCATAAACATAAGTCACAATGATAGTTTTGTTTAAGTATTGATTTGTGATGCATAGAAACACATACATACATACATACATATATGTTGAATCGAGTTTTAGTAATTCTTGTGATTCAGTTATTATAGTTGCCTAAAGATTAGGTATGTGACTAGTTTTTTGATGGGTCATCTTTGTTAGGTATTAGCATAAATGAAATTTATAAAAGTGAAACCATAATGTGATTTACTACTTATGTTTAGGTCAATGCTCAAAAAGACTCGAAGAGGCCAGTGATTTGAATAGGCCACACAGTGATCAATATGATGCATTGTCCCATTATGGAGTCTTATACCAAAGATATCCAGTAGATAGGTGCTAATGTTCTCAACAAGTTAGTGTGTTTAGAAGAAGTGATAGTCGGGTCATATAGGTATTATGAGGTATCTTGATAGACATCTACAGTGGAATGGCATGCTAATAGGTGATCCAACATTACTTTCAGAGGACAAGACTAGTGTATTTGGTATTGCTTCCATATCGTATAGCCTACACATGTTATTGCTTTAGACATAGGTTTAAGATCGAGTTTTAGTACATCGAAGAGTTTAATAATAATAGATTCATATGGTTTAGTTCAAGTAATTCAATATTCAAAATGTTCATTACTCATGGAGTTATGAATTGTTGCGAGTAGAAATTGCTACTATGAGAATTTGAAGTATATATATTTGTTTTTGTGGATTTTAGTTAGTTCTAAGTCTTGCATACTTATGTTGTGATATGAGTATGTAATGAACTACTTATGTCCCTTGAATTTGGGACACAACAATTTTAGAGATTATTTTGTAGAGAAAGTTACATAGGTTTATTAGTCTAAATTGTGAAATTAATTGGTGATTTAGGAATTTGGGAATTAGGATGAAGTCTATTAAGTTAAATGTTGTAAGATTGATACTTGATAAGAAAACATTATGAACCATTGCTGCCATTGAGTCACTAATAATAGGCCCTGAAGTTTGATAGAATATACCAGGAAAACCATATGAACTTAGAGATTTTAGGCTTTATAACCGAAAAATAACACAA
Organism: Laguncularia racemosa; assembly: GCA_037954665.1. Lineage (NCBI taxonomy): Eukaryota > Viridiplantae > Streptophyta > Magnoliopsida > Myrtales > Combretaceae > Laguncularia > Laguncularia racemosa. The sequence continues at coordinate 5,137,420 of JBBMOL010000014.1, read as the reverse complement.
TTCACTTTTTCCTTATCCACATCAACTCTAATAACATGGTTAATATCCCACTTACCAGCTTAAGCATCTAATATGGGCATTATCCTCTCCTTTTAGGCCATTAGAAGTGAATAAATCATTGAAAATTTGATTAAACTCATGTTCTACCCCCTTGGATTTTGTATTTTAGCACCCCATTTCTCCTTCTTCTATTTAAAGCTATGATATGAAAAAAGGGTATATTTAGGTCACTATATAACAACTAATTTACTCTAAACCGTTGATGCCAATAAGCTTCTATTATCCCCACAATTCATTAATTTGGGATATAAATAGATCTTCCTCTTCTCCATTATCCTCCTTTACTACACCTTAACATGTTGCTTATTTTCACATCAATTCATCAATGGCTTTTTTGTTTTTTTGTTCGGAAAATTTTTTATATTCTAAACACTTTAGGACTTTGAGCATTCATTTAGCCTTAGAATAAGGCTATTCAAATTTGCATGAGCCATCCCACTTAGCTATCTTTCACAACTCCTCGGTGTAAATCTGAAAAGCACTACATATTTTCAATTTTAAACTTCTTTTTGCCTTTCTTGCACTTCTTGAAATCTCTATACTGATGGTGATGAGGATCAACTAGCATCACAAAGGAAGAAACCAAAATCTCATGATCCATTACATGGTATTGGAGGCCCGATGACCTGAGCTAGAGCTAAAAGGATGAACAAAGCTTTATAAGGACTAGTCATGGACTTGCAAGCCCGGGAATCAAGCTACACAGAAGGAAAACATACATGTGTCAACTTAATTCACATGACCATAGAAAGATGAAATATTTTAGGAATATTATATATTTGCGTGGACAATACATTAGATGATACATTCGGTTTTGTTATTATTTGTTGGTTTATTTTCCATGTTATTTAGTTGTTTACTTGGTGACACAAGAATAAGGATAGAGGTAACTTAGGATTTCCATATTGTGTTAGGTTTTTTCCACATTGTATTCGTGTGCTATCTATACTGTGCTAGGGGCCGGCTAAGATACAACTTTGATATATGAAAACACATCTTTTTCGTGAGATACGAAATACCTCTTTTTGTTCTTTTGCAAAAGAACTTTTCCATAGAATTCTTAATCAAATTACTAGGAATACCTATTGATAACTTAGGTTACAGTCAACGGGTTTGATTGGGGTCTAGTTACGCATCGCTTATTCAAGACGATCCTCGAGGTAATTGAAACCAACCAGCATCGTCGGGGTTCTAGGTTTAACATATCTAGGGTTACATGCATCATTTGGTATCAGAACTTCGGCTTCTTGAATAAAGTAAATTCTATCCTTTTCTTTAATTTGTCTATTGTTCTTTTCCATTGTCGTCTATTGTTCTTTTTTCCATAACCGTCTGTTATTCTTTTCCATATTTCATCTATTGTTCTTTTCCATATCCATATCTTAAAAAAAAAAATTATGTTGTTCTTTTCCATATTCATATATGAAAAAAAAATTCGTATAAAAAAAAATTTGTTCTTTTCCATATTCGTCTGTTGTTTTTTCCATATTTATAGACAAAAGTCATATATATATATATATATATATAAAACAAATTTCATAATTGTTCAGTCGTTACAATCCATTAAGGCCAACGGTATTTAGGTTTTCTTAAACAATCAATTGTGTTCAATTCATAGCTTATCTACAAATAAATAAATAAATCCGGTTGCAAAAGAAAGAATCAAGAACCAAAATTCAAAAGAAAAAAAAAAAAGGAATCCGACCTTGAAAGAATTACAATTGCCGAAATCACAAGATAGCTTCTTGAATTGTCAATTACATAATTGGTTGAGTTAATTCACTTTCCATATCAATTGTTTCCAATTCCAACCGTGATAGATGCTTTGTGATTTCTAAATTGTGCATTCAAAAATTACATTAATCACTCATTGTGTTTCGATGCAAATTATATCCTTTGTGTTTGATTGCATGTCTATTCAGTGGTGAATCTTTTCCATATCAATTAGATTGTGTAGTTAGTCTTCCTTCATTCGTGTGACTTAGGCCGATAGTAATCATTAGTGTTGACTTAGTAATTTGAGTTTAGGAGTTCCAAATTGAGTTCCTAGCAAAAGCATTACAAAAAGTAGGTGGTGAGATCATATTTTATGAGAGATATACACGAGTGGAATTGTGAGCATATCATTTGTAAGCAATACACGAGTGAGTGTGAGGAACATACTTATATATTTTTTTGTAATTGTGATCATAACTTGCTACAAATTATTAAAATTATGTCGGGACAGAACACTAATGGTAGAGAAAGTCGAGTGATGTTTGAGGAATTGATGGGGGAGATAAAGAGGATCCTAATGGGTGAACTAGAGCAGATCCATGACAGGATAGATAGAATAGAAAGGAGTAGGGAACCGTCTAGCAGTACCACTGTCAGGCGAGGAGTAGGTAGACATAATAGGGGAGGAGTTAGGATAGATAAAGAAGAAGAATCAAATTTTGGAGATTACCAACACGTGAGGGATAGGGGAAGTATCTAGAGACGTGATAGTAATTTAGGGAGTATTAAGTTGAAAATCCCAACTTTTCAGGGAAAGAATGATCTGGAATTGTATTTAGAATGGGAGAGGATGATGGATCACGTGTTTGAATGTCTCAACTACACTAAGGAGAAAAAGATAAAATTAGCTGCAGTAGAGTTTTCAGATTTCGCCAGTGTATGGTGGGATTAGTTGGTGCGTAATAGGCGTAGGTATGGAGAGCGACCTAGTCACTATCATAGGGACTTACTTAGGAAAGTCTAAAGGTTGACTCGAGGGAATAATAGTGTAGAGGATTATTACAAAGAGTTGGAGATGGCCATGATTAAGGTGAGAATTGAGGAGGATGATGAGGCTACTATGGCTAGATTCATCAACGGATTGAATCGGGAGATAGCTAATGTAGTAGATCTTCACCATTACTTAGATATGGAAGAGTTACTGCATAGAGCTATTAAAGTAGAGTGGCAGCTAAAATACAAGATTGAGCAGAGGGCTGGCTCGACTTCCAAAACTCCATGGAAGTCCACGTGGAAGAGAAACTCTACTGATTCAAAGCCTAAGGAGGATGTGAGGGCTAAGAATCCAGTTGTTGCACCTAAGGGAAAGACTAACACTAAACCCCCTTCCAGAACGAGAGATATAAAGTGTTTTAGGTGTCAAGGATTTAGGCACATTGCATCCCAATGTCTAAATCAGAGGGCTATGATTACCAGTGATAGTGGGGATGTAGAGTGTGAGCTCTGAGAAGGAGGAGGAGTCACCATCACAGGAGTATGAGGATGTTGACTTAGAGGGACCCATGAGTGGCGAGTTGTATGTTACGAGGAGAGTGCTTAGTGTACAACCCCAGGAGGATGGTGAGGGGATCCAACGTTAACATATTTTTCATACACGGTGTCATGTGCAGGGTAGAGTCTGTAGCTTGATAATTGATAGTGGCAGCTGCACTAATGTTGCTAGCACTTTGCTAGTAGAAAAGATACAGTTGAAAGCAGTGAAGCATCCTAGACCATATCGATTGCAGTGATTGAGTGATTATGGGGAGGTTAAGGTGACCAAGTAGGTACTTATAGCTTACTCTATAGGGAGCTACAAAGACAAGGTTATGTGTGATGTGGTACCTATGCAGGCTAGCCACATCTTGTTAGGATGACCTTGGCAATTTGACAGGAAGGTTATGTACGATGGGTACAAGAGCCAATATTCTTTTGTTTTAAACAAAAGGAAAGTGGTTCTCACGCCTCAAAAGCCATGGGAAGCTAGTGAAGATCAGATGAGAATTGCAAAGGAATTCAGGGAAAAACACTCGAGTGCACATGAGAAAAATAAAATGAGTGAAAAACAAACACTTGTGAGCAAAGAGGGAAAATACACACAAACACTAAGTGTAGAGGGAATGGCGAGGAAGAGTGAGGTTAAGAGTGCAGCGATCGCAAAACAACAATTACTTGTACTTATGTACAAGGATTTATATTTTTCTAATGCTGACATTAACTCTTCTATGCCTAGTGTTGTTTCTTTGTTGCAGGAATTCGAAGACTTGTTCTCTGAAGAAGTGCCACAAGGATTACCCCCTTTACGAGGGATAGAGCATCAAATTGATTTCATGCCGGGTGCTTCCATTCTAAATTGCCCAGCATATAGAACCAATCCAGAGGAGGCCAAAGAAATTCAGAAACAAGTGGATGGGCTGATGGAAAAAGAGTTCGTACGAGAGAGTCTGAGCCCATGCTCAGTTCCAGTGATCTTAGTGCCCAAGAAGGATGGGACGTGGCGTATGTGCATAGATTGCAGGGCGATCAACAAAATCACAGTTAAGTATAGACATCCCATTCCTAGATTAGATGATATGCTTGATGAGTTGTATGGTGCATGCTTGTTGTCAAGAATTGACCTTAAAAACGGCTATTACCAAATTTGTATAAAAAGGGGTGATGAGTGGAAAACTACCTTTAAAACCAAACATGGACTGTATGAATGGATGGTAATGCCTTTTAGGTTAACTAATGCACCTAGTACCTTCATGAGATTAATGAATCATGTATTGCGTCCATTCCTAGGAAAATTTGTTGTAGTTTATTTTGATGATATCTTGATATACAGCAGGACTTTGGATGATCATGTACAACATCTGCAAAGTATTTTTACTGTTTTAAGGGAAAACCAATTATATGTCAACTTGAAAAAGTGCACGTTTTGTATGGAATCTATGATTTTCCTTGGTTTTGTTGTAGGAGCAGATGCAATAGTTGTAGATGATGAGAAAGTGAAGGCAATCCGAGATTGGCCAACACCCCAGAATGCCAATGATGTTAGGAGCTTCCACGATCTAGCCAGTTTCTATAGGCGATTCGTGAGAGACTTCAACTCCATTGCTGCTCCACTGAATGATTTGGTGAAGAAGAATGTCGAATTCCAGTGGATTGAAATACATGAGCAGGCATTCCAGACATTGAAAGGTAAGTTAACTAACGCTCCTTTGTTAATATTACCAAATTTTGATAAGGTTTTTGAGATCGAATGTGATGCTTCCAGGAAAGGTATTGGTGGTGTTTTAATGCAAGATTCTAAACCAATAGCCTATTTCAGTGAGAAACTCCAAGGTGCTACGTTAAACTATCCAGTATATGATAAGGAATTGTATGCCTTGGTGAGAACGTTGCAGGCATGGCAGCATTACCTATGGCTTAAGGAGTTCATCATCCATTCTGATCATAAGAGCTTGAAGTACCCGAAGATGCAGGGAAAGCTGAACAAGAGGCACACCAAGTGGTTGGAGTTTATTGAAACCTTTCCATACGTCATCAAATACAAGCAAGGCAAGGAAAATGTGGTAGCAGACGCCCTTTCTAGGAGGTATTCTTTACTGACCTCTTTACATACTAAATTGCTTAGGTTTAAAAGTATGAAAAAATTAAATGAACATGATGCTAATTTTAATCAAATTTGGTCTGCTTGTTCTGAAAGCGGGTATGGGGACTACTATAGGCATGAGGGATATTTGTTTAAGCAAGATAAATCATGTGTGCCTAAGAGTTCCATACGTGAATTGCTAGTGAGGGAGACGCATGGGGGCGGTCTCATGAGACATTTTGGAGTAAATAAAACTTTGGATATCTTGTATGAACATTTTTACTGGCCTAGGATGAGACATAATGTACAGCTTGTGTGTGACAAGTGCATTGCATGTAGGAAGGCTAAGTCTAAAATCATGCCCCATGGGGAGTATCTTCCCTTACTTATGGCTAGTCAGCCTTGGACTAACATTTCCATGGATTTCATATTAGGTTTACATAGATCTCAGAATGATAAAGATAGCATATTTGTTGCCGTCGATAGGTTTAGTAAAATGGCTCACTTTATTGCCTGTTCTAAAACTAATGATGCTCGACATATAGCTGATTTATTCTTTAGGGAGATCGTTAGATTACATGGTTTACCTAACTCTATCGTTAGTGGTAGAGATGTGAAGTTTTTGAGCCACTTTTGGCGCACCTTATGGAATAGGCTAGGCACTAAACTACTATTTTCCACTATGGCACATCCTCAAACAAATGGACAAACAGAAGTTGTTAATAGGACACTTTACACATTGCTACGTGCTGTGATTGATAAAAATTTGAAGCAATAGGAAACATGTTTGCCTCATGTAGAGTTTGCATATAATAAGACTATACATTCTACTACATTGTACTCTCCATTTGAGGTTGTATATGTTTAATCTCTTAACTCCATTAGATATATTGCCTTTACCTACTAATGAGTTTGTTGATCTTGATGGTACAAAGAAGGTAGAATTTGTTAGGGATTTACATACGTAGGTACGGGCTAACATTGAAAAGAAGAATGAACACTATGCCCGACAAGCAAATAAAGGACGTGTCAAAGCTATATTTCAGCCTGGTGATTGGGTTTGGGTACATCTAAGGAAGGAACGTTTTGCTGAATAACGCAAATCCAAGTTGCATCCTAAAGGCGATGGACCTTTCCAAGTGGTGGAACGCATCAATGACGATGCTTATAAGATAGATCTGCCAAGCCACTATGGGAACGTTAGTGCTACCTTTAACGTTTCTGATCTTACTCTTTATGATGCAGGTGATTCAAGGATGAATCTTTTCAAGGAAGGAGAAAATAATGAGGATCAGCTAGCATCACAAAGGAAGGAACCAAAATCTCATGACCCATTACATGATATTGGAGGCCCGATGACCCGAGCTAGAGCTAAAAGAATGAACGAAGCTCTACAAGGACTAGTCATGGACTTGCAGGCTCGGGAATCAAGCTACACAGAAGGAAAACATACATGTGTCAACTTGATTCACGTGACCATGGAAGGATGAAATATTTTAGGAATATTATATATTTGCGTGGACAATACATTAAAGGATACATTCGGTTTTGTTATTATTTGTTGGTTTGTTTTCCATGTTATTTAGTTGCCTACTTGGAGACACAAGAATAAGGATAGAATAGGTAACTTAGGATTTTCATATTGTGTTAGGTTTTTTCCATATTGTATTTGTATGCTATATATACCGTGCTAGGGGGCGGTTAAGATACAACTTTGATATATGAAAACACATCTTTTTCGTAAGATACGAAATATCTCTTTTTATTCTTTTGCAAAAGAACTTTTCTATAGAATTCTTAACCGAATTACTAGGAATACCTATTGATAACTTAGGTTATAATCAACGAGTTTGATTGGGGTCTAGTTACGCATCGCTTATTCAAGACGATCCTCGGGGTAATTGAAACCAACTAGCATCGTCGGGGTTCTAGGTTTAACATACCTAGGATTACATGCATTAGATGGCTACATGATCTCAACCAACTTTAGCCAATGAGATACCTATGTTTTAAGGTAAAGTATTAGCCAATTAATATTAACTAGAGCCTTATTAATTCTTTCATCAACCTTAGCTTCTCTTCTTTTACCATTAGAACATGTGATCTAGGCCCTTGAAAGCTCAAGTCTTACAAGTTCAAATCATGTATCATGCTTTTGAACCTAAACATATGGCCTCTATTTCTAGTTGTTCCCCTACATTTTTTGAGCCATTTGTTATCTTATTAAAATCATTTGCACATAGCCAAGGTTCACCCAACTTCCTTCTTTTTTTTTAGCCTCACTTCATAACCATGTGCTTCTTATTTCTCTAAAGTATTATCTTCTCATTTATTTCATTAGTTGAATAAATCCATGTTGTCCTAGCTAACAACTCATTAGTAGCATTAAACACCCTAGAGCTAATCATATTATTTAAGTTGCCAAGTATTTCCACCCTTACATCTACAGTCCACCATAGCAGCAATCCTCTAAACTGTCCAATAAGGAGGTATATAATATCCATTTACATATCTAAACATATTTTTCAATCTATCAATTAAGTATACTAACCAAGAAGCTCAAGCTTGCACATATATGAAGGCACATAGCTAATCAAACCAAGATAGAAGTTTAGATAATTTTGTTGTTTTGATGTTCAAATGTGATAAAATAATAGATATGGACATAAATGATACTAGAGACAATTATTACCCATGATTACTAAAACTCCTATAGGATGTTAAATAAAATTCAATATTACTCATGATTTCTAGATAACCATTTCACCATGATCACAATAAATTATGGATAAGAACACAAGAATTAAAAAGAGATTAAGTATGTAATAGTCATAAACTCAAGGTAAATCTTGACTAGAGAAATACATGATCAAAGGCTCTTTAAGAATAAACCCTAAAGGCCTATTTAAAGTCATTGCATGTTTAATGAAAAACATGTAAATAATACGAAGTTTTATAAAACCATAATAAGGAAAAACACGCTCGAAAGTTCACCTCCCTAGGACTACCATTCCAATGGTAGGTCAACCACCGTTCAGATGGTAGACTAGTGCATTTTGTGAATAGCGCATTTTTAGCTATCACATGATGGTAGCATCTATTGTTCAAATGGTAAGGGATCTACTGGCCAAATGGTAGGCCTATTAGGGGGATGATAGTGTTAAATCTACCAAGAGAGTTTCAATGATAGCAAAATACCTATGAAGTTACTTGAGTGTACAAATACTCTAAAGAAGATTCAAAGTTAGAGTCCTTGTCTTCATATTGAAACAATTGGACACACCTTAACCAAAGTTAGAAGAAAAATTCTAATGTCAAAATAAAAAAGAAGTCTGAAGTAATGGAAAGGAAGAAGCAACTTAAACCAAAAAGCTTAATCAAATTGAAGGAAGGACATAAGTGATATGGTGAGTTAAAGTCAGAACTCGAAAGCATAAAGAAGCAATAGGAAAATGGACCAAAAGCAACAAATATTGAAGAAAGCAAAAAAGCAACTGAAGATTAGAAGTTTTCGTGAAGTATGATGGAATGATACAAAGTCAAAGATCATCAGAAGCAGTATTAGGGATCTAAAAGAAAGTAGTGAAGAAAATAAGAGTCAGAAGTTAAAATCATTAGAAAATCAGAAGCATAGACAAGTTTTAAAAGAATTACAAGTTAGATTGAAGTTAGCAAAAGAGCAACACAAGATTCAGAAGCAAAAGTATAAGAGATCACAAACACAAAGACAGTTCATAAGTTATTTTATAGTGAGCAAAGAATTGAAGGCCCAATGCCAAGGATTGGATATATGTGGGTAAATTATCAAATCAAGATCAATTTATTCAAATTAATAAAAAGGAAATCAAATTAATGGTTAGCTTCAATTGTAGACTAAGTGATAGATATCGATATATTCAAACAAAAGAAAGTCAATATTACACAATTGAATGACTTAAGGGCCATTTCCATAGCCACAACATTTGAATGTTGAAGATGAAGTTATATAAGGGACAAGATTTGAAGAGCAGCAACACCACAAAGAAAAATAGCAAGAAAGCAACAACAAAACAAGTGCCTTTAATATTGTTTTGTTGAGATATTGTGCAAACTTATAGAGAAATCTATTCCTATCCTCATCAAAGAGTAGCTATACTTTTAAAACTTAGTTTATGAGTATTGTTTTTGTAAGATTCTATAGTCCCGTGATATTTTGAGGAGGAGTGTAAGACAAGGCAAAGTGTAGGGAATTGATAACTCGAGGAAGAGCATGTACACCTCATTTGATTCTTTTCTCAAATAGTAAAACTTGCTAGTATGGATTAACTAGTCCCTTGACACATGGTGCTAGAAGAGAAGACTAACTCGTAAGAAGGAACCTTTGTATATCGTTATATGATTTTCTTAATCCTTACTCTCTTTATTTATTGTAATTTACTTTATTATTTTGATCAATATCTATTATACAATATATATCTTTATAGTCTTTGATATATCATATCATATTTGGATAAATTGTAAGCAAAACTTAATAACGATCAAAGCTGTTTGTTAAATGTTATAATACTTAAGAAGCTGTCACGCACAAGTCTCTGATCTAAATTTGAAGGTTCTAATCCGTCAGAATTGTGTACCAAGTGAAAATTTTTAATTCTCTCGAATAGTCAAGAAGTTTTTATGAAAGGCTTTAAGTTCTGAAATTTTGTAAAAATCGATTCAAGTCTCCTTGATTGTTCCACTGGGACTAAAAGGCAGCTCCTAAATTATGCCTACTAGGAAGATGGTAGATGCTACAAGTTGGATGTTAGCTTTGAATTGTGCAATTCTCGCCCCATTTTCCAGTACAATTGGAGAAAGAAAGACGGGTTGTCCTTGACACGATTTGGCTTACTCCCTAGCATTTAGGTTGATGTTCAAGGCTCAAGTCTTTGATAAACGGTTTGGTCCCATGATTGCATCATCACCTTTAGGTGGCTGAAGATTCACCTCGAATCTAGGTGGTTGAATACTTAGATATCCTCTAGGATCGAACATGATCCTATAAGAAGCAATGCTCAAAGCAACACAACGGCTCAACCGAGGTAAAAATTTTATCAATGCCAGGAGTTCTTTACACTCATCATGGGCTAAGTCAACCAAATTCATAGGCACCAATGGAGCTTCACTCGAAGTTTTTCCTCTTTTTCTACATATGAGTAGGTCATACGATCAAACTTTAGTTCGTGGATTTGCAACCAAAAATAAATAAAACCTAGTTCTATCTCATCCATTTTCATGTCAGATTTCCATTTTTGACATTGAGAAAATGACTTTGTAGGTACTTACTACAATAACAGTAACATCCCCATACTCACGCCAAGCACCGCTTAAAATGTTCATCAGTGTCCCTTTATTCAACGACTTCTCTGATAGAACATGACCAACGGCAAGAAATTCATTATCAACTAATGTCCTGAATTAATTTCCAATTCCAGGCTCTCCGTGTGTTCTATCACGTACTGTACTGGCCACCCGTGATAACTCAGTATTCGACGTGGTTCTACAAGAGCAACTAGCAGGCTTTAAAGAACTTCTGACATAGGTAAGCATTAATTCTTAATGTTAATTAAACAGATGAATGCATATGTTATTTTCCTAGTTTTTTTTCTGGTTTCGATTTTTTTTTGTGCTTTTGTTTTCCTCTTTTCATTTCCCCCTCCTTTCGATGGATGAATGCAGATGGAGAATAAATGTGAACCCACTAACAACAATCTATGCACCCACAATAAGGGTTTTTCAAATAGTTTTAGCGATGGAATAGGAGGTGGGGATTGTATTCTCAGAGATTGTAATGGTAAAATGATCTGGTACTATAGAATTCCTCTAACTATAACTTGATTGAAAAAAAATGAACTAATGGCTCTTGCGAAGGGATTACAATTGTGCAAGCAGTTTAATGTTTAGAGAATCCAGATTGAGACTGACTCTTGGATTGTATCAAGATGGGACATTTGGAATGATATATCGTGGGCCAGAATATTGCTTAAAGAGACAACGACGGCAGGTCAATCGCGTATGAAGAGAGAAAAATGCAATAGCGGATTGGCTTGCAAAAAAAGCAAGAGAGAGTCGATCAAGCTTTTTTTGGACAGCTACATCTCACATGGACAAAGAAATGAAATTGATCATAACCCAGGACAAGATTGGTCTAGGGCATTTCCGAATTGTTTCATGTTAATTACTTTCATTTATCAATGTATTGTACTTTAATACTTTACTACCCGGAATCGGTTGATGTGTTTGGAGTAGTACTCCTTTTTTAACTTTATCAGGTTCACTTCTATAGGTTTATTTTATAAGGGAATAGTAAGAACAAGTAATATGTAAAACTGAGGTTAGGTCCATGTCCACCTCTCTTCTTGTAACTGATCTTTTTTTTTTTTTTTTTTATCGGCCGACATCCTTTCGGTCGAATGTACGAGATTCAGCACTAAAAAAAAAAAAAAAAAAAGAAAAATCTATGCACCCAATCGGTTATTTAAATCACAACTCAAATTATGCTTATGAAATGAGCAGTGACATATGAAGTAGATGAATATTCCAGAAAAGTGATTCTCCATATAATAAACTTAAACTGCACTAAAGGTTAGGGAGTGATGGTTATCTTTTTATTAGTTTTATAATAAACTGGAGTGTACAAGTTGGTAATCAATTTTGGCTACCAAACCCTGACGATCAACTAGCTTTGTCGCCATTTTTGAGTACATGGGACAGGTTTTGTTGAACCATTTAACCATAGAAAAACATGCTCAACAAAGACATGGTCAATAAAATATAGCAATCACCACGAATCGGTCCCACAGGCTACACAGAGTCGTAAGACATAAACCCACAGAACAGTGCAAAAGTAGCAAATAACCAAAATTAAACATTGTACAGGTTTCAATTAGCTTCATCATCTTTCCATTATTGTAAAGAAATGAATGATTGGAATACTTTGCTAAGAATTGCTAACCATGGGTCTCACTCACATGCCAATTTCTAAATATTCGCTAGTGAATATAATATTATTTAGGGTAATATACCAGGGATAACTATTAAAATTATAAAAAGATTTTGAATTTTTTAAATACTACACTTACAAGTTACATACCCTGGAAAGTTTTGACGATAAAAAGTTTTTCACTTAATAAAATATTAAATTAGTCTCTTATATAAATATATACTTACAATTTGTTTCCCATTCATTATTTTATTTGAGGGTTTTTTTTAACATAGTCAATAATTCATCGGTCGTTACACAACAAATTGAGCACTAAATCAACTTTAAAAATTAATTATAATTATATATTAACATTAAAGATTGATTTCGTATTATATAGTAAATAAAAAATTTTCTAGTGTCAATATTTTTAAAGGAATATAAGTAATATTTTAAAACTTCTAAATCTTTTTATAATTTTATTAGTTTTGAAAGGATGTAGCGGTAATTTACCCTATCATTTGTAACTTGCATGAATGGACATGATTTGTGGTAGAAAGATGGATAGAATTAAATGGGCAACTCAATTGCCTGTCGTGCAAATATTCTGCACCACGTAATCAAACAAGAAAGACCAGAAGCATTGAGGTGGTTAGGCTTTAAATTTTGAAAATATTTCGATAAATTTTGATGGTCATTAATTATAAAAACACATGGTAAAAAAAAAAAAAACTAAATTCTAAGACTCATAGGGTTTATAAAAGATATAATTCATAAGTAACAAGTCATGGAGCCAAATGTGAATCCCAATAAGTCTTAATTCAATTGAAAATATAAAAACGTAATTTGAATATAATAGATATCGGTCAGAAAAACGATCAATGTGATCTATTTTCGTGATCTCATCCCATATTCCCTCTCCGAAGCCATAACCCAATGTGTCATACAACAAATCAATAAAATTCTCACCTATAAAATTAAAAAAAAAAAAAAAAAGGTAAAGGGGAAGTAGCCTCATGGTCCAATACAAAGTAACAAAAATGCATATAAGCATGTCAAACGGGCTTACAATTAATGCAACAATTAATCACTTTATTTAATTAATTATCTTAATTAAACATCCAGCATGGGAGTACTCATGACTCCGGACATCACGATGGGGGACTAGAGATCTGATTCTACCAAAGCAAACATCAAGGGTTGACAAGAGCAGCTAGACTTAACATTGCCGAAAAATACACACCTAAATGGCATTATCTAAGTGAACCCACCGTTATGTAGTCCTTATTGATCACATTCCACCTATATCATATCATTCGTTGAGACTCATAACCCCAAGTGACTCCCGATATACCTTCTCTTTATTTATAATGCCCATTATCCAATGTGTTTTTTACTTATTAATTACCTACCGAGCCACCCTTAGTGGCCTAAACAATTAACTACCATGTCATTTCAGGGTATATGACCATAGCCATAATCCTGATCCAAGGTTTGTCACTTGTTGGCTTAAGTAACCGCTCACAAGTAGCAAGTAGTTACTTAGTCATATTTATTATTAGTCAAGTTTAATTTTCTACCCTAGCATATAACATACAAGTTACTGCGTACCTAAAAGGTCGATGATTCCAAATCGCAATCCAGTTCCAATTTAGTCAATTGAGTTGGTTTTATGCATCAAAAGAAAATTATAAGTCAATTAATTATTCCAAGTAATTAAATCTTATTCAAAGTTTGGCTTAGGCTACTTAAGGCTTATACTAATTATGAGCACAATTACGATTATCTAAGCTCGACTAGCTTTTAGCTAATTGTGGTCCAAGCTATTTAAGATTTATTTAATTAAACTTAATAAGTTATTTAAATTTTAAGCCTTGTTGAGTTTAAAGCTTAATTAGGGTATTTAGACCCTTTAAGTATACTAGGCCCAATTATGTTTAGAATTAGACCAACTAGCTCTAGTTGATTTAGTTGAGTTTAGTTATAATTACTAATTACAATTCAAGTCAAATTAGATTAATTCTATCTATTTTAAATTAACCTAGGCTTATTGTTTTTACTTAGTCTCATTAGTTGTGTCTTAAATCCAATTAATTTATTGAGTTCCATTGGATTTCCATTCTATACCTTTATCTAATGGGTTTAAAACCAAATTAACTTTGATGGGTTTAAAGCCCAATTAACTTCGATGTGTTTATTAGCCCAATTAAAGTATAGGCCCTAAAGTTTAATGGGGCAAAACATGTTTGGGTTTCAAGTCTATTTAAGTTTCATTACAATTAAGTAAGCCCATTTTATTTCTCAGACTTAAGTCTAATTTATTTTAATTAGTTAATTCGATTCAAGTCTTGAGTTAGTTTGAGACCCAATTGAGTTATTTATTGTGCTAAAGTTCATTTAAGATATAAGCCCTAGAAAGAAAATATGCCCAATTATATTTTGAATTTGGGTTTTGGGCCCATTTAAGTTATTAAGTCCATATTGTCGTATCAAATTTTATTTCAACCCAATTAAGATGGTTTAATTAATTAGACCCATTTAAGCAAAATATATTTAATTTCATGGGCTACCTAAAGGAGGGTAAAAGGGAGATCCTTGGGCCTATTTTGGTTAGGCTGACTTATGGTTAGGTCAACCTTGACCCGATTTAATTAAACTATTGTTCAACTAAATCTTAACTCATCATAAATTATGGCTTTAACTTTGAAAAGTTGTAACTTACTCAATTTAAGCCCAAATTAGGTAAAACCAAAGCCATTTGTCTCCTTATCATTTCCACTACCCATTTTATCAAAAAGAGTATAATTGTATTCAATTTAAGGCCCTTAAACTACCATACTAATTTTAATTACGAATTTTCACCTTTAGGAACCCATAACTTATTCAATTTATGCTCAAATCACTTCAAACCAAAGCCCATTTGTTCCCATTTTTTCCTAGTGTCTAATATGTCATTTATTTTTCAAGCTCAAAATACCATCAAAACAAAGCAAATGGAATAAGCCACACCCCAATTAAAATTTTATCCATTCCATTGATCTAGTTTCAACACATTATCACTTCTAAGTCTTATTTCATGTCCAATCCAACCCCTATTCATAATTAAAGCAAAATTCTACCAAATATACCAAAAATAAACATAATTTATCATATTTTTCTAGAACTAAATATTTTCCAAAATCATGCAAGAAATTCCACTTTTCAAGTTCTTACAAACTTCCAAATTAACCCAATGCATCCATAAACTTCACCAAACTTAATATTTATCAAGTAACTTTAATTTTCATCAAATATAACACTCTAAGAATATAGAAACCTGCTAAAAATTCATAAATTAACAATTAAATCAACTCATCCATCCACTAATTCAATCATACTACCAAATTCTAACCTTCCACATGTCATATCTACTAATTAATCATCAAAATCACTCCATACATCATATGTTCAAACTCCAATTGTCAAATATTCAAATCAAATTTAGTAAGAAAATTTAATTCTCAATTCCATCTTCATAGTGCCAATTGCAACTACATCTAACAACTCATTACCCATCTTCAATTATCATCGATCATCCTTCATTTCTATCATTCAATCAAATATCAAACAACGCATATAGCACATTATATCCTAAATCAACTCTTAAATCATTAAATAACACTTAAGATCACTCAATATAGTTGGTGGTCACTAATGGGTTTTACAATACACCATCAATGTTCAAGAAATCATCAAATCCTTATGTTCCATTACTTGTAACTATTCTAAACCATCAACTTAAACAAGATTTTGAACTTACCTTATTGAAGATCCAAGAAATACCTAAATTCTTTTCAAACAGTGCCTACTCACTTCCAAAATGATATTTTTCCCAAACTCTCAATTGATTTCCCTCATAATAAACATCATACTCTACTTAAACTTATAATTTATGAACTAAAATCCACTTGAATCAAGCGATTTTCTTACTTACCTTCACACCTAAATCATGTGTGAGATGCCCCCTCTTAGCTTGAAATTTCACTTAATTCTTGACCTAAAACTTACAAGAAAACAACTATTTTAGTATAAGGTTTAATGAGTATTAAGAGGTTTAAGGAGTAAAATAGGTTTAATGGGTTTTTGAGAGCATTACCTTAAAGAGTTTTCTAGAAAAATGAAATGAAGGCTACCATTTTTCTACCCTAAAATGCGTTTTATAATAGGGTTTAAGGGTAAGGGTAAATGGGTCCACAAAAGTTAGTGGGCTGTAGTTATAGTGACATGTGCCATCTTAATTTAGCATATTTTATATTATTTTTCCCATAAGTTTTTCCCCTCACTTACTCTAGTTGATATATATTTCTTTTATTTTCCCAAAAATGCCTTTAAAACTCAATTTAAATAATCACCCTTCAAGAAAATAAACTTAAGGGCATTTTGGACATTTTATCTAATTAACCTCCGAATTAAAATTTTTCTTTTCCAATTGTCTCCAAATATTTTGTAATTGATTTTATTTACCTAATTAAGGTTTTAAAACTATATTTAAGGTCTCTAAGCAAATTTTAGATCCAATTTTGATAAAACTGTTTTCAAGGGCAAAAATGCTCATTTGGTAATTTGTCTTCAAACTTCAAAAGATCACTTCCAATAATTTAAAATGACTCAACATAACCTTGATTTAAGTTGTTTGGTGATTTCAGCCAACTTCAAAGACTATAAATTGAGTTTAGGTGCAAAATGGTTTTTTTGCAAAATTGATCTCCAACCTCGAATTTTTCCTTTCTAATTGACTCCTAATATTTTCTTAATGATTTTATTTACTTAATTAGGGTATTGGAATTTTATTTAGTCGTTAGGTTATTTTGTAGTTAGTTTTGATAAATCAATTTCGTGAATATAATGGCCATTTTGTAAAAATTTGGCTCTAAATTTATATTTTTTTTCTTAATTGACTTCAAATCTTTTCTCTTAATTCCATTGACATTATTGGAAATTTTGGGGTTTTTTAGGTGTGTCCTAGGAACTTTGAAATGGGTAGCTTAGTCTTGAGAAAGATACCTCCTTATGCACAAGACCCTAAGGGTAAGTTCATTCCTAATTATGGAGGACCAAATGTGGTGAAGAAAGTACTTTCAAGAGGATACCTTATTTAGACAAGAGTGGATGGATCAAAATCAAATGATCCTATAAACTCAAATTTAGAAAAAATGTACTATACCTAAAGAGTTAGATTTTTTTTTCTGATTTAATAAAGCTATTAGCATTATCTAAAGACTCATATGGCTTGTTTCTCATCTTTTGCAAGCAATGAAATATCTTCACTAGTCACCCTCATTGGGTCATTAACTAACAAGCCTCAATAAGCTCCCTATTTTAGCCCTTAACTAGAGTACTAAGCCAAAGTATATCACTTGACTTGGTTTTATTTACTTTCTAGAGACCATTCCATTACCCAAATTAATTGTCAGTTGTAAATTGGAGAGCCTAGAGCTAGGTTCCAACATAGGTTATCCCAGTTGTTTAAAATGCAAGTGCAAGAAATAGAAGGCTAAGGTACGGTAAACATTTAATATGAAAATATAGAAAGAATGGCCATGGGTCCCCCATCAAGGGAGCCTCCACTAAGAGTTGTTTAGATTCTATGTGCAAATGGCCATGGGCCCTCCTTTAAGAGAGCTTTTGCAAAGTGTCATATAGGCTTCATAGGTAAACAGCCATAGTTCCCTTCCCACCAATAAGAAGAGTTTTGCAAGAAGTTATGAAGAGCCTCCACTAAATGTGGTTCTTTTTCAAGCATTATAACTATTAGAAGAAAGTGAGAAGTATTAGCATGACAAGTTAAGTCTCTCATATTCAAGCAATCCCAAGGCTAAGTATGTTTCCTTTGCTCGCTAGTTGATTACTTGTTAAGATTTACCTCTTAAAAGTTGTTTGAAAATCCCTAGTAGAGTTACATCCCCAATGGAGTAATATCCTTCCTAAGTCTAGGCCCATTAGTTGTCTTAGGACCAAAAATCCCAAGTCTAGGTCCAATAAATACCCTATCAATCCTTAAAAAGTCTAGGTCTAACATATGCCCTAGCAATTCCTTAAAAGTCTAAGTTTGATAGATATCCCAATAATTCTTAAAAGTTTAGGTACTTTAGATGCCTTAACAAGTCTAAGTCTAATTTGTCCCAGTTAGTAATTAAAAGGAAGAGGAGGGGGGAGCAGGGGATTGGTGGTGAACTAATTACCTAAAGTTTTGAAATTTTCATTCAAAAACTTGGAAACTCTTTACAAAAAAAAAAAAAACCCTTCTTATTACTATTAGTAGATTATAATTAAATGTTGTTAGAAATTAAAATAAATTAATTGCATATAAATTAATAGAGTAGGGATAAGAAGACTAGACAGTGATTTATAGAGGATCCTCCTTGTTAGTCAGTCTTCTCTTCTAGACCCACAGTTAAGGATCCGGTCTTCCACATCAACGTACTCCACTATATCCAAAACAAATCCTTAAGAATAACAAAGTCTGCCTCCTTGGCATAGTTGCTCATTACTCTACCTATCTAGCTTTTTCTTAAGCTAATTATAGATCTATAGTGACAATATATCTTGTGTAACTCCTTATATAACCATTCTTCAATGCATTGATATGGAAGTGGCCATTGAATAATTATGCACACTCATATTAGCTTCTATCTCCTTTCAAACGTGGAGCCTTTCTTCTTTCTACATCTTCAATATTAGCTTCCAAAAATATCACCTAATTCCTTCAATAAAAATATTCTTTCCCTTTTGAGCTTCTACTTCTAACTTCACCTCTATTTATTTCTTTTGAAATGCTCTTTTGAACTTTTTTCTTGCTTATGCTTTCAAAACCCTTATTATTTATGTTTCTAACTAAGCTGTTGTATAACTTCCAACTTCTCAATTCTATTTTGTTGCTTTTGATTGCATATTCTAATATTAATTACATGTTTCCACTCAACCTTTGGTTCTGACTTGGTTCCATAAATATGTTCTGATTAATCAATGAATCAACTTGGCCATCAATAATATTAATCTTGAAAAATTCAAAGTATAACCAAAAATACCTTTTACTCTACACACTCAATAAACTCATTAGTGTACACTTAATATAGGTTTTTTTTATCATCAAAACCAAAACCTTAATTAGTAGTAAATAACCCCTTACATCCATCATTTGAAATCCCTAAACCTATTAACCTACTACTACCTCTAGAAACCAATAATTTCAAATACCCGTTGTGAAATCAAGCAACATCAATGCATTCACCACCTTCACTTAGATCGAGTCGACACCACTCCTACCTCTAAATCAACAAAACTTTTTGAAAAACACCAAGTGGCCACTATAATCCATCTAACTAGGTTTAAATCAAGCCAACCTTACATGATCCAACCAAACCTCTACTTCCTTTATTAGGTAATTTGTTTAATAGATTTTCTTTTGTTATCAAAAAATAATAAAAATGTAGTTAGCATTTTTTTGGAAGAAAAAGTAGTATTTTTTTATAATTTTAGTCATTTTTTTGGAAGAAAAAGTGTATCTTGAAAAATCATCAATAATAACAAGTCCATATTTGCTTCCACCCATGCTTAAGACTCTAGTAGGTCCAAAAAGATCAAGATGCAATAATTCAAGTGGTCTCTTAGTTGAGATTACATTTTTACTTTTATGAGAGACAAAAACCATTTTATTCTTTAAGCAAGTATCACATTTCACATCTTGTTTAATATTTATTTTAGGCAATCCTTTAATAATATCATTTTTAGATAATTTTTCTAAATGATTAAAATTAACGTGTCCCAGTCGTTTATGCCAAGCAAAAACATGATCATTCAAAGAAATTAAACAACAAGCATTATCGATTTCAGCTGGTTTTATGAGATAGATATTTCTTTTCCTAATTTCTTCAAATAATCTTTCATCATTTTCATTAAAAGCATATCACTTGTCTTAATCAAAAATCATTTTATATCCTTTATCACATAACTGACTAATACTAAGTAGATTATTTTTTAAGCCTTGCACAAGATATACATTTTCAATGAGAAAAGTAAGCATACCAATCGTTCCAGTGGCAATTATTTTACCTCTACTATCATCTCCAAACTTTACATATCCTTTTTCTTCCTAAGTTATGCTATTGAACAATGAAGCATCTCCAATCATATGTCTAGAATATCCACTATCCAAGTACCATGTTCCTCTTATTTTAGCTTCATGTTCCTGTACAAATAGAAAGAATTAAGTCCTTTTAGGAACCCAAGCGAATTTGGGCCCTTCAAAAGATAAGCTCATTTGATTTCTTTGATTTACTTGTTGACTACTGAGCTTATTTCTTTTATAATAGCAAAATTTCTCAATGTGACCAAATTTATTACAGAAAAACATGCATAAGAATTAACATTCCTATACATGTCATTTACCTGTTTCTTGAAATTCTGGTTTGTATAACTTCTGTTATACCTTCTGGTATTGCTTCTATAGTACCCATTATGTGGATACCTCTTGTCAGAATAACTTCTGTAAAAGTCTCTAGTATTTCTTCTTTTAACATTATTTGTATTTGAAATGTACTTTTTGCTGTTGGATTCATCACTTAAGACTTGTTTAGCCTTAACAAAAACTGTATTTTGATTTGATTTTGAACTCGAACCATGCTCATATCCTAATGCATATTTTTCGTTTGAAACTCTTTGTGAAGAAATTAACATGGTCAATTTCTTATCACTTTCATCAAATTTCTTAAAGGTAGTTTTCAACAAATTAAATAGATCATCAATCCTTACCTTCATGTCACTTGTTTCTACTTCAAGTAGATGATTTCTTTTCTTAATTTTTCAATACTCACATGTATGGATTCATTTTCTTGTTTCAGGATACCATTTTCATCAGCAAGCAAAGTATTTATTTGTTTTAATGCTTCTTTTTCATTCTTAAGAGCTTTTATTTCATTTTCATACTTAGCCAATTTTGTATCAGCCCTTTTTAGTGCCTTTAATAACTTACTCATTTTTGCTAACATGTCAGTATCTTCATCAAATTCAGAGTGTACCTCAGAACTAGCCATTAGACAAAAATTTGCCTCATCCTCTTCTTCTTCTGAATCTTCTGAATTTGTTTCTGTGTCCTCTAAATCACTCCACGTTGCTAGCATTGCACGACTTTTCTTTTTATAATTTTCCATTTTCTTGATCAGTGTTGGACATTCATATTTAATGTGTCCTGGCTTTTTGCATTCATAACATTGAATTTCCTTTTTCTCTTTCTTCTTTTCTTTCTCCTTGTAAGCTTTTCCTGCATCATTATGCTTATATTCAGTACTTTTCTTGAAAACACTAAATTTCTTACCTCTTTGCTTCTTGAGCAGCCTGTTGAGTCTATGTGCTAGAAGACTGATGTCCTCTTCTTTTTCATCGTCGCTATCATCTGTTTCAGTTTCATTTTTCTTTATTTCCTTGACTTTAAAAGCAATTCCTTTGGTACTGTCTTCTCCTCTTTGCGTGGTTTTTATCTGAGACTCATATGCCATGAGCTTTTCTCTCAATTGACTGAGAGTTAGCTTGTTTATCAATTGAGCTTCTTCTATAGCTGTTTTCTTTGCATCCCAAGATGGTGGCAATATCCTCAGCATTTTCCTCACAAGATCAGGATCTGGAAGTTTCTTTCCAAGTGATGCAAGCTCATTTGTAATAGCTGTAAACCTGTTAAAAGCATCTTTGACATCTTCATTAGATTTAAACTTAAATAATTCATACTGTTGAATTAAAGCATTTATCTTGGTTTCCTTGATGGTATCAGTCCCTTCATATGTTTCGGATAGGGTATCCCAAATCTCCTTTGCATTTGCACACGATGATATCAAATAGAACTCTGATGGAGCAATAGTAGTCGACAACGGATTTTTTTCTTTGTTGTTCTTCTCAATAATCTTCTTCTCGGAATCTGACAAGGTCAAATTTCCATTCAAGGTGATCACATTGTCCCCAAGTGAAATGACCTGCCATGAATCATAATCATTAGCTTTAATATAAGTTTCCATGCGCATCTTCCAATATGAGAAGTTTGAACCATCGAAGTAAGAAGCTCGATTAATTGCAACATTATTTTCAACCATTTTGGATCACTCAAAATAAATGAGTCCTGCTCTGATACCAATTGTTGGTCCCAATTAGATTAATCAAGAGGGGGTGAATTGATTAATTACTTAAAATTTCAATTTCTGCAAATTATCCAAAGTTTCTTGACTAACGAAATGACGTGAGCAACAAAAATGAAAAATAATAATGTGCAATAAAAAAATGAGTAGAGAATAATAAAATGCTCAGAGATTTATAGAGGTTCCACCTCGAGCGTCAATCCTCTCTTCCAGCTCCACGCCGAGGTCCCGGTTGTCTTTACTGGTTGTGTTTCACTATATCAATAAAATTGAGAGTATACAAAATAAGCCTCTTTAAGGCGAAGTCTCACTGCTGAGTCTCTCTAGCTTCTTCACTAAGCTAATCACTCAAACTACAATGATGAAACAACTCTCAATTCCTCGTACAAGAAAGGAATCACAATAATAATGAGGAATATCAAATTTCCTCTATAAATTGGATCACAAGTGTAAGAATATTTTTGCGCCTGAAGATGTATGAGCTTTGAACTTTTCGTGTGCTTGATTCTAACAAGAAAAAATGTTATCTTTTCTTCAGCTGAAATCCCTTTTCATGTAGAAGACATAATGGTTGTTTTGCTGGAGAATATCTTGTAACGTTCATGGAGTTCCACGTGATAAACTTGGATTTATTTTTGAAATTTTGTATTTCAAAAATAAATTGAACTTGTTGGAGAAAAATCTGCATTCCCGTGATATTTTGATGAGCATAAGCTTGGATAAATTAGTTTGATCGAGATCTTCTTTGGAGTTGAAGATATCCCTCACATTATGGAACCTTATCTTGATATCCCATATGTTGTGGAACCATATCTTAATGTAACAATCATATTTCTAATTCAAATATATCTTTATCTTTGTAATTGCTGGATCTCCCAAAATATAGCACAAATATCTAGATTTGAATCTTGATAAAACCTGTAAATCTTATACGATCTCACTTTATCATGAATAAAATAAAATCTTTGAATAAAATCTTGTAAAAACTTTATGTAAATTAAAAACCCCATGATATAAAATCCAACTTTAGTAAAACACATCAAGTATATTACCCAAATATACTTGACACATGGAGCTAGGCCTTGAAATTTATTAAAAACCATCGATACAAAAATTAGAACGAAATCTGGAAAAATTCGTGACAGGCATGGAGGGTTCTGAAAGAGCTTCTGAAGAAAACCTGTCAACTGTCCTCCTATTGTAAAGTTTCTGAAAAAGCTTCTGAAAGATTAACACGAGAACTACGGATATATTACACAACTTTTGAAATACCTTCTGATAGAACAAAAACAGTTTGTATAACACCTTTGAAGGTTCTGAACAAGCTTCTGTCTCTTTGTCCAATTTAGAAAAATTCACTTACTATCTTCTGAAACAACTTCTGACAAGCTCAAACATACGTTACACATTATTCCTCTTTTGTTAAGATCAAAACCAAATTAGAGAACTTAACATAGTATAAAATTGATGAGATTAACCATAGGAAGTAAAACTGAACAGCTTTAGAAATATTTTTATTTTTCTCATATGCTAATGAAGAATGAGATAAAGTGAGGTTTAGGATGTGATTATAGGTTTTAGACATACCTTTGTTAAAACAATGTGAAGATAGGATGCAAAACGTATGAATTGCTAATTTAGTAGTTTGAAGTCTTCATGGATGATGAATATTTTGTGTGGAGCCCTTAAGGAAGTATTCCAAATCTGATATTAATTCTTAAGTATGTGAATTAATAGAAGGATGATAGGATTTTGATGGGAACTAGGTCTGAAATGAGCTAAAGATACTGTTATGTACCTATACTACTTTGCTAGTTCATTTCTAAGTTAAGAATCAAAGGACCGACGAATAATTGAAATGTAGGACTTAACCAAAACCATAATTTTGATAGGAACTGGATTATAAATGATCGATTAAGCCCCTAAATGATGAATTGTTTAACCTTAATTAACAATAATGGAAATTGGGGTAAAATGCACACCCGCCCTATTTAAGACCATTATGCCACCCATGAGACTTGGGATTAGCAAGTGGGCTTTAGGAATAGAAACTAGATAGATTTAGCTTTAAAATTGCTACTTACCCATGAAATTTTAACATAATTTGATTAATTTATGGCCAATCTAAGTTGAAACAAAAAATGATCGAACACAAATAGGATTACTACTTAGATTTTCCTTTAGCATAAGGAGTTTCTTTTGATAGTTAAGTTTTACTTACTCAATATATTATACTCTAGGTGATAATCTTGATCCATAGGAGCATCACTTGAAGATTACTTTGTTTAACACTCCAAGGATGCCTGGATGGGTAGATACTCAATAAATGTCATACTCGACTATGCTTGATAGGTTTGGCATGAATTAATATGTTTATCTATATGCAATTTGGATGCATACGGGGAAGGGTAACGATCATCTATTTGGTTCCTGTATGATGTGCTTTCACTATAATGCAAGATAACTTAGATTGGATTGGTTACCATGCTCATTATAATATAGCTAATGTTGATGGAGTGTCTATTGCTCTTGGTTGGTCACTGTCGAACTAATAATGGATTGAACACTCATAATAAACCTATCATTCATGGTATCCATACACATTTTGAAGGCCATTAGCATTATGTAGGACACCAAAAAGATCGCATGGAGGTGATTCTCCATGCAATGTATTGTGCCCTAACCTTTGAAATCTACCACAACATTAAGAGATGTTGTCTTCTAATTAGGGCCATAGTTCAATAAATAACTTAGGGGTAAAGAACACCATTGTGTTCTACTATTATGCAAATGTCAAATGGCCATGATGAATCACTAACAAATTCATTCAAATTCAAAACCCTAAGGTTGACGTGTAGAATTTGTCTCTAAACCCATGTTTCAAAGGGTGTAAATGTGACACCCCAAGTGTATAGGAGGGGGGAGATTATGAAACCTCGTGTGTTTAAAAGGGGAAATTGTGATAACTCCATGTGAATAGAAGTCCCACATAAATTGTGAGAGATGTTAACTAGTGGTATATAACACTAAGTAGTGAATAACATGTTAATACTAACTAAAAATTATTAGACCCTATGGTTAAAAAAAGCTCATTAGTATTTGTTGACTTGGTTATTGAGTACTTTTGATATGGAGCATTAAAAATGGTAGTAAAGCCGACTCCTTACCAATAGATGTCCAACTCAAGGATGACCAGAAATAGAGAAAGATCTAAACCTAATTATAAGTTCTTGCAACAAGGACATCGCATTTTAGGGGAGGGAGAGTGAAATTTTGATACTCTATGTATTTAAGTAAGGAAGATTGTAATATCCCCATGTGAATAGAAGTCCCATATAGATTGTGAGAGATGTTGAGTAGTGATATATAAGGTTAAGTAGTAAATAACATGTTAGTACTTACTAGAAACTATTAGGCCAAATTATAGGAAAAGGATATTAGTGTTTGTTGACTTGATTATTTTATACTTTTGGCACATGGGGCATTACGGTAAATCTAATTCCTATGAGATTGTCGAAAAAGTCTTGTATGTTGTTGTCGAGTCTAATTTTTTGAATTCACATTCCTAATCCGATCTAAACTAGACCCTATGCTCATCTAATGTAGATCCTCGACTTGAGTTAGGAATTTCGTTTGATTTTTGGAGTCGCCACCCAACTGTTGTTGGGAAATATTGAATTAAGACTAAAGGAGCGGATTAGTCTTAATTTGGACCACTAGTCGTCGTTATTTCCTCTTCTCGTTTTTGAAAAGAGGAAAAGGAAAAACCAGAGTTTTTAAGTCCGGAGGCTAACCTATTAAAACCTTACGATTACCATCTAATCTCCTAAAATTGTTCCTATTTAGAAATGTGTTTTATTGTGTTTCTGTTACTTTTATTATGTTTTTGAATTATTTCAAGAAAATGATTTTTTATTCATTTTTATGGGTTGACCCGAATGGGTGCCTATGTACCTGCTAGTCAGGATCAAACAAGTCGTAGTTCGCTTTTCTGAAAACTTTAAGTTTGTTTGTGAATTTTAGTTTTTGAAATCTCTTTTGATTTATGTTCTTACCATTTTTGGGATTTTTTTTTTCTGAAAAAATCTAAGCCTAAGTTTTAATTTGATTTTTGAAAATGATTTTTACGGAAAACATCAATTTTTGGATTTATTTGGAAGAAAATGATTTTTCTAAGTGATAAAATCATTTTTATGATTCTTTTGAATTTTTTATTTTTTTTTAATTTTCATGATTTTTGTGATTTTTATGATTTTTTTTATAATTTTTATGATTCTTCTACTATTTTTTTTTTATAATTTTTCTAAGTTTTCATGATTTTCATAGTTTTTTTTTTATGATTTTTGTTGATTTTTTATAATTTTTGAATTTTTGTTAAAAATTTTATCCTAAACTATTATTTATCCTATTTTGAAATCTAAAATTTTATTATTACTTCTTCTAATATTTTTATCTACATTTTTATTATTTTTTATTTTTTTTATTTTTCTACATTATTAAATCCTAAAAATCTAATTTCTACATTTTTGTACTTATGGAAATAAAACATAAACAAATAAATAACTAAATAAATAATCAACAAACAAATAATCAAATAATAAATCAAATAAAATAAATAAACAAAATTAAAAATAAATAAATAAATAAATCCGGAAAATTCGACTTACCTGAATCTGGATCGGTGCGCGGGTCGGGTCGGATCGGTCGGACACGGCGGCGGAGAGGGCTTGTTCACGGCGTTCCGGCGGTCTTTTGCAACGGGTGAGGTGTCGAATCCTAGCTTCTTGAGGGTGCTGAATCCAATGGTGGGGGTGGTTCGCTCTCAGATCGTCTCCTGGTGGTGGTTCAACTCCGGTCGGCAATCGCGATTTTGGGTCTCCTCCGATTTGCACTCTTTTCTCACTTTCTCTCAATTCTGATTCGTGTCCTGGCTTCCTCCCTTCGATTCCTATTTATAGGCACTTGAAACCGAGTTGGATCACGCGCCCGAGGTAGAAGACGATCACGCGCCCAACGTGTGCGTTCCCTCTAGCCAATCAGATGCTGCCACGTGTCCTAGGTAAATGAAAAAATCGCAAAACGCAGAAACTGCTTCCCCCGCATTTCGAACCCGCGACCTCGCACCCGTACGCACCCGCTTAGCCACGGCTCGGACCAGCTGAGCTAGCCCATTTTCCTGATTTTGTTTATTTCGCAAATTGCATATATGCAATGCGATTTTTTTATTTTTTTGTATTTTTTGAAATTTCAAAAATTTGTAAAAATTATTTATTATCTATTATTGCCATTTCTGAAATCCTTTTTCAAAATTGATGTTTTTTCCTATTTATTTTTATTTTTTTGAATATTTTTAATTATTTATGCTAAATTAGGGAAAAATTAGAAAAATTGAAAAAAATTGAAAATTGATTATTATTGATTATTATTCATTCTTAGGGCAAAAATGGGGTGTTTACAGTTGTGCATGTCATATGATTGTTCTATTGTACTGCATGATTAATGGCTAATAACTTACTTATATTTTGTTTGTGGTGTGATATGAGAGTTCCGTCATTAAACTATTAGTTTGCTCACATCCCTATAGATTTCCTTTCTTTCAAGCATTAGCTTAGTATGATATATATTGCCCATATCTAAGGGTAAGTGGCATCTTTTCAGGCAATGGGCGATACAAATCCTAAGAACTTTTCACAAGACCCTACAATAATATATTGATATCGATTTCCTAAGATTTCTAAAAACAAGTTTGAAATCTCAATTTATACTGATTACAAATCTAGAACGTATGATTTATGAATTTAGCTATACCCCATCGGTTATAATTAACTAAGAGCCAATAGCATAAAATCTTCGCTCATTGCTTATTAAGAACCAAGAACCTTGGTGCATGCCAAACACCACATGAATGATAATTCTTGTTTTAGTTCAAAAGTTCTCAAAAGAACATAAAAGAAAGATTTTAATCTGTCAAAGATATCTATTGGGTTAATGTTACATTTGATACATGAACATTGTACATATTTACAATTAATTACTTGAAGTTTAAAAGTGTCAATTTACTATCTATATACTTTTTGATGTCATTTACAATATGTGGATGAGATAGTTAATTGCCAAAATAAGCAAAGTTTAGGTAGTTGGTTGTAATAAAGAACAAAGTTCAGGTAACAAATTGACACTTTATCAAATGTGACATTTACCCATATCTACTACATAGACTTAAATAAATAAAAAAAAAGAAATATAACAAAATATCACCAAAATAAAGTCAAGGTCTTCATAAATCAGGACAGTTGACCTTAATAAACAAGAACTTGCATCTTTAAGACAAATTTCAAGGGAAAATTACAAGCAAGGGGATTCATGTTTGAGGTCAAGTTCAAATAGGGAATTGAACTTTTAAATAGTTAAAATAAAATATCAACATTATGTTAAGTGGTTAAAATAGAATATCAATATTTTGTTAAGTAGTTTAAATAAGTTACTATCCCATAAACACACTAGGTGGTTCAAAAAGAAAATTTGTTACTATTTGTAATGACACCATAATGGAATCTTCTATTTGAACTATTTAGTGTAACGTTGATCCCCTATTTGAACCACTTTAAAGATCAATTCTCTATTTGATTTTGACTCCAAGCATTTATCCCTTTACTTGTAATTCCCCCTTAAATTTAACTTGGGAAAGCAATCTTCAACAATTATGATTGATTTGGAAAGTGAGATTTTCTTACAGCATGGCCTCAACATAGCTGTGTAAGTGCTCATGTATCTTTCATCGAAAAAATTCTTCACAAATTGAAAATTAGCTTTAACACATTCTCAAACACAAGTGTGCACTTCCCTATGTAGCTTTGCATGGTTGCTTGGCATGGTCATCCAATAAGGCCATTTCCATAAGCTAGACACAACTCTTAACACAATTATGTTAGTGACTATGTCACTCATTCCAATGCTACAACTAAATCATTTTATTTTCATTCACATGAAATTCACACAAAATCACTTCACTTCATCTAAAGTTGCTTTTAAGGTCCTAAAATCAAAATATAAGCAAATTACATGTACTATCATACTCAAATGTGCTTATAAGGTGTATGGAAACCTATTTAAAAATTAGATAGATATAGTGTTTTTCAACACTTATCAAAGGCCTATTGAGCTCCTCTTGAATCTTCTTAAAATCGGCGTGTGTCATTGGACCTTGAGTGAGTTTTAACTAATCTAAAGAATCGATATGCTATGGTCCTCCATCAAGGGGATTCTAAGTGGGCAAGGAATGGAAGTACTCTCTTTTAGCCGGACAAGGATAGAATGTTCTATATAAGTATTATGGATGTTTTGATAGGTAGATAATTAATTCAGGTTGAAGCAAATGTAAATAAGGCAAGATAAACCCTAGTGATATGTTTTGTTAATATTTTGGGATAAATGATGACTTGGGACATTATGGACCCTTTTTACTTTCTATTACTAGCATTGCAAAGTTGTATTTGGAGAAGCCGGATCCTTGACTTGTTAATGTCACTGTTGCAAAAGTGTGTAAGGGTCTAGTAGTACCCTTGATTTAAAAGTTGTGTATAAACATTTTATACCTTTAATGTGCCTTAAGGACATGTTAAACTTAATGTAGACTTGGTGATGATGATTACCCATCAAAATCTACTTAAGTATACCATCATGTTCTTCTACATAGGGAAAATTACAAGCCCTAAAGTATTAACTTGTGGTATAGGTTCACCTTATGTGCATTTCGAGGTCTGTGAGTACAATGGAGCTTTCCATGTTGTTCATGGGCTTCGAGATGTGCATGTGTTACATGAAAAGTAGTCTCCTACTCTTGCATACGACACTTTCCTATCCAAAATACACAATAACATACTTGCTAGCGAGTTAGTTTGAAAAAAGAGAAGACATTCAAGAATAAGATAAATGTTTGCATTTCTAGAAAATTTACGAATGAAGGGAATGCTCTCGTATATATAAGAGGCCTCCATCAATGGGCAGCCTAAATCTATTTGATCTCACAATTAGTATTCAATCTTCCTAACCTAGCCAACTAACCCCACCAACCAAGGTATTCAAATTCTTCCAGAACACTTATAATGACGCATCAAGCCTTGGTCATGGGCTTTACACTTAATGGGCCTTTATATGCAAGTACAAAGGTGAAAAATGGGCCTAGGAAATGCACTCATGACATTCTCCCCCAACTAGCTTGGTGATGTCCCATCACCTTACATCCCATCACCTTAAAGGAAAAAACTATGGTCTAATCCTCTTACACACTACCTAGTCATCCTTTGAGAGCGATCTTAATAAAAAATGAAATAAATTTCACCAATAAAATAAAATAAAAAATCTTTAATTATGTCAATTTTATTCATTCTCCATTTAATCTTAAGTGTGTCGAATTATAGAAACCGATAAGTCATCTATCTCAAAGCTCTCTTTGCTAACAATTTGTTTTGCTTTAAATTTCAACCATAAATCTGAATCTTTGAATTTTTTTAAAATAGACGATAGCTAAAGCTGATTCACTCATTCAACTTTAGACCGGTGGCAACTCTGTAAAAAAGTACTTTTCAAAAGTTTATTTATTTATGTTTTAAAGTATTTATTCCCTTAACTTTTTGTTTAGCAGTTTCTATTAGTCGGATCAAGTTTATTACAGATTAAAAGTTAAAAGGGGCAAGAGAAAATTGAGGCTCGACATGCAGTTTTATTTAATAATCTACCATCATAAAAATTTTAAATGCATTAATGTTATTGAGAACTGTATACTTATTTTAATAATTTCTGCCAAGATAGGCTTGATTTTCTCTTGCCCCCTTTAACTGTAAAAACAAATGAGAGGGATTCCTCCGTAATCGCAAGGAGGCAAAATATTTTTACGACTTATTTACAAAGACAAGTTGGACTTCACTATAAACATAGTTAATCTACACAGACAAATCTGGCTAAATTAGGGAGGAATATGACAACAATCATCTTAAAATAAATGAGGATACTACATGTAGGGCTTCGTCATTGAGCATGCACATATTACAAATAGGACTTGGAACTCATATCATCAGACCTTGTCCCACTGAGCTTAACTTGCAAGCCATGTTTCCTAATTCCATCAACCTCCTTCACTTCATATTTAACAATAAATAACCCCTAGTGTCCTAATCACTTGTGAAGGAAGCACTGATAAGAATTAAAAGAAATTCCGATTCTTCATCTTAATTGTCTATTGCAGATATAAGAAAACACAATCGGCATGTGTTAACAATATCACAATAGAGATAGGCAGTTAATAAGGCTTCACAGCCTAGGGTTCAGGGCAGCTGTTGACAGTTTCAGGAACTATCAACAAGCTGTCTAGCGCTATTGTCAAACTACCTCATTGTTGCCATCAGCAGCCATCTGGTTGTCTACAACTATAGAACCTGCCCACAGTATACCATCAATACTACGTAAAAACTCCTCATCAACAATAAAAATTACCGTCCAATAGTTGCTGGCCAACCTGTTGGCACGTACATATAAAATCCATCGAAGTAAGCTATAAACTTTCCCCGTAAAATCCTCCGAATTACAATAAAAGCCCCTACTTTGGGGTAAAACTCCTCCTCCAACAGATATTGGCTAACAATAAGTAAGTTCCCTTATCAGTTAATACGACTCACTAATAGTAAAAAGCTCCCACCTCCAGTAATAAGGCCCAACGTCACTTAATTCAATGCCCATTACAATAAAAACCCAAATTACGGTGATGAACTCCCTTCAACTGCTATTAGCCAATAGTTAGGTACTGCCGAAAATGTTTAATGTTGCCCATCAATAGTAAAAAGCATCCATCCTTCGTCATACAGCCTAATGCTAGTTATTTTAGTGCTCATTCTAGTACACCCCCATTGATAGTTTAAACCCTTGACAAATGGTTATTGCCCCACAGCTAGTGCCCTTTAGTAGTGATTGCGGTTCATCCACCAATTGTTAGTAAATAATTATTCTAAGTTTGAATAATTTACATTATATTAACAATATATTTATACTTTATAATATTTTAGGTGAAAAATAAACTACATGAGAAAATGTATATTAAAGTATATTTTTATCACATAATAGTTAAAATAATATTGATAAAACATTTTAATTACATAGTAACTTCAAACAATTTATATAATACAATACTAATATGTTGTGTAATATATAATAGGAAAATATACGTAATAACTGTACGACAAAAAATATTTTTTGCAATTAATTGAATCGTGGATAATTTATATTCTAACATTTATAGTAATTGATTTTACAAAATATTGACTAGTAACATAATACAACATATAACATTTTTCGTTTTATAATAATTGACATATGGTTCATTCAACTCTATATGTAATCTAAAATGTTGATTGACATTCTAATCTAAATCTCTCCTTATAATACATTATATCAATTGTTTATTATACGGATGTACAATGAGGTAATTTTGTTCATTTTATAGATTATGAACCTACAACCTCAATATTATAGTATATGTAGCATTATATATCATAATCAATACTTATACTTTTGACATAAAATAAATTTCCACGTGTACTTATTGCTATACATGCTGCTATAGATAATAATTTAATAAAGTATTATCAATATGTTATTTAATATGTAATGTAATAGTATGCGTAATAACTACATTAAAAAGATATATATGTGTGTGTGATGTTAAATTAATTTAATAATAGATGAAATGATCATGTAATGAAACATATATTAAAAATTCATGTTTGTGATATTTCATTACTTATACATTGTTTAATATGTAATATAGTAGCATATATAATAAATATAAAAGAAACATATATTAAAAATTATTTTTCTCAATATTAGATCACCGATATGTTATATAATATGTAATATAAGTATATACGTAGTAATATGTAATATTAAAAATTATTTTTTGTGATATTATATCATTGATACATTGTTCAACATGTAATATAGTTGTATATGAGATAATTATATTACAAAACCAATATTAAAAATTACTTAGATTACAAATATATCGTATAGCATATAATATAAATGTATACATGCGAGAATTGTGTGAATATATATATATATATATATATATATATATATATATATTTAGTTATTTAGTTATTTATTTATTTATTTTAGCCTTATTACATCACTAATAGGTTGTTAATATGTAATATAATACATACTAATATGTATATATAATATTATATATAACAAAATATATATTAAGAATTTTTTTTGATATTGTATTACTAATATGCTGTACATATGAAACATAATAATAATAATAATAATGTAAGAAAACATATACTAAAAGTTTTTTTTATGATATTATATTACATATGGACTATTCAGTATGTAGTATAGTATTATGCATAATAAGTATACAACAAAACATATCTTAAGAATTTTTTTATTTTTTTTGGTATTAGATTATTGATATGATGTATAATATATAATATAGGTGTATACATAACAACTATGTAAGAAAACATGCATTAAAAGTTATCCTTTATGATATTTCATTATCGATACATTGTTTGATATGTAACATAATATGTATAAATAATAGTATACATGATAAATAAATAACAAAACAATATTATAAATAATAGTATGCATGATAAATATATAACAAAAATGCCCATATTCATTTTAAGGGGAGTAGGAGATAGGAATTAGTGTTTATCATGATTTCAATTTATCATTTTCTTTATCATAAATATTCTATGTAGCAATCCCTTGTGAAGACGAGACTGTGGTCTCAGCAGTAAGTTCCCATTATTTGATGAGTTTAAGGCAGTGAGTCCATTGGTCAGCGGTAACATAGTGTTTCACAATATATCTAATAGGGTGTTAGGCCTAGAAAAAGAGAGATCAAAACAATGGATTTGTTTAAAAGAACAGCTTTAGAGTCTTCTTCTACCTCTGGAATATTAGAAGACATAGGTCTAGATAACTTCGATCAAGATGTCTACAATGAACATGAAGTCAAAATAGCAAAAATAGAACAAGATTTAAGGAATTGGTCCATACTTAAGAGCATCCCAAATCCATTTATTAAATAGGAAGCTTTAGTCTCAAACACGATTACCTGATCAAAACTATAGAAAAAATCACTAGTCTTTCTAGAAAAAAGGAAGTTCTCATATTGTTATCAAAAGATTCTTTGATCAAATATAGGAAAGACAATTATAACTTTCTTCATATAGGTCTTAGTCAATTATCTATTGTTCCATTACATCGTACAGGAATTAATTAACCCATTCTAGTATAGATAAGAGATGCTAGAAACACTTATTTCAATGAATCAACATTATGCTTGTTCCAAAGCAACTTACATAAAGGATCATGGTATACTTAGTGTTACCCCAACTTTACTATAATTTTAGATGGTCCAAGAATCTTAGATAGTCTTTTACTCCATATTCAATCTCAAAATGCTAATTATATTGGGGGAACCAAAACCATTGCCTTAGTATATAGAATATATTATAAGGTGATGAAATCAACAATTTCTCCAAAAGCCAAGAGGTTATCTTCTAACGAAGAAACCATATTGCTTCAATCAAATCCAAATAATACTAAGAGCTTTACTCCAAAACCTTTGAGCTAAAATGAGGTAAAACTTCCAGATGAATGGTTATTGGAAGAGATACTACCACCTCAACCTTCTATATTAAATAAAAACCCATCCTTATTCCAAAGATTTGATAATGGAAGCATCAAGATTAGGTTTCCATTTATCACTAACAAGGAGCCAACAACTCCTTTTGCTCCATCCTACTTAATAGAATCCCCTAGTCAAAGTCATACCCCTAGTATTATGCCAAGTATACAAGAGGTTATAGACAAATTGGAAAAATTAGGAAACATAGATGATCCAATTGAATCAAAAGATCTAGTTGATCCAAAAGAAAATTCTACTTGAAGGAGTAGATTTTCAACCCAATATTCCAGAACCGGTCTATAGACCCAATTCCCTAACTTTATCTCAAATCAATGAGCTAACACACCATTAGCTTAGAAAAACCTTTTCATTTTAATAAAGACATTCTGAAGAAAGACTTTTATTCTTTAGAAAACAAGAAAAATAGACATAGATTCTTTAAAGTTTATTCAAAAGAAGAAATAGAAGCTATAAAAAGTCTATGGTATTCTAATATGGAAAATCATCTTAAGATGACTATTCCATTTTTCCAATGGTTAAATGAAAATTTTGGTCTAGGAAAAAGATATTTTGTTTAAACCCTAAACAAAGTCACTAAAAAATGGGAAACCAACAATGGTCTCATTTGTTCAACCCATCCACCTCTTCAAGAAGTGGACATCAAATTAGGAGAAACTAGTGTCAAGGCTACTCCATTTGAAAATACTTTAATAGAAAATTCTGAGCTAGCTAGCACTAGATCTCAAAATAATTATATAAATCAAACTTTGCATACCATCGAGATGTAGACAGAAAGAATCGAAAACATGCTCATAGAACATGTTGATCAAAACAAACATAAAGGAAAATCTTCAATTACTCAAGACTTAATGAAGTCAATATACCCCTTAAAATTGATCAAAACATCAAAGCATTTAAATTTAGAAAAGATTCAAAAGTTATAGAAGAACTCAGTGAAAGATTAAAAATTTAAAAAACAGTAGATATAATTGATCAAGAAGTAGAAGAATTAGCTTATCAATTTTCAAAAAAGGTTAATATTGATAAAGTTATCGCACATAGATCCGACCATAGGAATTGTTATCCAAAACCATCTTGTCACACCCCGAAAGAAGTCCTAAAAGTTTCCACTAAAATCATCATGGCACGTGTGCACCCGTTACATGATAATCATCTTACGAGCTAAAGATTGTAAGACTCTAAGTATTTAATTACATTTACGACTAATCATAGTACATATAATTAGATAATAAAATATAACTATGGATCTCATATCCTACGGTCAACCATGATTACAGAGAATTGGTATCCCCGACTAACCAGTAAAATAAGATAAATCCTAGGTTTCTCAAATTCAAAATTCTATTTACATAAGGGTCCTAACATTTCATCTAAGCAATTTATCCTTCACATTTCTTACTTTATTGTTCTAGTTTTCTAAAACTCTCGACACTTCACTTCTTATCCCATGTTGAGCTTTCGAAATCACTACCTGCAAAAAGGGTTTGTGGATGGGTGAGCACACTATGGCTCAGTGAATGGAATGGTAACACTTTCAATGCTACGTACACACAAGCATATTCAAATCAAGTTATCAAAACATATGCTATACATAAACAACCATATGAATGCAGCATCTCACGTAGTCTTCTAGTAATTGACGTGAAGTCTAAGGTTTACGCCTTCCTCAACCTTGGGTTGGGGATTCCAAAGCCACCATCAGTGTCCGGGTCTTACTCACATCTTCATTATTCTTATAACTTATTTAAGTTGTGTCTTAGCTTTAATGTTTTAGGCTTAGGTGCCTCAATACACCAAGCATTACACCCTCAAGAGACATGTCGGACTTAGAACCATTAAAGCGCGACAATCCCCTAATCACTTAGTTCGCACTTGGCAGAACAGCGATTCTTTGATCACTTCTGGTGCATCCTGTAGCAGTAATGGCCTTCAATCTCATGCAATGTCTCATGGAAATGCATGTCAAGTTATAATCAAGTCTACTTCTTTAATTAATTGATTCGAAGTGACCAATCAACATATATAATCGCAACCAATTATCATTCAAGGCAATGAAGTAACTATAAGAACAATTCATAGGGACCTAGTGAAGTTCCATGACAATCCTCTACAACTCATTTTCACACGTACCACAACAAGCAAGATCATGCATTTCACATCACAGAACAAACACTGAACCCAAACTAAGCGGATGGGAGCAATCCAGCTATACATTGGGTTTTAGTTAACTTGACACCTCTGTGCCATTTGTCTTAAACGTCAAATCAACCACTCGAGATTGATTTACGATCATCATTCGTGACACCTCTATGTCATTGCACTTCTCAAGTGCTCTATTATTCACACTTCCAAGAGCCAACAAGGTCATCTCGTATATCCCTTATAATTCCTCAATATATCTATGTATAATATATATATATATATATATCTACACATATATATGTCCGTAACATAGCTTAACTAGAGGATCATTTACTAGACACCTTCCCTCACCCACTTAAGAGAGCAAGAAAATAGGATTGTTAAGTTGTAAAATCGAAGTTACACTCATAATTTGTATAGTTTTTTTCATAAGTGTATTCTATAGATATAATAGGAAAATAGGTTTGCCTAAGTATATGTACACATTCAAAAGTAGACTCTGATATGTATACATAATGATATTTATATATCCTATTCTAACTATGCACACCTATTCGGTAGCAATAGAAGGAAAAGTTAGGGTTCTATATTTTGGTTTAGTTTAAAGAAAACAATTTTGACTCATGGATTAGGCCTATAGTAATAGCACTGGCAATATGATGCGAAGTGCTATCATTAAGGTGATGACGTCTAAACTCTTAGTCCATTCTATCCTCTACATCCTTTAAACAATATTTACCGTTAACCTATCGAATTACCAATTTCTTGTAACTTCTTTCCTAAACTCAATTAACCCCATTATATAACTCAACTTAACACAAATCACATTCAATTGCAATTACAACAAAGCAAATCAATTCACATACATAACATATCAACACACAACACAACATCATAGCATATCATTAAGTTTCCCACTCACTTATTTAGGGTCGTCATAGTCCTAGTCGGAGTTGAACGATTTTAGTGAATAGCCCATTTACTTTCCTCTTGAAATCAGTGTCCTTTTGCAATGCTTCCTCAACCAAACCATAGAAGGCAGTGTCTCGACTTGACTTTGGTAGTTTCCTAACACCTAATATGTGTACTCCACTTGCTATACGTTTGATGGCAAAGCATGAAGTCTCCTCCTTAAGGAACTTTGGGCAAACAAGATTTGAACGTTAAACACTTCTTCAACATGATTCTGATACAGGGTTCCAAAAAAAAACAACCTTCCTATGAATCATCGCTTCCAACACCCCAGGTTATTGTGATCGACTGTCTTCTTTCCTTGTGTAGAAGTCGAGCAATGAAACATCTTCGACTTGCCAAATTTGGAATCCCTTCTTCCATGTATGCAAGATACCCTTAGAGAGGACAACTAAAGGTCTTGCATTATGGTATTTGGCCAAGAATGATCTTCCTCAACATCCTTTGAACATTCCGTTACGAAATCCATTTCATTCTAAATATCCCCCAGGCAATCATCTTGGACATTGCTCGAATCATTCCCTTCACCATCTATACCAACATAAACACCTCTTCTTCCCGTTTACTTTCACACAGAGACACACTTACCTCCTTCACGCAATTCTCTCTTCCTCCTCGGTTTCACCTTTCCATTCTTTCTTCTCTCCTTTGTTGACATCTCCACCAGCAGGGCTTCCCATCCTCTCTACTGGTCTCATCCTCACCCACGCTTCCATTACCATACATACAGCAACTATTCCCACACACCACGTACACACCAACATATACATACACACAATCATACCATACACCTAGTTACATGCACACACAACTGCACTTTGCTATCCTCTTTTCTCCTCTCAAGCCCACATGCGCGCGCGCGCGCACACACACACACACCACTAGTGCATACATACACACATACTCCACACACGTCTCACACCACCGACACACATATACGCTCATACTCCACTTACACTTCACATCATCAATACATACATAACTACATACTCCGCATACACTACACACCTTCCACTTACACTGACACAAGTTTCTTTTTAAGCATTTGAAAGCTGACTTCACATCTGTCATCCCACTCAAATCTCACATTCTTCTTTGTCGATTTGGTGAAAGGAGTTGTTATTTTGGAAAACCCCTATACAAATCTGCTATAGTAGCTTGCTAGACTCAGGAAGCTTATTACCTCTATAACTATCATCAGTCTGTGCTGGTTTACTATTGCTCTCACCTTTTCTGGGTCTACAGATATCCCATATCTATTAACCACATGACCCAAGAAGATTACTTATTCTAGCTAGAATTTGCATTTACTAAATTTGGCATTCAACTTTTCTTCTTCTAACCTGCCCAATACCAGTCTCAAGTGCTCTTCATGCTCCTTAATGCTTTTAGAGTATATCAGGATATTGTCTATAAAAATTATTACAAATTTATCTAGAAAATCCTTTAATACTCTATTCATTATATCCATGAATGCAACTAATGCATTCGTTAGTCCAAAGGGCATCATCAGAAACTCGTAGTGCCCATATCTAGTCCTAAATACTGCTTTTTGAATGTTTTCCTCTTTATTTCTTAGTTGATGGTAGCCTGATCTCAAGTCTACTTTGGAGAACACCTAAGCTCCCTGCAACTGGTCAAGCAAATCATCTATCTTGAGAAAAAGATATTTATTCTTGATTTTGACCTTATTTAACTCTTTGTAGACTATACAGAGTCTCATGCCTCCATCTTTCTTTTTCACAAACATGATCGGTGCACCTCAAGGAGAGACACTAGGTCTTGTGAAACCCTTATCTTGTAGTTCTTGTAATTGTTTCCTTAGTTCTTCTGATTCTACTGGTGTCATCCTATAGACTAGTTTTGATATAGGTATCGTAACCTATATCAAGTCAATGTTAAATTCTATCTCCCTAGCTAGGGGTAAACTAGGAAGGTCTTCTAGAAACACGTTAGGAAACTCCCTTACTATTGGTACCCCTTCTATCTTAACTTCTTCATTGACTTCAACAGATTTAGTTGCCAACACACTTTTTCCCCCCACATCTCATAAGTGGGTAATCTAATGATTCTTTGCACTTCTAACTTATATTCAAAATATTCCTCCTTTAGTCTATTAAACTGCACCACCATGTTGTGATAGTCAATAGTGGTAAGATATTTTGATAGCCAATTGACACCCAAAATACTGTCAAATTCTATCATCTCCAATATTAGAAGATCTGCTAGCATTACCCTATCTTGTATTTCTATTCCCACTCTTCTACATAATCTACTAATTCTTCCTCCTACTCCAAAGGGAGTACAAACAGCCAAACAGTCATTCATGCTTTCAACATTCAATGCACATGCGCATACAAAATTCTCAAACACATAAGATATAGACGCATCGGTATTGAACAGCACATATGCATTGCAAGAGTGTATTAGAAGCATACCTGCAACCAAGGTTGTCAAAATCGCGATTTTACGTAGAATCGCTAAGGGGTCCGTAGAATTGAAATGTAGAAACAAAACATAGAAACGTAAGTTTCTACAACCTATGTAAAATAACTTCTAAATATTATAAATTTACTTACAATAGTCATTAAAAAATATAATGAATAATAGAAATAAGGAAATTGAGTATTTATTTTAGCCATAAATTGCAAAATTGCAATAAAAGTCATAATATAGATAATCGAGCATAAGTCGTATAATATAGATATTTTAGTTCTAAAATGATAAATTATGTATAAAACAAGTTTCACCTAGTTATATATACAAAAGCTAAAAGATAATAGATAAAATTTAAAAATCAATTGTGACTTTAAGAAATTACTAATAAATAAAAATTGATAATAAAGATATATCATTAGAAAGGAGTAATATTAAAAAATGACAAATAACTATTAACCAAAAGTATATAATAAAGAAGATACTATAACAAGAAAAACCTTCAAAATTATATATTACTAGGTAAATTTTTGCACTATTCGTGATTATTAATTCAAAATATATTTACTTAACAATATCTCACATTTACTTAACTATGAGAATGATATATTGAAAAGATAGAAATATAAATACATTTATACCTTTTCTATAAAATTAAAAATCTAAATTTTTTTTATAAAGTTAAAGTTATCTACCCTTTATTTTATTTACTATTACAAAAATATTAGTTAAAATAAGGAAAGTTGCAACAATCAAACATGAGTACTTTAATACGAAC
This sequence comes from Laguncularia racemosa, assembly GCA_037954665.1. Lineage (NCBI taxonomy): Eukaryota > Viridiplantae > Streptophyta > Magnoliopsida > Myrtales > Combretaceae > Laguncularia > Laguncularia racemosa. The sequence continues at coordinate 5,095,879 of JBBMOL010000014.1, read as the reverse complement.
ATGATCACAAATAGGAACAAGAAGACTAACAATCGACGAACACAAACACAAAGACTTCAATGCAACGTAACGCACTGACAAGAGAGGAGTGATGGCTGACGAACATGTTGAGGTATGACTCATACTCCCCTACGACAGGAAAGCACGTGGGTCCCGCTCCACGCTGAGCAGGCGGGGGTCTGGGGAAGCCGCCCCGGCGGGGGTTACAAGGGGGCAGCTCCCCCTGGACGCTAAAAGGCTTTTAACAATTAAGCCCATATTATTTATTAAAAGTTTAGGCTTGAGCTATGAATAGCTATTATTACATATTTGTTTATTCGAATTCGGATGGTTGAAATTTTACTTAGTTTTGCAATATTGTAGAATCGGTAGAAACGTGGTAAAATCGCGATTTTGACCATTTTACTATTCAAAATCGCGATTTTACTACGATTTTACCTCAAAAACGTTTTTACATGCGAGTTAACTAGGAATGTGCTCACTAACTCATAAAATCGTAGAAACGTACGAGTTAACTCGCAATTTTGACAACTATGCCTGCAACGTTGTCTACGTCAGGGATGTCCTAGTGCTACCGCTGGTGAATGGCAAATATCCTGATAGGAACTCTTTATCTAGGACCCCCTGCCCATGGTCTACCTCTTTATCCTTCGACTGCCTATTGGATTAGGCCTGCTTGATTTCTTATTTGTCCTTGAGGACAACTAACTACCTTATGTCCCCTCTGATTGCACACATGACAGAAAATTATGGGGACTGACCTCTCAGTGAAATGTCTGCTAATGTGTCCAGTCTTCCCACAAGAGAAGCATGCCCCCTCTAGCCATCTACACTCTCTTAACTCATGAAACCCATAGCATTTGGTACATTTAACATTTGGGCTTGCTATAGGGAGTGCTAAAGGCACTTCTTTGATCTGGAGAGGAGGAACTACAGCACTCTATGTTCTACTTTGTTGCACATGATGTCTTTTGCCCCTATCTTATCCCATTCTACTAGATGGAGGTCTTTTTCCTAGAGCTATTGCTGCTTTGTGGCTCCTTGGACCTTCAATAATCTTCTTATTCTACTCGAGGTACTTAGCCTTAACAACCATTTCAACATATGTATTTAGCTGAAAGGCCCCTACTGCAAGTTGTAAGTCTAAGTCCAAAGCTCTTAAGAATCTCCTAGCTCGAGACCTATCATCGTTACGCATATTTTTAGGAAGGAATTGGATGAAGCGATTTAGCTTTACCTCATATTCTTCAACTGTTTGATCCCCTTATTCACAGTTGTAATATTCATTCTCCATCTTATCTCTAGAGCTACTGGGGAAGTACCGCTGAAAAAACAACTCCTTAAATGTAGCCCAGTTCATGCATTCCCCTACAAGTTTGGAAACATGCAACATAATTTATCTTCTTGTTTTCTAGTATCTAAAAGGCAGCAAATGCCTTCTCTATTTCCTGTACCCAATCCTCAACCTCAATTGGGTTATCCACTCTAGGGTTGAATACTTTAACTACTCTAATGAATCTATTAAAGCCGATGGGTTCATTGACATTCCTATGCTATGGGACATTGGGGGTTTGGTGATATTGTGCCAATAGTCTTACCAGGTAGTTCACAGTATATAGCAATTGAACAGTTTCTTCAGCCATTTGACCTCTTTCTCTTTATGGTTGTGGATTCTGAACTTTTTCCTCATTGGGGTTGTCACGTTTAGCACCCCTTCTAGCTCCTGATTCGGTAATTCTTCTTAGAGGCATTCATTTAAGAAGAGATGATCGGGTGTACTTAAGGTTAGTGTCAACTAATGTTAAGATTAGTTTATGTTGGTATATATACATATATATACCCTTCCACATGACAATTTACTCATAAATAACTTAGCAATTGAAAGGAAAATAAATAAAATAATAATAAAAGAAAATAATTAAATGAATAAATAAACATCCCATGACTTTACCCACTCTCTTCATGTCTCACTATCTTGTAGATCAAGTGCTTAATTCCTCTAAAGAGCATATCTTATGCTTTATTATTTAAAACTTATGTCTATTGATCATCGCTTAGTTTTAAGGATTATTACCTAAACTCTTCAGGATCAACGACTTATTCTCTATAGATCAAAAATTAAGTCCTAAGGATCATCAACCTATTCTCTATAAATTCAAACTTAAGTCCCTAAAGATCCTAAACTTGACCCCAATACCACCTTAGCTGTAACACTCCATAACCTGGGTTGTGCTACTGCTCGCCACGTGTTCTTATCTCATAAGAACACGTTAAGGCTTTAGACCAACTTTAATACCTTTTATTCTAAAATTCCTATATAAAGACATTCAATACATCCCACAACTTCAAAATCAATTTCATAAATCTATATTCAACATCTAACGTAGCAAAAGTCTATAAAACTCTAAATTAACATTCCCCAAATGATACTATCCATTACACTCAATTAATAGAATTCCCCAAATTTCTAATCACCATAGTAGTAATAATAACCATCTTCTTCCTCTCTTTATAGTTCTCCCAAACCCAGGTTATCTTTTGAGTTATCATCTCCCTCAACACCTGCATCTAAAAAAAAAAATGTTCCTCGAAGGGTGAGCTAATGTCCAATATGTATAACACAAACACACACGTATGAATAAACATGAACAGGTATCATATACATTATGTAGTACTTAAACACGGGCACCGTTTCATTATATAATTTAAGTTCACAAGCAACAACATGATACTCATGACTCCCTTAACACACTTAACACATTGGAACATGAATTAGTGATGGGAATTGCCACTATAAGCTCCACACCCATGTTCACTTAAACACTTAATCTTGGTGATTGGAACTGCCACTATAGGCCCCACACCCATGTCTACTTAAACACTTAATCTTGGTGATGGGAATTGCCACTACATGCCCCACACCCATGTCCACTTAAACACTTAATCCAATATTCAATCCAGGTCATTTCCAAGTACGACTCCACTAGGGACAATGTCATACAAGAATCATTGGGGTGCTCCCTAAGGATCTACCACTACGAGCCCCTAGGCCAAGCGAAGCACATACAACATTTAACTTAAACACTTAATCCAAATCATTCAACTTAATCAATTTCAACACATATACTAGCTTAAACAAGCACAAAACAACACACAGTTACACATATCTTAAGTCCTAGTCTTAAGCACTTCTGGTCTTAGCCTTAACGCTAATCCAAAATCTGTACAACATCAATAAGTCTTTCTTAGTACTAATCTAAGATTAATATCATCTTTTAACTCTCTTAATCTTAATCATAAAATTTTTCTAAGGTCTCACTGGCTATTTAGCTTACGTGGAAATTAGCTTAATTAAAAGGTAAATAGATATAAAATGAAATTATATTTCTCTCAAAACAACCATGTTGGAGGCCGTGTAGCTCAACATGGGCTAATACATAACCATGTCAAAGGTCATATATCTTTCGGTGAGTTTTGGTTCCAATACGGTTGGAACATGGTCGTGTAGATAGGCTATGTATCTCTCGGTATGCTTTACATTCAATACAGTCAAAACACAGCCATGTAAATAGGTCATATATCTCTAGGTATGTTATGTATTCAACAAGGTTGAAACACAACCATGTAAATAGGTCGTGTATCTCTCGGTATGTTTAGGGTTCAACATCGTCGAAATACAGCCTTGTTGGGAGGTCGTATATCTTTTGGTAAATTCCCACAAACCTTAATTTCTTTATTCCAATTTATCCAAGCTCCACATTCTCTAATCCTAAGCTTAAATAATTCCTAAAACATGAATTTTATACTCAATTAACATAGGTTAGATGACTTACTTCCAAGTTTCAGCGAATCTACTCCTTAATCGATGGATTTGGTGCTTGTCTCATCCCATTCCTCAAATTCAAATTATGGATGAATAAGGTGATGTAACTAGAGCAAATCTTCAATTTGGTATTCTCATTAACCATTTCATGGTCAAATCTTAACTCGTGTGATTGGATCGAACGTCAACAAATTCCTCTTAATCGTCTTAGGATTATTCTGAGAGTTCTTTTCCTTTTGTTTGTTGTTTTTACTGTGAAGGGTGAAAAAGAGGAAAGTTAGGTCAACTTTGAGTATTTATACTCAAACCATAAAAAGACCCCTTTTGCCCCTCAAGTTTTTATGAAATTCCAATCGTGACCTTGGTTTTTACATTATGATATATATTAAAAAAAAATTCTTAAAAATTCATATATTATAGTTAACCAATGGCCTCACTACCTTAAACTCATCAAATGGGTCTTACTGCCAAGACCACAGTCTCATATTCGCAAAGAATTGCTATGTACGATGTTTATCATAAAGGAAATGACATATTCTAACAATAATAAACAATATTTCCTATCTCCTTCTCCCCTCAAAATGAGCGTGGACATGACTCTAATATCATTTCTACTAGGATCTCCACAGGAAAATGATTGTCTAATCTCCTGCTTAGTTTGTCAAATTAGCAAAAACTTAATAGATTTAAGTCTTATGCTGAAAATGTATAAGATCTTAATAAATATATATAATGAAACATATATTAGGAATCATTTTTTCTTGATATTAGTTACCAATATGCTATATAACTTGTATCCTAATGGCCCGTTTAATTAGAGGTAATAGAAAAGGAATAAAATAGTTATTTTTGCTCAATTATCTATTACCTTGTTTACTTAAAAAAAATGAATAAATATTACATAAGAAAAGGTGAATTTTTTATTCTCTAGAATAAAAAGTTCAAGTATTATGATCATTATACCCTCATTAATACTGTAATTAATAGCTAAATAGAGGTAAATTGGTAATTTTATTTGTATTTTCAACTTAATACTACAATTAATAAGATGAAGTAAACCCTAAAAAAATATTCCCTATAATAAAAAGATATATATTCATAGTAAATACTAAAATAGAAATTCCTAGCCTATATATCTAGTAATAGTTATTATCAAGGTATAACATTTTTACTCCTTATTTATTCCATTCCAAAAAGTAAATGGGCTATAAGTGTATATGTAACAACTATCTAACAAAATATATATTAAAGATTATTTTTGTGATATTACATTACAGATACATATTTTAATATGTTATATAATAGTATATGTAATAGCTATATAGGAAACTACCTATCAAAATTTTTTTATGATATTAGATTATTAAGTTCTTATTTAATATGAAATTGTAGTATACATAGTACCTGTAAAAGAAAACATGTATTGAAATATTTGTTTTGCAATACTAGATTATCGAGATACTATTTGATATGTAAAATAATAGGTATATATACTAACTACATTTTGCAAAATTTTAATTTTCAATGTATAATTCAATTGCCTTTTACAATAATAACTTTATTTATAAGAAAAGGCGTTGAAAGAAAAGGAGCAAAACATTCCAAGGAAAAATAAAATCTTTGTTAAGCTACTGAACCTATAATAGCAATATGTAAAAAAGTAACTATACATTGTAATCATGCTTTAGTAACAAGACCATAGAAATTTGCCATATTTCATCCTCTTGAATAGAATGTCTATCAATGCTTACTTTCATTAAGAATGTGCAACTATGTTCTAAAGTTTTCATGTTGTTTGCTAGTGTGTTTTATTAACACACTTGAGTTTATATTTCAAATAGATTAATTACAAGTGGAAAAAATCAATGAGAGTTGTAAATAAAGAGTGGTCCGGTAGAAGTAAGGTGAAATTCCCTAAAAAACAATTATGATGAGGATATTTTGGTCTTTTCACCTACTAGTTTTTATATTTAATGAGCTAGAGCGTTCAATCTTTTAACCTGGGGATATACTCTTAAATATAGTATTTTTTAAATTGCGAAATATATTACTTACAAAAATTATTCCAAAAATAGATTTCGAAGGCACGGACCTAATGTGCACCTTCAGTTGTCAAAAATTTTGCAAAACTAAAGGTGCACACCGAGACTATGCCTTTAGTACAATTTGTACGGAAGGTATAGACATTGTTCGTGCCCTTAAGCATTTTGCTTGAAAATGAACGTTGAATGATTGTAGAATGAGATGCTAATATTAATACTTTAAAGAGACTACATTTCTTAAAAAGTAGTGCAATTTCCTATAGTGAGTGTAGTTGGACGTTTTTTAAAGAATTATTATTTATAATTCTTTTGTTTTTTATAAGCATACTTGCAACTAAAGTCTATTCGTTAAACTTTTTTACTTGAAATCTTGTATTAAATTATACAAGTAAAAACTATAGTGACTAGAGTCTATTCGTTAAAATTTTTTACTTGAAATTTTGTATTAAATTATACAAGTAAAAACTATAGTGATAAATGTGTACTGTGAACAGTAAAATTGGTAAAAATGACTATATTTGATTAAAATTGGTTGGAATCAAATTAAGTCGAATTTAAAGCGGTTCAGTTTAGAATCCTAAACTATCAATAGTGGCTCAATTTACTAGAGATTTAAATTGAACCACACTCAACCTACGAGAACTTCATACTTTCTCTACATTCTTATGGAAAAAGGTCAAGATTGCTATATAAACCTTGAGTGATTATTCAAATTTATATCTAAAGTTACTAAATATCATATCAAATGAAATTTTTACTTATCAAATTTACTACCTTACATATAATTATACTCTTTGACTGATGACTATTTGTTATGCTATCTATTTAAAGATAATAAAGACAGTAAATTTAACAAGTAAAAATTCAATAAGGTATAACATTAAGTAAATTCAAATTTCAAGTGTAAAATTTAACAAGTAAAAGTTTGATTAAGTATGATATTTAGCAATTTCAAACTTTAAATATACAATTAAAGAAGGTACACAAAGTTCATATAATTATTGTAATATTATCCCTTGCCTTTATCATGATAATTTTCTTCTAGCAGTTGTCTAATGAGTTCCATTCTCTCTGTTGCACAATGCAACAATTTATAACTTTATCATTTTTCTTCTATCCATGTTTTTGATATTGATGCATAAATATCTAGAATTTTTCAAATTTAGTAAACTTTTGAAAAATTTCAACCTTTCCCCCCCTTTAAATGAGCGTTCTTGATATATATATATATTGATAAGTTTAGAATTAGATGGTGTTTAGGATGATATATGATATTTATATGATGTTTTTATTTATGATGCATAAAGTTTCAATCTTGATAAAGAGATATTTAAATTTAGTTGAGTTTCACAAATTTGTCGATTTTCCAGCATTTTTCATAAATTCTAATTTGTAATTTTGATGGATGATTTTACCCTTTTAGTGTTCTTCATGATCTCCTTGATGATTTTGAGTTTAGATGATGATTATGATGTTATTTGATGCATATATGTTGACTATATTACATAAAGCTGCAATCTTGATACATAAATGTATGAAATTGGTTGAACTTAATAAAATTCTAAAATTTTCTAGCTATTTACCCCCATTTTAAATAAGTGTTTTTTATGTTTCTTCAAGAGTTTCTAGATTTAAAATATGTTTGAATTGATATATGACAAGTATATACTAACTTAATGATGCGTAAATGCTTGGATAAGATCAAATTTCATCAATGTATAACACATTCAAGCTTTTTCAATTATTTACTATGTGTGAACTTAATGCTCATTATGATTCTTCGAATGATTATAATGTATCAAACCGATATGGTATAATTATTGCTTAATTCATAGTTAATTTCAAAACTGAACGTGTTCTCTATTTTCTAGAAAAATATCTTGAAATTCAAGGTGTTCTTAACTGTTTGTATGAACATTCAAAGTGTTATTGCCAAGAACACTTTTTTAATCCATTTTGATCATTAAAATTCATAAAAAACGCATTTCACAAGATTTGAGTTAAATGTGTTTTCAAATTAATTTCTAGAAATTGGATTTATTTTGATGATAAAAAAAAATCAAAATTAAAACACACAAAACCCAATTTTGAAATCAAGTTCTAGAATCAAAGCTAGTGAAAAAAAATGTGTATTTAATCTTCTTAAGGCTAGGGTTTTAGAAAAAAGATGTTTGTAAAATGAAAATTCCAATTCTTGGAATTTATATGGAAATAGGTATAATAATAACAATAAAAATAATAATAATAAATATAATAAAATAATAATGAATTAATATTTTATTGAATTAGACCTAAGTCAATTCAATCCCAAATTAGCTCGATCAAACCAGTTAAAGTGAATTAGTATTGCCTACCCATATGGTTGGCTCACTAAGCCTCCCTCTATAAGATTTCCAAATTAAAATTAATTAGTTCAATTAATTTAATTAATAAATTGATAAAGTTAATTTGAAAAATTAAATTATAATTAACTTTAATTAAACTAGATAAGCATAATGAACCTAATTCCAAAACTAGTTAGGCTTATTTCCTTTTTAAGCCCATAACCTAAATTGGCCTTAATAAAATAAAATACCTCTAATGGGTATTAAATATAATGAAACCCAAAACCTAACAAGAAATCTATTTGAACCTAAAATGGAACATAATAGGCCCAAAATGTTAAATGGGGCTAAGTCAAATAAATTAAACATAATGAACCCTTAATAGGCTTAAAATGAGAATAATAGGTAAAATAACTTAAATAGGCCTAGGTAATAATGGATTAAGAAATCGATAATAAAACATAATAAGCTTAAGAAAACTAAATGAACTTGGACTAAATAATTTAGGTCTAGTAAACTTAAGTGGGCTTAAGTAAATGTGTTAAAGTATTGTGAGCCTAATTAATTAAGTAATTAAATTGATTAATGTTGGTCCCAATTAGATTAATCAAGAGGGGGGTGAATTGATTAATTACTTAAAATTTCAATTTTTGCAAATTATCTAAAATCTCTTGATTAACGAAATGAGTTGAGCAACAAAAATAAAAAATAATAATGTGCAATAAATAAAATGAGTAAAGAAGAATAAAATGCTCAGAGATTTATAGAGGTTCCGCCTCGAGCGTTAGTCCTCTCTTCCAGCTCCACGTCGGGGTCCCGGTTATCTTTACCGGTTGTGTTTCACTATATCAATCAAATCGAAAGTATACAAAATAAGCCTCTTCAAGGCGAAGTCTCACTGCTGAGTCTCTCTAGCATCTTCACTAAGCTAATCACTTAAATTACAGTGATGAAACAACTCTCAATTCCTTATACAAGAAAGGAATCACAATAACAATATCAAATTTCTTCTATAAATTGGATCACACGTATATGTAAGAAAAATTTTTGCGCCTTAAGATGTATGAGCTTTTTTAACTTTTCCGTGTGCTTGATTTTAAGAAGAACGTTCTCTCTCTATTTTTTATTTAGCTTGAACATTCCTTTTATGTAGAGGACATAACGGTTACTTTGTTGGAGAATATCTTGTAACGTTCATGGAGTTCCACATGACAAGCATGAATTTATTTTTGAAATTTTGTATTTAAAAAATAAGTTGAACTTGTTGGAGAAAATCTACATTCCCGTGATATTTTGATGAGGATAGACTTGGATAAATTAGTTTGACTGAGATCTTCTTTGGAGATATTCTTTAGATCAAGTTTGTTGAAGATATCCCTTACATTATAGAACCTTATCTTGATATCCCATATGTTGTGGAACCATATCTTCATATAACAACCATATTTCTTATCCTTATCTTTGTAATTGCTGGATCTCCCAAAATATAGCACAAATATCTAGATTTAAATCTTGATAAAACCTGTAAATATTATATGATCTCACTTTATCATAAAATAAAATCTTTGAATAAAATCTTGTAAAAACTTTATGTAAATTAAAAACCCCATGATATAAAATCTAACTTTAGTAAAACACATCAAGTATATTACCCAAATATACTTGACACGTGGAGCTAGGCCTTGAAATTTATTAAAAACCATCGATACAAAAATTAGAACGAAATTTGGAAAAAAAATCGTGATAGGCATGGAAGGTTCTGAAAGAGCTTCTACAGCAAACCTGTTAACTGTCCTCCTGTTTTGAAGGTTCTAAAAGTGCTTCTGAAACAAACCTGTCAACTGTTCTCCTGTTGTAAAGGTTCTAAAAGTGCTTCTGAAAGGTTAACACAAGAACTACGGATACACTACACAACTTCTGAAATACCTTCTGACAGAGTAAAAACAATCTGTATAACACTTTTGAAGGTTCTGAACAAGCTTTTGTCTCTTTGTTCAATTTAGACAAATTCACTTACTATCTTCTGAAACAACTTCTGACAAGCTCAAACATACGTTACACATTATTCCTCTTTTGTTAACATCAAAACCAAATTAGAGAACTTAACATTCTCCCCCTTTTTGATGATAACAAAACACCATTAGATAAACAAAATAGAAACAACTTTCATGTTCAAGCAAACATATATTCATAACATCAGAATTCATAACAGAAAAGCATCATAAACTCAATAGAACCATTAATAAAGCAACATTGAATTCTCTATAGTACCATTCTCCCCCTTTTTGTTAACAGCAAAAGGGATAACTCGCCCTTAATCTATGCATAAAAATAAAAGAAGTCTTTTACAGTTCAAAACAAGAAATTAAGATAAGAACTAAGACTTTCTAGATCTTGTAACTCGAGACGTAGAGGGAGTGGTGGAAGGTTTGGTAGATGGAGGTTTTTCTGGTGAAGTATCCAAGTTGATGATATGTGCGCCAGAGCGAACATAATTTGGAAATTTGGTGAATAAGAACAGTTTGATTTCTCCATGAAGACTTGTGACAGATTGGGATGTTTTATCCGTCTTGGAGTCCAAAGTCTTAAAAGAGTTAGTGACTGAATCTCCTATCTTCCTTACTTAAGAGACAAACTTGTCAAAAGCAATCACATTGTTGGATAGATCTTGCTTGACTCTCTCACTAAACTCATCATAGAGAATTTTGTAGTGATGGAGGTCAGTAAGCATTTTGTCAGAATTTTTCTTAATGTTAGAAAGAGTATCAGAAGTTTGTTTAACTTGTAACTCCATCGCTTTTAATCTCTTAAGATCAGACTGTTGAAAAACCGAGATTTCATCTGTCAAAGCTGTCTTAACTAAATCTGCTAGCTCATGTTTCAAGGCTTCTCGCATAACACTCTTCATTTGTTCTAGATCAACATTGGATGTAGCTTCTTTTGTTCCACTTTTTCAAGCCTCAGAATCATGTGGTTGCTTTCTAGAATGTGTTCCAAGCTCTGTTCTAGGTTTTGAACTAGGTTTTGAACCTCCTTCTTAAACATTTATCAAAGAAGTTCCAAAAGGAACAATTCTTTTCATATGTTTTTTATGGACAAAGTGTGCACCATCATTCGCATACCACAAACAATCTTTAACAAATATCGACATATGATGAAAAACTTCTTTACCTATCCTCTTTAACTTAATAGGCTCAGAAGAGTTGGTAGGCAAAACAATTCCTTTAAATACAAACAACCGCATGAGAGCATTCCCAAATACTAGACTTTCTCTATTTCGCCATATTTGATCAATGACTCTAGAAGCCATGTCCACATTCTTTCTATTAATCATTGCATAGATGATTTGAGCATGTTCTATAGACATTGAAGTAGAACTGCCCTTCCTTGGACATATACATTCAACAATAATTTTGTGTATGATTCGAGGAAACAACTCGAAATCAATAACCATTGCCTCCTTCCCATAATCCATTTGTAAACCTCCATTAATAGCAGCAAAAAGATCATTCCTAGGCATGTTTGTAATCTCTACATCATCATTTACATCATGCAAGTGTAGACATTTAATTACATCTGCCCTAGAAATTATAATATCTTGATCACATACCCTGGAAACTAAAACATTCCCTTTCGAAAGATTTAAATTTCCATAAAATTCTTTCACGCACTCGCCATAAACTAGAACTTGAATAGAGCACAGATCCATGCATCCTATGGGTTCTAAGAGTTCATTCTAGTAAAACCCATTACTTGTAAAGAAATTAAAATCTACAAAACTACAAGGACACACCTCGTTTTTCTTTCTTCGAAGAGATTTCGAAATTGAGGGTTTCGGACTTGGTACATTCCTTTGTTTTGTTTGCTTCTTGGCTGATTTCTTAGGCAGAGAGGTTTCTTGAGTAACCTTTTCTTTTCCTTTTGAAGACGATGCAACCCGTTTTCTTTTGGAAATTTTCTTGGAACCAATGATAAATTCAGAGTCAAGGGAACTTGGATTCTCCTCCATTCAAGGTTCTTGAGGTTTTTCCGAAGAATTTGAAGATTCATCATGAATCACTAAAGGCTTGTTGGAGGGTTTTGTTTTGAAAGATTTTTGTTTGAGACGTTCTGAGGATTTAGGCGCCATTGGAGTCATAATGAGAGAGAAGGAAAATAGAGAGAGAGAGAGAGCAGGTTGCGAGAGAGAAAAAAAAAATAAAGAAAGAAAGAACCGGATGAAGAGAAGGAATATATATATCATATTATATAAATAAAGATTTTCAAAGATTGAAAATTTCGTGGGAAAAAAAGTTAAAAAGGGTTACAAATTCCCAATTCATTTCTAATAAATTCAAACTTTACCTTTTCAAGAGGTTTAGTAAAGATTTCTGCAAATTGATTTTCGGTTGGCACAAATTCAACATTTATATCTCCATTATGCACATGATCTCTGATAGAATGATGTCTAATTTCTACGTACTTTGACCTAGAATGATGCACTAGATTTTTTGTCAAATTTATTGCACTCGTGTTGTCACATTTAATTGGCACAGTTTTAAAATTTATTCCATAATCATTCAATTGTTGTTTTATCCATAAAACTTATGCACAGCAATTACCAATAGAAACATATTCAGCTTCAACTGTGGATAGGGCAACAAAATTTTAATTTTTAGAAGATCAGGAAATTAATTTATCACATAGGAATTGACAAATACCAGATGTGCTTTTTCTATCAATTTTACAGCCAGCATAATCTACATCAGAATATCCTATTAAATCAAAATTTTGATTTTTAGGATACCAAATGCCTAAATTTGAAGTATTAACTAGGTATTTGAAAATTCGCTTTACAGCTGATAAATGAATTTTTGTTGGTGCAGCTTGAAATCTAGCACACAAACACACACTGAACAAAATATCAGGTCTTGATGCAGTCAAGTACAATAAAGAACCTATGAGGCTCCTATAAAGTTTCTCACATACCTTCTGTCCATTTGAGTCAAAGTCTAACCTTGTTGAAGTACCCATAGGTGTTGTAACCTTTTTGCAGCCATCATATCCAAATTTCTTCAATATTTGTTTTGTATATTTTTCTTGATGAACAAAGATTCCTTCTTTTGTTTGTTTTATTTGAAGCCCCGAAAAGAATGTCAATTCTCCCATCATTGACATTTCAAATTCTGTCTGCATGGTCTCAGCAAATTCTTGACACAACAATTCTTTAGTAGATCCAAAGATAATATCATCCACATATATTTGCACAACCAAGATATCATTATCAAAAGTTTTCAAGAATAAAGTAGTGTCAACTTTTCCTCTATGAAAACCTTTAGAGATCAAAAACATACTCAATCTTTCATACCAAGCTCTTGGAGCTTGTTTCAAACCATATAGCGCTTTATTTAATTTAAAAACATAATCAGATTTGAAAGGATCTTCAAAACCAGGTGGTTGTTCTACATAAACTTCTTCCTTTATAAAACCATTTAAAAATGCACTTTTTACATCCATTTGAAAAACTTTAAAATCCTTATAAGATGCATATGCAAGCATTAACCATATTGCTTCTAATCTAGCAACAGGTGCATATGTTTCATCAAAATCTATTCCTTCTTCTTGTGAATAACCTTTAGCTACTAATCTTGCTTTATTTCTTATAATTTTACCGTCTTCATCTAATTTATTTTTAAACACCCATTTAGTTCCAATTATAGACTTTCCTCTAGGTCTAGGAACTAAGTTCCATACATTGTTTCTTTGAAATTGATTTAATTCTTTTTGCATAGAGATAATCCAATTATCATCATTTAAAGCTTCTTCCATATTACTAGGTTCAATTTCAAATAACAACACAAAATGATTTTCAAGATTTTGTAAATTAGCTCTTGTTTTAACACCAAATTGAACATTACCTATTATTTAATCAGAAGGATGTGCAGACTTATACCTCCAAGCTCTAGAAGCTTCTTGTTCAGATCTTACAACTTCTGAAGTACCTTCTGTGTTTGACTCTGAAATAGGTTCTGGACGACCAGACCCTCGAGTGTTAACAGCAGGTGCTTCTGACTTAGGTTCTGAACCAGCTTCTACTTTAGGATTGGAGTCATTTTCTTCATCAGAATCAACATCCTTTAAATTCTCAATAAATTTAACATTTATTGATTCTTCAATAGTTTTTGATGATTTATTGAAAACACGATAAGCACGACTATTTAGAGAATATCCTAAGAAAATAGCTTCTTCAGATCTTTCATCAAACTTACCAAGGTTAAGAGGATTTTTTTTCATAAAACATTTAGACCCAAAGATATGAAAATATGAAACGTTAGGTTTCTTACCTCAAAACATCTCATAAGTAGTCTTTGATGTCATGGGGCGAATGAAAACTCTATTGATGATATAGCAAGCTGTAGAAACTACTTCTGCCAAAAAATACTTAGCAATGCCACTTTCATTTAACATAGATCTAGTCATCTCTTGTAAAGTTCTATTCTTGCGTTCCACTACTCCATTTTATTGAGGAGTGTATGGAGCTGAGAAATTGTGAGATATACCATGTTCTTCACAAAAATTTAAAAAACTTGCATTTTGAAATTCTGTTCCATGATCAGTTCGAAGACTAATTATGGAAACTCCCTTTTCATTTTGTATTTGTTTTGCAAATTTTTTAAAAGAATCAAAGGTATCTATTTTGTGTCGCAAGAATATAACCTAAGTGTATCTTGAAAAATCATCAACAATAACAAGTCCATATTTGCTTCCACCCATGCTTAAGACTCTAGTAGGTCTAAAAAGATCAAGATGCAATAATTCAAGTGGTCTCTTAGTTGAGATTACATTTTTACTTTTATGAGAGACAGAAACCATTTTATTCTTTAAGCAAGTATCACATTTCACATCTTGTTTAATATTTATCTTAGGTATTCCTTTAATAATATCCTTTTTAGATAATTTTTCTAAATGATTAAAATTAACGTGTCCTAGTCTTTTATGCCAAGCAAAAACATGATCATTCAAAGAAATTAAACAACAAACATTATCGATTTCAGCTGGTTTTATGAGATAGATATTTCTTTTCCTAATTCCTTCAAATAATCTTTCATCATTTTCATTGAAAGCATAGCACTTGTCTTGACCAAAAATCATTCTATATCCTTTATCACATAATTGACTAATACTAAGTAGATTATGTTTCAAGCCTTGCACAAGATATACATTTTCAATGAGAAAAGTAGGCATACCAATCGTTCCAATGGAAATTATTTTACCTCTATTATCATCTCCAAACTTTACATATCCTTTTTCTTCCCAAGTTATGCTATTGAAAAATGAAGCATCTCTAGTCATATGTCTAGAACATCCACTATTCAAATACCATGTTCCTCTTATTTTAGCTTCATGTTCCTGTACAAATAAAAAGAATTAAGTCCTTTTTAGGAACCCAAGCGAATTTGGGCCCTTTAAAAGATAAGCTCATTTGATTTCTTTGATTTACTTGTTGACTACTGAGCTTATTTCTCTTATAATAGCAAAATTTCTCAATATGACCAAATTTATTACAGAAGAAACATGCATAAGAATTAACATTCATATACCTGTCACTTGTTTCTTGAAATTCTGGTTTGTATAACTTTTGTTATACCTTCTGGTATTGCTTCTGTAGTACCCATTGTGTGGATACCTCTTGTTAGAATAACTTCTGTAAAAGTCTCTGGTATTTCTTCTTTTAACATTATTTGTATTTGAAATGTACTTTTTGATGTTGGATTCATCACTTAAGACTTGTTTAGCCTTTAACAAAAACTGTATTTTGATTCGATTTTGAACTCAAACCATGCTCATATCCTAATCCATGTTTTTAATTTGAAACTCTTTGTGAAGAAATTAACATGGTCAATTTCTTGTCACTTTCATCAAATTTCTTAAAGGTAGTTTTCAACGAATTGGATAGATCATCAATCTTTACCTTCATGTCACCTGTTTCTACTTCAAGTAGATGATTTCCTATTCTTAATTTTTCAATACTCACATGCATGGATTCATTTTCTTGTTTCAGGATATCATTTTCATCAACAAGCAAAGTATTTGTTTGTTTTAATGCTTCCTTTTCATTCTTAAGAGCTTTTATTTCGTTTTCATACTTAGCTAATTTTGTATCAACCCTTTCTAGTGCCTTTAATAGCTTACTCATTTCTACTAGCATGTCAATATCAGTTACATCTTCATTAGATTCCGAGTGTACCTCAGAATTAGCCATTAGACAAAGATTTGCCTCATCCTCTTCTTCTTCTGAATCTTCTGAATTTGTTTCTGTGCCCTCTAAATCACTCCACGTTGCTAGCATTGCACAACTTTTCTTTTTATAATTTTCCATTTTCTTGATCAATGTTGGACATTCATATTTGATGTGTCCTGGCTTTTTGCATTCATAACATTGAATCTCCCTTTTCTCTTTCTTCTTTTCTTTCTCCTTGTAGGCTTTTCCTGCATCATTATGTTTATATTCAGTACTTTTCTTAAAAACACTAAATTTCTTACCTCTTTACTTCTTAAGCAGCCTGTTAAGTCTACGTGCTAGAAGACCGATGTCCTCTTCTTTCTCATCGTCGCTATCATTTGTTTCAGTTTCATTTTTCTTTATTTCCTTGACTTTAAACGCAATTCCTTTGGTGCTGTCTTCTCCTCTTTGAGTGGTTTTTATGTGAGACTCATATGCTATGAGCTTTTCTCTCAATTGATTGAGAGTTAACTTGTTTAGGTCTTGAGCTTCTTCTATAGCTGTTTTCTTTGCATCCCAAGGTGGTGGCAATATCCTCAGCATTTTCCTCACACGATCTAGATCTTGAAGTTTCTTTCCAAGTGATGCAAGCTCATTTGTAATAGCTGTAAACCTGTTAAAAGCATCTTTTACATCTTCATTAGACTTAAACTTAAATAATTCATACTGTTGAATTAAAGCATTTATCTTGGTTTCCTTGATGGTATCAGTCCCTTCATATGTATCGGATAAGATATCCTAAATCTCCTTTGCATTTGCACACGATGATATCAAATAAAACTCTGATGGAGCAATAGTAGTCAGCAACAGATTTTTTGCTTTGTTATTCTTCTCGGAATCTGACAAGGTCGAATTTCCATTCAAGGTGATCACATTGTCCCCAAGTGAAATGACCTGCCATGAATCATAATCATTAGCTTTAATATAAGTTTCCATGCGCATCTTCCAATATGAGAAGTTTGAGCCATCGAAGTAAGGAGCTCGATTAATTGCAACATTATTTTCAACCATTTTGGATCACTCAAAATAAATGAGTTCTGCTCTGATACCAATTGTTGGTCCCAATTAGATTAATCAAGAGGGGGAGGGGTGAATTGATTAATTACTTAAAATTTCAATTTTTGCAAATTATCTAAAATCTCTTGACTAATGAAATGACGTGAGCAACAAAAATAAAAAATAATAATGTGCAATAAATAAAATGAGTAGAGAAGAATAAAATGTTCAGAGATTTATAGAGGTTTCGCCTCAAGCGTCAGTCCTCTCTTCCAGCTCCACACCGGGGTCCCGGTTATCTTTACCGGTTGTGTTTCACTATATCAATCAAATCGAAAGTATACAAAATAAGCCTCTTCAAGGCGAAGTCTCACTAGTGAGTCTCTCTAGCTTCTTCACTAAGCTAATCACTCAAACTACAATGATGAAATAACTCTCAATTCCTTATACAAGAAAGGAATCATAATAATAATGAGGAATATCAAATTTCCTCTATAAATTGGATCACACGTATATGTAAGAAAAAATTTTGCGCCTGAAGATGTATGAGCTTTTTTAACTTTTCTGTGTGCTTGATTCTAAGAAGAACGTTCTCTCTCTATTTTTTTATTTAGCTTGAACATTCCTTTTATGTAGAGGACATAACAGTTACTTTATTGGAGAATATCTTGTAACGTTCATGGAGTTCCACGTGACAAGCTTGAATTTATTTTTGAAATTTTGCATTTCAAAAATAAGTTGAACTTGTTGGAGAAAATCTGCATTTCCGTGATATTTTGATGAGGATAGACTTGGATAAATTAGTTGGACCGAGATCTTCTTTGGAGATATTCTTTGGATCAAGTTTGTTGAAGATATCCCTCACATTATGGAACCTTATCTTGATATCCCATATGTTGTGGAACCATATCTTCATGTAACAACCATATTTCTTATCCTTATCTTTGTAACTACTGGATCTCCCAAAATATAGCACAAATATCTAGATTTAAATCTTGATAAAACCTGTAAATATTATATGATCTCACTTTATCATAAAATAAAATCTTGTAAAAACTTTATGTAAATTAAAAACCCCATGATATAAAATCCAACTTTAGTAAAACACATCAAGTATATTACCCAAATATACTTGACACGTGAAGCTAGGCCTTGAAATTTATTAAGAACCATCGATACAAAAATTAGAACGAAATCTGGAAAAAAATTTGTGACAGGCATGGAAGGTTCTGAAAGAGTTTCTAAAGCACACCTGTCGACTGTCCTCCTGTTGTGAAGGTTCTGAAAGTGCTTCTGAAACAACCTATCAACTGTTCTCCTATTGTAAAGGTTCTGAAAGTGCTTCTGAAAGGTTAACACGAGAACTATGGATACACTGCACAACTTCTGAAATACCTTCTGACAGAGCAAAAACAATTTATATAACACTTTTGAAAATTCTGAACAAGCTTCTGTCTCTTTGTTCAATTTAGACAAATTCACTTACTATCTTCTAAAAAAACTTCTGACAAGCTCAAACATACGTTACACATTATTCCTCTTTTGTTAACATCAAAACCAAATTAGAGAACTTAACAATTAATCAAATGGATTACCTTAATTAATAGGATTAATTAACTTAATTAAGTATAGTATGTCCAATTTTAAACTAATTGGACTCATTTTCTTTTGAGGCCTAATACACCAATGGGCCTTAGTAAAATGTGTAACTATGAACTTGGAATTTAATAAAAGGCTTAAGATTATTATGGGATGGGGCTCAATGGAATAGCCTTTAATCATTAATTAAGGTAAAACCTAATTAGACTAAAAGTGATAAGAGATTAAAAATTAATTACTTAATAAATTATAATAGTAACCTCAATTAGTTAAACTCTAATTGGATAATGGGTCATACTTAGACTAAAACTAATCAGACCTTTGTACCCTTTTTGGGCCCATAACTAGCATGAGCTTTAGTTAAATAGTAGACCAAAACCTAAGGCTTATATTAGTAACTAGTTATTTAAATTCCACTTACAAACTTATAATTTTTTCTTCTAAATGCATAACAATTGAATAATTGTGATCATTGGGATTGACTTTCAACTTCGGGAACCTTCGACCTTTTAATTATGCATTAACTACATATTATATGTTAAGATAGAAATAAATAAACCAAACTAATAACAAACTTGGCTAATTTAATTGCTTGTTGCATATGCTTGGTCACTTAAGTTAGCAAATGGCAACCTTAGATTGAGATAAACGATTGCGAAACTACATTGGCACAACAGTTACTTAAAGAAGAGAGAAGTTATAATGGGAGTTGTTCGGGATTTATGGGACTTGCCGAGTAATATAGTATAGATGGATTGCAATTTCGTTTTCATTTCAATATAAAGTTTGGCTACTTCAATCAATTGCCGATGGCCACCAAGGTGGCATCAAAACCCAAGTCCCCCATCTTGTTTTCGAAGTCATGAGCACTTTTGTGTTAGTTGTTTATTTATTAAATATTAATATTAATTAAACTATTGCTTGTTGCATTATATATACGTCATGTGTAACATTCGTGTGTGCCTGTGTTATAATCTATCGAGCCCTTACAACTCACTCTTTATCTACCTTTATCACTTTTGTAATTATTAAACTTTATGAATATTTATAAATGGACTTTCTAAACATTAACATTTTAAATCTTTATAAGTTTTTATATTATTTGTTATCCTTTGAAAATGTTTTGTATAAACTAAGGTTTAAATAAGTGTTTTTCAACCGTAAAAGTCGAACAAATCAAGCAATCAAATGAATAGGTTTTTTTTCCCCTCAAAATTAAAATTGACCTAAAAATTGATATAGGTTATATAAAATCTTACGTGTTTTATTTAAATAAAACATGTAATGGACTATTGTTGCTCTTACGTCCCGAGATGTGACACATCTGGATTGTTTCAAAGCAAAAGCATTGTGGATGTGTGTTCCTCCAATAGAATATAATGTTAATGCTACAAAGAGTAAAATGTATTGTAATATTCACATGCTTTTTTATTTTAATCTTTTTTGTTTAACTATTTTTCTTGTAGAGTCTCAACCTTTTATTATTATTTTATTTAAATTCTTAATTTTTTCCAAAGTTTAAAAATTAGTGACATCACCTGATTGTTTAAATAAATAATATAATTAAATGAATATAAATTAAATAAAATAGTAAAATAATGAAAAAAAGAAAAATAAAAAAGCCAAAAAATCAACAAGAAAAGTATCTAGAATCTCTCTCTCTCTTTCATTCTAATTTCTAAAATTAAATCGAACAGTAATGGAGAATTTCTCACTAGGTTTAGTTCATGGAAGTTGCATGGTTATTGAAAAATCAAAATCTCGACATTGTCTATTTGGTTTAATTGTGAGCAATGAATCGAAATCATTTCAAATATTTGATCTTTAAATAAATTAAAAAAAAAAAAGAATATTTGAAGCAATAAGAGCTTGTAGGACTAAAAGTGCATGTAGGTGCTAAAAAGTTTGGATTTTAAGTTCTAGGTCTTGTGATCTGGGGTCTTTCGAGTAATGACCAGTTGGTTCTTTTACTTGGGCTTGAGGGTAAGGGAGTAACAAGCTGGAGATTGTTAGCTCCAAGTCAGCTCCATTGAAGATGCAGCAAGAATTCATTGAAGGGCACTTTGTGTTCTCAAGTCCACTATGTAGTTAAAATTTTAATATCACGTTTGGTATGGTATAATAATAGACTTAAAATAAAATTGTAAATTTGAGTTTTATTTTATTTATTTTATATTTAAAAGTTAAAATCGCAATTCTTTAGAATTGAAGATTCCACTTTGTGGGGGAATTCAATTCTATCTTTATGGGGTAGAATTATAATTTCAATCCATTCTCATTAAAGATAATTATTTAAATTATCTTTTTTTTTCATTGATATAATTTATTACATTCATTAATTAAAAATATTTTTGATCAATTCCATTCCATTCTATGAACATTTTTTAAATTTCATTCCATTTCAATCAATTCCAATCCGAATCATTCTTACATATTACATATCAAACATGATATGAGTGCTTTTTAAGAGGTATATTGTCTGAACTAATAAAAAATTCATAGAAAAAAAAAGGATTAAAGACTCATGAAAAGGAATCTCTTCATTCAACAACGAAGAAAGGTTTTAATGGTACTAACACATCATATGTAATAATTATTGGTATACAAATAATAATAAAATTTTAATATGTAAAAACATAAATAATAATTTAAAAAAAAAAACCAACTATCCGTATTCAAGAGTCATTAGTGTTTGTCAAACAATTTATCTAAATATATAGCATATTAATGATACATCTTTTTTTTGCCCCGTTTACACTTACCCAATAAGAAAAATAAAAACTTTTACAACATACATATTCCAAAAAATAAGCCTAACAAGAAGTTCACCATTATGGTCAGATTTGATTTTAGATATTAAAAAGAGAGTTTTTTTTTTCCTTTTTAATGTTTTATCTAATTTATATTTATTTAATTATATTATTTATTTAAATTATTCACTTCGACAAATTAGGTATTGCCACATATCATTGTGGATAGAAAAGTTAATGGTACTAACAAAAGTCTTAACATACAAATATTTAAAAATGTTAAGAACTCAAATGTGGTTAGATATTAAGGATCAAAGTGTGATTTTCTCTCTTTATTATTAGATCAATGTTGAACTTGCAAATTATAAAAAGGAAATTTATAGATTCGAAACTTTTTATATAGCTTCCATTCGATCAAGTTTCTTTCCTTTTTTTTTTTACTTATATATATATTTTTTAAAAAAATCAATTACGCTCAGTGCTCCTATGTCTCCTATAAACGAGTAATTACTAGCTATGGAAATTGAATTGCAATTAATTAAGCTTGCAACTTAAAAGCATAGGAAGGAAATAGAGGTCACAACATAATTTATTCTGTTAATAGCTTAACAAAAAATCGACGATAAATCACAATATTTTGCAGTTATATAATAATTAAGTGGACACTTGGTTTAAGCCATAGTCTTATCCTAGTGTTTCTTTTAACATAACGTTTAATTGATTTTATAAAAGTAAAATAAAATAATTATTCTTCTTTTATAAAATTATTATTATGTTTTATTCGTAGAATAATTATTTCACATGATTTTTATTGTGAAATAAAAATCCTTTCATAAAAAAAAAACTAGACAATCATTGGTGTTTTTTAGCATAGCCATGGTATAAGGGTATCTTTACACATATTTCAAATCTATTAAGGTCAATGGCTTTTTAGTTCAGTGGCTTGTGGTCTCTTAGTGGGATGAGTTAGATTTGATTCCCTCTTCCTTAATTATAATTGTAGCTAGTAAAAAAAAAAAATTATTACCAATAAAATTTTAAGTATAATTAAATAAAATATTAACTGTTATTTAATTTTCATATATTTTTTAGAAGTTACAATTTTATTTCTATCTTATTCTACTCTTGAATCATCCATAAAATATTTGTGACTTTCTTTCTTTTTACATGACATGTGTGAAAAAACAACACATAAAAATTAGGGGTGAGTGCACGACTATATATTATGGTTTGTTTTTTTTTTTTTTCTAAATCAAATTTAACTCTATGGTTTGATTTGTAATTTTTTTTAATCTTAAAAAAATGGCTTGGTTTGGTTTCATTTACGATTTGAGCCATTTATACATGTGTTATTAATTTTTTTATATGCATGAGTTGATATGTAATGAAAAATTGTACTTAATATAAAAAATATTTAATTTATTAATATTTTTATATTACTTACTATTTTTAATACTTATTAAATATATTTAAGAAGATTTTATTTGTCTCTTTCAATGTAATTATAATTTTTATATTAGTTAATAAGCAAAAATATCAAATAAAAAACTAGCAAGTTATTTTCTATAAACTAAATAAGAGAAAGAATTTAATAAGTAATATGATTTTTTTTTTTAGTTCTATATTCTCTAAATTTTCATTGTCATTTTCATTATTTTAGTTATCATGGTTCGTTAGATTTGATTCATAATTTTTTTTAACATATAAAAATAATTTAAACTTAATTTATGATCTGACTTGGTTTTTATCCCAACTCTAATAGAAGTCATGTATGGTGGAAAATGGAGAGATTCCTTATGGCTTGTGGCTATCATATGTCTACGTTATTTATGTATAAATCACAATGCTGATTCATTAAAATAATGTTAAATAAATGCAAATGTCGTGCTCTTTTATTTCACAAAAAAAAAAAAATGTTATGGTCGAAACTACAACTTAAAATGAAGTTATTGCTATGCATTTTTGGCCATCCTGTTAATACATAATTTGACATTTTTTTTGGTCATAAAATAAAGTTTCACAAAGTAAGTGCTTAAACAATCACATTATTATATGACTAGAAAAGGATAATCTATAGATTGCAAACTCATAAAGAATTTCCATTTATAGTTAGATTAATGAATTTCAAATAAATAGATATCAAATAAATTATCTAAGTTATATATGACTATGAAACATATTTTTATAAATCTTCGATTCTAACTTTAAGCTAGAGTATAATTTCAATTTTAATAAATCAAAATCACAATTTCATTCTGGCTTAATGAATATGTAATTACAAAAATTAGTTTAAATCTATCACTATAATAAGTAAAATAATTTTACCATATCTTATCTTTAGTCTGGATTAAAAAATAAATAAATAAATAAAGAAAGAAACGCACACTACAAAGACAGAATCTCTGTTTGAGTTTCTTTTGTTTAGTTGGTTGGCAATTGGTGTTGGTATCTGTGTTGCTATCCTAGCCAGTAGCCACACAAATAATCACTTATATATGATTTTTGTTTTTTTTTTTTTTGTTTTTATTTGATTATACTTGGTTAAGTTTTATTGGATATCTTAACATCGCATTTCAATAAGAATAAACGAACAGTACATCATAATGATTGATTGATTGAGGGAAGAGGGAAGATGGGATGGTATTGGGATAAGCGAGTATTAATGATTTATTATTAATTTTTAAATATTTTTATTGAAATGTAAGTATTTATATTAAAACATAAGTTATTAATTTTTAAATATTTATATAAAAAATAAAGAATTTTAATAAAAATATAATTAGAATTTTAATATATGATTTATTCTAATAATTTTGGGACGAATATATTCGAGCCCAGTTAACAGACTTATGGATTTACTGGGTCCTAGACGCAACTGTGAAGGAAAAAAAAAATAAAAATATAATTCCTTGTGATGATTGTACAACAGTGAGAGTATTGTAGAACGTCAAACCCATTTTTGTCCCCGAAATAAGCAAGAAGGAAATTACCTTGCTGAGTCTCAAGATTTATATAAAATCTCAACTTCTTTGTCTTTTATGACAATTCCTCCTACCTACCAAGTGTGGATGGATCACGCACGCTCATGTATCGACCGGACTAACAGCAAGGAAGGATTGGGCGCAAATCAAAAGGCATGTTGTTACCAAATTGATTTTACCCCCTTATTCAGCAACGACGTAATCAAGAAAAGGGTTTGACCCGGACACACCACCTAGGCACCAAGCAAAGGGGAAAGATTTTATATGTTAAAACTTTCCAAATAGAAGGATCGATTCAATAGAGCTAAGCATAAAAAAAAAAAAAAAAACAAATAGAAAATCAAAATTGATTTAACACATTAAGCGAGAAATGAGTAAAAATTGAAAAAAAAAAAAAAAAAAGAGAGACAAGTATGGGTGTGGTCTACCTAAGACCCATGATGTGAATGCATAAGGGTTGGAGTGTTCTCAATTTGCTCCTTTTCAGCCGTCGAGTACCGGCTTGAATTGGATATATATATCTATATTTAATCTATGTCTATCGAATTCTAATAAGTAAATAATTAATATTTATCAAAATTGAATTGCATTGCATTGAACTTGAAACTTAAAAAAAAAAGGGTAAGAAAATAGAGCCTCACTTGTACCATCGATAACCCAGTGAAAAAAAAATGAAAACGAGTTTTGCAATTTCATCCCTAATTAAGTGCACCCGACATTTATCTTTATTGGTTTTATAGTAATAAAATGCTATTTAACTATATGTCTAAAGAAATTCCAAGTTTTTATTTTTCACTAAAAGACAAGAAAATTTCCCAAAAGAGAAAAAGAAATAAATATACAGGAAGATCAGTGAATTTTGACGGAAAATTGTAGAGAGGGAAAATTTCAAAAACTGCCTTTCCCAATTGTGCATTTTCAAAACCCCGCCCTACTCATGCCCTTTCCACGTCATCACCTTTCACCAATAGGAAATATCCCCTCTTCCGTCCTCTGTCTCTTTCTCTCTCTCTCTCCCTGTCTTACTCCGTCACTCTCTCATTTAAATATTTCCTCTCTCTTCTTTCTCCAATCCTCTTTTCCCTGCGACTCCGCAATTGCGAACAAGAACCAAACACACTACTCCGATACACGCTCACATATATACAGTGTACGTATAGATTGAGAAAGAAGACAGAGAGAGAGAGGGGTTTCAACGTTTTACAGTTCAATCTGTCGCTATCTGATTCGATCCTTCGCCATTGTCATACCATATCCAACGACTTTTCCGTTTCCCTTCCGTTATCATTCCATTTCGTTCCGTTGAAGTTAGAAGCACCGGATAATGGAGAATGCGACAGAGCTTCCATGTGACGGAGACGGCATTTGCATGGCGTGCAAGGTGAAGCCGGCGCCAGAGGAGACTTTGACCTGTAAGACATGCGCCACTCCATGGCACGTCGCCTGCCTCACTTCCCGTCCAGAAACCATGGCGGACGCCGTGTCCTGGGAGTGTCCAGACTGTTCATCCTTGCTGCCTGCTGCCGGAGTGGATGCTGCTGCTTCCTCCGGCGTCGGAAATTCTGCCGTTACCGGTGGTGGTTCGGGCGATCTGGTGGCGGCCATCAAGGCGATTGAGGCGGACGCGTCACTGACGGATCAGCAGAAGGCGAAACGGCGTCAGGAGCTCTTGAGTGGCGGCACTAAAACATCGGACGGCGATGAGGTGAACGCGAAGAAAGAGAAGAGCAATGATGTGATGGATATTCTCGGTGGGAGCTTGAACTGTTCATTTTGCATGCAGTTGCCGGAGAGACCTGTCACTGTATGTACCTTTTATGGTTTCGCATTTTGATACTTTGTTTTTCTATATTTCTTTACTTCTTTTACGATTCTGTTAGCCTGTTTCTGTTCCTTTTTACCCCTTTATTTTATTTATTTTTTATTTTCCTTTTTGTTTTTGAGTAATTTTATTTGGCTATTCATAGTTGGAGTTTTGATGCAGCTGTATTTCTTTTCGATTTGTTCATTGAAAAAAGTGTTTATATATATATATATGCATTGCATTCTCCGATATGGTGATTTATTAGTGTTGTGCTCTTAGATTCTCATCTTCCTTGATCATGTTTCTGTTGAAAATGATTCTCAAGTTCATTAAATTTCAAAATTTAATGGTTTTAGTAAATACAAAATCTAATTTTGATTATGTTTTGATTGATTATTTGGTAGTTTCTTTTATCAGCGTTTATCTTTTCCAGTTCTTTTCCGCATGCATTGAATGCTTTAGATATGCTATTGTTATTGATAACAGATAGTTGAGGATTTATGTTCTAATTATGGGTATTTTGTTGGTTTTATTGGCCATTTCAGACACCCTGTGGCCACAACTTTTGCTTGAAGTGCTTCCAGAAATGGATTGGTCAGGGGAAGCGCACTTGTGCAAACTGCCGCAATGAAATTCCAGCTAAAATGGCAAGCAACCCTCGTATTAACTCTGCTCTTGTTATGGCCATCAGGATGGCAAAGATGTCGAAATCAAATAACCAAGGGTTGCAGCCCAGGATTTACCATTTTTACCACAACCAGGACCGCCCTGACAAGGCTTTCACCACCGAGAGGGCAAAGAGGGCTGGCAAGGCAAATGCTTGCAGTGGGAAGATTTTTGTTACTGTCCCTCCTGATCATTTTGGACCCATTCCTGCTGAAAATGATCCAGAGAGAGGCCAGGGCGTGCTGGTGGGAGAATGTTGGGAGGATAGAATGGAATGTAGACAGTGGGGTGTGCACCTTCCTCATGTAGCTGGCATAGCTGGGCAGTCAGCTGTTGGTGCTCAATCTGTAGCTCTATCTGGTGGGTACGAGGATGATGAAGACCATGGCGAGTGGTTTCTTTACACAGGAAGGTGTGCACTTATTTACCCATGAATTTTGTAACGATTTGTGAGAAACAAGATGATTGTTGGAAACATATAAATTATAAAGAGCCTTTCTAGGTGCAAGATATTTGATTTTTCACTGCAGTAGTTGCAAAATAACAATTTGGTGTAATGGTTTAACGGAGAATTAATAGTGCCTATGATAATAGATTGGGCTTGCAATCACCCAAATGCATGGAGCTTTTGTGCATGCTTCATGTAGGTTCACATACTCTATAGATGTTGCCTTTCACTAATAACTACTGACAGCTGTTGGTTTAAATAGTGGTGGAAAAGATCTTGGAGGCAACAAACGAACAAATAAGTTGCATTCATCTAGTCAGGAGTTTGAAAAGTTGAATGAGGCATTGAGAGTGAGTTGCAAGAAAGGCTATCCTCTTCGTGTTGTGAGGTTAGTAATCTATATATTGGTTGTTTTATTGATAATAACTAACTTTTTCTTCATATAGTTAGCTGCACTTTACGCGATTGCCATGAATTGGGAACATTTCCATTTTGTAAATGCTGCTGCAAATTTGTAAATCTGGTGACATGAATATGTGGCTTGAATCGCATGAATATATGATGCTTTACTATATTATTTGGAGAGTTGTGTCTCGAATACAATGAATGGTTTTCCTTTTTTAGCAAGTGTAATAAATGGGTTTTAATGAGATGCTCATGAGAGAGGGATTAGTTGAAACATGTCAAAAGGAGCAACAAATGGAAATTGCATAGCCATGCTCTCTTTGGTATGTAGCATTAGCTCAAGCATTAATAAAAAACTCGATTCTATAAGTTATGCTGCATCGATGAGCTTGTTCTTGAGTTGCTTCCATGTCAAAATTAAAAAAGAAGGATGCGCATTTATATTTTACAAGTACCTGCTAATACTCTATAATTATCTGAATTATAAAATTAACTGTATTTGTATTCAGTGTGCTTTTACTCTTTGGTTGATATAATTGAAAATCTCCATCTTGCTTTCTCTCTTGCAAACAAGAAGTTTGAATTATGAGATCAAATCCTTTAAAGTAGAGCCATGTATCTGGATGATTGATCACCTTCTTTCAAAGTTCAAGCTAAAAGACTTGCTTTATCATCATCTAGAAGTGGTATTCAAAATTATCCAAAAAAAGAAAAAAAAAGTGGTATTCAAAGATAAGCAATATCATCTACTTTAAAGATTAATGAATCTTTGTCTTAGATGTTTTCAGTACATTTGAAACCTTACTAACATTATGCTGTTATTTTAGTTGATTTACACAAGCTCTTGGTTTAACTGTATCACTTGGGGACTTCTTTTGTTCTTTAAGTCTCATGGATAATTATGTCGTGTCAAAACCAAGCTTGCCACTTGGGTAGTCACTCTTTTCTAGAGCCTCTCATCACAATAAGCTCGCATTAGAGTGGTGGTTGTTGTCTTTTGCTGGCAAATGCAGGGTTGGGGAAAGCTCATCAAGTTTCTTCAGCTATTATTTAGATTTACAAGGCTTGATTGCAATAATCTTCAAGATGATTGCCATAAGATGCACACATTCTTCTTAGTGTATTAAGTATGAAGAGAATCTTCAACGTTGGTTATATATTATTGTTGCAAAATTGGCAAGTACATGAAGGATTCCTTAATGTATGAGATGCAATCATGTCAAGAGGAGGGTTAGTCACATGAGTGATAGGTGCAAGCTTACAAGGCTCGATTGGTGATTGCCATCTTGTCTTTGAGGTTATGTTGGGATAAGCTCATATAGGATTCTTTAGATTGAGAAGGTTTATTTGATTTTAAATGGGAGTTTCAAGGCAACTCATGTTATCTCTATTTTTTCGTTCAAAAATGATTAATGTCATTCAAGATGGAATTGCTATAAAATGAACATTCCTCTTAGTTTGTTGAACTAGATAGGAATCTTCTTAATATTGCTACACATTGTTGTAGCAAAATTGACAATATGGACGAAATAATTTTCTCAAAAGTTAGAGATATGCAATTGTGGCAAGAGGTGGCTTGTTTGCATCATTTGGAGGTGCAAGGTTTCAAGGCTTGGTTATAGCAAGAGAAGGGTTCAACCTTAAGCGGGACATTATGGTAGTTTGTCAAATTTCTCCCTTGTGCTTCCTTTCAAATAAGGTTAATACAACCTTCAAAATAGAATTGTCATAATGTGCATACTCCTTTGAGTGGGAATGGTAATCCTAGTTGTCTTGTAGGGCTTAGTGATATTGGCAAGCAATTGTGGAATACCCTCCTCAAATGTTTTAGATAATATGTACCTATCGTTAGAGGAGTGTCGAATTTATAATTTGGATGTAAGTTTTCGTAGAAGATCCAAATGCATGTGGGATTTCTTCAATGAGTATGGCTACGAAGGATTGACATACATTGGTTGAACTATTGTGTCATCTTGTTGGGAAAATTATTGTGGTGGGACTTGTATACAATCTTGTACTTATAGTTGTCAAAATCACAATTATACTTGTATGATTCTACGAGTTTACGTTTTTATGAGGGTTTTTCGAATTAAGTTGCATATAAAATCATTTTTGTGTAAGTTCGTAGTAAAATCGTGAATTTAGATGTATGATTCTATGAGTTTACGATTCCATCGATTCTATGTGATTCTATACGATTTTACTTGATTTAAGTTTAATGGGCTATTAAAACTAAGAAAAAAAAATTGAGTTTTTATAATTTAAGGTAAACTCATCAAATTATGAGTGAAATGATATTAAATTTAAATTGATTTTATTACTAACTTTATTATCGAAGATTTTTCATTTAGATAGTTGAGAAAGAAGATTCATTATTGAAGATTTTTTATTTAGATAGTTAAGAAAGAAGATATTTAATCTATCAATTGATGATTGGTTGAATATCAATTCAAGTGAAAGAGATAAGAAAAACATGGAAGTAATGTTATGGAGGAAATTGATGCACTTTTAAATTTAGAGAGTTATGGCTTAAAGGAGTTGAAATGAAGATGTTTTAGATATTCATGACATTAATGCTATTGAAGATTAAATACAAATAAATACTTAAAAAAAGAAAATATTGATATTAATGGTATTAGTACAATAATGATATTGATAATGATGGTGATAAAGTCGATGGTGATAAAGTCGATTATGATTACAGTTGAATGAGATTGTGATAGTTTTGATAATTTAAGACAATTAATGATTAATGTTTTTTTTAATTTAACTTTTTTTATTATCATGATTTATTTTGCAGTGTAATTTATATCGACATTAATATACATGTTTTAGTTTTATGTATTAGTATAATGATTTATAATTAACTATTTATATTATAACTTATATTTTGATCAAAATTTATATTGAATTTTTTTATTTATTGCATGTATTTTAAGTTTTGTATAACTTTTGTAAACATATTTATAATTTTTTACTACTAATTTATATAGATTATAAAAAACTTACGTTTTTATGATTTGATTTTACATTTATATTCTATATTCTTTGGCGACTCTAGGTAAAATCGCGAGTTTGATCACCTTGCTTGTATTCTTAATTATTGTAAAGTTTCTTTTCTTGAATCAAATGCTACATGGGGAGTTTTAATGTCCCTTAATGTTCAAATGACAAAACTACGAGTCCATGATTAGAGGATGGTATACTGCAAGCTTTTATTGATATTAACACACCTTCCTACCATAATTAGATTAATTTTCCATTTGTTCTATCATAAAATGATCTTACAATGATCTTGAAAAGGTTAAATGAATAATTGTTCAAGGTGTCATTTTCCAAGATGGTTTTTTATGATCATTGCAAGTTGCTTTGGAGTTGGTATGCATTTGGTATGTACAACTTATTTTGAATAACAGATGAGGAAACCCTTGTGAACAAAACCCAAGGAGTTAGCTTTTTGAAAAAATAATGATCATATAGAATTGCATCCATCTTAAATGTTAGGATTTCTAATTGGTGCAAGAGAAGGGTTCAACCTTAAGTGGAAGATTATGGTAGCTCGCTAGATTTCTCTCCCACTCCTATTCAAATAAGGTGAACACAATTCTCAAAATAGAATTGTCATAATGTGCATACTCTTTCGAGTTGGAACAATAGTCTCTATGGCAATCTTGCAGTGTGCAAAATTGGCAAGCATTTGTGTGATAACCTCCTTGAATGTTTTAGATAATACATGTTAAAGGAGTGTTGGATTTGTGATTTGGATGTAAGTCTTCATAGAGATCTTGAAAGACCAAATGCTTGTGGGATTTCTTCAACGTGTATGGCTAAGTAGGATTGACATACCTTGGTTGAAACATTGCATTGTCTTCTTGTTGGGATAGTTACTAGAGTGGGACTTATATACAATTTTGTATTCTTAGTTATTGTAAAGTTTCTTTTCTTGACTCAACTGTTACATGGGGAGTATTAAATGTCCCTCAAAATTCAGATGACATAAAACTATTTCGAGTATGTAATTAGAGGAAGGTATACTCCAGTTATATGGATATTAGCAAACCTTCCAACCATATTTTCTCTATGTAATTAGATTAATTTTCCGTTTGTCCCATAGTAAGATGATCGTATGACCTTGAAAAGTTAAATGAAGAAATGTTCAAGGTGTTATTTCCCAAGATGGTTTTTTCTAATCGTTGCAAGTTGCTTTGGAATTGGTATGCCTTTGGGATGTAGGGCTTATTTGAAATAACAGACGAGGAAGCCCTTGTGAACAAAGCCCAAGTAGTTCACTTTCTGGAAAAATAATGATCATATAGAATTGTATCTATCTTAAATATTAGGAATCTCAATCAGTGGAATAGAGGATTAACAATTCCATTGTGACAACCAATTGTTTGCTCTCCAGTCAAATGAAGAGGAAGATCATTCTTCTTGCTTAATACAACCAATTGAATCAATTTGATCTCCATCTTTTATATGTAGTCAGATTCAATATGCTTTTAATAATATCATTTATCTGATGTATTTCTTATTATCTTGATCATAAGAGAACGAAAAATGATTTTGAAATCATTTTACCAAGGCATACGCAGTTTAATTCCCATGATAAAGTTTGAGTTGTTGCTTGTTAGTTTTTCAATGAAAATGAATATGATCCATCTTGTTTATAAAATTTTCTTTGTCAACGTATTATACTAGCAAGCTTATTTTAGGCCATGTTATTGGTAAGTCCACGATTAATGTCTTTTAGTCTAGTGGATCACCTTACTAGAGGGAGGTCAATCTTATGAATTTTATGAAAAGGAACATAACTGGTAGAGAACATAACAAATAAAGAACTAAAAGAAAATTTGTTGAATAGGAACAAAATAGAGGGAAAGTTATATGCATTAAGTCAACATATACTTTCGTTTGCTCACAAAGTACAGAGGATAATTGATGAGATTTGTGGATGTTCCTATGAGGAAACTCTTATGCTACTTGAAATAATGCCTTATCGAGCATGTTATCCCATTTTAAAATTGGTTTATTTTGCAACAGTAAATGCTCGTTACAATTTCGGTTTTGATGAAGTTAGTTTAGTTATTCTTGAAGCTGAAGTCAAGCATAATTAACAATA
Organism: Laguncularia racemosa; assembly: GCA_037954665.1. Classification (NCBI taxonomy): domain Eukaryota; kingdom Viridiplantae; phylum Streptophyta; class Magnoliopsida; order Myrtales; family Combretaceae; genus Laguncularia; species Laguncularia racemosa. The sequence goes on along the minus strand of JBBMOL010000014.1, from coordinate 5,062,659 downwards.
TCTATTGATGTTTTGTTTACCATGATGAAGGCCATCTTTAAACATGTTTGTTGAGACTTTCATGTGAAGGTATTGAGTTACTTGCAATTGTAGAGGGCATGAGTTACCTCAAAGTAATTAGTAATTTAAAATTTTTTTAACTTAATATAGAATATAATTTTATGTATCTTTTGTGGAAAATTAGTTTGGTACTTTGAAGGGGAAAAGGTAGCAAATTCATCAATAGGATTAGGAAGGCATCAGGTTGTAGGAGTAGCTTCTACATGCTTTCAAGTTTGAAAGGGTTTCTGAACATAGGCCCACAAGGTGGCCTTAAAGAAGTTAAACATTTACTTGTCTAAAGATTGATATAGCTTCTTGTCGACTTCAAATTTTTTTTATAATTGCCACTTGACAATTGATTGAGGTTATAAAATGATACTATGCACACTTGTCGTTATCCAATAATTTGGTTGTCAAGGGATCTTGTAATGAATTGATGCTAATCTTTTTGAGGAAATGCCTTTCCTCAATAATTGTCAAGAGCCCTTTTATTCCATTTATTTGAATGCTTAGGAAGAATTTGGAATGGTATAATCATCTTTCAACCAATTTTATGAGGAATATTTCTAGCTGATTTGAGACATTATAATTATCTTTTGTCTTATGTTTCCTCTACTATCATTAGTTAACTTATATAAATACGCTATTACTATGAGTTATAAGCGAACAGGAAAGTTTTTCAGAAATGGTCTAAATAGTATAGGAGCAATCTAGCTTTGGTGTACCATTGGAGTGGATGAAACAATATAAGTAGTTTTGCTGAAACCTGGGCACAACAGAACATGGTAAAGTTGACCTAGCTTCCTTTCACTTGATTGGAGAAACACAAACGTGATTCAAAGCTCGGAGTAGTCACAATCAATCATGATCTGGCATGATTCACCTCTTGGTGAATTGGCCAAACTGAACTACATTGGATCGATTGAAGGGTATCAGTGACAGTTTCAACCATTATTGGTGCATGCAACCTCAGTACTAGGGTAACCAGTATTGCTTTTCACTGTAGGTTGGTCAGAGCAAATTAAGATAGAAGTGCAACTTTAAAGTCTATTGGATCTACAAACAGCAATGAGTTTGGAATGAGCTTATGAGAGGAAGTTATGGTTACCTAAAGACAACATTTGAAGTTATGGGTCGGACTAACCCATTTGAATGAAGTTTAATTTCTTCAAGAAACCAAGTACTTTATCTTAATGATCTCATATAGTAGTATGCTGAAATGCATCCCAGCGCTTTGTGTAATCTACAATTCTTTCTGTTGATGATAGGTCCCATAAGGAAAAACGGTCTGCATATGCTCCAGAAGCAGGTGTTCGATATGATGGGATATACAGAATCGAAAAGTGTTGGCGCAAACCAGGAATTCAGGTGAGATGGTTTAACACATTTGTCGATGCATTTTTCAGCAAAGGTAGCTTATGCTTTTTGCAGTATATTAATAAACAAAATGATGTTGCAGGGCTTCATAGTATGTAGATATCTTTTTGTACGTTGTGACAATGATCCTGCCCCTTGGACAAGGTCATTATTATTTGATCTTCCTTCCTTTCCTTTTTAATTATTACATTTTTACTGATGCATTTATTAATATGACATGCAGTGATGATCATGGAGATCAACCGAGACCTCTTCCAGTTATTAAAGAATTGAAGAATGCAACTGATATCACTGAAAGGAAGGGACAACCGGCCTGGGACTATAATGTAAGCTACTACTTTAACACAATTCCAGATTCTTGCTCTCTCTTGCTCCTTCAGTATCTACCAACCATTTGCATGTCCTTTCATGAGTTGTTAATATTTTAAGCATTGGCACTAATAGGAAGAAAAAGGTTGCTGGATGTGGATGAGACCTCCTCCACCCAGTAGGAAACGCTGGACTGGCCAAAGTACAGGAGATGGTATTGTAAAGAGAAAGAGGCAAACACATGTATCCTTGAGGGAGAAATTGCTCAAAGGTCAGATTTCTGGGTTTTCTTCTGATCAATGCATTTCACCTCCAACCTGTGGTTCTGTTTGTCTAAATAGACAAAATGATGATGTCTTCTTGTGATTGATCATTCAGAATTTAGCTGTCAGATATGTCGGAAAGTGATGACTCTACCAATTACTACCCCTTGTGCTCATAACTTTTGTAAGGGTTGTCTTGAAGAAGCCTTTGCTGGGCAAAGTTACATGAGACAGAGGGGTGAAGGCCGGCGGAGCTTGCGTGCACAGAAAAACATAATGAAATGTCCAGCATGTTCAATTGATATTGCTGATTTTCTTCAAAACCCACAGGTACAATAATGTAATTTCATTTTATCCTATTTTCTGTATGCCTAGGTTTATATCAATAGCGTTGTTTTCTACCGTACAATAAAATTTGTTACGTTATCACATGAATAAAAATGCGTAGATGAAGAGTTTCTAGTCTATTGTTTTCTCTTTGCATAGAAAGTGGCCTCTTAGACATATCAATTGGCCTTTATGTTTGGAAAGAGTTTCCATGTCACTTTTTTTGAGCCACATGAAATCCTTTTTTTCAAAGATATTTTCCAATTTTCCAAGTTGTTAGTATCTTTATAGTGAAGGGGAAATTTTAGAAAATGAAGTCAAGTCACCTGCATAGATTTCCTACTCTTATTATGCAGGTTTAGGAATCAGTTTTCCTTGCTTACTTTTCCTCACACCGAAGATGCTCTTGTGCATGCCAAAAAGAAAGGATATCAATGCGTACTTTAACGCTGTTATGCAGCATTGGCGTTTGCTTATTCGTCTTAGCTCCGTAGCTGGTTTGGGATCATTAGAAAGTTCTAATTTTCTCTTTTGTTAAGTTTTATTTCTAAATTTCCACCTTTTAACAATTGTACACGAGGCTTTAATCTTGCTGGTGACAGTTCAAGCTGATATTATGGTTTTTTGTTATTTTATTTTATTTTATTTTTAACTCTAGGTAAATAGAGAGCTAATGGGTGTTATAGAATCCCTACAAAATAAGATAGCTGAGGAGGAAGAGAAGTCTGATGAAGGAGCTGATGGCATGGGGGAGAAAGAGGGAGATGAAGATGCAGTTGCTGGTAATGATGCTGGGAATCTATTCTCTGATGGAAGCGAGTCTTTAGAAGCAAATGCTGAAAATACCGCATATAAAAGTGATGAGCAGAAGCGTGATGATTTTCAAATTAGCAATGATCAAGTTGAAACTGTTGAAGGTGATGAGATAAAGGAGGGATCAGGTAATGAAAAACTGAAGCAGATCCACAAGCGTAAGCAATGCAATGATATGGAGAACCTGCCGGTGTTGGATTCTGAAGTTGCACCTGGGAACAAGAGAGTCAAAGCTGCTGCAGCAATTTGATCTCATTTTTTAAGACCATAATTTGAACGTCAGGAAGTATTTTATGGTGGTCTCCTGGTATAGACCAGTATGAAAGACGGTATGAAAGTTTTAAGATACTTTGCCTTTGCCAGTCCTTGCATATTGTGCAGGAAGAGGGGTCAAAAGGGGTTGGTATAGTCAATAGTTTTGTCAAGTTTCGTTTACTGGGTAAATGCACTTTGACTGTTTTTTTAACTAGGTATTTAGCAGTTTCGCTGTCTATCTTGGAGGTGCATATGGGCCCAGGCTAGCTTTATCAGTCATCTGATATTATTTGTTCGTAATGGTCATCTGCAATGTCTTGAGACCTTGTGAAGCTCTCGTTTAAATGTCCAAGGTTTTAATTTAATGTTGTTATTATCCGCTGTGTCGCTTTTCTCATATAAATGTATCTATTTGGAGATAGTTCCGGGTGGCTGTTTTAGCGTTAGGAGACTGGAACTAAGGATGTTAATTTTATTACTCTTGGTATACTGACCGTGGTAAGGGTAGACTTGTCTTTTCATTATTAAGGTTAGGGTTAATTGCAAATACACCTTTATGTTTTCTTTGTGAGCTTAGTTTATTTTTAAAATTGAGTTTAGGTCTCTAAATCTATTTTGAGACACTTTTCTCACTATTTTTACCTTTGGAAAAAGTAATGAAGTTAAAAAATATATATGTAAATATAAATTAATGTTACATTGGTCATATAGGAGTTAAATGCACTTATTTTAAGATTTGGATATAAATACATGATTTTAAGGATAAAGGGGCTAATTGTATATAAGGCAAATGTGAGGTGTTGTATTTGCAGTTAATCCTTAAGGTCACATGCCCTAATCACTTTGTTTATATACACTATAATTATCTACAATCAAGCTCATGTCTTATAATACACTTAAACATGTACATGAGTTTGAAAATTAGAGAAATCAAAACAAACCTTAATAGAATCACTTTATCAAGGTTTTAAATGGTTATTTTAATTAATTTTAATATAAAAAATTATCCAATTTTTTGGGGTTTCACAATTCTTTAGTCTTTAGAATATATCTTTTTGACCATATATTTATATCTTTTATAAATTCCAATCCATATAAACTATGATATTCCAACCCACTTTGCTAATTCAAATAAGCTTTTTTGATCTTATTCAAAACTTGTCCTTGTGTTGCTCCACTTTATTTTTGAGATTAATCAATAATGGTTTGCATGTTGCATTTAAGTAAACTTGTTAGTAAACACTTCAACCATGTGTTTTGCTATGATTAAAATCACACTTGTAGACTTAACAAAAAACAATATCTTTGATTATTAGAAAATAGTTTTATATTTCAACTCAAGGGGTTTAACTTGATAAATATTTCCCTTTTCGAATCTTTTAAAAAGCTTTGTTTTTCCATCTTTATTAAAAGCTAGATACTTGTCCTTTTCAAAATAACTTTAAATATTTTATTACACAATTGACTTATACTTCATAGATTATGTTGTAAGCCCTTAACAAGATAAACATTTTCTATTGAGTGAGGAGATAGACTAATAGTACTATAACATATGGTTTTTCTTTTATTGTTATCTTTGAAAGTTATAACCCCTTTCTCTTTTAGAACTAGATTTGTGAACAATGAAGAATCTCCATTCATGTGACGTAAGCATTCACTATCAAGATACTACATTCCTTTAATCATTAGTTTATATTCCCGCATCCATTAGAAGCACATTACACCTTTTTAGAAATCTAGAATAGTTTGGATCATTTAAAATTCAAGGTTGTGTTCTTATTTCTATTTACTTGATGGTTATTGAGCTTGTTATTTTTGTAAAAGCAATATTTCTCAATATGACTAATCTTATTATAGAAAAGGTAGGCATAAGGTGTAGGATTGCTATACCTATTATATACCTAGCTATTACTTACCTTTTCACAAGTCATGCATTATTGAAAAATAACTCCTTTTCATATGGTGAAAATAATACACATTAATTAGTCATGCTTGTAATAATTAAAGAAAAACTTGTGAAATCACAATAAAATTCAGCAAGCATATTGGTTGATTATTACTGTAAACCAGCACTGAGGGTATATTTTAAGTAGGGAGGAAAAAGCTTAGAAAGCAAAACTATGTACTAGATTATAACAGTACTACTCTAAGCTAAGCAAATTGAAAACTAAATTGATTTTTGAACATGCAACTTAAAATAAAATGAAAGAAATCAACAACTTAACTAAACATAGAGCTTAGCAATTTAAGCTACGGGTTTGAATTCCATCGACAAATAAATGAGGGTAGTGCATTTAAAAAATCCTTCGAATTTGATGTTATTAAGCTTTAGAAATATTCATTTTAGTCTAAACATATATTTTAACCACACTTATAAGACTCACAATTGACTTTCGTGTGGTAGTCTTATTATGTAGCAGGAGCATTATATTACCATTTCTCACTTGCACTTATTCGGTTTTTAACTAAGCATTGCAATACTTAGTTAATCTAGTTAGAATTGGGAAACAACTTGAACTACATAAAGAATTAGGTGAGTACTAAAACTATGGTGCCTTAACCTATAAATCATACATTGTAAGGATTAGAATCCTAGGTTCTACTTGAGGCTTCAAATCTGATTGAGGTATTTGTTGGTCCTAGCTAATAATTGACTAGGAGGTAGGAATTTATTACTTAAGATTTAAAACTTTTCTAAAAGTTCAATTTGAAAATCCCTTTTGATCACTGTATGGCAGCTATTTTTCAAAATTTAGATTGACTCGGTAGCATAATTTGCAATTAAATAACAAACAATAAATAAATTATAGTAAAAGTGAAAGAGTAGGGTTTAAGAAAATAAGGCAACAATCAATATATAGTGGTTTCACCTTATGTGTCAGTCCACTCTTCTAGCCTTCACTTGTTGAGATCTCAGTTGACTTTACCAATTCTATCTACTATACCAAAGAATAAAACGTTTTGAGTGTTATAACGGTTAGTCACTCTACAATCTCTCTCTCATATAGCTTCAATCACTTCTCTATTTTGTCTCCCTTAGCTCAATCTAGCTAACTCACATAATCTATAGAGAAAATAAAACAAATAACTTTGAAATGAAGTTTTCAGCTATGAAGATATAACAGATGGTGATCCTCTTTAATATTAGCTCAAATACATGAAATTAAATAGATTTTTCTCTTGTTTGAATTTTGTATTGTATCTTTGTATCGTACCTTGTCCACTTTGCTTTAGCTCCATATTTATCAGTGATGTTAAACTTGGGTTAGCTCAGCTAGTTTAACCAACTGGCATCTAGAATGGGCCAGTCCTTGCTTATGGCCTATTTTCAATTGACCCGACTAGGGCGGTTAAATTGGCTAGGTCAAATGAGTTAGAATGAACCATGCACAAAAAAAAAAAAAAAAGTGAAAGAAAAACAAAAAGGTAAAAAACACTTTGTTGAATACATAATGACAATGTACATGCTTGGTTACATTATGTCTTTTTCAGGAAATTTAGTATACAATGTTATTATTATTATTATTATTACTTAACTTTTTAAGTTTTAAGTTTCTATTATTAGATGACAAAGACAAACAAAACCTAAACACCAACTACGCAATTTGGATTTGATCCAAGTTTCAATTATGTAGACCTATATATCATTTAAGATTCATGTTTCATATTTATTTAATGGCTAATGGATAGAGTTAATCCAATTATGATTTTAATTATGTGATTTTATATTTATTTTCCTTTATAATTAAAAAATAGCTTATATTTTTATTTATTTTTTATTGAACCCAGTTTAGCCCCTTGTCCCTTTAGCATGTTTGGGCCAACTCTCAAGCTAGATTTGGTAACAACAATATTTATAGATGTTTGAGTAACATTCAATTTTTTATTTTCTCCTTGATCATAGTTGTCTTCATAATTTTGTCTTTAATTTTTTTGTCTAAATGTCTTGCTTTGTCAAATTTGGACAATTATTTGTATTTAATGTTATCAATCTCCTATTAATACTTCAAGTCCCTCCTTTTCTAGTCTTTAAATAAAAAATTTGCTTTCCTTGAATAAGCTATCTTTTGATGTGTTAAAAACTATCCCATGATATTTAATTACTAACTTTAGTGGAATGGACCAAATATATTACCTAAATATATTCAACCTATGGAGGTAGGTCCTAACATGCAACAAATAATAACTTTATTTCTTTATTAAATTACTCTTCACAAAACTGTTCCTTCATTCCTTAATTTAGAGTAAGAATTCCAACTTGTATACTTTTTATTTTCTTTTTCCAGAATCTTCTTGACTTATTTCTACATTCGGAATCAGGATTCTGAATGTGTACTACAAGCTTTTTGAACAACCATACCTGTTTTGATTTACTAATTCTACTCACTTATAAACATATAAATAATTCATAACCAAAAACTTATACCTTTCTCTTTCCTTTTGGTTTATTTACAAATTTCAAATTATACTTCAATAATTCATATTATTTTGTTAGTTTCAAAGTACTTAAATTAATATTCTAACAATATCTAGATCCTATTAGGTAAAAATGGGATAATGCCCATGCAAGGGAGCCATTGTGATCAGTCACCAAATACTTAAGTTATCCTTAACTACTCCATAAAACTAATTAAGTTTCCATATTTACACTTAACACAATATAACTAATTCACCACCAACAACAATTTCATCATCTTTCCACACAAACTCTCTTACACATCAAGCATATAATATCACATTCATTGAGAATATTGCAATAAACACATATACACATGAATATGAAAAAACATTACATTTAGCATGAAAAGTAATGATTTAGAAATACAAAACTAGGTTCTAATAGCTAGCATTGAAGAAACCCACAAAAGAACACCCAAGACCTACATAAAAATGAAATGGAATCCTTCACTTGAGTTGCAAAATCGTTAGAGTCCACTAAAAACCTAAGCAATCATGTTTTAAAATTGAGAAAATGATGAGGAAATGTAAATCTACACTAAGGAAAGCTAAATACACAGCAAAAGAAGATAAAATATGATGCTCTAAAACCTTAATTCCTATTTCTAACTTGTTTGTTCTTTTCTGCAGAAAAGAACATAGGATTTTATAATCTATTACTACCAGTTTGATGGTAGCTAGTCTACCGTCTAGATGGTTTCTACCTTAATGAAATGTTGTGTTTAAGTTCAAGGGTTTTAGTGATGCCATTTAGATGGTATATATGGCATTGTTCGATTGGTACTATGAGAATCACTTTAACCATTTTGTGTGCATCACCATTTCTATGGCATTCAAATGGCTTCATCAACTTGTCTCCTTCTCACTACCGTTCGGATGGTAACTTGATTACTATTCATTGATCGGCCCTATCACCAAGTTTTTCTTTCTATTCCTCAAGTGACCAAGTGTTGAGGGGATTTGTTAGCCCCTAGGCTTGTAATAAAATGCAAAAATACCAATTACTTTCCCATAAACGTGAAATGATTGTACTATAATCACTCAAAGCATGACGTCTTTTATGTTGATCAATCATTTGTGATTTCTACCTTATATTAGTGCATTTAATTGCATTTTCTAATTAAATCACACACAATTAATGGAAATTTGGGTAAGATAAGTGTGTAGCTTTACACACTTATTAATAGGGTGTTGAATTAAGTGAGTATAATTTGAATGGGCATGTTTCTTTGAAATTTGACTTCTGGTATCTTATGATGGTATGCCATAATATGCAAGTAAATAATAATTAGCTGGAGTTTCTTTATGTCTTCACTTAATTAAGCACATTTCTTTGAATGGGCAAGTTTCTTTGAATATTGTTTTTATGTTTCTCTAAAATTTGACTTCTAGTATCTTATGAATTTTAATGTTTCTCATGCATAGATTTCTTCATGTCTTCACTTAAATAACACACCTTGAATTGATTTGGATTGAATAAATTTGAATTGAAGCACTTCATGGACCAGAAAGGTATAAACTCAAACCGAAAAGACATAACTTGAATTGAACCATTACCATTGACCTTCAAATTAACTATAGGACTTTCCTAGAACCAACCTGACTTTTGGAGGTTTCAGACATCTTAAATATTTTGGAAATAACTAACTCTTGAAGGGAAATGACTCTTCTTGGACTGAAACAACACAACCAACTCATAAAAATAATTGCATAACCAAAACAACACCATTGAGAATTGAACCACCACTATTATGCAATTCAATTGAAACCTTGAATCATCCTTGATCTAAGCCAACGTTTCCCAACTCAAAGCTCATCAAATAATTTGGAAATATTAGAATTTTGAATTGAAATGACCTTTATACCAATAAACCATCACAAGCATACACACAAATAACTAACTCATACTCAACATACCCTTTCATGACTAAACCAACACCAAGGTAGAACCTAATGCCCAACCCCCATTGCGCGTGGTTCTAAGCCTTGAACCAATTAATGTTGAGTTAGTCTTGAAAATTGTATTGATCGTTGACCAGTGGGGTTGACCGTTAGCTCATTTTCCTCACCTAAATTGTTGACCAAGTCAAACTCTAAACCATGCATTCTATTCACTTGTGTAGCTTCTCTAATTCCACTCCCTTCATATTTTTCAAGTATGTTTGGTCCATTTGAGACTCGAATAATATAACTTTGACTCAAGCTAAGGCTTGTATGAGTCTCAAAAGTACTTAGGTAAATTTGTTTATCACCATCTAGAGTGCTCAAGGGATTCGATTAACTAAACTTTGCAAACCTTTGGCTCTAGCTTGGGTAATGGATCTATGGATACTTAATTCTCATCAATAAATAATTAAAAGATCATATTAACTCATATTATTAAGTTTTTAAAGGTGATTTCTTGATATAAAATTGTAGATTCTAATACGTTAAAATAAAGAACAATTTCAGCAATCTTTAGTAATCTTGAACATCAAGGAGCGGGTTAAGTTTTGCAAAGTGTTTTGTGCAACCTAAACAAGTTTTTAAAAAATCCTTTTGATTGTTTGCTAGGACCAATAGGCAAATGGGGGAAGATGTGGCCAGGCCCTTTGTAAAGGACGAACACTTGTATGGAACCCCTTTAAGAGGTTCTTATCACTTGGAGAGTCCTTTAAGGGGTTCTTATTTTAGGGGACTTCTATGGTCTTATTGATGGGATCATTCCATCCATCATTTGGCTATCAACATGGATATAAGAGTTAATGCAAAAGAAATTTCAATTGTTAGACAATAGATTCGACAGTTCCATTAATGGGACTATAGAATAACCCCATATCTTAGGGCTGCTAGTAAGAGTGAGTTCCTACTCTTAGAATTGAGAAATGTTAGAAAATGTAAAGCTTTAAACCAATTTGCCAATCAATTTTCTTAAGCAAAAGAATGCCATTGATTTTTATGATAAAAACCAATTAAAATTAAGCTCAAATTGCAAATAACCATTAAACTTTAATCTTGGTGTAGATGCACTTCCGAAGTTAAAAACAATACTTTAATATTCTCTATATTCTTATTAATTGGTAGCACCTAAAGGATGTTTGCTTTCTCCATCTAAAAAAAATGCACCAAAATCAAAGCTTAGGGATTGTTAAATTATATTTTGATAAGTTTAGTGATGTATCCGGATCGAGATAAAAGTTTAGGAGGTTATTTAAATTTACTTAATTAGTTGTCAATTTATATAAGTTTAGAAGATATTAAAATACATTTTATATATTTGGGAATGTGGCTATATCGAGGTCAACATTTACGTTCTCCTTTAATTAATTTGACTTTTTGTGAAGGGTATTTTTCATCATGCAAGAAAATAACTACTTATGAACAAAATGGATTGTATATTGGTAGCCGAAACAAGATACTGTGCTGATCCCCTTATCTCGTATTTAAAAAATTTCTCCATTCCCCTTAAATTGATATAATTGCTCTTATAGTTTGAAAATTGTTCAAAAAAAAAAAAAAGAGAGTACAAAAGTAAAAAAATTATGACAGCCTTTAAACAATTATATAACCTTTGTTAATATTAGTAATGTATCTAATTTTATAGATCATATGATTTTTAACAAGTATGGCTTTTATTTAAAAAAAATTATTTTTGTGTTAGGAGGAGTGGAAAGAGTGAATCAGGTCTTCTCACCTACTAAGGCTTTATATTCAGTAGCATTAATGCCATCTACCAATGGCGTGGAAAAAAAAAAAGGGAAGAGCCCTTCTCACCAAACTGACATTATAGTGCTCGTACGGCGACAGATTTATTAATTTAATGAGTTAATGTAAGCCATTAATTGGATTCAATATTTTACTCCAAAGTTAACTTTTTAGATACACAAATCCATAAATCTGATTAGTATTTGCTGTCTCTAACTTTCTATTAAGTAGAGTATGCATTTAATTTAATTGAACAAAATTTTGAGATTATTTATTAATTTTCGATATATGCTTGTGATTGATATGAATATATTAGATAGGAAATTAGGAACAATAAATATTCATTCCATAATCCTACAAGTAATCCCAGTCTTGACCTAAATATGGTTGCACAGTGTTTAAGAATTAAACTTGGGGTAATGGAAAGCTATTACCTTTTGCATATAAATTCAATCAAACTTTTTCTTATTTAAAATTATTAAATATGATACCTAATCAAAATTTTATTTATTGAATTTACTATCTTTTATTATTTTTGAATGAAATCGTAGCCAACGTTATAAATAATAAAGATTGAAATGATAAATTAAAGTATTCATTAGGTCTGAAAATTGAAGATACACCTAAAGTTTAGGTAATCTATCAAACTTAAACATTAATAGGACTCGGGGGAAAAGCTGGGGAAGTAGAATAACCTGTTCGGACCCCACTTTTAGAAACTAAATTTTATAAAAGCAATCCAACGTACTGCAACCTTTTTTTCTGGCTTCTGGTCACCTCAGATCATGCTAGAGCTTACCTCAAACTAGCAGCATTTTAACCAGAAATCGATTCGACAATTACTGGTCAGAATCAGGAAGTGAAAAAGAACACCGTTTCCTGGGACCAAAAGTTGTTAGTTGGGTCCTCATCAAAAACTTTAATTAATCCAAGGAATAGCAGGTATCCACCAACGTAAATAAAATTGGCTTAATGTAGTTGCTTCTTAATTCAGCATTTGATGAAAGCTCATCCACCTGAAGGAATAGAAGATAATCGAATTCTTACCATTTACAGTTCATGATCCAGTATAAACATATCGATGTCAAGTATATATATATATGTATGTATATATAAAATGGAGGATATTCTCCATATACATTTAGACTGTAAATGTATGCTTACACAAAGTTTCTGGCACATTATCAACAATTTTTTTACTAGATATACGGTAACGAGACTGGAGATCACCGAGAAGGAAGAAAAGGAATTATTGTTTCAACTAGTATTTTCACTTTTGCACAAACGCCAGTAATGTCTTCAACCTAGACTGCACTTCTCCGATCAAAACTTTGTATAGTGATGTACCTTTGTTCTCTTAACTTTCGTTTAAGAATTCCCCATTCATCTTTTGCTGCTCCAGTTTTTGGATAAGGGCTTTCTTTTCATCCTCAGCAAGAGAATTGAACATGAACACAGACTTATCGCCAATGTCATCCTTAAAAGCCACCAACTATGAATTACCATTGAGGATCCAGGTCACTAAAGAATGTAGATGGCAATCAAAATTGAGAGATACCTTTATGGATTGTGTAAACTTGCGTCCAGCAAATATAACAAATAGCGCCATCCATGAACCCAGCAAAGTGGATTTCAATCCGTCATCCATCAGACCACTCTGAAAGTTTCACATGAAAATGCGTTAAATATGAAGGATGCATTATAGGGAAGGCTCTTGGATAAAAAGTTCTAACTGAATTCGACCTAACATCAATCGAAACAAATGTTGCTCCGGATTATTTAACATATCAATTTTCAGCTGGAGTTTACGCTGAACTTATCTGACAGCAAATATAATGGATATCATGGGACGCAGTTCAAGATGAAGAGTACCAAATGACCCAGAAGAACCGTTGGTATAATGAATGTCAGCAAGCCAGCTTCCAGCTTTCCATAGCATAACCCTATAGAGAATATAAGCAATAACATAAATACACTTTATAGCCATCTGCAATTAGGCTTCATGCCATATAAAATCTTCAATGACGTCTCTGGTGTCAGTTTTGTCTTGAAATTGAAATTGAAATTGAAATTTACAAATTTCATTTTTTTTTTTTTTTTGGCCAATACAAATTTCATCTAAATTAAGAAATTCATACAATTTTCAATCTTCAGTTCTGGTTTGATATACTAAATCCTTCAATTTTTCCTTTGCATCTTCTTTTACAGAGTTTCATACTTTAGAGTTACTTTATGAATGACTGAAGTGAACTCATATTCTGAATTGACATGAAAAGGACAATACAAATTCATAAAGAAGCATAATCTCAAAATTACCTTCCTTGAAAACAAGCCCCGTAAGTGCTGCAAAGAGGGGGCCGATAAACCATACAGCTACAGGATTGTCTAGAGCATACTGTACCAATTTCTCACCAGCTGGCTGTGCTAGAAATATATATGTTGCCAAAGATCCAATAGCTCCAAGGGCCCAAAAGGCTTGAAGAGTACGTTTAATCTCAGTGACGTAGATGTGGATGAGTACTAATGATAGTCCCAGTCCACCAGCTCCAATGGTGTAAAATAAATCAAGATTTTCCCATATCAACTCTCGTATGGAACTCTCTGGTAAGAAAGCAGTTGAAGATGCGACAACAAAGGATGTGGCAGCTGTCACTAATCCAGATCGGTAAAGTATCACCTGACATGATCAATGCATTAAAAAATTCAAATAGTAAATCATGATTAAATAGCACAAAACAGTCAGATATCAACTCAAGACACAGGTATGTGGCTTCAAAACTGAAACTCTATATGATAGAGAATGCCAAATTCAGATTGAGGGGCATCATCTTTCCAACTTCATGACCTTTTAATTGGCCTTTAAACTTCAGGAACTCACATGGTACGTGTTCTCATAAATGCAAGGTTGCATGATAACATCCAAAATAGAGAAGAAATGGCTGGTAAAAGCCTTCCTTCCTTTTATTCCATCCACCATACCAGTTTTTCTTAAGTAGCCTTTGCTTCATGAAACTTCTCCAAGCATTATTTATCAATAATTCTCCAGAAGGAGCAGGACACCAGATTAATGGATCCCTTCTACTGGAGAAGGAGAAAAGGTCTGGAAGGATCACAAGGTGCTGCCAAATTTCAACTTGTGGTAGCACCCAAGAACCACCATCTATGCAGAGCAAAGATGTACAAGTCTGGGTAAGGTAAAAGACATGTTTTCCACCTGATGACCTGAACCATAGTGAAGCTAGGGTGCATATTTTCAAAAGCTTATGCCAACTCCAAGAATGAGAGGAAGGTGCCCAGAAGCTGTTGCCCTTTAGTAGATAGGCATTTACTCACTCAACCAGAATACCAATTGAGGCAAATTGCCAAGGGGCCAAATATGTTTGAATTGCAAATGCTCTATTCCACTTCTCCAACCTAGGGATATTCAACCTCCTTCAGCATGGAGAAATCCCATTTACTTTAGATTTTGTAGAAATATATGGTCTACCACTCCAAAGAAAATTACAAAGTAATTGTTCAATCTTCAAAGTAATCTTTTTTGGCAAAGTTTACAGTGAAGCCCACTAGGATTAGCCCTTGGGACACAGAGATGTTATCTGCTATCCTTCTACCAGGTATGGATGCAGATTGCTCGTGGACAACCAAATCAGGTAACATACTCTTCATTTTGGCAGTTAACAACTTAGCCTGTAAAGGAAGCTGCAGCAACAGAAGGGACTCTAGTTAGTGAACAGCTGTTTAGAGTAGGACACTGCTTCAGCTTGCACTTCCTCATCTCCCTTGGCTACTGAGTTGTCACTTCTGGCCAAGGATAGGATGCTATCGCAATTGTGGTTTTTGTTCATGGACAAATGAAAAAAGCCACGTTTTGAGCTCCAAGAGAAAGCCACTTAACCCTTGATTTCTTCTTAAAGAATTCTCCTCAGCTTCTAAAGCATATAATAGTCCTGAAAGCTAGCTCCTCAGAAACAGTATCAGTATCTCCATGGTTTAAAATGTGATTTTGGATGCTGTTAAGTTTCTCTTTTTGTTGCAGAGACCCCAGTAGAGATGTCTGAGAATTTTGTTGCATTTGACTTTTTAGCTGAAGTTTGAGAAGTTTCAATTTAGAAACCACTTCAAACATAGTAGAAACAGAAATGCAGAGCTCTATACCCTGCTCACTGTAGGAAGAAAAGCCTCACAATCTGCCCAAAAATCAAAGAACTTGAAAGGCACTTCCTTGGACCTGAGACAAAAATCCACACGTGCCACCCCAATGATCCAACAAAGGAGGGCGAGAGAATGCATCACTTTTTGGAAATAAATCCAACCAAGCAAGATTTACCACAATCCTATCCTACTTTCTCAAGATTAGATTGCTTTGGTGTTTTTTGGATCCATATAAGAAAATTATCAATATAGCGGAGGTTCTCCAATTTATTAGCATATAATGTATAATATAAGGGTAGAATAGCCTTTGTAAATGTAATAGGGTTACATACCCTATCAATTGTATGTATATATACTTTCTTTATAGTAAATGAAAATTAAGCTCACAGTTATCAAATCTTAAAATTATATATGGTGTCAAAGCCTAATTAACAAAACCAATCCAAATCAAATAAACCCAAATGGAGACCACAACAGCCGCCTCTTCCACTGCCATTCCAGTGGCTGCTAAAGTGGAAAAACTGCTCATACTCATGCCTTCAGGTCGACTCCCAGGTGACTAATGACCTTGTTACCATGCTCAGCCACTCATCATACTCACTAATACAATTCACAATAATCCACAAAACGTTAAAAGATCCCTCATAGCTGACTTCACCTGTAGATTTCCCCCCTTATTTTCAAAAGGTGATCTTGTTACATTAAAACCCCCATGAGGGTACAAGGAAAATTGAGGATGCCATCACCCAAATTGCTCAAATGTTGCCAAAAAGGTTCCTAGAGAGATCAATTGGACCCATAAACAACTGTGATAAAAAACGGTTTGTTGGTGAGCAAATTTTCACAACAATGGAAAAACTGGTCATACTCAGCTACAGTGTTGACATCCTAAACCAAAGGATCTCAAGACAGCTATATAAATTTTCTAGTAGCAGGATTAATTGCAAAAAGCCAGTTTGTATAGACTTTTTTCACAACATCCTCACTAGAATAGTTTACTTGAAGTTCAAACAACCACAAAATGACACTTCATTTTCTTGACAAAATATCCTCACATCACTAGCCTTAATAGGGTAATTAAGAATTTACATTCCAAGTGGTCAGGTTTATCATCGATGTAACACAAAATAGAAAATTTTAGGTAGACTAATTTAGCTGCTTGAAATTTTTTTTCCAATGGCCCATAATAGCACCACTAATGCTTCTACCACTTCTAAAATGCCCTCTAGAATCACGAGTTAAGTTCAATTCAGAGGCCCTTTGTTGGCTGAAATAGAAACCAATTCTTCATTTTTGTCTCTTCTAACTTCCTCAACAAAAACCAGGTTGCAGCTCCTCAACTACAATAGGAGGATCCTAATCTAGATGTCTCTGGGACAATGGAGGCAATTTCAGTGCCCAGGGGGTTTGCTCCTGCATATCATTCTCACCATTTACAGTTTCAAAGGAAGCTTGCTCAGCAGGCAAAGCTTGATTGTGCACTGACCAACCTGGCATAACACTAGGCTCCTTACTTTTCCTATGGACTCTCTTCCATCCATTCTTGCCTTTAGTTTTGGCACCTGGTGGAAGTTATTCCTCAACATGGCAAAAGTGGTGAAAATACTTCGCACAATGGACACATTTGCAGTAGCAACTGAAACTCAACATTTGCATGCTTTAAAGAGCCATCAACATCCCCTAACTACACATTCAAGATCATAACTCCTGTGCATTTCTTTCACCAAGACTCAAGCATGATTAGCCCAAGCTTCTTATAAGTCAAAGAATCAACATTAAGAGGACAACTCAAAGCATTAGCTAAATAAATTATCCCTGTTGTAACCAGGTATCCAAAAGGAATATGGAACATAATAGCCTACACAGGGACTTTGAAAGGGTGGATTTTGGAGAGGTATATTCCAATTCCACATATTTGAAGGACAAGATAACATTGGCTAAGTACCATGATTTTTTCCAACACATTCTCCACATCAGAATCACAACTAAACTGGAAGTAGAAGACCCATCCCTATAACCCAGCACGCACAAAAGGCCTACTCATGGCTATTGATTGGACTAAAAGTTGAAAGGCATCTCATGTCCCAGAGAATAGCCCAACAAAGTATCAAACCAATGGCAAGTACCTGCCATTGCCATGTCCACAAGTGGTCAAACTCTTGCTACGGCCTCACTTCTAACCGGGAAAGAATATCAATACTTGAAGTTTTCTACTTTGACATCAGGCTAAGGAGCAATAGCATTAGCATAGCACTTTCTTTGTGGGTTGGGTAAAGAGGAGTAAGCTGGTTGAGGGATGTTCTAGTTTTAAATTTCATCCAGAAATTCCCTTGAGGCCTTGTGGATGGAAGTGCCAAAAGAGGATTGAGTGAAAGTCCTATTTTGCTTTTGGATAGGATATGTAGCTTTTTAAGACACTTTATTGACCCTACGTACAAAAGAAACTTTTTGGGTATTTTCTGTTAAGTAATAAATGTAATAGCTCACACCATATTTATAAGTTAAAATTTTTATATTAGATGGTTATAGTGTTAAACCTAACATGGTATTAAAGTAGGAGATCCTAGATTTGAATCTTCTGCATTATCATCTTACCTCTATTTAATTAAGTCATTCACTTGATGTTATATTGTCAAGGTCCCAACCTGCAAAAGAAGGGGACTACTAAGTAATAAATATAATAGTCCATACCATATTTATAAGTTAAGCTATTAGATTAGATGGTTGTGACAATAATCTTAACATTTTTTCCCTCTTCACCCAAGCAGAAATTGCTCATTTCCCATTTTTAGGAAAAGTCTCAGAGAGACATGTGGGTCCAGTGGGCTTCCCAGGACTGGAAATTTCACCAGCCTGGCTTCCACTGGGAAGAATCCATGTGGGAACCTGGAAGCAAGGATATGGTGGAAACCACATCTGTTTTTTTTTTACTAACTACCATGCATTAGAGGTGAACAAGGGAACTTAGTGAAGAGATAGGGCAAAAAGAGAATTGGGGGAAAATGTAGAGAAGAAAGACGAGAAAGGAAAGAGAACCTAGGATAAGTGGTTTCCAGGGGAATGAGTTCCAGAGTCTCTCGAGATCTCATTTATGTTTCATTTCTTTTTGAGTTTTTCCTCATAGAAAACTTCAAATTTCAAACTGTTCCTCACACTCATTGCTCTACTTTGTTGCAGGGTGCTTTAACACACATCAGATCTCATAAAATTCTTTCATCATCAGCATTCTCTTCAACATCTTTTGCACATTATGAAAAAACTTTTTTTTTTTTTTTGGGAGGGGGGGGGGGGGGGGTGGGCACGGTGGTGGGTTTGAGCCACATGATATGTCCCGAAAAGTGTATTAAAAAAATTATTAGGTCATTAGTTGAGTCATATTATATTAGTTAGTTAGATAGTGTGAAGATTAGAGGGGGTTATTAATGAATACTATAAGATAGTGTAATCCATCCATTCATTCAAATCAAATCAAGGATTCTTATGATTCTCTTCTTCTCTTCCTTATTAGTTCGTTAGTTGAGTCATTATACTATCATTTTCTTTTACAGCCTTCAAATTTTTACAATTAATTGAGCTATGAGTGCCATATTTGGTGCTATTGTTGTGATTAGTTCTCACTTGTTTCCTTTCATTTGTTATCACAATTTTCTTATTCATTTCATTTTGTTTGTTTGTTCAATTTAGTACTTGATTTTTAGTCGTAATCAATTTTCAAGATCCTATTTTCTTTGGATTGTTGATGAAAATGGCAAATAAAATGCAAGCACATGTGTATGATATGAGCTTACAGGTAGTCAAATTATCAAAGCATATGGAAAAATATTCAAAGAGTATAGAAGAATATTCCAGGATTTTCAAATGCTATTCAAAGAGCTTAGAAGAAATGGAAGAAATGAAAAATTCAACCACATTTTCTACCCAAGAAAATCAAGAATCCATCATAAGCAGCACCAATGACAAGGAAGAAGCGAGTCCTAGTGATGGAGATAAAGTCAGTGATTAATGACAAGAGAACCTCGTCACTGATGCCAATTATAGTGAAGAAAATTTATGCTGTTTAACTAATGATGACAATAAGAAGCCAGAACATTTTTGTTATGAGAAAGAAGAAGTTTAAGATCATTGGCTGCATGTTGGGGTGGGATGATAACAACAACATAAGATGCCTCATTCTTATCATTGATGAAATCGAGAATGTTTGTTACAATATGAACCCGAACTTGATGCTTTCTTTTAGTTCTTGAGCTGGTGGTTTTATATGTGGATAAATAAATCAACTCCAGGTACTAATCTAATGAATTTGAGATCATTGGTCATGTTTGTTCATCAAAAAGTGCAGAAATCCATCATTTCCAACTTGAAAAGAGATGAAGTGTTAAAGAAGGATAGGTTTTTATTATTTTTAATTAGAATTTGTAGGAAAGTACAGCTATATGTTACATTTTATGTCATCGTATTTTTTGTATTCTTTCTGATATCTTTTTGGTTTCTATACCCAAGAGTTACTTTAGGATAGTCAAGATATTTTTTTTTCTAGTTTTGTCATGAAATATTTGCATTTATTTTAGCAGATTTATGTTTTGTCATACTGGAATATTTGTATTTATTCTAGCAGATTTGTGTCTATCTATAGGTGTACCTTTGATACGAAATCGGTTTGATCGGATTCCTAACTGATATGAACCACGCCAACGTGTGACGAAACCCAATACCAATATGTTCGGAATTCGTTACCTAAGATGCCAAACACTCTCAAGTGGAAACCGCGACCCGTTGTCTATAAGCGAGACAAGAACCTTGGTATAATATGAAGACGCCACAATCGGGATGAAAAACCGATTGATAAGTCGGGATGAACGCCACGGAAATAAAATCCGATAAGTTCTAGGTTAGTTCTTTAAAGAACCAAGAGAGGAATTCTCTCAAAAGTGTTTTTCAAACTTTAATGTTGTATGTTCTATATTCTAACCCTAGGAGCTTTATATTATGGTTTACAATTCGTAATAATAAAACCCAAAACGACATAACTTAGATAAGTTGCATAAAAATCAACAAAACAAACATGTAGGTCGGCGGTGTAGACATGAAGGCTGGCGGCCTTGGAGCCGGCCTTGAGCCGGTGTTGAAAATATACATGACCGGCGTTGGAGATGTACATGACCGTGTACTTTTAGCCGTGTATTTTTCTGTGGAAATCTTGCTAATGTACACGACTGTATACTTCTAGTCGTGTATTTTTCTGTGGAAATCTTGACAACATACACGGCCGTGCCTTTAAACCGTGTATACGACCGTGTATGATTCTGTGTAACCTCCAGACTCCTACACGGCCGTTGCCTTGTAAAGACACGCCCTCTTCACCCCTTATCCGGTATGACTTGTACAAGAGCAAGGGCATTCCTATGGTTGTTCCAATCCTTTCCAACTTCATGATTGTTCCAATCCTTTCCGACTTCATGGACATCCTTTATCAACCCGTTAAGTGCTTCCTTGAATCGTTTTGCTCGAGTTCTTGTGATAGGTCCAGGTGGCACTTCAAGAGGATCCACATTCCATCTTCTGGCTTGGCTTCCATCATGGTTCTCATCAACCTTGCTCTTGTATATATTTGGCTCTAAGAAAATAAAACACATGTTTTTCTACCCTAATTCTTCCTCATGGTATTAGAGCTATTCACCCAAATTAGAAAACTCAAATACTTAAGGGTGACAATACCTCAAGGCAAACCAGATCACCTGATTCCAAATTCTAGTTTGGAACTATCAATGATGAAGGAATCATCTTATTGAACCCTACTCCACAGAAGGCAGGGACTTCCATGGCAAACCATTCTCTTTAAATTACCCAACACAAATTGATTGGGGAGAATTTTCATGAATGGCATCAATTTGTGAAGCTACTAATTCGTGGATGGGGGAAATTAGGCTATCTAATGGGAACGTGTCAAGCACCAGTGGCTGAGTCAAGTGATTACAGTGTATGGGAGGCCGAGAATGCTATGATAATGGCTTGGCTAATTAACTTAATGGAGCCAAAAATTGCTAGGATGCATTTATTTTGTAACACTATCAAGGAAATATGGGACATGGTTCAAGTAATTTATTCAAACATAGAAAATGCATAATGTTTCAAACTCAAGGTAATTCTACTGTTACTGAGTATTACAATACTTTGATGGAGTTATGACAAGAAATAGATTTATTTTGTGATATTGATTGGATGTGTGCCGAGGATAGTGTAAAGTTTGCTAAGATGCAAGAAAAGGATAAGGTAATTGACTTCCTACAAGGCTTAAATTCTGAGTTGGATGAAGTAAGGGGATGATTGTTAAGTCAGAAGCCTTTTCCAAGCTTGAAAGAAGCATTTGCTGAAGTTAGAAGGGAGGAAATTAGGAGACGTGTGATGGGTGCAACATCTTCAATAGATCAATTGTCATCAAATTCAGCCTTGGCAACAAGGAAGGAGGCCTCACATGATAAACCTTGGAGTGATTTTTGCAAAAAATACTGTCACACACGTGAAACTTGCTGGAAGCTAAATGGGAAACCTGGAACTATGAGACAGAGGAAGCAGAAGAATTTTCCCAAAATGGCAGAAGTTGCTGAAATTTCTAATCCTGAAAGCTCCAAAACCAGTACGAATTGACTCCTAGTTAGATAGCTATGACAAAGGATTATTGATGATACACAGATAAGTGATGAAAAGGAGAAATTGGATAAAGCCATGCCTCTCACTGCTACAGTGCAAAAAGGAACTTATCTATCCTCTTCCAAGGGTGATATAAGTAATAGGTGGATAGTTGATATTGGAGCAACTGACCACATGTGTAGTTTGTTGTTCTATTTTAAGGAATTTCATTCTGGTGAGCATAAGGTTCAGGAAACTAATGGAGAAAATGTTTTTTTTTTTTAAAGGGAAAGGAGTTGTTCAAATTGGGAATTTATGTCTGTATAAGACTTTGTTTGTACTTGAGCTACAGCATAACCTACTGTCAATCAATAAACTAATGGAAGATATGACATATAAGGTGATTTTTACTCCCTCCTTTGTGTTTTTCAGGACCAATCTTTAGGGAAGACGATTGGCAATGCTAAAGAAGTGAATAGCCTCTATTATTTAGAAAGTCGAGTCAAGTCTCTCGTCTACTGGGAACAATGATAAATTTTTGTTATGGCATCAATGACTAGGACATCCTAATTTTAGTTATATGTCTCAATTGTATCCAAAACTATTCCGGAATAAAAATGTTGTGTCTTAATGATAAAAAACACTATTCCACGCCAATTTTGGGGGGGAAGTTATCTTAACTTCAGCCTATCTCATCAATAGACTTCCTTCTAAAACACTGAACCTTCAAACTCCTCTTAGTGTTTTTTGAGAAACATTTTCTTAGCACTCACTTGTTCAACACTTTACCGCCAAGAATCTTTAGATGCATGGTATATGCTTCTAATTATTCTCAACATAGACATAAGTTAGAGGGAAAAGCTCTCAAATGTATGTTTATTGGGTATGCTTCATGTCAAAAAGGCTACAAATGTTATCACCCTCCATCAAAATGTGTTATTGTCACAGCTAATGTAGTATTTTTTGAACATATTCCCTATTATAGGTTAGCAAATCAGCCATCAATTGATGAATATATTAAAAACATTTGTTTGCCTTTTATTCCTGACATGTGTTGTCACATTCCTAGTCCCAATGAAATCAGTCCAGTAGATACATCTAGCCCTAGTAATACCCATGAATTGGACAGTAACAAATCTCTTGAAAGAGCTAGACTAAAACCTGAACTCCGTGTCTATATTGGGAGGCCTAGAAATCCTCAAAACGTGCCATTGTCTAACCTAGAAGAGAGGTTCAAGCCTGATGAGGAGCGGATGCAGGAAAGGATAGATTGTACATAATCTTTGGTTGATCAGAATAAAAAACAGGAGTTGGATCTTCCCATAGCTTTGCAAAGTGATCTTGTGTAAGGTATCCAATTTCCAATTATTTGTCATATGCTCATATATCATCCACTTTTAGGGCTTTCTTAGCATACATTGATGAAGAATGGATACCTAAGAACATCAATGAAGCACTGTTGGACAAAAAAATGGAAAGCAGCTAGTCTTGGAAGAAATGCAAGCTTTCCATAGCAATAATACTTGGGAAGCATGTGAATTGCCTAGTGGAAAGAAAGCAGTAGGGAGCAAATTAGTGTTTAGTATTAAACACAAATTGGATGGAGTGTGGACAGATATAAGCTTGCCTAGTAGCTAAAGGCTTCACTCAAACGTATTGGCTAAACTATGAAGAGACATTGAACTCAATTAGAGTCATACTGTCAGTGGCTGCCAACCTTGATTGGCCTCTTCACCAATTAGATGTTAAAAACATGTTTTTCAATGGGGATCTAGAAGAAGAGATATACATGAAGCTCCCACCAGGATTTGATCCGGAAGAGACTAAAGGGAAAGTATGTAAATTAAAAAAAATTATTATATTGGCTAAAACAATCACCAAGGTGAGACCCTATTGGGACTTGACTATATTCAAAGTCAAGCTGAACATACTCTATTTGTCAAAGTTGGAGTAGATGGAAAAAAATCTGTTCTTAGTCTGTGGATTGGATTATTGTTACAGGTATAATGAGACTGAGATAGCTGAGTTGAAGAAAAAGATTAAGGAGAAGTTTA
Organism: Laguncularia racemosa; assembly: GCA_037954665.1. Lineage (NCBI taxonomy): Eukaryota > Viridiplantae > Streptophyta > Magnoliopsida > Myrtales > Combretaceae > Laguncularia > Laguncularia racemosa. Next base: position 5,038,298 of record JBBMOL010000014.1, on the reverse strand, counting down.
AAACTAGAGAGTTAGGGGATCTCAAATACTTCTTAGGAATGGAAGTTGCCTGAACAAGGAAGGGAATCTTCATTAGCCAACACAAGTATATTCTTGACCTACTTAAGGAGACTAAAAAACTAGGATACAAGCCAAAGGACACCCCACTGCCACAAAATTGGAAGAACTAGTCAACTGAGAATGATGCTCCTGTTGATAAGGAACAGTATCAAAGGCTCGTAGGACATCTTATATATCTTTCTTTATCAAGGCCTGATGTGGCATTTGTAATTAGTATGGTTAGTCAGTCAATGCACTCCAACAAAGCACCATTTGGAAGCGGTTCACCACATATTGAAGTATCTTAAAGGGATACTAGGAAAAGGAATTTTCATAAAAAAGTTTGAATGTCGAGATCTTGTGGTTTATGTGGAAGCCAATTGGGGTGGTGATCAATTAGACTCTAAGTCAATGACTGGCTTTTGCACGAAAGTTTGGGGTAACTTGGTTACTTGGAGAAGCAAAAAACAACCAGTTGTCGCAAGGAGTGGTGCAGAGGTGGATAAACCGTACAATAGGACAAGGGCTGTGTGAAACAATTTTGCTACAATGATTACTCATAGACTTAAGAGTTGAGTGGAGCTCAACTACACTATATAGTGATAGCAAGTTAGCAATTAGTGTGGTTAAAAATCCTATTCAACATGAGAGAATGAAGTATGTGCGCATCGATAGAAACTTTATTAAGATAGAGATTGAAAATGGAGGAATTCAAGCAGAATATGTTCCCACCAAGAATCAGGAAGCTGATGTCCTCACGAAAGCAGTCCTTCTTAGAATTACTATCCAAGCTAGGAATGATAGACATCTATTTGTTAACTTAAGAAGGGGGAGAGGGGGGTGGGGTGTTGTATGAAAGTATAGTTATATGTTACATTTTATGGCATCTTATTTTCTATATTCTTTCTGATACCTTTCTGGTTTCTATATCAAGGAGTTATTTTAGGATAGTCAAGATATTTTTTTCTAGTTTTGTCATGCAATATTTACACTTACTCTAGCAGATTTGTGTTTTGTCGTGCTGGAATATTTCCATTTATTCTAGTTGATTTGTGTCTACATATAGGTGTACCTTGCTCTTGCATATATTGGGCTCTAAGAAAATAAGACATATGTTTTTCTACCCTAACTCTTCCCCAGAATTACTTAGACATGGTTGATTTTTGTTTTCCTTTCTTTTTTCTTTCTTTATTTTCCTAGAACCTTGAGGACAGGGTTCTTGAAAGTGTTGGGAAAATGTTACAAACAGAAGGGTATATTAGGAAAATTAGTAGGTCATTAATTGAGTCATATCTTATTAGTTAGATAGTTTAAAGATTAGTGGGTGTTAGTAAGTGAATACTAATAAATAGTCTACAAGGAGATATGTAAAAGCAATCCATTCATGCAATCAAAGTAAATCAAGAATTCTTAAAATTCTTTCATTCTATCCTTTAATCATTTCTAGAGACCCCCTTGACTCGAATAGAGGTATATTGTCTTCTTTTACTACATTCTCATTTTTATTAAGTAACTAAGCTACAAGTGCAGCAGTAGAGAACCCTCCTAAAAGCCTATGATATCAATTAATTCCTTCCTCAATAATCTGACCACTCCAGCTATGAAGATGAGACTTCCTGTTTATGTTGAGACCAGAAAAAGAAAAGTTAAAATCTGATGGGGTCTCCTCAAAAAATTTCTTATGGGTGCTCTATTTGCCTTAGAGAAGACCATGAGGTTGTCAGCAACCTTTAAATGTGTAATAAGATTTTCATAGGCTTATACAATCCACTGTCAGCCTTCTCTTTCAAAGCAACAGAACATAAGGGGACAAAAAGTTTCCCCTGACAAATCCTCTAAACCAAAAAAGAAGTGTACTAGTTTGCCATTGGAATTGTGGAATGCTATTTTGAACAACAGCTTGAGTACATTCTGTAAAAATTAGCTAAATTGTCCCGTGATTCTCATCCAACTAAAGTATTAAGTTCCTCCTCAACCCTCTTTTTCTTTTTTGGCCATCTCTTCAACCCTCATTGGATTAAGTGGAACTGAGGCAAAAGTAGTATGCACATGAATCCATCAACAAGCTATTTCCAATATCATGTATATCACAACTATAGAAACCTGCATCTATGTCACACAGAAGCATTGCTTTCAAAATGTCCACTAATGGTCTAAAGAAAAAAATTAGCAACAGTATTAATAGGGGAGAGAGAATAATTCCACAAATTCAATGTGTTTTGTTTACTATACAAAATCCTAACAAAAAGGTAAAATTATTTATTGTATTCTGAACATTAATATTGCTCCAGGAATTCTAATGCTCTAATTCCATCTTGTGGTTGGAAACACAATATCCCTATCCAAAGCTAAACAAACACCCTAATCAAAATTTGATGAAGACAAGGCAACAAGAAAATAGAATCATCTCCAAACAATTCACTGTCACAAACTCAAAAATATTATAATGCGTTCCTTAATGCTCTAGAGCAAAAATTAGCAATGTTGTTAATAGGGGATAGATAGATTATTCCACAAATTCAATGTGTTTCTCTTTACGCAAAATCCTAACAAAAAGGTGGAAAAAAGGTAAACGATTTAATGTCGTCCGAAAATTAATATTGCACCAGGAATTCTACCTCTCTAATTCCATCTTGCGGTTAGAAACACAAAATCCCCTTTTGAAGCTATACAAACACCCTATTCCAAATTTCACAAAAGAAAAGGCGACAAAGATAATAAATTCATCCTCAAAACAATTAACTCATGAAAAATTTAGTGACAGAAACCGTATTTTGGATAGCCATACTTATTAACATGACAGAACCCAAATCACAATTTATATGTTCTCCATCCTTAGACATGATTTTTTGGCATACCTAGTGGCCGAGGCCACAAGCAATTTTATTAACTATCTAGTCAATTATGAAGGATTGCCTATCAGATCATGGAAATGACAGCCGTTTAAATCATTCATAGAAATATCAAAATATTGCTAGTTTCTATAGTTTCACCCCACCTATTAATTCTTAAAGTCAAAATCTACGATTGGGCCTCAAGCAAAATACTGAGTTCGCCACCAGGCATACCATACACATCAAACTCAATATATCCAAGAAAATTAATAAATAAACATAAACATAAGCATCTAATACGTACAGCCAGCTTTATATCATGTAAACACACAGCAAAGAAACTGCAGATAAACAAATGGCAGTTAAGCAAAGGAGACCTCCTCTCGAGGATGGAACCTGGGTCGCTTGAGCAATACATACCCATCTACGCCTTAACCAGTAGGAAGACACTCAAAAGGAAAATGCAACAGAGTAGAGTACCTCTTTGACGTCGGCAGAATCAACGGTCCAGGGACCGTAAACACCGTGATAAACGGTTGGATTTGGGGAGCCATCGCTTAAGGCCTTACATTTGATGGAGCGTTTAGTATGTTGATTAGGAAGAGAGGTTATTAATGGTTTGGAAGTAGGAGGGACAGTGCAGAGAAATGGAGATATGGCCGCTCTCAAAGCCATACGCAAATTAAATCTTAAGCACAGCCGGCAGTTGATAGGCAGTTTAGTTTGTGTGCCCGTGGTGGGAAAATGAACTGAACTGAGCTACGCAAGCAAAGAGGTGTGTACGTGTGAATATTCCGGAAAATGGGAAATCAAGGTTTGTGTTGTTTATGAGTTTGGGCTTTGGCTTAAAAGATCACTGGGCCCTATGCCCAGATGCAAACGATATCAACTGAATTATTTATGCATTCTTTTTAATGCAAAATTCAATCAAGAGACCTATATTTTGTTTGAGACATTTAAATGCTTCATATATGCCGATATTCGATAAAGTGAAATATATGAGCCTTTAATTTAAATTGTCACACCAACTAACTTTATATTATTATATTAGCATACCATTGGATATTGGATAGTTATTGTGAACCAATTTTAACTCAAATATTTATGTATTCTTTCCAATGCAAAATTCAATTAAGAGAACTGTATTTTGTTTGAGGCATTTAAGTACTTCATACATGCCAAAATTCAATTAAATCCTTTATATTTTAAGTGATCTATATGAGTCTTTGATTTACATTATCACACCAAATAACTTTATACTATATTAGTATACTACTAGATAGTTTTTAAGAATCAATTTTCTTTATATAATCTTCCATTTATGTTCTACGATGGCCTCTCACCTTGTCTTGATGTGTCAATTGAGCTATCAAGACTTATCTTTAAGAGGTGTCATTTTTGTGCTAAAAGTAATGCCACCTAAATAATGGGGTCATGAGTACCCCTGTGTTGAATATGGATTAAGTGAATATAAATAATCTAATGACTTAATGTGTATTATTGTTGCATTTATATGTATTGATATTGTTGTTTGTGTGGCACATGTGTGTCTATGTAGTACTCATGTACTAAGCTTAGGCTCATTCTTTTTTATTATTCAGTTACAGGTGAGAATGATGAACACATTGATTATGATGAGAACAAAAACTTAGTAGGTCATTATATGGATAAATATGGAAGAGAGCACTACAATTATATTGATGAAGAATGATGTGAAAATCATTGATGAATCTCTTATTGAACTTTAGGTTATTGATTCAAGATAAGGAGATAATCATTAGACTTTTAATTATGTTAATTATTATATGTGGTAATAATGTACAGTGGAGATAAACATGTTTAAATTCGTAATAGAGATTTAGAGCCTTAGTGTATCGCTATTTAGTAGTGATACGTAGCGTTCTAGATTCTGGGGTATTACAACTTAGGTGGTTTTAGAGCTTAGGTTTAATGATCCTTAGAGCTTAGGTTTTGATCAATTGAGTACATGTTTGTGATCTATAGAACCTAGGTATGAAGATCTTTAAGTACTAGGTTGTAGACCATTAAGTGTAAGCTTAATCAATACAAAACAAGCTATGATTTTAGATGGATTAAGCATTGAATCTATATAATAGTAAGAGATGAAGAGAGTAGGTAAATAAGTGGACAATAGTTTTTGTTTAATAATTTATTTTATGTCAATTATTTTCTTTTAAATTTCTATTTTATTGATGTATATATATATATGTAAATAAGTGTAGACATAGGTAAATATAGAGGTATAACACCACTAACTCCTTACACTTTACATTAACTTTGGAGCTACTTGGTTGTCTCATCTCAAACATAATGCCTCCCAGTAGAAACACTAGACATGGCTCATCTAATGTTAAGCAAGGTGGAGATGCTTCAGAGGAAAGGTATCCTTCAAGACTACCTTAGTAGGGAGCTCTAAATCAAGCCAATGTTACAACTGCTCAACCGTTAGAGACTGTGAATGCTCTAGTGGGGATGTTGGCATAATAGCAATAATAGGGGATGAGACCTACCAGGCCTATAGAAGAACTAGCTGGATTGGACAAATTTGTTTGGCTAGAGTTTCATCTATGGGTTGATGATTCAATATAAGCTGAGCATTGGATCATTGAAATCAAGAACACCTTTGAGGCCTTCATGGTGCCAGAAGAGAGGAAAGTGAAAATTGTAGCTTTCATGTTGAATGGGTCAATTGCAGATTGGTGGACTAGCACATTTAGGTTAACAGGAGCTTTTATTCAGTGGTAGAGATTCAAGGAGCTATTTTATGAGAAGTATCTTCCTAGTAGTATTAGAGATTGAATAGAGGCAAAGTACTATAACTACCAGTAGGGTAACCGAACTGTAGAAGTATATGAAGTGAGATGAACTGCTTGGTTAAGTTCTTGCCTAACCTTTAACATGAAGTGGGGGCCTTTCAATTAACCATTTTTATGCAAAAGTTGTTGATAAGGCTAAGTTCCTAGAGTAGAGCAAGAGGAGAATGGAGGAATAGCTATCTTGTAGGTTAGGAATTGCCTTAGGGAAAAGACTTGACTTAAGTATGCCCTATGTTGATAAAGGAAAGAGGCTTGTAGTATATCAAGTTAGGCCTGTAGCGTATGCACCAAGACTTATTCAGACTTAGCCAACATCTTTAGCATTACCTTCACCACCATAGGTAGGACTAGGGAAGAGATGTCTTAGGTGTTTGGGACCACATGAATTACAACAATGTAGTTAGCTCGAAGGGGCATGTTTCTCTTGTAGTAAGACGGGATATCCTAACAGAAATTGTATAGAGAAATCCATCCCTTAAAATTTCTGGTACACTTATAAGCAAAGGAGGCATGGATCCTTTAAATGCAGCACCTCCCATAACTAGACGGCTGCACCCTAACAATTTCTAGTGCAATAGTTAGTAAGACTTGCACCTAGAGGACCAATGGGTAGACCATAATACCTTAGACTGAGATAGAGTGCACCTATCATGTATTTGCCTTACAACAATAGTAGTAATAGGAAACTCCAGACCAGGATACCATTGTAAGTACACTGCTTATTAACTCAAATACAACTTATGAGTTATTTGATATGGGTGCAACACAATCATGCATATCACCTATCTTCATGCATGTATATGGGTTGAAACTTGTGTTATTGAGTGATACTATGGTTGTGAATACTCCTTTTAGAGTAGGAGGAAGATTAGATCAAATGTGTAGGGATGTGAGAATTATAATACATGGAAAGAAAATGCCAATAGATTTGTTTGTGTTAAAGATGACAGAATTTGATATGATTGTAAGGGTGAATTGGTTGTCTAAGTACAATGCCAATATAGATTGTCGCAATTTAGTGGTTTGTTTTAAGTTTCCTAATGAAAATCTAATTGGGTTTAAGCTAAATGCATAGAGACCTACAACTCTTCCTACATATAAGTTGTGGGATAGGGGTAGAATATCGGCATTGTTAGTGGAGACCAGACAAGCCATGAAATTATAAGATGTATATGTTGTAAAAGAATATGTAAATGTCTTTCCAGAAAATCTTCCAAGCTAATTGCTAGTTAGGAAGACAGAATTCTGCATTGATTTGGTACTAAGAATAGCATTAATATCCAAGGCGCCTTATAAAATGGCACCCACTAAATTGTTTGAATTGAAGACCCAACTTCAAGAGTTGCAAGATAATGGGTTTATTAGGCTAAGTGTCTTGCCATGGGGTATTTCGGTACTATTTGTTAAGAAGAAGGATGGGAATATGAGATTATGTATCGACTACAGGGAGTTGAACTGAGTCACGATCAAGAATAAGTGACCCCTCCCTAGAATAGATGACTTGTTTGATCAATTACATGGAGCTTAGGTCTTTTCTAAAATTGACTTAAGATCGAGGTATCATCAATTAAGGATAAAGGAAGAAGGCATACAAAAGATTACCTTTAGGACTTGGTATAAGCATTATGAATTTCTAGTAATGCCTTTTGGATTGACAAATGCTCTAACTGCTTTCATTGATTTGACGTACAAAAGTACTTAAAGAATTATTGGATTAGTTTGTAGTGTTATTCATAGATGATATCCTCATCTATTTCGAGAGCAAGGAAGAACATAAGACACATCTGAGAATAGTTTTGGAAAGATTACAGGGAGAGAAGTTATATGTAAAGTTTAGCAAGTGTGAGTTCTGGCTGGAATAGGTATCCTTCTTAGGACATATGGTAAAAAAAAGGATGGCATATTAATAGATCATGAGAAGGTAAAAGCAGTTATTGACTAGCTCTGATCAAGAACCGTGATAGAAGTTAGAAGCTTTCTAGGGGTAGTTAGCTATTACAGACGTTTTATGGAATGGTTTTCTCAACTAGCAACTTCTTCGACACAATTAACAAAGAAGAAGGCCAAATTTATGTGGAGTAATGAATGTGAAAATAGTTTTATGACATTGAAGGAGAAATTAGTGATAACTATTTAGTGATGCATTGACTTAAGGCTTGGGATGTGTACTGATGCAGAATGGAAGGGTAATTGCCTATGCCTCTCACAAGTTGAAATCATATGAGAAGAATTACCCTACACATGACTTAGAAATAACGGTATTTGTTAAGACATTACTTGTATGGCGAGAAGTGCAAAATTTTTATAGACCACAAGAGCCTAAAGTATTTGTTTACATTGAAAGACTAGAATATGTGATGGGAAAAATTTTGGCACTGTCAACCTTTTCAGAACCCAATCTAGATGATTGACCAAATTGCTTATCTTTTATCTTATGTCTTTATTTCTAATAAAGTTTGAGAATAATCTTACAGGTACAATTATATATCTCCATGGGATGCCAAAATGTCCTACAACTTCAGTTGGACACAGAACATTTTTCTGGGTAACAATCAAAGGCCCGCTGCGATTGTTCTCTATTCTGAGGCATTGGATCATGAAGATTTATGTTATTTTGTATCTTGTAAATGTTTATTGAATTATTTTGGTTGTATTTTGGTTTTGGGACACTTTTATTTCCATGTAACTTTCATTTAGGGTTAGCCACCTTAAAAGTGGCAAACTTGTAATTTTGAGTACTTTTTTAACCCTAGAAGTAGCAAGTATAAATACTTGCTTAAGAGAGGGTTTAGGGAGCTTATTTTTGAAGAACATACACCTCTTTTCACGTGTGAATTAGGGTTCATACCTTGGTTCCAACTCTTATCAATTTCAATTCCAAGACTTGAAATTGTGGCGAGTGCAACATCTTGAAATTGTGAGTTATATCAATTTCATTTTGTTGTGATTTCTTTTCTTCTCTAGTGTGTTGTATCTAGGGTTGATTAGAGATAGTTCTTGGTCAGATTTACATCTTATTGTACACGAATTCTTGTGATTATTTGAAGTACTTATCATTTGATTTGGATCATCATTGAAAAGTTTCCTTGAAAACGTGAATTTCACCATTTGGAAAAGGAATCTTACTTTACGGTTTTCTTTGTCAAATTGAGGCTTCATTTGCGTGGATTATATGATATTCGAGTGTTATTAGAAACCATTTCCATTGTGGTATTCAGATTATATCATTAGTAGAATTGAATTTCATCATTTCAACATTAGGGTTCATTTGAAAAGTGCCATTTTGGGATCCGATTTTGCCTAGACTTAAGATATCTTTTCTTAAGTCTTTTGGATGTGTTTTAAAGTGTGATTAGGCACATCAATATGAGATAGAGAAGGTGGTTAGAATCAATAAACGACTATGATGCGGAGATTCATTACCACCTTGGGAAGGTAATTGAACATTATGGCTCTAATCACCTCTTAAAGACAAATATTAGAAGATGATACGAACCACGCCAACCCGTGACGAAACCCAATACCAATACATTCGGAAATTCGTTGCCTAAGACGCCCAAACACCTAAAGTGGAAACTGCGACCCGTTGTCTATAAGCGAGACAAGAACCTTAGTATAAAAATGAAGACGCCACAATCGGGATGGAAGACCGATTGATAAGTCGGGATGAACGCCACGGAAATCAATCCGACAAGTTCGATTTAGTTCTTGAAGAACCAAGAGAGGTGCCTCTCAAAAGTGTTTAATGTTCAAAGATGTATATTCTTTATTGTTCTAAACCCTAGGAGCTTTTATACTAGGGTTACAATTCGTGAAAAACAAGTCCAAAACGACGTAGCTTAGATAAGTTGCGTAAAAACACGAAAACAGAACAAGCTGCCCGGCAGGGGATACATGGCCGTGTACACGACCGTGTACTTTGGCCGTGTACTTTTCTGTGCACATTCCGGCCACATACACGACCGTATATCTTTCTGTGGATTTGCTTGTCTCCATACACGGCCATGCCTTTTAGCCGTGTATCTAGCCGTGTATGATTCTGTGCAATCTTGGAATTCCTACACGGCCGTGTCTTGAACATACACGCCCTCTTCAACCCGTGTCCGGTGTGATTTGTATAAAAGTAAGGGTCTTCCCATGGTTGTTCCAATCCGTTCCAACTTCATGATTGCTCCAATCCTTTCCAGCTTCATGGACAACCTTTATCAACTCGTTAAGTGCTTCCTTGAATTGTTTCGCTTGATTTCTTGTGATCGGTCCAGGCGGCACTTCAAGAGGATTTATATTTCTTCTTTCGGCTTGGCTCTCATCATGGATCTCATCATTCCCCTCCTCTTGAAAAGGATTTGTCCTCAAATCATTGCCTGTATCAAATGGACTCAGATCAGTAACATAAAATGTGACACTTACTGGATACTCACCTGGTAAATTTTTCTTGTAGGCATTATCATTGATTTTCTCAAGCATCGGAAATGGACCGTCTCCCCTAGGGTTCAACTTGGATCTCCTCTGCAATGGAAAACTCTCCTTGAGAAAATGCACCTAAACCCAATCTCTAGGCTAAAAAATCTTGGGTCTCCTGCCCTTGTTTACCCTTGAAGTGACCCTGGCATTTTGTTTTTCAATCCTACTCTTTACTTGTGCATGTAGCTTTCTCACGAAATCTGCCTTAGAATCAGCATCAAAACTCACAAACTTGTTAAGTGGCAATGGCAATAAATAAATAGGAACCAATGGGTTAAAACCATACACAATCTCAAATGGTGAACAATGAGTAGTGCTATATAAAGCCCTGTTATATGCAAACTCCACAAATGGTAGACAATCCTTCCAAGTCCTAATGTTCTTCTCTATGATTGCCCCTAACAATTGAATTAAAGTCCTGTTAACCACATCAATTTGCCCATCAATTTGTGGGTGACAGATAGTTGAAAACATCCGTTTAGTTCCCAACTTTTCCCACAATACTCTCAAAAAATGACTCAAAAATTTCTCATCTTGATCACTAACAATGCTTCTAGGTATACCATGCGGACGCACTACCTTTTTAAAGAACAAATCAACAATGTGTATAGCGTTATCAGTTTTATGATAAGGAATGAAATGAACCGTTTTAAAAATCCTATCCATAACCACAAAATTAGAATCTCGACCATGCCTAGGCCTAGATAATCCTAACACAAAATCTATGGAAATGTTTATCCATGGCTCACGAGGAATGACACTATACTCATATAACCAATCTAAGAAGTCATCTAAATAAGGAATGGGATGACGATACTTTACTGTAAGGTTGTTGATGGCGCGGCAGTCAACACACATTCTCCATGTCCCATCCTTCTTAGGCACCAAAATCACAGGCATTGCACATGGACTCATGCCTTCTCTCACGTATCCCTTCTCCATTAACTCATCTACTTGCCTTTGGATTTCCTTCGGAAAGACATTTTCAAAATCTTGCACAAGAGATATAACCACACTAGGTAAAGCATTAGATAATTCGTTAGTAGTCAAACATGTTTCTTTAAGACCCAGCAATAACATAGGTTGCCTCATCACTAACGTTCTCCTTACTACACTTGCTCTTGCCACACGACTCTCCTTTTGCAAGGCTGCCCTCTCCTTTTCACTCACCACCAAAGTTGATCCCCCTTCAACTTGGCCTCTCACACTCTTTCCAGCCTTCCTCTCTTTTTCCTTTTGATCTTGACTTTTATATTCCTTTTTCTTCTCATTGTCTTTTGCTCTCTCACTCTCACTTTGCTTTTCACTCACCTTATGTTTTGCAAAAGACTGTTGTAGCTGCAACTGATCCTCATACACTTGTTTGGGTGTTAACGGTTTAAGATTAAAGCTTTTCCCTTGGTGCACAAGCGTATACTTGTTAGAAAAGCCATCATGAACAACCTTCCTATCAAATTGCCATGGCCTCCCCAACAATACATGACATGCTTGCATTGGCACTACATCACATAACACCTCATCCTCATACCTTCCAATGCGAAAACCAATCAAGGCTTGCTTACTCACCTTAGTCTCACCACTATCATTCAACCACTGCAATTTATATGGACTAGGGTGTTTAACAGTTTTGAGCCCCAGCCTCTCAACAATAAAATTGCTCACTACATTGGTGCAACTTCCTCCATCAATGATCAAACTACAGATGTGATCTCTTAGATAGCATCTAGTGTGAAATATATTCTCTCTTTACACCCCTTCTTCTTCCTTCACCTGCACATTCAAAGCTCGCTTCACTACTGCCACTAGCCTTCCCATTGCAGGCTCCTCATCATCACTAGCATCCTCTAATGGAGGCATATCATCTTCTTCACTATCACCCTTAGTCTCATACTCTCCATCATCACGCAAAATCATCACACGCCTATTTGGACATTGACTAGCAATATGGCCTCTACCTTGGCATTTAAAGCATCTAATGTCACGATTTCTAGAAGTAGAAGATTCAGGGTTACCTTGATTACCAGGAGTAGAACCCGCTTGCCTCAGCTCCCTGTTTGGTTTGGTGGGTAAAGGCTTTTCTTCTTTCTTCCATTGGTTGGTCTTCCAAGTGGATGAACCATTACCCTGTGAAAACCATGCATTACTACTACCTTTCCTCTTGTGCTGGTTCTCAATCTTTATAGCCATGTGAACTATATCCTCCAATTCTACATAATGCTGCAATTCAATCACATTTTGGATTTCTCTATTCAACCCAGCAAGAAACCTAGCCATTGTAGCCTCTCTATCCTCCTCTAAATTCGCCCTAATCATAGTGACTTCCATCTCCTTGAAATACTCATCTACACTTCGGCTTCCTTGCCTCAGAGTTTGCAACTTATTGTGCAATTTACGATAGTAATACGCAGGCACAAACCGCTTCTTCATCACTCTTTTCATCTCTTCCCAAGACTCAATAGGTGGCTCGCCACTCCTTCTCCTATTCAACATTAGTTGATCCCACCACACTATAGCATAATCCGAAAACTCAATGGCAGCAAGTTTTACTTTCTTTCTCCCACTATAGTTGTGACAATCAAACACCATCTCCACCTTTTTCTCCCATTCTAAGTACGCCTCGGGATCATTCTTCCCTTGGAAAGGAGGAATCTTCATCTTTATGCTACTTAATTGATCATCCTCTCTATTCCTGTCTCCTCTATCTTCCCAATCTCTAGTTCCTCTATTCTGACCACTATATCCTCTATAACTCCCAACAGAAGGCTCATCAAAGTCATCATCCGTCATTTCATCTCCACCCCTCGGTACTCTCCTAGAACGACTCTCCCTCTTACGCCCTTGGAATACGTTTGTGGATTGCTCGAGTCTTTGCTCTACCGTCTCATGAATTTGTTCCATTCCCTCTTGGAACATCCTCTTCATTTCTCCCCTCAACGCCTCAATTACTAACCTAGCATCAAACCTTCCCCTCTCACCTTCAGGAGAATGTTGTCTCGACATAGTCCCTGCAGAAAAGATTAGTACTAACACAAATATATATATAATTAAACCTCACGATACACTCCCTTACGTGTTTCGCTCAAATGATGATATCACATAGTCACTCGTGTATTCTCACAAATAATGATGATATCAACTCACCAATTTCCTCGTCTCAATTCTCTTGGAACTAACTCGAACTACACCAATTTCCTTTCGTAGAATTCAAAACAACTCTAAGGTTCGTAAATTTTCCTCTATTTTTCTATCCGATTTTTTTTTTTGTCTTGGTTGTTGCTCTTGATCACGTTTTTCTTTTCTCTCTCTTTTTTTTTTTTTGTAACAATCGCCTAGTCGATGTTACACTATCAAAAGACAATCAATACTACGAAATTGAATACGATAATTGATATGAACGATTGGAGTTAGGGTTTTTGATATTACCTTCCTCAACCGAACTTGATGTTTTGACAAACCTAAGCTCTGATACCAAACTGATACGAACCACGCCAACCCGTGACGAAACCCAATACCAATACGTTCGGAAATTCGTTGCCTAAGACGCCCAAACACCTAAAGTAGAAACCGCGACCCGTTGTCTATAAGCGAGACAAGAACCTTGGTATAAAAATGAAGACGCCACAATCGGGATGGAAGACCGATTGATAAGTCGGGATGAACGCCACGGAAATCAATCTGATAAGTTCGATTTAGTTCTTGAAGAACCAAGAGAGGTGCCTCTCAAAAGTGTTTAATGTTCAAAGATGTATATTTTTTATTGTTCTAAACCCTAGGAGCTTTTATAATAGGGTTACAATTCGTGAAAAACAAGTCCAAAACGACGTAGCTTAGATAAGTTGCGTAAAAACACGAAAACAGAACAAGCTGCCCAGCAGGGGATACACGGCCGTGTACACGACCGTGTATTTTGACCGTGTACTTTTCTGTGCACATTCCGGCCACATACACGACCGTGTATCTTTTTGTGGATTTGCTTGTCTCCATACATGGCCGTGCCTTTTAGCCGTGTATCTAGCCGTGTATGATTCTGTGCAATCTTGGAATTCCTACACGGCCGTGCCTTGAACATACACGCCCTCTTCAACCCGTGTTCGGTGTGATTTGTATAAAAGCAAGGGTCTTCCCATGGTTGTTCCAATCCGTTCCAACTTCATGATTGCTCCAATCCTTTCCGGCTTCATGGACAACCTTTATCAACTCGTTAAGTGCTTCCTTGAATTGTTTCGCTTGATTTCTTGTGATCGGTCCAGGCGGCACTTCAAGAGGATCTATATTTCTTCTTCCGGCTTGGCTCTCATCATGGATCTCATCAGAAGATGTGTAAGTTAGAAGTGGAGATAGTGACACATGAAGTGGGAAATAGGTTGGTTGCTCTTTGTATTCAACTAACCCTCATTGATAGAATTAAAGTAGCACAAATTCGAGATTTTAGAATTCAAAAGATCAAAAGCAAGATAGAACAGGGTGAAACCATAGAATTTAATGTGGATGTTGGAGGAGTAGTCATATATGGCATGAGATGGTGTATTTTAGATGACATGTAATTGAAGAAAGATATTATGAAAGAATCTTATGATTTAGGATACACAATACATCTCGGAAGCACTAAGATGTATAAAGATTTGAAGAGTCATTGTTGGTGGGAAAATATAAAATGGGAAATAGCAGAATATGTATCTAGATGGCTAACATGCTAGTAAATCAAGATTGAAAACCAAAGACCAACTAATGAGTTATAACCACTTCCTATACCTCAATGGAAGTGGGAACATGTAACTATGAAGTTCGTGACAGTCCTCTCAAGAACTAAGGAGAAATATGATGCAATTTGGTTAATTGTAGACAGATTGACCAAGTCTGCCCATTTCCTACCAATTAAGGTAGACTATAGACTAGAGAAGCTTGCACAACTATGCATCAAGGAGATTGTTGGATTACATGGTGTACTAGCCACATAACTTCTAATAAGGATACCTGGTTCGTAAGTAGGTTTTGAAAAGGTTAACATCAAGCTTTGGGTGCTAAATTACAATTTAGTATTGCATTCCACCCTTAGATAGATATGCAATCTAAGAGAACCATTTAAATTCTGGAAGACCTATTACAAGCATGTTCGTTAGACTATAGGGGTAATTGTAGTGATCACTTACCCTTGGTGGAATTTGTATACAACAATAGCTATTAAGCTACTATTTAGATGGCTCCATAAAAGCACTATTTGGTAAGAAATGTAGATCTCCCTTACACTAGGATGAAGTTGGTGAAAGATAGATAATGGGGCTAGAGATAGTACATGAAGCCGTAGACAAGGTTAAGGTGATAAGGTAGCAGATTCTGTTAGCCTAAGGTCGCTAGAAAAGTTGATGTGCTCAAAACCAAGTTTAAGCACATGCAAAACCAATTTGAAAGACAATTAGCAAATGTCAGTCAAACTAGCTTCCAATCACGTGAACTTCTTCTACTATTAAACCAATTCCACAACACCAACGTGATCAAGATTGAATGAACCAAATGTGAGTAGCTTTGATACCAAAAGATGATGTGCCTAAAAGGGAGTTTAAGCACATGCAAATGAACCAATTTACAACCCCTAAAGGACAAGATCAAAATCAGTTCAAAGCGAGACAAAATTGCGTGAACCCTAATTGATGGAATATGATCCGAATGATAAAAATCAATGAGATTAAATCACAAAGATGATAATTCTCAATTGAATCACGTAATCAACTCAAGTTCCAAGAGAATTCCAATCAAAACATCAATAATAAAACCGTGACCCCTCTTCACAACAAGGACAATCCACATAACACAATGTATAGTAAAATTGATGGTACTAACAAGGGACAAAACCAATCAATTATATATAATGACAAGAGAGGATATAATCGATGCTAATTTCAGATCAAAGAACCACCCTAATCAACCCTAGATATGACTCACTAGTGATAAAAAGGAAAAACACAATGTAGGGAATTGATATTATTCACAATTCTTTATGTTGCAACTCGTTATAATTCTAATTTTTGGATTGAAATTGATAAGAGCCAATGAAATTAGGAAGAACCCTAATCCCTCACACAAAAAGTGTATGCTGCAATTTTCAACTCTCCTCCAAAATCCTATTTAAGCAAGTATTTATACTTGCTCCCTTTAGAGTTAAAATGTCTACAAAATTACAATTATGTTACTTTAGGGTGGTTGGTCCCAAAACACAAATTATAACTAAGTAAAAGTGTCCTAAAAACTTATAACATAAATGGTTCCAAGAAAATAACAAACAAATAAAAATAATCCTCTCAAACAAATAAAAATAGTCCTCAACATGCCGGGTCTTCAAATTAACTCGTTGGTCTAACTCATCTTCGGTTTAGGTCGGTCTATAGATAACCCACAAGCTGAGTCTTAGTGAGTTTGTCCACCGCCCTATAAAGCATGATAAGTGTGCCTGTTGGAATATACAATACATGAGTAATAGAAAAGAGGTTAGTAAATAAATAATTCCGAGGTCGATTTGCTCAAAAAAGACCCTTATCGCCAAGATTTGAAATCTTTTGGCTCCTGCCCTAATAATAGGTCTCATAGGATTTTGATTCCTATCAAAAGTTATGTAGAAAAATGGTGACGCCCCTTAGAATTTCAAGTAGAGGATAAGGTTCTATTGAAGATATCTCCAACTGAAGGGGTAATTAGATTTAGTCTAAGAGGGAAGTTGAGTCCAAGATATATGGGTCCATTTGAGATTTTAGAAAGAGTTGGTATTGTTGCTTATAGGTTAGCTTTACCACCAAGTCTGGCTAGGGTACATAATGTACGTATCTATGTTGAGGAAATTTGTACCAAACCTAGTTAGTATTGTTGCTTATAAGTTAGCTTTACCACCAAGTCTGATTAGGGTACATAATGTATTTAATGTATCTATGTTGAGGAAATTTGTACCAAACCTAGACTAAGTAGTGGCTTTGGAACTTTTGAAGGTACAACCGGATTTATCATCTATTAAAAAACCTGTAAGAATAGTTGACACTAAGGAGTGAGTATTAAGAAGGAGAGTAATTCCCTATGTTAAGGTGCAATGGACAAATCAAACAGAACGTAAAGTGACATGAGAATTAGAAGAAGACATGCGAAGGAGGCATTTAGAAATCTTTCTAAACTTAGGTAACCTTTGAGGATGAAACTTTTCATAAAAGGGGGAGGATGTAAAAACACACACACACATACACACACATATTTATGTTATTGAATAATTAATATAAAATAAGACCAAGGTTAAAGAAGTAACTAGATGAAAAGATGGGAGGCAATTTAGTCTTTTTAGGGTTAGAGCGTATAAAGCCTCTTAACATAGCATCTCTCCTTTCCCCCTCATTTGCATAGTTGCAACCTAAGAGACCCTCTCAAAGACTCATAAGGTGACTTAGCGAACACCCACAAGATCAATCTCTTTTCATCAAGTAAGGATTGTGATCATCAAAATGATTATCTCTAAAGATATGTTAGTAGATGTAAACAAAATTTATTGACATATTATTAAGGTAAGGAAAAGTGTAGGATCAAGCACTTAGAAGATTCCGATCACAATTTCGAACCAAGTAAGTGCACAAGATCTACATAATGTATTAGAATTAATAAATTAATTAATCAATTAGGCTTAGAATTATAGGAATTAGGCTTAGGAACAAACTAGAGAAATGGGAATAAAGGTTTGTGATGAACAATGTTATATATGGTCAGATACATGCCTGTGTACCTACTTGTATAGAAACACAAGTATGTATAGAAAGATACATAGGCAAATGACACACCCGAGTACTTGGGCATGTCAAATTACAAAAATCTACAGAAAGATACACGACTAAACACACGACCATATACCTAGGCATGTTAAAATGACAAATTATACAGAAAGATACACAATCACTAGCATGATATTGCTCTAACCCCGTGTTTCTTTACATGGCTCCTACATGACCGTATTGCTTTGGAACACACATAGTTTATTCTATTTTGTATTTCTATGACTCTAAACTAAGATAGATGCACGATAAAACATCGGGGAAGGGAATTACAAAATTAAAATATAATTAAACAATTAATAAACTTAGATTAACTGTAGAATAGAACTGAGTTTAGTTCTTTATACTCGAACTAGTTTATATCCCTTTCCTAGTGAGGTGAGAGATAATAGTGAGAAAATTTCTCTAGATATGTGTTTACCGTGTTTGTTGTTTGTGATTGTTAGAATCGTATTTAAGTGACTTTAATGAAATATTGGATTTAAGTATATGTGCTGCTTATGCTTGGCTTAGCTTAGGGGTCGGAGGAGATAGATCCTTATGGGGCACCCTGATGATCAGTATGCCGCATTATCCTTAGTGAAGCCATGTATTGAAATGATCTAGGGTAGATTAGGATTAGACGGGGCTTGTAGTAGCAATTCCTAATTTAAGATTATATTATGTAAATATTATATGTGTAATAGGGTTATGAGTACCCCTGTGTTGAATGTGGATTAAGTGAGTATAACTAATTTGATGACTTAATGTGTATTGCTGTTGCATTTACGTGTGTTGATATTATTGTTTGTGTGGTATGCACATATCTATATAGAATTCACATATTGGGCTTAGGCTCACTTAACTTATTTTTCAGCTGCAGGTGAATATGATGAAAATATTGATTACGATGAGAGCAAAAACTTGTGGGTTATTATCAAGATGAATATGGAAGAGAGAACCACTATTATATTGATGTGGCTTAATGAGAAAGTTGATGAAGATTTCTTTAATAGAATTTTAGAATGATGATGGGAGAATTTGAAGATAGTTGTTAGACTTTTATTTATGTTGATTATTAAATGTTGATAAATATTTATTTTGGTTCAAGATTTGAGTTTAATGTAATTGTCATAAAAAAATGATTGGAATGATTCACTTGAGAATCATTTGTTTCTATTATTGAAGTTATATTTGTAGTAATGTATAGTGGAGATGAACAAGTTTAAACTAGTAATAGAGATTCAAAGGTTTAATGTGTCGTTACTTAGTAGAGACATATGGCGGGTTATAGCGCTCTAGGTTCAAAGGTACTACAAGGAGTCTATGAATGAGTTAGATTAGCTCGGGTTCACACGAATAAGATTTAGTATAAACTACATGAAACCTTAATTTTTATCTTGTTTGATTTAATTTGTTTTCCGTTAAATATTGATATTAATCTTTGATATCAAAAAGATATTCAGTTGAAACTTGATAAGAAAATCTGTTCGTATTGCATGGATTTATTTAAATCCGCCCATTCTCTTCCCTTCCCGTGCCGATAGTGCATCTGTCTAAGGTAGAAGACTACTAAAACGCGTCTTCAATCTCGTTTTCTGCCGTTCCATTGAAAAAGATGAAACCGGCGTCCTTGAAGCATTTAATAAGCCTGACCAAACTTTACCTATTTAAACTGCGCAGACCTCGACTTAAAGGAGTAACCTGTATTTTATGATTTTATTTATTAATCCAAAATGGTATTTTTTTTAATTTTTTATTTCATTTACATTTTTATTATTTTTCATTTTCATTTGTTTTCCCTCATTTTTCAATTTTTATTTTTCTTTTCATTATTTTTAAATCTAGGCTAATTTAAATTAATTTATTAAATAAGACAAAAATGTGATGTCTATTATAATATATGAAAAGCAAATTATTGACAAAAAGATAAAAAAGGAAGGATTTTTGAAGTATTAATAGGAAATTATCAACATTTAATATAGACGATTGCCTAGATTTAAAGTTGCAAGAAAGTTGAGTGATAGAATTAAAGATGAATTATTGAAGATAGTTATGATCAAGGAGAAAATCAAGATTTGAACTTTACAATTTATTCTATAAATAAGAGGATAAAGCAAGAAGAATAGCATAACAACAAGGACAAGAGCAATAAGAAAAACAAGAGACAAATACCTACAAGTGCACTTTAAATTTTTATCATAAAATTTGAGCTACCATTTTAGAGAATTAGTACTTACTTGAGCTAACATTATAGAGAATTAGTACTTACTATTAGATCCTCAAAGGTTGGGAACTTCAATTTGGAAGTTGATAGTTTTTGTTTTTCTTTGTAATTTTTGTGTTTTAGCTTGTGTAGAGCTAAGTAACATAAAGTAGAGGAAGTGATTGGAAACTATATTAGAGTGGTTGTAGAGTAGCTGATTGTTATAACACTCATTGAGATTTTTTTCTTTGATATGGTGGAATAAACTGGTAAAGTCAATTGCGATTCCAACAATGGAGGTTGGAAGAGTGGATAACACACAATTTGGGACCACTATATATCGTTACCTAATTTTTTCAACCCCTACTATTTTAATTTTAATTTGCAAATTATTTAATCATTATAAAATTTCAAATTTCGTTACTAATATAGTTTGAATTTTGAATCAATATCCATTGATAGTAATTAAATATAATTTTTAAGCTAGTTGTTTGGATTTTTTTTAATATAAAGTAATCAATTCATTTCCGTCTTAATTACTAATTGAGACTAACAATTGGTGTTAGAGCTTAACTCGACATTGATTGAGTTTAAAGATCAATGGTAGAGAATTTGACAGTTCAAACTAGTAAAGCACCTTATTTTGATGGATCTAATTTTACTTACTGGAAATATAGAATGGAGACTTTCATTAAAGCATTAGACTATGAGACATGGGACATCACTGCTTGAGATAAAATAGTTAAAGGAATGTCAGCAATTAATACAAGGTAAGTGTATTTATCCAATTTTGTAATATAGTGAATTAAATACAAATATAATTCCACATAAATTACGAGTACTAATATTAACCTATACTTTATTATCTAATCGATAAATTGTAAAGATTAATTAATATAAAAACTACTACTAATTATTATTTACTAAACTAAAAACTCAATTAAAAGAAAGAAAAATAAAATAGATTGCAATTAACTTTAAGATGGCAAGACAAGTATCTAAATTTTGCTTCCTTAAGAATTTATTATGTGACATAAAAAAAAATTATTTAATTTCAGCTTTAATTTCATTGACTAGGAGAATTCCTAAATTAGATTAATAACTTTATCAAATTTATCAACCTTAATATCAAAACTACCCATTTGAATCTTTTTATAATAACATATTTCCAAGATTGCATCAAGAACAATGAACTCTTTAAAAAACAATTGAATCAATTTTGAAAGAATCATGCAATTTATCTCTAAGATTACATAAATTTCTTTCACTTATGTTGGATCTAATTATACATTAGATTTTTCAATCATAATTCATAGTATCAAATAATTAGAATAATACCCTAGAAATATTAATTCAAGCAAAATTAAGAGCCCATGATTGAATCAAGAAACTAAAGATTTTAGTGAAATAGTAATAAATGTAGTCACATAATAATTCTAGGATCCACAAGTATAAATACTAAAAAGTTTAAGCTCTAATCATAATGAAATCAGAATTTCTCAATGATGAAAAAACATGCATCTTTAAAGAATTCTAAAGAAAAACCCTAATTCTTGAAGTAAAAAAATATCCTCTTCTATTCCTTGAAAAGAACCCTAAAACCTATAAAAACATCTTTTAAAAGTTCTGAAGTTGGTTCCTTTGTTTCCTTTATATAGTAGGCATTCCAAACTCTATTTTAATGCCAACATGCTGTTCATTAGGTTGTGCTTCAAGTAGTGTTAAAATTGTCGAACAAAAAGTTCTAAAAATTGGAATTTGTAGTTGATACAGTCTAAACATGATCATGTTTGGAGGTTGTGTCTAAGTCATGCTTTAAAATAATTATTTCCAAGAGATACATGACCAATAGACATGGTTGTGTCTCATCCCATATAACTCTCATAATTTATATCTTCAAACCTTAACTTCAACATGATTGTAGCATGGTTATGTCAATTGTCCATATCTATCTTTAAAAGTTTATAACTTCTTTTATTTAGCTTCAAATTGAGTAAAATTTAATTCATTTTCTTCTTTTTAAATTCAATCACTCATTAAAGCTCTAAAATTAAAATAGTACTCAAGTTAAAAATAAAATCCTTCAGAAACACACAAAAATTAGGGAAAAATACTTTAATTTTCACTTAATATATATATATGTATGTATGTATGTATCTATCAAATTTTCCTACACTTAAGCATTTGCTTGTCCTCAAGCAAATTAATCAAATCAAACAATAGGATAAGAAATACTTAATCAAACTTATTACTATGTAAGAAACCATTCAAAAGAGATCTTATTTAATCTTGTAATAACTCAAGAAACAAATTCATAATTAACTTGCAATTTTAAAAGAAAATTAACGACAGCTCTTATACTTTTCATTTAACCAATTTTCCAATGTTCCAAAGATACCAAATAACTTAAATTCAATAATTAATCAATGTAAATTAAAGTTTGTTCATATCATTTAATAGAGGATTTTCAAGACTTGAAACTTGAATTATCATCTCAATTAAGAAAAAAGTCATAAAAACTTTACTGACTTAACTAAGATGTATACACCTCCTTATTCAATTTTGCTAAGCACCATAATCAAAGATAAATATATAGTAGATCCACTTATCCCTTAATCATTCCTCTAGTATATTTCTTTGTTGGAATTTCTTTTAAAAAATTTTAAAGTAGTTTTATTAGTTAGTAAATTCCAGATTAGATGATCTTAGACTATTAGGTTTTAAGATACTCCTTTAATCCATCTACTACTTTTATTTAATAAAGCTTATTTACTTGAGTTTAACCTTCACATGGACTTTTCTCTTGACCCTTTTAGTGAGCTTTTAGCCGATAATCTCGAGCTTGTCAATTAAGTTAACAGGTGTTATTCCACACAAAGGAGGCACCCTACAGACTTAATTACTCAAGTCAATGAGGGCCATAACTAAACTTTGATTCAATTAATTTATTCTCTTTATTTATTTCACCTCCAATTATATTGATTTTTCAAAGAATTTTTAAAGGAAAAGTATCATCTATTTACTTAACAAGGATTATAGAGCTTTAAAAACATCCAAGGGAGAAAGTATACATCAAAGTATGTTTAAAAGAAATTCATGACTAATTTTTAACTAGTGATGTTATTTTAATTCTAAATCTTAAAATCTAAAGTTAAATAATACGTAACTCTACTCTACAAAGATTTTATCATTCAATTTAACTAAGTTATTATCAAAACACTTATTGATAAAGTATTTAGTGCTATCCAAAAAGTTATCATATACCAAATTGCAAGTTAATTTAATGATTTCCAAGTTAAGTAAATGAAGTTGATTTTTTAAATAACCAAAATTTGATAACCCCTTCCCTACACTTACAACCATACGTTGTCCTCAATGTAGGAATCAAAAAGGAAAACTAGAAAAATAAAAACAAATCAAACATAAAATGAGGAAGGTAGTGGGGAAAAGAACTATTACTCTCCTAAGAATTTTAGCATGTCCATTCTAAAAAAAAAATTGACATGTTATGTTCTTAGTCTTTGATGCTTTAAGCTTGTGGAAAGCTACAAAAACACAAAAAGGAAAAAAGAAAACCAATCAGAAAATCTAAAGCAACAATTAAAAGAAAAGAGATAGTATAATTTGGTTCAACAAGCTATATCAATCTAGTTAGATACATCAAAGAAAATAAACATGAAAGAAATCAGTAAAAGGAATCATGATCGGACTCCTCCTCCTCTCCTTCTTCATCTCCTTCATCTCCTCACTTTCATTATCATATAAACCTAGAATCTACTCACCTATATCTATGTCAAATGGAAATTCAATATGGAATTGTGTGGTTGCATTATGGGGCAAATCTTTCTAACCTATTTTGTCTTCTGAATACCCTTGCAAGATCTGTGTGATAACGATGTTACATATTTAGAACTTTTTTGAACTTCTTGATCATTTTGTTTGCTTTATGCTCAATCTTATCCTATTGAGACCTTGGGCCTCTACTAATACTAGTAGATCAACTTGACCCTTCTCCTTGATGCTCCTCTCATTTAAGGAGTATATTCATCTATCTAAAAGAAGTCAATTTGATAGGAATTACTTCTTTTAGAGAGGTTATAGAAGGGGGTTTGTTCAATACTCTCATTGCTTTTACCAAGATCATAATATAGGGTTTATAGCAGTTATTCCATACTCTAGAGCCTATAGCCTATTAACGTATAAAAAATGCTAATAGAATAGCCAAATTAACTTGGTAACTCTCAATCATGCTATAGAGATAGAGAATGTCATAAGTAGATATCATGCCTGTGCTCTTTCCCCTTTCACAGATGGTGTGAGATAATAATTAGTAGACTAATTTGTGGATTAGGTTGTGTAAGTGGGAAGCTTTTAAAGCCTTTGGATTGTATATATCTTGGTCATTTATCCTTCCCTAATAAGACCAATAGGCAACCTCTCTTGGCAATTAGTAAAGTAAAGTTGCAAACTCCTTAGTGTCCTCATAGTTAGCATCATATAATCCTAAATGCATACTAAACTTAGCCATGGAAATTTGGTAAGGCTAGCCTTTGATTATGAAGTTCAAGCAATTTTTTACCCCCCTAAGACATTCCTTCATGATCCAATTTGCATGTGGTCATGAAATCTAGGGTTAATTCTTTGTAAACTAAGGCCCTCAAGGAAAATAGCCTCTCCCATGCTCCCACTCCTACTAGCCCTTTGATCTCTTCTTCCATTTGAAGCCTCTAGAGAACATCTCAGTTGATGTAGAGTGTCTGACTAAACGTCTTCTTCTTTAGCATTTTATATCTATCTAAATGAATTGTCTTAATAAACTTTAGCATGGGATGATCTAGGGGTGGTGGTAAGGCTATTGGAGCAATAGAAATTGAAGTCCTTGTTGAGGAGGTAGATGCTCGTGGTTGATTTTTGCATTGAATTGGTTGCTTACCCCAACTTTGTTTAGGAGCCATTTTTCTTGTAAAGAAAGGAGATCCTTTAGCATAGACAAATACACTTACTATTCAGAATATGTCACCTATGATATATATGTAATACTAGGTATATAAGGAACCAGACCTATAAATGTGATGTGCCTAAATCCACTTAGAAGCACAATCAGAAGACTGAAGAAAACAATATCAAATCTAATACAAAACCGGTCCACCGAGGAAGCAATTCTCGTGGCACCTTTGAAGATTTTGATGGAAAATGTTGTTCAAATGATTTAATTGTAATCTCTATTGATAACATTAACCAAATAACCACAATAAGGATTGAAATATCACGTGGAAATCAGATCAAAGAAAGCAATAAACCAATGAAATCCACTTTCCCTTTCAATCACTAGTTCACGCTAATAATAACAATGAAGTATGTAATCCAAGTGCTCAATGAAACAATCAATCTTACAAGATTGTTGTTCACGAAAATAGAACCATAAATAGGTCCAAGAAAGATCTAAATCTACCCTAGATATGACTCACTAGAGAAGAAATGAACATACAACAAAATTGAATTGATATGACTCACAATTCGCCTTCGTCGCACTCGCCACAATTCCAATTCTTGGGTTGAAATTGATAAGAGTTTGGAACTAAGGAAAGAACCCTAATTCACACGTGAAATGTGCATCTCAAATCTGTAAAAATTGGCCTCCTCAAACCCTCTCTTAAGCAAGTATTTATACTTGCTACTCTTAGGGTTAAAAAGTAGTCAAAATTACAAGTTTGCCACTTTTAAGGTGGCTAGCCCTAAATGAAAATTACAAGGAAATAAAAGTGTCCCAAAATGATTACAACATAAATAGTCCATGCAAATGAAAAATATATAAAAGAAATTGGTTTTCAAGATGCCGGTCTTCTATAGGATCCATTGGCCCAGCTTATCGCCGGTTCAAGTCGGTCCATGGATAACCCACAAGCTGAGTCTGAGGGAGTTTGTCCATTGCCCTATAAAATATGATAAGTGTGCCTATTGGAAAACACAATACAAGAATAATAGAAAAGAGGTCAATGTATAAATAATTCCGGGGTCGATCTGCTCAAAATGGGCCCTCATCGCCAAAATTCAAATTCCCTTAGTTTTTGCCCTAATGATAGGTCTTGTCGGATTTTGATTCCTATCAAAATGTAATTCAATTATCTAGTGTTAACAACACCAAATGATTCAATCTAGGTTGATTCTAAATACAATAAGATTAACTAGCCTAAATATATGAATTCGAGCACTAGATCATCCTAAATATAAATCATATATTGTTCATTAAGCTTGCATGAACAAAAGCAATGTATTTATTGAGTAAACATAGAGAAGAGCACAATGGAATAGACATGGTTGTATCTATCTCGTGTTTAATTGTGAAACTCAAATAGAGGGATTTCATGATTATGGCCTTTCTATGCATGTTACTAAGGATTTCTACTTGATTTTTATAAAGAAAAGCTACCTAAACTAGCCAATATCTCTAGAAATAACAAAGAGCAACCAAACCTTAAAACTTAATTCAATGCTAGTTTGAAAGAGCCAGGAAGAGGGAAAATGAAAGCGTTTGAGCATCAAGATTAGGAAATGTACCTTGTGTGATCAAGAAATTAATGAAAATCCAAAGAAAGATGTGCACAGTGCAAACTGTAGCATGAGTGTTGATGTTCATCATGTTCATGTGTAAGGAGAAATGAGTGTGTGAATATGTAAGGTGGTGCCACTATGTGTGTGAAACCCTTTTATACAAAGGGTGACATGTTAGGTTTAACTCATGTTTATGCCTAAAAAAATAAAATAAAAGATTTAAGGTTAACATAGCTTAGACACAATCGTGTTTAGGGATCATGTAACTCTTGTAAATAATTAAGAATAGGGCACACTCGATACAACCTTAGACAGACATGACCATATGTAAAGGTCATGTAACTCTCGTAAATAATTGTCATTCTCTTGATGCTTTGGATACGACCTAGACATGATCATGTCAATAGGTTATGTATCTTTTGTAAAGTATTAAAATTCAAAATCCCATTAGACATGACCTAAACATAGCCATGTCAAAAAGTTGTGTAACTTTTGTAAAAATTTAATTTTGAAAAACAGCCTTGACATGACTTTGATATGTCCACGTTTAATGGTCATGCTACATCCATAGAACATCATTACACTTAACATGGTCTTAACACGATCGTGTGTGGTGGTCATGTCAAGCTTACAAAAAAAAATGGCTTGCTGCTTGTTTTTGTTTTTATTTATTTTTTTAAAATTGAATAGAACTACACTAAGCTACTCAATACTTGAGTTTCCTCCTAAGAAGCACTTTCGTTTTACATGATTAGCTCGACGGAATTCCATTTAAATTCACAAACTTGGCATAGGGTGAAGATGAAACTCCTCCCTTTTAATTGATGCAAATTCTCTTTTTAGATAGAGCTTTAACCTTTGACCATTTACCTTAAAAGATCTTTTCTTAGGGTGTATAACTTCTACTGCTTCATAAGGAAAGATGCGGGTCACTATGAAAGGACCAAACCATCGAGACTTTAGTTTTCTTGGGAATAAATGTAACCAAGAGTTGTAGAGTAGGACATGGTCCCCTTCTTTGAATTATCTCCCTTACTTTATCCTCTAGTCAAGGTATTTCTTAGTTCTCTCCTTATAGAGCTTGGAATTTACATATGTCGTCGCAAGCCATTCATCAAGCTCATTTAATTAGAGTTTTCTATTAGTACCTATACACTTAAGATCCCAATTAACTAATTTAATGGCCTAAAAGGCTTTGTGTTCAATTTTTACCGGTAAATGGCTAGCTTTCCTATAAACAAGTCTATAGGGAGTAGTTCTTATAGTTGTATTGTAAGTTTTTGATGTGAACCCCAACAACCCCGTGATAAAACCGAAAATCGAGATTTTATAATCCTCATAACTTATGAATCTGTCAAGAACGATGGAACCATGACCCGTTGTTTATAGATGAGATAAGAACCTTGGTATAGATGTTAACGCCACAATTGATTATGGAATAATCGATTGATAAGTTGGAGTGAATGCCATAGATTCAAAACCCGATAAGTTCGATAGTTCTTTGATGAACTAAAGAGAAATCCTCTCTCAAAATGTGAATAATTTCTTTTTAATTGTTCCATTGGTAGGAATCATACACCTACAGGACCCATAAAGCCAAAAAATTACAAAATTTGGCAATGAGGGTCCTCTTTGAACAATTAAACCTTGAAGACATTCGTTTAGTGTCTTCATTTTCATTGTATAATTGCTTTGCATTTCATTAGGTACATTTTTTGGTCTTATAGGATGGCGAACCAATACACTAATTCATGGTGTGTGAGTTATGCTTGGACCTACAAAAGGCAAGACAAATCGACCTTACATTACTTGCATTTCACTTAGAGAAACCGACCATACTTCACTTCATTTCATGTGGATGAATTGGTTGCCAAATGCTCCCATAGGACTGGTTCAAGCATCATTTTACATTGTTGAATTTTCCTTATTTAGAATAGGTATAAATATTAGTTATTTAGGGTTTTGGACAATACTTTTCAGATTAAAAATCACTTGCATTTTGCCGTGAAGGGTTTCTCCATTTCATGCCTACTCTTATCAATTTCTATCCTAGGAATTGTGGCGAGTTTGCTTAGGAATTATTGTGTGTAATATCAATAATTTCTCAAGCCCTTTCCAATTATTAATAGTGCGTAATATCTGGTGCATAATTGGATTATCTTTTCCTCTTCTAATTTCATGCAATTTGGGGTTCTTATTACTAGCTAGAGTTCACGCCATTGGTTGGAAATTGGATACATTGCTCTTCCTTCTTTGATTTATATTGAATTACCATTGGAGCACATCATAATTTGGTATCAGAGCTACGGTTTGTGGAAGGGAATTCGTGAATTACAGACTGGGGATTTAGGGTTCTTGTTCTTCCATTTTGTAATTGAAGTTGTGTGAAGTGAAATTGAAGATCTTGTGTTAAATTGTACTGTATTACACTTGTTGTTGTGGTTGAAATTTGAAGGAGGGATTAAGTTAGGGTTCCTTGCCGCAGTTGACTTTGGTAATCATTAAATAGATTCCATTAGAAGTATAATTGTGTGAGTGTGCCATGTTATTCCTTGTTGATTTCAGAATTGGAAGTGTGTAATTAAAAATTTTCCATTGTGCTAGTCGTCTTTCCATGAGGTCACCACTTGGAAGAATAGGGAAGTCTTTTAAAATTGATTCCATAATTGCCTTTTGTAGTAATTGTGCATTAATTTCCTTTGAATGCACTTTGACTAAAGCTTGGAATCATTTTTGTGTTGTGATTGTGGAAGTGTGCCGTAAGGTGTGTGAGTCTTGGTGGAGTGTGTATTGTATCTTGAAGTGAGTTAAGCTTTGAAGGATTTTTGTGTATACTATGGAAGTGTTCTCGTATGTGTTAAACCACATGGAGTGTGTGTTGTGGTTTAAGGTTGTGTGTACCGTGAGTGTGTGTGTTGTGGTGAGTACCATGAAGGAGTGTTAGTGTTGCTGTGTGGGGGTGTGTGTGTTGTTGTTATGTAGGAGTGATTTTGAGTAATATATAGTGTGAATGGTGGGATTGAAAATGAGGCTAACAGTTAAGTTGGAGGAGGTTAGGGTCATTGTGTTGCAGGTGGGAGAACACTAGAGTAACAATTGCAGGATCTCACCACTATTGTTGCCACATTAGTAACACGGGTAGATTAAATGACAATTCCACAACCACTAGTGGCAAATCCACATGCGCCACCACCTCGGGTAGCCCATCAAAAAGCTCGTAGGGAAGGAGTTGTTAGAGATAATATGGGTAGGAGGATGAAAGGAGATTATCATGCTTTTAGGGGGGAAAGATATGATAATTTTGAAAATGAGCCTTACCCAAACTGTGAGTTCAGACTGCTTCGAGGCTTAGAATATGTAAAATTGTAGATGCCTTCATTTGCTGGAAGGGGTTCTGCAGAAGACTACTTGGATTGGGAGGATAAGGTAGAGGGCCTATTTGAGTGTTATGAGATTAATAATCACACTCGGGTTCATCTTGCAGCTGTAGAGTTTACTAGTAATGTTGCCTTATGGTAGAAGAATCTTGTAGCTAGTAGACAAAGAGATGGTGAGGTTGAGATACATACTTGGTAGGAAATGAAATGGGTTGTGAGGAGGAGGCTTATATTAAAGCACTATAGGCAGGAGTTGTTTATGTGTCTCCAAATATTAAAGTAGGGAGGCAAAATAGTTTACGAGTATTTACAAGAGTTTAAGACACTAGTTATCAGATGTGGGTTAGTCGAACCTCCTGAACAAACCTTAGCATGATTTGTGTCGGGGGTTAGAGAATGAAATTGCCTAAATCATGGAGATCTAGAGGTATGATACCCTTGATGAGGACTTTCGGCTAGCTTTAAAAGTGGAAAGACAGAGGCGATCCAACACATTTAGACTAGTGAGCAATAAGTATGGGACTTCTACAAAACTGTATGGTTTTGAGGGTAAACAGGTTAATAGAGGGGGATACAATAGAAATGTAGAAAAGAGTCAGTGGTGCAGGATGGTAGAGGGGAGAAAGAGATAATGGGGAAAGGAAAAGCAGTTGTAGGGAATGATAACAAAACATCTATAGCTGGTACATCAGGAGGACAGAGTCATCAGATCAAATGTTTTAAATGTCTAGGTTTTGGACATATGGTTGCTAAGTGTCCAAACACGAGGGTTAAGACTACTATGGAGGTTGAGAGTGAGGAAGATATGCTTGAGGCCACAGATTTATCAGCGGTATTAGATGAGTATTATGGTGATGCAGATGCTAAAGTACATGAGGATCAGGGGAATGATTAGTATTTATCCATTAATGTACTATGCCGAGTTATGACTTCCTTTCCTACTAATGATGATGAGTAGAGGAAAAATTTGTTCCACATCTCCTACAGGGTACAAGGTAATCTATGTGCTCTTATTACTAATGGCGGTAGTTACAGTAATGTTGTGGCTGCAATCATTAGTGACTAAATTAAAGCTAGTCACTACCCCATATCCCAAACGTTATAAATTACATTAGCTGAGTAGGGTAGTCTACACGTTACTAAAAGGGCTAAGGTACCTTTCAGCATAGTGGATAAATATCATGATGAGATTATTTGTGACATTCTTCCTACGTGTGTATCCCATATATTACTTGGCAGGCCTTAGTTGTATGATAGGAGGGTTTTACATGATGGCTTTAGAAATATTTATGTGTTTCAAAAAGAAGGCAAACGTATAGTGTTGAATCCCATGTCACCTTTAGAGGTATAAGAGGCATAAAGGCAGATAAATAAGGCTGGGAAGAAGAAAACATTATTGGTAGGCTAGTATGAATTGGAGGAGGCCATAGCAGATGAGAGGCCAGTGTATTTATTGCAAATGAGGTATGCCTTAGAGATGGATGGGTGTGAGCTCTACCCCCTGTGGTATCTCAAGTACTAAATGATTACAAAGATCTTTTTGCAGATGAATTGCCAAAGGGATTACCACCTTTGAGAGGTATTGAGCATGCCATTGACTTTCAGTTGGGATTAGTTTTACCAAACCGACCTGCATATTGCATCAATCTTGAGGAGGCTGAGGAATTAAAGTGTTAGGAAGATGAGTTGGTAGAATGGGGTTTTATCAGGGAGAATATCAATCCTTATGCTGTTCCTGCCCTTCTTGTCTCTAAGAAGGATGGCACTTGATCTTCATTAACCTCACTAGGTATCATAGGACAAAGAGTAACAAGTCTCTGATCATGTACAAAAGAAAACTTGTTAGTGAATCCATCATGCTTCACCTGCCTATTAAATTGCCATGGCCTCCCTAATAATAAGTGTGCAGTTTGCATTGGAATTACATCACACAGAATCTCATCCCCATACTTTCCAATGTTAAAAGAAACCAACACCTGTTTTGTCACTCTCACTTCACCACTATCATTTAACCATTGCAATTTATAAGGGTGAGGATGCTTACTTGTGGGAAGCCCCGATTTCTCCACCATGGTTGCGCTAGTAGCATTTGTACAACTCCTACCATCTATAATCACACTATACACCTTGTTTTGAACTAGGCATCTAGTATGAAAAATATTCTCCCATTGTACATTTTCCTCTCCTTTTTTTCTGCATGCTTAAATCCCTCATGGCTACTAACAACTCCCCTTAAACAATCATCCTCTAATGGTAGCATAGAATCATGATTTGATTCAGTGTCCGTCTCAATCTCTTCGTTATCCCTCATCACCATAACTCTTCTATTTGGAAATTGATTAGCTACATGTCTTCTACCCTAACATTTTAAGCATTTAATATCATGATTCCTAAAAGTAGAAGGATCGACTTTACCTCTATTCCCATGAGATGCCAATTCTAATTTTTGTTCTGGCATTAGTTTGGAATGGGGTTGTATCTCCTCCTTCTTCCATGTTTTAGCTCTCTATTTAGAATAACTTGGTATGGCACATGTGGTGCTACTATCCTTTCACTTGAGTTGCTTCTCAATCTTAATAGCCATATGCACCATGTCCTCCAATTCAACATAATGCTGCAACTCCACCACATTCTGAATCTCCCTATTCAAGCTAGCTAAAAATCTTAACATATCGGTCCTCCTTAATATTAACTTGAATCATGATAACCTCTATCTCCTTATGATATTCCTCCACACTACTATTGCTGATATGCCACTCTAATTGTAATCAACAAACACTAATCAAGAAATAATTGAACAAAATTCCCAAATTGGCATGAAACCTTCTTGCAACCGTGAACCTTAATGTTTAAGAATAAAGAACAATTGAAATCCAAATTCTTACCAGATATGACTCACTAGTAGAATTGGGAATAACTTGTAATTGTTGATTTAGCACACAACAATCCAAGTCCCACTCGCCACAACCTTAATTTAGAATTGACAAGAGTGTATTATGAAAGAGATAAGATCCCTTTTCATGTGAAAACAAGCTGCAAAATGTCAAAAAGTCCCTTTGTTGTTCTCCTATACAAGTATTTATACTAATCCTTAAATATGGAAAAATAAAATAAAAAATAATGACACATTGATGTGCCTAAAACTAAAGTCTAAGCACATGCAAAACTAATTTGAAAGACAATAATACAATGTTAATCAAATTAGCGTCCAATCACATGAACTTCTTCTACTATTAAACCAATTTCACAACACCAACGTGATCAAGATTGAATGAACCAAATATGTTTAGCTCTGATACCAAAAGATAATGTTCCTAAAACCAAGTTTAAGCACATGTAAATGAACTAAATTACAATCCCTAAAGGACAAGATCAAATTCGGTTCCAAAGGGCAACAAATTGCGTGAACCCTAGTTAATGTAATATGATTCGAATGCTAAAATTCAAGGAGATGAAAACCACAAAGATGATAATCCTCAATTGAATCACTAAATCAACTTAAATTCCAAGAGATTTCCAATCATCAACATACAAAAACAAAGCCGTGACCCTCCTCACAACAAGGCCAATCCATGCTGCAAAATATAAGTAAAATTGATGGTAATAACAAGTGCTAAAACCAATCAATCTTATATCATTATAAAGAGGTTACAATGATATCAAATTCAGATCAAGAACTAACTTAATCAACCCTAGATATGACTCACTAGTGATAAAAAAGGAAACACAACAAAAAAGGAATTGATATTACTCACAATTCTCTTTGTTGCTACTCACCACAATTCCAATTTTTGGATTGAAATTGATAAGAGCTAATGGATTTAGGATGAACCCTAACCCTCACACGAAAAGTGTATTTGCTGCAAATTTCAAAAGCTCCCTCAAAACCCTACTTAAGCAAGTATTTTATACTTGCTCTCTCTAAGGTTAAAATGCCCACAAAATTACAATTATGCCACTTTAGGGTGGCTGGTGCTAAAAGCAACAATTATAATAAATGAAAAAGTGTCCCATAAGCTTACAACAAATAGTCCAAAGAAATAATTACAAATAAATAAAAATTAATCTTCAAGATGTTGGGTCTTCAAGGTTATTAGATATGTGTCTTGATGAGGTTCCCGACTCACTCTAAAGTGTAGGTAATTTGGCACTCTATAGGACTGATAAATGTACCTGTTAGAATGCATAACAATTATATGATGAGAATGAAGAAATTAAGTTAGCTTCCTCAGGATTAGGTTTCTCATGAAGGATTCTCAAAACCAAGTTTTGTAAGCCTTTAGCTTGGGCTCTGGTGATAGGTCATGTGGGAATCTGATTCCTATCACACATGGTCGGCTCTTCTAGGTCCATTTTTAATTCAAAACAACATAATACGTGGCCAACTCCTCTATGTCCATTTCAGTTCAAAACATGGATCATGAACCATCCTCTAAACCATGTGCTAATGGGTTTGATTTCCTTCCTGTAATACTAATAAGTATACCTGATTAAATACAAAACAATCATATAAAGTAAATGAAAGCATTATGTGAATTTCTTCGAGTTCTATTTGATCAAAGAGGACTCTTAGTGTTAGGCTCTATAGTTCTTAAACTCTGGCTTGGGTAATGGGTCCAGTTGTTGCATTGGTTTGATTCCCATCATCTCCTTGGGTTGATGGAAGATTTGCCCTCAAATCTAGTGGGTCCTTTGTTTTAGATGAGAATTTCTGAAAGTCACCTAAATTGAAAACCTTGGTTTGCATATGCTTGTTGCCTTGAAGTTATGATAGCCCTTGAGTCCTCTTGAGACATTCAGAAATCTTTTGATAAAGCTTCTGACTTTCCTGTGACTGTTTCACTCTACTCTTATTGTCTTCCAATTCCTTCCGCCCCAATAATAAAGACTTCTTTCCAGTAGTTTTATTGATCTGTTCTTGCGCTTTGTGTACCTCAATTGGTGACATAGGAGTCAAAACAACCCGTTCACTATCCTTATGAAACACATAGGTGTTCCTAAACCCATCATGCAACACTTTCCTATTAAATAACCAAGGTCTACCCAGTAGTATATATGATGCACATATAGGAAGAACATCACAAACAATTTCATCTTGGTATTTTTCCTTTATGCTGATTGGAACCTTAGCCCTTGGAGTGACATACAGACTATCTTGTTCACTTAACTAGTGCAATTTATCGAGATTAGGATGTGGGGTAGTGACTAGTTGCAATCTATTTACTATTGCAGCAGCTACTAAATTTATGTAACTACCAACATCAATAAGAAGAGCATATAGATTACCTTGAACCCTACAGGGAATATGGAATAGGTTTTCCCTCTATACGTCCTCAACATCTAGAGATGTAGTCATTACCCTAGGCAATACGTTAATAGCTAAATATTGATCATTTCCCTTATCTTCATGTGCTTTAGCATTTGGATCCTCATAATACTCCTTTAGCACTATTGACAAATCTATTGGCTCAAGTATCTCTTCCTTGCTATCCTTACTTTTCACCTCCATAGCAGTCATCACCCTTTTATTAGGACATTGAGTAGCCAAGTGTCCAAAGCCCTAACCTTTGAAGCATTGGATTTGATAATTCTTCCCACCTAATGACCCAAGCACTATTTTCCTAATGTTTGTCCCAGTAATTGCTTTCCCCTTTCCAGGAATTTCCCTCTCCCTTCTAATATCAATAACAACTGCATTTGCTTCCACCATCTTATCAATTCCCCCTTTTTCACCCTATTGACTATCTGACCCATATAGTTTAGTAGTGGATCCATACCTATTACTTACTGCTCTATAAGGGTTGGAGTGCTTTTGTCTCTCCACTTTCAAAGCTAACTGAATGGCCTCATCAAGGGAGTCATATCACTGTAACTCTACTATGTAGGCAATTCAATATTTTAGACTGGACACAAAGTCTATTTAGGAGGTTTGACTACTCCACATCGGATCATCAGTGCCTCAAACTCTTGGACATACTCTTCAATTGTTTTGCCTCCCTGTCTCAGTGTTTGGAGATGCATGAACAGTTCTTGTTTGTAATGTTCTAAAATAAACCTCTTCCTCAGAACTCTTTTCATATTTTGCCAAGTACAAATCTTAGCATCACCATCTCTCCTCTTATTGGCCACAAGGTTCTTCCACCACAGAGCAACATACCCTATAAACTCGACTATTGCTAAAAAAACTCGAGTATGGTCATTAATCTCATAACATTCAAAGAGTCCTTCCACCTTATCTTCCCAATCAAGATATTCTTCTACATATCCCCTTCCAGTAAATGAAGGCATTTGCAATTTTACATATTCCAAACCTCTAGGTGGCTTGAACTCACGATTTGAATAAAACTCATTCCTAAAGTTATCATCCCTTTCTTCCTGATAAGCATGATAATCTCCTCCCATTCTCCTACCTTTATTTCCTCCTACTACGCCTTCCTTACATGCATCATTATGGGCTACTTAAGGTGGTGGTGCTTGTGGATTTGCCATTAGTGGTTGTGGTAATGTTATTTGATCAACCCGCGTTGCTAGAGTAGTAACAATAGTAGTTAAGTCCTGTAATTGTTCTTCTAAAGTTCTTCTTTCACCTACAACATGATGACCCTGACCTCTCCTCCAACCTGACTATTGGCCTCATTCCCAATTCCTCCAATTACGCTATCATTCGACATACTTGTTGAATTAATGCTTTGATAAGATTTTTTTTTATCTAACAATCACACCTTCGCAACACAAGTCCTCCAATTTGAAATCATACACTCACGACACAATTTCTTCAATTCATAAACACACTCCACGGTACAAAATTTCTTCAACACTTAAACACAGACTTTACGCCACTAATTTCTCCACATTTAAACACACACCCATGGCAACAACACTTCCTCTATAACACAAAATTTCCAAGACACTCGAACACACACTCATGGCAACAACACTTCCTCCACAGCACAAATTTTCAGATACACGCAAACATACACTCATGGAAACAACACTTCCTCCAAGGTACAAATTCCTTCAACTTAAGTCAATAGTGCATTCAAAGCAATTTAATGCACAATTACTATTCAATTACACACTAATGGAATCAATTATAGTGATTCCTCAATTTCATCCATGGCAAGGAATCCTAAAGCAATCCTTCCTTTGAATTCAACCCACAATGACAATTAGAACATGGCACAATTCATGTAACATATATAATTTCAACTCATAATAAAAAATTGAACAAGTGCATGGCATAAACCCTAAATTCCTAAATCAAGATCACTACTTCCACGTGCAATTCCCTTTCTCAATAGTAAGCTCTAATACCAAAAGATGATATGCCACTCCAATTGTAATCAACAAACATTAATCAAGAAATAATTGAACAAAATTCCCAAATTGGCACGGAACCCTCTTGCAACCATGAACCCTAATGTTTAAGAATAAAGAACAATTGAAATCCAAATTCTTACCAGATATGACTCACTAGTAGAATTGGGAACAACTTGTAATTGTTGATTCAACACACAATAGTCCAAGTCCCACTTGCTACAACCTTAATTTAGAATTTATAAGAGTGTATTATGAAAGAGAGAAGGTCCCTTTTCACGTGAAAACAAGCTGCAAATTTCAAAATGTCCCTTTTGTTATTCTCCTTTACAAGTATTTATACTAATCCCTAAATAAGGAAAAATAACATAAAAAAAATAATGACACATGGATGGCTCTTCTAGGTCCATTTTTGGTTCAAAACAACATAACACGTGGCTAGCTCCTCTATGTCCATTTTAGTTCAAAACATGGATTGTAAACCATCCTCCAAACCATGTGCTAATGGATTTGATCGCCTTCTTGTAAAACTGACAAGTGTACTTGATTAAATACAAAACAATCATACAAAGTAAATGAAAACACTATGTGAATGTCTTCGGGTTCCATTTGATCAAAGAGGACTCTTAGTGTTAGGCTCTATAGTCCTTAAACTCTAGCTCAAGTAATTAGTCCTATTGTTGCATTGGTTTGATTCCCATTAATTGCCTTGCTTAAGGGTTTGTAATTTGTTGTACAATTTCTTATAGTAGTATGAATCATTTCCTCATGATCCTCTTCATCTCCTCCCATGTCCCTATTGGTGGTTCCTTATTCCTCCTTCTATTTAACAACAGTTGATCCCACTAAATAATGATATAATCGGAAAACTCAACGGTAGCAAGTTTTATCTTCTTGGCTTTAGAATAATTATGGCATTCAAAAATCAACTCCACCTTCTTATCTCACTCTAAATACACCTTGGGATCATTCTTTCCTTAAAAGGAAGGGATTTTCATCATTATATTCCCTAAGTTATTATCTTCCTCATTCCTAGCTCCTCTATTCCTCCTTACATTCCTCTTATATCCCATAATTGAATCCTGGTTAGATTCATCCACAAATCCTTCCCTAGCCAATTCATCTTCCTCCATTCACATTACCTTCCTTGGCATTTTATCCCTCTTATGTCCTGTTGAAGCAATCTGCGACTGCTCAAAATTTTGTTCTATTTGCTCATGAAATTGATCCATTTCCGCTCTAAACATTTTTTTCATCTCATTAGTTAGAGTTTCCATCAATTTTGTGTCAATTCCCCCCATCACCCTTTTAAGAGAATTTTTGTTCAACATAGTGCTGCTACACAAGACAATGTTAGGAGTAATAAAATAAAATTTCACAATTTCACTCGCTCACGTGTTTCACTCAAATTGTTCAACTATGCTCACCAATCCTTACCTACTAAAAAATTCCTCTTTTTGGTTCTTTTGGAACTAACAATCTAATCGAACTTGTTCTTGCAAAAATCTACCCAACTTTCTAAATAGCAGTTTCATAGTACGTTTTTACAAGATTCAATGACAAGCTTATAACTTTATGAAGGATCACCATAAACTCTAAATCAACAATTTTGTGAGACTTTTTTTTTATACGAATTTCTTTTCTTTTCTTTTTTTTTTTGATTCTTGAGAAAGGAAGTTTGTACGATTCCTTTTAAACACTAACAACAATTGAATTGATATGAACTCTAGCTTGCAAATTGAATTCAAAGGAACGGTTTTTTTTTTTTTTTTTATTCTAACCCTAGATCTAAGAGCACGTGAATTGAAATAACAAAAATAGGCAATCCTGGCAAACCTGATTGCTCTGATACCAAATTGATGTGAACCCCGCTAACCCGTGACAAAACCCGGAACGTAGATTTGATAATCCTCACAACTTATGAATCTATCAAGAATGATGGAACCGTGACTTGTTGTCTATAGATGAGACAAGAACCTTAGTATAGATGTTAACGCCACAATGGATTATGGAATGATCGATTGGTAAGTTAGAGTGAACGCCACGAATTCAAAACTCGATAAGTTCGATAGTTCTTTGAAGAACCAAAGAGAAATCCTCTCTCAAAATGTGAATAAACTTTTTTTAATTATTCTTTACAATGAGTATATGACGACTACTTATAGTCCCCAAAAAATGAGTAAACAAAACGACACAAAAACCCTATCTTGAATAAAGTAAAAAAAATTTATGCCAGTAACCTAAAATATTACAAAGCCGACCTATATTTGGTATTAAGTCGGCACCAAAGCTAGCGACTTTGAAAAACATCCCAGCCGGCTTTTACTTGATCTACGTTGGCCACTTAGGTTGGTGGCCTTGGTGGTGGCTTACATGGTCAAGGCCGGCGGCCTTCATTGGTTTTAAGGCTATCGACCTTAAGTTTCTTCCTCAACTTCCACATCCGCAATCCGCACTTCAAGTAGGGCTATGCTCCTTGGGTCAATCCTTCTAGATTGATCTTGATCATCCTTGGATCAATCCTCCTAGCATGATCTTCATCAACTGTCCTATATGCCCATAGAGCATCGTTTGACTTATTCGACCAATCCTTCCTATGATGTTCTACAGTCTTTTCTAAAGGTTTCTATTTGTTTGCAGATGATAGGGGGTAACTAGTCTATGAGTTAAGTCGTAACGTTTAAACGCTTTTTCAAGCTGAACATTGCAAAAATGTGTTCCTTTATCACTAATAATCGCATTGGAAGAACCAAACTGAGAAAGTAAAGTCTTAAGGAACCTTTTTACTATCCTAGCATTATTGGTGGGTAAAGCTTAAGTCTCGATCCATTTAGATACATAATTAATGGCTATTAGAATGTATTTATTCCCATGAGAATTAGGAAATGGCCCCATGAAATCTATGCTCCAGATATCAAATACTTCACATACCAAGATGGGGTTTTGTGGCATCTCATCCTTATGGGATACATTTCTTACTAGTTGACAACTATCACAAAGCTCTAAATACCTATGGGGATCCTTGAAAAGTATAAGCCAATGGAATCCCGGCTCTAAGACCTTATAAGTGGTCTTATTGGCACTATGATGTCCTTTAATCGGTCCAAAGTGATAATGGCTCAGGATTTGCCATCATTCTTCATAGGAAACACATCTTCTAATGACGTGATTAGCATAAACCTTAAATAAAAACAAATCCTCCCAAAATTAGTATTAAACATTAGAAAAAAATTTCTTTTTTTGTTGATGTGATGGTCTTTTTAGAAGGATGTTAGCCACAAGATAATTAGAAATATTTGCAAACCATAGGGTTTCTTGTTTTCTTACTTAGGCTATTACATATAATCATTCCTTTAAGAACTCATCATTGATGTCTTGTTCCTCTAACTTCTCTAGGTTGGGATTTTCTAGTCTAGATAAATGGTTTACTGCTAAGTTTTTGGCACACTTTTTATCCTTGGTTTCCAAGTCAAATTCTTGCAATAGGAGGATCCATCTAATTAGTCATGGCTAGCATCTGTTTTAGTTAGCAAACACCTTAAAGTATAATGGTTAGTATACACAATAACCTTTGAAAGAATTAACTAAGAATAAAATTTATTAAACGCAAAAACTATAGCCAAAAGCTCTTTTTTAGTAGTTGTGTAATTCTCTTGTGCATTAGTAAGAGTCTTGCTGGCATTGTCAATTGTTTGAAAGTGTTTCTCCCTTCTTTGTCCAAGGGCTATGCTAACTGTGAAGTCACTTGTATTGCACATGAGTTCAAAGGGCAAATTTTAGTCAGGTATGACCATGATGGAAGCTTTTGTTAGTTTGTCCTTCAATAGATTAAATGCATTTAAGCATTCTTGTGAGAAAACAAAGGGCACATCTTTCTCTAATAACTTGGTTAGAGGTTTAGCTATTTTAGAAAAGTCCTTTATAAACCATTGATAAAATCTTACATGCCTTAAAAAGCATCATACTGCATTAATCGAAGTTGGGGGGTGGAAGTTTTGTAATAGTATCAATATTGGCATTATCTACTTTAATACCCTTATGTGAGATTTTACGCTTGAGGACAATTCCATCCCGTAGCATAAAATGACACTTCTCTTAGTTTAGCACAAAGTTGGTTTCTTTACACTTGCACAACACTTTCTCTAAATTAAGCAAAAAACTGTCAAAGGAATCACCAAATATTGAAAAATCATCCATTAAAACTTCCATGATGTCCTCTATGTATTCTTCAAATATGGCCATTAGGTACCTTTGAAACGTTGTTGGCACATTACATAGATTGAAGGGCATTCTCTTATATGTGAAGGTGCTACAAGGACATGTAAATGTCATCTTTTCCTAGTTTTCTAATGTAATTAGTATTTGAAAGTAGCTAGATAAGCCATCTAAGAAACAATAATACATGTGACTTGCTAAACCCTCCAACATTTAGTCAATAAAAAGGAAGGGAAAATGATCCTTACGTGTGGCATCATTTAATTTTTGGCAATCAATGCACACCGTCCAACTTGTAACTGTACACATGGGGATCAATTTGTTCTTCTTGTTAGGGACTACCATCATCCTTCCGTTTCTAGGCACTACCTACACAAGACTGACCCATGAGTTGTTGAAAATTAGATAAATCATACTTACATCTAGTAGCTTGATCACTTTAGCTTTGACTACTTTTATACTAGGGTACAGTCTTCTTTGAGGTTGCACCACTAATTTGAAATCTTTCTCCATTAAAATTTTGTGGGTGAAAAATGAAAGACTAATCCCCTTTATGTATGAGATTTTCTATGCAATGATCTTCTTGTGTTTCCTAAGCACCTTTAGCAATTTCTCCTTTTGATCTGTCTTTTAGTTGGAAGTTATGATCACCTATAGCTTAGCATCTTTCTCTAAAAAGGCATACTTTAGAAAATCAAGAAGTTGCTTCAATTTTACTATCGGTGGATCTTCAATGGATGGTTTTAGCTTGATTTCCTTCTTCCTATTGATTTGCTCA
Source organism: Laguncularia racemosa (assembly GCA_037954665.1). Taxonomy (NCBI): domain Eukaryota; kingdom Viridiplantae; phylum Streptophyta; class Magnoliopsida; order Myrtales; family Combretaceae; genus Laguncularia; species Laguncularia racemosa. The sequence goes on along the minus strand of JBBMOL010000014.1, from coordinate 4,995,904 downwards.
GATCCCTTCTTTCCAATAATGTAATTGTTGGCCTTTAACTAGGCTGCAACTTCAATACACTTAGGGTTTCTTACTTCTTCTTTTGCCCCTTGTTGTAAGCAACACTCTAAGGAATCCTTGGATAACATCTCTTGCGCACAATCATCAATAGAGAAATTAGTAGCATCTAGGTGGTAACATGTATCATCTTTATTAGTAGATTTTTTCATAACTTTCTACACCTTAAAAATTATCTCTTCATCTCCTACCCTTAAGATGAGTTTACCATCATTGACATCAATAATAGCACTAGTTATAGCCAAGAAAGGTGTACTTAGGATAAGAGGTACTTCTATATTCTCGTCCAAATCAAGTATAACAAAATTTATGGGAAAAATAACTTTCCTACTTGGACGAGCACATCCACTATAATTCCTTTAAGGTATGTAACGGATCTATCAACTAGTTGTAAACTCATACATGTGGGTTTTAGCTCTCTCAGTCCTAGTTTTTGAAATAATTTGTATGGTAATAGATTAATACTTGCTCCTAAATCTGCTGATGTGAAACTTAATAGAATTAGGTCATTTCTGATGATAAAATTAATTAAGAAAACCATTTGATATCTCAATAAAGTAGAATATAGTACTACAATCTTTTTTTTTTTCAAATAGTAAGACTTTCAAATAATAACTATTCCTATCTATACTTTACAATTAAGCATCAAAGATTTATTGGCTACATAAGGTTAGTCATCAATCTTTATGCAGCAAGAGTTTTATTTAGTCAATTTAAGATTCTTTTAAATATTTGTGTAGAAATTTTCTTCTTTTAAAAGATGTAAACAATTATCTTGTATAAGGAGCTTTTCTAACTAAGTTCTTAAGAAAGCTACCTCAAAGTTAACTTTTTAAGAGGGGTTACTTAGTTAACTTCTTAAAGAAGGCTACTTCACTAACTCCTTAAAAAAGCTTACTTGACCAACTTCTCAGGTAAGACATTAAAACAAACTTAGCTAAGAGGTATACCATGTTAACTTCTCAAGGAAGTCATCTTAATAAGCTTGATGACAAAGTTTCTCATAACTTCTCAAAGAAAACCGCTAAATCAACCTCTTAGTGAAACTACCCATCTTTCAAAAATCTTAACTTGTAAGATGAATTGGTCTCTAAATCTAGGAAATCTTATCTTGAGATGTTTAAATAAGGTTTGGATACTATCATTGACTTAGTAAATTGATAATTAACTTGAGTCAACTTGCTAAAAACAAAGCATTGACTTGAGTCAACTCCATATTAGATAAGGCAAGACTTGAGTTGACTTGGGTTGATCAGTATAAAAATCGAGTTGACTAAAGTAAACTCTCAAGTTAACTTAAGACCTCTCAAGTAATAATGTAAGATGAATTGCCTACAAAATTGAGCAGACCCAACTAATCTCAAACTTATGAGATGATTCTTAGTAATTTAGGCATGCAAATCAAAGTTAAATTCAACTAGAAAACCATAACTTCTACTCAATACAATTTAGCACTAACCCTTCTTCATCTAAAATCGAGCCATTAGATGACAACAAGATCCTTACTCTAACTAGATTATCTTATTGAGAAAGAAAATAAGTATGAACAATCGATAGCTTTAGCTTAGAAATCAAAATCAAAGATCACAAATTTTAGTGTAAATGTCATATGTAATTCCTAAGGATTTTCATAGATAGTATTTTTAGAAGTTTTATTAGATAAGAAAATACACTTAAGATTTAACTCCAAATGAACCCAAATAATATCCAAGAACTAGAGATGACTTGATATTTTAAAAGTTGACCTAAGTCAACTTAGTAAAATTAAAAGTTGACTTAAGTCAATTGACTTAACCAAACTAAGTAACCTAAGTCTTCTCCTTGACACCCTTGAGAAGACTTGAGTGGACCTGGGTTATAGCAATTTCAAATCGAGTTAACTTAGGGAGACATGGAAGATAAGACATTGTAGGTTTATATGATACCCTTTTCCTATGAAACCAATGGATTTGACCTAGTGAAATTTCAGTTAGAAACCATCAATTGCACGAATCATCATTGAACTCTTTACCTACAAATTTGGTCTTCATCTCAAGATTTTGTCCAGTAAACTAAACTCTAATTTAATCAAATTTTATTTGTAAGATTAGTACTCAATCCTAAGTATTTCTAGAGTATTGGATCTAAAAACTTAAACACGATTAATTAAAGTCCACTCTAATTTGACTAAAGTCAACTTTTGATGGATAAATTGACAAATTAAGAAAACAAGCGTTGACTTGAATCAAATTCTTTCTAAATCCATTTAATATTATCCTAATCATAAGGAAGTTACTAATCTTACCTATTTTATTTATTTTAAGGTCTTTATCATAGGTTTCTAAAGGCTTTTTGACTAAGAAAGGTAATCCCTATTCACCTTAATCATCTTTGTAATATAGCCCTTAGATAATATTCTAAGACTTTGTATCTCTAAAAGATGTAGGTTTTTAGAAATCATTCTACTCCAAGGATCCTCATCCTTGAAAATGTTAACAAACATTTCTTGAACATTTAGAACCTATGACTATTTCTGACTTAATTCAGACTTTATGCTATTGGATTTATCATTGCACAAATGCTTGACTTTTCATAACATCATTTGAGAATAGTACTTACTATGATGAGGATTTAAATGTGGACATAGATGAAGGACCGTGAACTTGGACCTAAGACCTTAGACCTCAACTATTAAGAAACTAAATGTTAAAAAGATACCTAAGAAGGCTATCTTAAAACTTGGGGATATGATTGAGGTATTAGATCAGCTTGTTTTAGTGATAGCTATTCTTATGTGTATATCTTTCTATGTTTAATTATTTAGGTATATTGGACGACTTTTTGTTCTTACTAAAAGGTTATTACGATCCTTAAGCCATGCCCAAGTGAGGGAGTTTAGATGATCTACTATCTACTAGCTGTTTGCTAAATACATGATGTTCTATTGATTGCTATTGATTATCTAATGGAATAATTGATTGTCTTGTATGCTCTCATTTGTGTGATCACCTTATTAATCGGTAAACTTAAATTGTTGGCCAAAGTAACTGGATTACTCATCGCATGTCTATGATTCAATAGGTACATAGAAAGGAATGAAGAGTGTTCAACCTTTGCCAGAAACTTTTGAAACATGTTGAAACTTTTTGTCTTTTTAAAATGTTTTCGTAAAAGTTATATAAAAAACCTAGCATGTGCTCTTAGAAGCTGTTGTTTTTTATTAAACCTCGGGGTCACCAATGGTAATTTCATCAAAATTGGTTTCGTTAAAGGCAAAGCGATTGAAATAGCTCTTGTTTGAGACTTATGAGGCATTATTAACAGATTAATTACAAGTAGATGTCGTGATGTGGGATCACCAATTTGGCCATGGAGGCATTATTGAGTATTTGATTGATGGTGAATGGCTTAGCATGGAATTCACCAAGACTGGCCCTTATGGCATTTTTATTCTCAGTGATGAGTAAGTGTTGAGTTTATTTGGGGGATCATGCCCTTAAACAACCTCCCAGGTGAGGCGAGGTGCTCTATGCGGGTAAATGTAGATGTTAATTGAAGTATAAATGATGCAAATCTATACCTTTTATGGTTTCGAACTCCCAAGAATGTGTTGCTTGCATTCATCACACATGTATTCATTTTGTATATAGATAGATTTCATGATGTACTAATTAATGTTTGATAACTTGCTTGAATAGTAGTGGTGATGGACAATCTCACTAAGCCATGGTTTGCTCACCCCCCAATAGTTTGTCTTGTAGGGTACTTTAAAGCTAAGAAATGGGCTAGGATCAAAGTAATGAGTGTTCCAGACTCAAACATGAAGGATAAATGTAGAATTAAAAATTAGTTGAAAGTCTAGGATGAGTAAATAAGAATTTGTAAAACTATTTATTTTAGAATTTTATTGATTTCCAAAACTTTTACAAACTAATGTTCTCAAATGTTGAGATCACCTAGGTTTATTATTTAGTAGGGGATATGATAAGTCGCAAAATACCCTTATCTAGAATAATGAAATTGTGCTTTATTGTTGAATTTTTAGATAATTTGTTGAAGAAAAGGGTGCTTAATGGAATGAATGTTAATTTCAGGATCTTCTAGAATATTTTGGAGCTAAGGGAAGGAGTTTTGAAGAGTCAGAGCAAGTTTGGAAGGAATTGGATACATTACATGTGAAGAAAAAAAATTCTGGAAAGTACACAAGCAAGATACACGCCCATGCACTTTGCTGTTTTACTTGTGTATACTGAAGCAGATTTCTGGAAAGTACACAAGCAAAGTACACGCCCATGTACTTTGCTTGTGTATCTAAGTTTTGCTTCTGTTCGATGACGTTTCAAATACACGACCAATGTACACTCCCATGTACTTGCTCGTGTATATTCACATAAGGACACCTGGAAGCAAGCATGAGATACATGAACGAGATACACTACTTGTGTATCCGGTAGTGTATATATCCAATCGGGGTACATGTATAAATAGACCTTCAGTTCGCCCTAGAAAGGAGGTTACGAATTTTTCATTTTCTTTGAATCTCATAACAGCAAAGGGGAAGAAGATTTTGTCGATTCCAAGGGAGATTGAAGACCTACGAAGAAAAAGATTTTATCTTTAAGGGTTGTGATGCGGAAATTCGGTATGCTCTGAAACTAAATGATTTCGAAAACGGATTCTAATTCCTTCACACAAACCAAATCGTCAACAACAATCAAATAACAAATTTTTTTAAGTTTTTCTGGATTTTGGTACTAAGGTATAAAATCAAAGATATGGATAAAATTATCAATCTATCGATGCCAAGATTGATAAAATTAAACTGTTTCGCAATCAAATTATAAAACGATAGAGACCACGTTCTATAAATCAATCACTATGGTTAAAGAATTCTAAGAATTCAATAACGATGCTCGCCATAAATTCTATAAGAACCAAGAATTTGATAAGAACAATACGAATATAGTGAAAATCGATTCTCAATATTCTCAAATCTCCAAAAGAAGACTCACACCACTCAAGTGTCTCTGTTTTACAAAACAAAATGATAATCTCCCTTCGAAAAACCCTAAGGACGCCTATTTATATCATCTAAAAAAAATTTGTGCGAAAACATTTAAGGCCGGCACTAAAAGCCGGCGGCCTTCATTTAGGCCGGCTCCAAGGCCGACGGCCTTGAAGTGAACCCAGTCGGCCTTTATTCAAGGCCGGTTTAAGGCTGGCCGGACTTCGCCTTGGGTCCTTCAGACGCCTATGTCCTCCTTTTTTTGGTGCTCGTATTTTCGCTCTTGGAATCGTATCATTCCCTCCATGTTGAAAATGATTTGACCTCGAATCTGTATCATCCATCCTGCTAGGCCACATAAACAAACTCCTCTTTCCCTTAGGCTTCTTAAGGAAAATTAGTCTTGTGTGTTGTACTTCAGTTGGACTCATAGGAAGAAGCTTATATGTCTTATCCTGTTGTTGAATGGTATACTCATTGGTGTATCCATCATACTTGGCTTTGATACGAACCACACCCATGTGTGATGAAACCTAATACCAATACGTTTGGAATTGCAACCTAAGATGCTAAAACAAACAAGTGGAACCGCGACCTGTTGCCTATAGGTGAGGCAAGAACCTTGGTATATTCTGTTGACACCACAATCGGGATGAAAGACCGATTGATAAGTCGGGATGAACGCCACGGAAGAAATTCGATAAGTTTACGAGAAGTTCTTAGAGAACCAAGAGAGGAATTCTCTCAAAATGTGTTATTCAATCTTGTATCTGTGTTCTATGTTCTGTTTTCAACCCTAGCAGCTTATATTAGGGTTTACAACTCGTAATAATAAAAGCCCAAAATGACATAACATCATAAAGTCGCGGAAAAATAACAAACAGGAAATGAAAGTCGACGGCGTAGGAGCCGGGATAGGATATACGCCGGGTATAAAGGCCGGCGGTGTAGTAAGCCGGCGTAGTCCCTTTGTCGCGCGCGAATGGCAACGCCGGTTCAAGGCCGGTAGTGTTTAAGCCAACGTTGTCAAGGCTGGCAGCTGTGACCTCCTATGCTTTGACCTCCTTGAATGACTTGTACAAATGCAAGTTCATTCTCATGGTTGCTCCAATCCTTTTCGGCTTCTTGGACATCCTTTATCAACCCGTTAAGTGCTTCCTTGAATCGTTTCGCTCGTGTTCTTGTGATCGGTCCAGGTGGCACTTCAAGAGGATCCACATTCCCTCTTCTGGCTTGGCTCCCATCATGGCTCTCATCATTCCCCTCCTCTTGAAAAGGATTTGTCCCCAAATCGTCGCCTGCATCAAAAGGACTCAGATCAATAACATTAAAAGTAGCGCTTACTTGATACTCACCTGGAAAATCTATCTTGTAGGCATTATCATTGATGCGCTCAAGAATTTGAAATGGTCCATCGCATCTAGGAAGTAATTTAGATCGACGCTGTACAAGAAACCGCTCTTTGCGCATGTGAACCCAAACCCAGTCTCCAGGTTCAAAGACAGCTTGTCGACGACCCTTGTTGGCTTGTTTCACATACTGCTCTGTTCTTCGCTCAATATTTAGCCTTGCCTTCTCATGGATCTGTTTAACAAATTCTGCTTTCTTCTTACCATCTAAACTAACATACTCAGAAATAGGTAGAGGTGATAAATCCAAAGGAGTTAGTGGATTAAAACCATACACAATTTCAAAAGGAGTAAACTTAGTAGCAGAATGCATTGTGCGATTATAAGCAAATTCAACATGCGGTAAGCAATCTTCCCAACTTTTAATGTTCTTTTTAATGACTGCCCTCAACAAAGTAGATAAAGTTCGATTTACTACCTCAGTTTAACCATCAGTCTGTGGATGACAAGTAGTAGAAAACAATAGCTTAGTTCCTAACTTAGCCCATAGGGTCTTCCAGAAGTAGCTCAAGAACTTAGCATCTCAATCCGATACGATTGTTCTAGGCATACCATGCAATCTCACAACTTCCCTAAAGAACAAATTAGCAATATTGTAAGCATCATCTTTTTTGTGGCAAGGAATGAAATGTGCCATCTTAGAAAATCTATCCACGACTACAAAAATAGAGTCTCGACCATGCCTAGACCTGGGTAATCCTAACACAAAGTCCATGGAAATATCTACCCAAGGCTCATGAGGAATGGGAAGTGGGGTATAAAGCCCATGAGGTTAGACTCTAGATTTTGCTTGCTTACAAGTGACACATCGCTCACAAATCCTCTCAACATCTCGTTTCATGTGAGGCCAATAGAAGTGTTCCTGCAAAACCCCTAAGGTTTTAGCTACTCTAAAATGTCCTATTAAACCTCCTCCATGAGATTCCCTCACTAATAATTCTCTTAAAGAACAATTTGGAATGCAAAGTTTATTCTCCTTAAACAAGAATCCTTCATGCTTATAAAATTTACCATGACTACTCTTCTCACAGTGCACATACTCTTCACAAAAATCTCGATCAGCAGTATACAATTCTTTAATATGCTCAAAATTATGCAATTTAGAACTAAGAGTAGAGATAAGAGCATACCTTCTAGAAAGTGCATCAGCAACAACATTTTCTTTACCTTGCTTGTAGTGGATGACATAGGGAAATGTTTCAATGAACTCTACCCAACGAGCATGCCTTTTGTTTAGCTTATGTTGTCCCTTCAAGTACTTCAAGGATTCATGATCAGTGTGGATCACAAACTCTTTTGGCCAAAGATAGTGTTGCCAAGTCTCCAGCGCTCAAACCAATGCATATAACTCCTTGTCATAAGTAGGGTAGTTCAAGGTTGCCCCACTTAGCTTCTCGCTAAAGAATGCAATTGGTCTTCTCTCCTGTATGAGCACTGCTCCAATACCTATTCCTGAAGCATCACACTCAATTTCAAAAGTTTTAGAGAAATCAGGTAAGGCAAGTAATGGCGCATGAGTCAGCTTATTTTTAAGCGTCTGAAAGGCCTTCTCTTGTTGCTCTTCCCATCTGAACCCCACGTTCTTCTTGATTACTTTAGTAAGTGGTGCTGCAATGGTGCTGAAATCCTTCACAAACCTCCTGTAAAAGCTCACTAGTCCATGGAAACTCCGCACATTATTTACATTAGTTGGACTAGGCCATTCTTGGATCGCACGAATCTTCTCTTCATCAACCTGCATTCCTTATGCACTAACAATAAAACCAAGAAACACAAGTTTGTCTATGCAAAAAGTGCACTTTTTGAGGTTAGCATATAATTGCTCCTTTTGAAGTACTTCCAAAACATCCCTCAAGTGAGATATATGGTCTTCCAAACTCTTGCTGTAAATGAGGATATCATCAAAATAGACAACCACAAATTTGCCAATAAAAGTCCTCAAAACATGGTTCATAAGTCTCATAAAAGTACTAGGTGCGTTAGTTAAATCGAAAGGCATTACTAACTACTCATATAATCCATATTTTGTTTTAAATGTGGTTTTCCAATCATCACCTTCTTTCATTCTAATTTTGTGATATCCGCTTTTCAAATCAATTTTGGAAAAGACACTAGACCCATGTAACTATTCTAACATGTCATCTAAGCAAGGAATGGGATGACGATACTTTACCGTGATGTTGTTGATGGCGCGGCAATCAACACACATTCTCCATGACCCATCCTTCTTAGGCACCAAAATCATAGGCACTGCATATGGGCTCATGCTTTCTCTCATGTACCCCTTCTCCATTAATTCACTGACCTGCCTTTGGAGTTCCTTTGTCTCATCTGGATTGCTCCTATAAGCTGGTTTGTTTGGAATAGATGCTCCAAGTACAAGGTCAATCTGGTGCTCAATACCACGAATAGGTGGTAACCCCTTTGTAATCTCCTTAGGGAAGACATCTTCAAAGTCCTACACAATAGACACAACCACACTAGGCAAAGAGTTAAAAGGTTCGTTAGTATTCAAACAAGTTTCCTTAAAAACTAGCAACAACATAGGTTGCTTCATCACTAACACTCTCCTTACTACACTCGCTCTTCCCACACAACTCTCCTTTTGCAAGGCTGCACTCTCCTTTTCACTCACCACCAAAGTTGATCCCCCTTCAACTTGGTCTCTCACGCTCTTTTCGGCCTTCCTCTCTTTTTCTTTTTGACATCGACTTTTGTGTTCCTTTTCTTTTTCTATGTCTTTTGCTCTCTCACTCCCTCTGTTTTTCACTCACCTTATATTTCGTAAAAGATTGTTTTAGCTGCAACTGATCCTCATACACCTGTTTAGGTGTTAAGGGTTTAAGATTTAAGCTTTTACCATGGTGAACAAGTGCATACTTGTTAGAAAAGCCATCATGAACAACCTTCCTATCAAACTGCCATGGCCTCCCCAATAACACATGACACACCTGCATCGGCACTACATCGCATAACATCTCATCCTCATACCTACCGATGCGAAAAGCAATCAAGGCTTGCTTACTCACCTTAGTCTCGCCACTATCATTAAGCCACTGCAATTTATATGGACTAGGGTGTTTAGTAGTCTTGAGTCCCAATCTCTCAACAATAAAAGTACTCACCACATTAGTGCAACTCCCCCCATCAATGATCAAACTGCAAATATGATCACCTAGATAACATCTAGTATGAAAGATATTCTCTCGTTTCACCTTCTCTTCTTCCTTCACCTGCACATTTAAAGCTCGCTTCACTACTGCCACTAACTTCCCTGCTACAGGCTCCTCATCATCACTAGTGTCCTCCAATGGAGGCATATCATCATCTTCACTACCCCCCCCAGTCTCATACTCACCATCATCACGCAGAATCATAACACGCCTATTCGAACATTTACTAGCAATATGGCCTCTGCCTTGGCATTTAAAACATTTAATGTCACGATTTCTAGGAGTAGTAGAATCAGGTTTACCTTGGTTACCAGGAGTAGAACCCGCTTGCTTCTGCTCTCCTTTTGGCTTGGTGGGTAAAAGACTTTTCTTCCTTCTTCCATTGGTTAGTCTTCCAAGTGGATGAACCAGCACCCTGTTGAAACCGTGCAGTACTACTACCTTTCCTCCTGTGTTGGTTCTCAACCTTCATAGCCATGTGTACCATATCTTCCAATTCTACATAATGCTGCAATTTTACGAAATTTTGAATCTCTCTATTCAACCCAGCAAGAAACCTAGCCATCGTAGCCTCTATATCCTCCTCTACATTCGCCCTAATCATAGTAACCTCCATCTCCTTGAAATACTCATCTACACTTCGGCTTCCTTGCTTAAGAGTTTGCAATTTGTTGTGCAACTCATGATAGTAATAAGCAAGCACAAACCGCTTCTTCATCACCCTCTTCATCTCTTCCCAAGACTCAATAGGTGGTTCGCCATTCTTTCTTCTATTCAACATCAGTTGATCCCACCACACTATGGCATAATCTGAAAACTCAATAGCAGAAAGCTTCACTTTCTTTCTCCCACTATAATTGTGACAATCAAACACCATCTCTACCTTCTTCTCCCACTCTAAGTATGCCTTGGGATCATTCTTCCCTTGGAAAGGAGGAATCTTCATCTTTATACTACTCAATTGATTATCCTCTCTATTCCTATCTCCTCTATCTTCCTAATCCCTAGTTTTTCTATTCCTACCACTATAACCTCTATAACTCCCAATAGAAGGTTCATCAAATTCATGATCAGAAATTTCATCTCCACCCCTTTGTACTCTCTTAGAACAACTCTCCCTCTTACGCCCTTGGAAGACGTTTTTAGATTGCTCTAGTTTTTGCTCCACCGTCTCATGAATTTGTTCCATGTCCTCCTGAAACATCCTCTTCATCTCACTCCTTAACGCCTCAATCACTAACCTAGCATCAAACCTGATGTGCCTAATTCCACTTAAGCACAATCAAAAGAATCAAGGAAAAACACCTTAATTCACAAAACACAAACCGGTTCAATTGAGGGTGATTTCACGTGAAGATTTGATGGAAAAATGATGATCCAATGATATAATTGTAATCTCTAATGATAATTTAACCAAATAACCACAATAAAGGCTTGAGAATCACGTGGAAATCAGATCAAAATGAAGCAACACAAACCGTGAATTCCACTTCCCCTTTCAATACCAAATTCACGCCAAATGCACTAAAAATGATAGTGAGTTCAATAACTAAAAGAACAATCAATCTTACAAGATTGACGTCCACGAATTACAATAACCAATAAGTCCAAGAAAGATTCAAATCTACCCTAGATATGACTCACTAGAGAAGAAATGAACAACAACAAAGATGAATTGATATTACTCACGATTTCTCCTTGTTGCACTCGCCACAATTCCAACTTCTTGGGATTGAAATTGATAAGAGAATTTTGGAATTAGGAAACCCTAAGCCCTCTCACGAAATGTGAAGTGTTTTTTCTGAAAAATTAAGCCTCCTCAAACCCTCTCTTAAGCAAGTATTTATACTTGCTACTCCTAGGGTTAAAAAATGCTCAAAATTACAAGTTTGCCACTTTTAAGGTGGCTAACCCTAAATGAAAGTTACAAAGAAATAAAAGTGTCCCAAATCCAAAATACAACTAAAATAGTTCATAAAATGAAAAATACATAAAAGAAATGCTCTTCATGATGCCGGTCTTCTATAGGATCCATCGGCCTAGCTCATCGTCGGTTCAAGTCGGTCCATGGATAACTCACAAGCTGAGTTTAAGTGAGTTTGTCCATTGCCCTGTAAAGCATGATAAGTATTCCTGTTGGAATATAAAATACATGAATAAGATAAAAGAGGTTAGTATATAAATAATTCCGGGGTTGATCTGCTCAAAATGGGCCCTCAACGCCAAGATTTGATTTCCTTTGGTTCTTGCCCTAATGATAGGTCTTGTCGGATTTTTATTCCTATCAAAACCTCCCCCTCTCACCTTCAGGAGAATGTTGCCTCGACATAGTTCCTACAATAAAGGTTAGTACTAACACAAATATATAGGATTAAACCTCATGATTCACTCCCTTACGTGTTTTACTCAAAGGATGATATCCCACAATCACTCGTGTATTCTCACAAGCAATGATGATATCAACTCACCAATTCCTCTTCTCAATTCTCTTGGAACTAATCCAAACTACACCAATCCCTTCCGTAGAATTCAAAACAACTCTTGGGGCTTGAATTTTCCTCTTTTTCTTTCCTTTTTGCTGCCTTTGTTTCCGTTCTTTGTTCACGTTTTTTTTTGTCGTGATTTTTTTTGTTTGTAAAAAGATTAATAGGATACACTACACTCTCAAGAAACAATTAACACTATGGACTTGAGTACGAAGCTATGACAACACGAAACTTGATATGAACAATTGATATGAACGATTGGAGTTAGGATTTTGATGTTACCTTCCTCAAACCAAACTGATGTTTAACAAACCTAGGCTCTGATACCAAACTGATATGAACCACGCCCACGTGTGATGAAACCTAATACCAATACATTCAGAATTGCAACCCAAGATGCCAAAACAAACAAGTGGAACCGCGACCTGTTGCCTATAGGTAAGGCAAGAACCTTGGTATATTCTGTTAACGCCACAATCGGGATGAACGCCACGGAAGAAATCCGATAAGTTCAAGAGAAGTTCTTAGAGAACCAAGAGAGGAATTCTCTCAAAATGTGTTATAAAATCTTGTATCTGTGTTCTATGTTCTGTTTTCAACCCTAGCAGCTTATATTAGGGTTTACAACTCGTAATAACAAAAGCCCAAAACGACATAACATCATAAAGTCGCGGAAAAATAACAAACAAGAAATGAAAGTTGGCGGCTAGGAGCCGGCGTAGTAGTCGACGTAGGATGTACGCTGGGTATAAAGGCCGGCGGCGTAGTAAGCCGGCGTAGTCCCTCTGTCGTGCGCGAATGGCAACGCCGGTTCAAGACCGGCAGTGTTTAAGCCAGCGTTGTCAAGGATGGCAACTGTGACCTCTTATGCTTTGATCTCCTTGAATGACTTGTACAAATGCAAGTTCATTCTCATGGTTGCTCTAATCCTTTCCGACTTCTTGGACATCCTTTATCAACCCGTTAAGTGCTTCCTTGAATCGTTTCGCTTGCGTTCTTGTGATCGGTCTAGGTGGCACTTCAAGAGGATCCACATTCCCTCTTCTGGCTTGGCTCCTATCATGGCTCTCATCAGGCTCTGAGGTCATACTGCCAAGGTCTTCCAAGGATCAAATGTATAGCTTCCATGGGAGCTACATCGCAAACAATTTCATCAGTATAATCACTAATAAGTAATGGAACACGAACCTGTTTGTGTACATGAACAGATCCCTGTGGACTTAACCAATGAAGTGCATAAGGTCTTGGATGCTGCTCTACCTGCAAACCCAACTTAGTAACCTAGTTTGCTGAAGCAACATTAGTGCAACTGCCTGTGTCTACCACAATCAAACAAGTCTTTCCTACACCATGCCCTGGATATGGAATAAATTGGCCCTCTGATTAGAAACAGTTTTATCCTGCTGAACCATTAGCATATCTCCCTGTACTGGACTCACTATAATGTCTTCATCTTCCTCTTCTACCTCAGTACTCTTCTGTTCTTCTTCCTCACTCTCAACTTTGTCCCCCTTGATGACCATAACCCTTTTATTAGGACATTGAGAAGCAATATGGCTAAGTCCTAAACACTTAAAACATTTGATACCTCTGCTCCTCTTTTGTTGTGTTTGGTCAACAACCTCACTAACGACTGCTTTTCCCTTTTCCTTCCTTTCCTTCTCCCTCTTGCCATCATTTGATTTATGGTGTTGATATGATTTCTGATCCCGCCTGTGCTGATGCCGCTTTACCTGACTGGCTAATTTAATCACATCCTCAAGAGTCTGATAATGCTGGAGTTCCACTACACTGGCAATGTCCATCTTCAACCCACTGATGAAACGAGCTATGGATTCATCTAATGTTTCCCTGATATCACATCTTGCCACTAATGTCTCAAACTCCTTCACATACTCTTCTATGCTCTTCTTACCCTGCCTCAAGGATTGCAACTCCATCAGCATCTCCTGTTTATAGTAGTCTGGCACAAATCTGCGTCTCATCAACCTTTTCATCAAAGCCCATGAACGCACTTTCTCCTCATCAGCTCTACGTCTCTCAGTTTGTAATTTATCCCACCACGAACTAGCATATTCAGAAAATGCTAAAGATGCCATCTTCACCTTCATGCGCTCATCCCACTCATAACAGTCAAACACCTTCTCAACCCGTAGCACCCAGTCTAGGAATTCCTCTGGTTTACTACTACCAATGAAAGGTGGAATTTTCAGCTTGATGCTTTCAATCCCCTTATGCCTGTCAACATTGTTTCCTCTCCTATTCCTTCCACTACTAACATCAGATTCACTACTAGAGTGTCTCCTCCTAATTCTTGCACCACTATGGCTTCTTCTATCCCTAACCTCCAATCTCTCCATAATCAATCTAAAATTTTCTTGGATTTGATTGTACTCAGCCCTAGTCACGACCTCAACCCCATTATCAGCATCATTCCTATTGTTGTTGTTTTGAACACTTCCTTGCGACGACATCTCTACCCTTCAATAGTCAGCAATAGAAATTCACCAACAACCCAATTCTTAACAACAGCCCCAAACACCAATTCACAGCAATTCAACACTCAACAACTGAATTCAGCAAAAATATTCACAAAACCCCCAATTCTCAACAACAGACCAATCACCAATTCACAGCAATACAATTCACAAAACAAATTTCCAAATTTCCCAACCAACAACAATATTGAATTAAAACTACAATTGAATTGAGAATCAACAGCCTTACCGATTTAACCCACGATTTGATCAATCCTGATATGCTCTGAATCCTTATGAATCCAACCTTCGCTCTGAATCCTTACAAATCCAACCTTTGCTCTGATACCAAATGATGCGGAAATTCGGTTTGCTCTGAAACCAAATGATTTTGAAAACGGATTCTAATTCCTTCACACAAACCAAATTGTCAACAACAATCAAATAACACAAATTTTTAGGTTTTTCTGGATTTTAGTGCTAACGTATAAAATCAAAGATATGGATAAAATTATCAATCTATCGATGCCAAGATTGATAAAATTAAACTGTTTCGCAATCAAATCATAGAACGATAGAGACCACGTTTTATAAATCAATCGCTATGGTTAAAGAATTCTAAGAATTCAATAACGATGCTCGCCACAAATTCTATAGGAACCAAGAATTTGATAAGAACAATACGAATATAGTGAAAATCGATTCTCAATATTCTCAAATCTCCAAAAGAAGACTCACACCACCCAAGTGTCTCTGTTTTACAAAACAAAATGATAATCTCCCCTCGAAAAACCCTAAGGACGCCTATTTATATCATCTAAAAAAACATTTGTGCGAAAACATTCAAGGCCAGCAGCCTTCACTTAGGCCAGCACCAAAAGCCGACGGCTTTCACTTAGGCTGGCATAAAAGCTGGCGGCCTTCATTGAGGTTGGCTCCAAGGCCGGTAGCCTTGAAGTGAACTCGGCCGGCCTTTATTCAAGGCCGGCTTAAGGCTGGCCGGACTTTGCCTTGGGTCCTCTTGATGCCTATGTCCTCTTTTTTTGGTGCTCGTATTTTTGCTCTTGGAATCGTATCAGGTTGTGACCATGAACTTTATCTATTCTTCTAGTAATTGTGTTTCTCTTGTCAAATTTATGGACGAGTAGACCTTAGATCTAGATTTTATTTGAAACTTCTTTGTCATGTGATAAAGATTTGATCTTTAATGCAAAAGTTGTTGACTTTCTTATGATTAATTGCATGTTCTTCAATTTTTTTTAGAGTCATAGATCTGGAATATGAATTTATGCATGATATCATATTAGTTAATTGAGAAATTGCTCATATGATTAGATCTAATGCAATTAATGAGATTTGGTTGTTCTTCTAGAGATAGGAAACAAGAGTTTTCTGTTTACATCGATTATTTTGATGCGAATTCATGTGCTTTATGCAATTCTAGGTTTCTATTAACTAAGGAGAGATCCTATTTGATAAACCTAGGATTAGATAGGTTAATATACTTGAGAAAGTAGTTAACTTGACTAGAGAATTCGACAGTATAAGAAGTCAATTACAACAATCTTCAGAAATCTAATGAATTACATGATAGAGAAGGAGTAGAATAAGATCTAGGTTGCTTTTGTTAATTGATAAATCTTCAGAACCATTGTTGTTAGTGAGTTGTTAGTTTTGAGATTAGAGTAATCAAGTTTCGAACAACATTATTAAGTGACGGTTAGATAATAGGAACGGAGTTTGTACTAGTAATTGGTGTATCTCTAAGGGACGACCTTGTGCTTACTTACTATATTACGTTACGATAGGTGCACTTGCCTATTGCTTCGTAGTAGGATTAAGAACAAGAATTCAATTTATTAAAACTACGATCGGCAACGATCAAGTTTTTGGCGCCGTTGCCGGGGATATGCCAATATTAGAAACACTTTTTATTTATTAATTTAACCAATTTATTTCTTTCTTATCTTTCTTCCCTTTTCTTCCTGAGAATTTGGAGCTCATAATTGATTTTTATTACGTTTACAGTGCATGACCAGAAGTCGCTCCAAGGAACTTGCTGTTTTTAATCCTGAGCCAGAGAAAATTATTTGTCATTATTAGAAAAAGCAACACTCGACTGAGTCAACATCATTTGGTATTCAAGGAAAATCACTAAAGGAAGAAATGGCTGATCAAGGAAATGTTGTTGTGGATCCCCCGAATCATCAACTGGTTGATAATAGAGATGGACGAGCTAATGTGCCACCTGGAACCAATTCTGATTTTGTCAGGCTAAACTTGATAGGCGTTAGCTGTAGCATAGTCCGTCCTCGAGTGGAGGCAAATAATTTTGAACTTAAGCCTGCCGTGATTCAGATGGTGCAGCAATATACTCAATTTGATGGTTTACAGGATGAAGATCCAAATGCGCATATCCAACTCTTTCTGGAGATATGTGATACCTTCAAATTTAATGGAGTTAGTGATGATGCGATCCGCTTCAGGCTCTTCCCATTCTCTTTGAAAGGCAAGGCTAAGCAGTGGCTGAATTCTTTATCGAGGAACTCCATTACTACATGGCAAGGTCTGATTAAGAAGTTTATGGACAAATTCTTCCCTCCTTCAAAGATCGCTAAACTTCGAGCTGAGATTCAATCTTATCATCAGTATGACATGGAGATGTTGTATGAAACCTGGGAGAGATTCAAGGACTTAATGTGGAAATGCCCATACCATGGGACCCCAAAGTGGCTTCAAGTTCAGATATTTTATAATGGGTTGAACTATCAAACGAGACAAACAGTAGATGCCGCAGCTGGTGGCACCTTGAACCATAAAACTCCTGAAGAAAGTTTGACTCTTTTTGATGACATGGCCGTGAATAATTATGAATGGTCACATGGTAGGGGCAGAGAAAAGAAGGTGGCAGGCATTCTTGAAGTGGATGTGGCTACTTCTATCATGTCTAAAGTTGAGGCTTTATCTAGAAAGATCGATGGGTTGGCCGTCTCACAACATCAGCTGGCTATTGTGGAACCCTCAGGTGGTGAGGAAGGGCAAATGGAGTAAGTGGATTATTTTGGAAACCCAATTCAGCCCCAGAACAATCCATATAGCAATACTTATAACCCAGGATGGAGAAATCACCCAAATTTTTCTTGGAGTAACAACAGTAATATTCAGAAGGGCAATTTGAATCCTCCACCAGGTTATCAGAGGCCACCGGTCCAGAGTTCCAAACCGCCACTTGAAGATCTTCTCACAAAATTCATCAAGGATTCAGAAGAGAGACTGAAGTCCTTAGATTTGATTCTGAAAAATCAAGACTCGGCTCTGAGGAATCATGAGGCATCAATACACAATCTTGAAAACCAGGTCGGTCAGATAGCTAAGCTTCTATCAGAGAGATCTCAAGGTTCACTACCGGGAAACACGAAAACCAACCCTAGGGAACATGTTAAGGTTGTCACTTTACGAAGTGGTAAGGAACTACAACCAAAGGTTCAAGAAGAAGAGAGTTGGGTAACTGAACCAGCAAAAGAACAAGCAGTTCTCAAAGAAGGGGGAAAGCATTCAGAAAAATCACCTAAAGAGAAATCATCACCTCCATTAATCCTAGAATACAAGCCCAATGTTCCTTATCCAGCACGACTCAAGAAGGACGGAACATATGAGCACTATGGCAGATTTTTAGAGATATTCAAGCAATTGCATATCAATCTTCCACTGGTTGAGGCATTATCACAAATGCCACGATATGCAAATTTTTTGAAAGAGTTGCTATCGAACAAAAGGAAGCTCGAAGAGTTCTCCACTGTAACTTTAGGAGGAGAATGCTTTGCGGTAATTCAAAACAAACTCCCAAAGAAGTTAAAAGATCCTGGGAGCTTTACCATCCCTTGCTTGATAGGGAATTTATTTGAAGAACGGACAGTGGCTGATTTGGGAGCCAGCATTAATTTGATGCCATACAAGATGTTCCAGAAATTGGGTATTGGAGAGCCGAAACCGACCAAAATGAGTCTTCAGTTAGCCGATCGATCAGTCAAATTCCCGAGAGGAGTAGTTGAAGATGTATTAGTGAAGGTGCAGGACTTCATCTTCTCGGTAGATTTCGTCATCCTTGACATGGAAGCAGATGTGGAGGTCTCTCTTATATTGGGGAGGCCATTTTTGGCTACTGCTTGAGCCATAATTGATGTTGGGGATGGGAAGTTAGTGTTGAGAGTGGGAAATGAAGAGGTCATAATGAAAATGCCTGACGTCCTTAAATAAAGCCTGCACCATGATGATACATGCTATGCAATCGACTACCTTAACTTCGCAGTTTCGGATTCATTGCAAGACCTGTTGATTGGTGATGCATTAGAATTGTGTTTGATGAATGGGGAGAAAGAGCAACATGAAAATATGGCGATTAGAGCAGTTGTCAATCAGCTTAATAATAATCCTAAGTTGAGAGAAGAAAGAAGCTTTGAAGATATGAATAGATCCACCATTTAGAGATCGAAACCTTCAATTGAGGAACCGCCTGAACTAGAATTGAAACAACTGCCAGACTACCTTCAATATGCATTTTTGGAAGAAGACTCAAAACTTCCAATCACAATTGCATCAAATCTGGATCGAGATCAGCAGGAAAGGTTATTGCATGTCCTGGGCAACACAAGAAAGCAATTGCATGGAAAATTGCAGTTATAAAAGGGATTAGCCCATCGTTTTGTACACACAAAATTCTGATGGAAGATTGTGTCAAGCTAGTGGTACAACCGCGGCGCCTACTTAATCCAAATATGAGAGATGTTGTAAAAAAGGAAGTCATCAAATTGCTTGATGCAGGAATGATTTACCTGATTTCTAATAGCTCATGGGTGAGCCCCATTCAAGTAGTCCTAAAGAAAGGCGGTATGACAGTGGTACCGAATGAAAAAAATGAACTAATCCTGATGAGAACTATCACTGGATGGAGAGTTTGTATAGATTACTGCAAGTTAAATCATGCAACTCGAAAGGATCATTTTCCTCTTCCATTTGTGGACCAAATTCTTGAAAGGTTAGCTGGTAATGCATATTACTGTTTCCTTGATGGGATGTCTGGATATTTTCAGATTCCTATCGCACCTGAAGACCAGGAAAAGACGACATTCACATGCCCTTTTGGGACCTTCGCTTATCGACGCATGCCTTTCGGATTATGCAACGCTCTAGCCACTTTTTAGCGATGCATGATGGCTATTTTTCAGGATATGGTAGGAGACAAGATGGAAGTATACATGGATGATTTTTCTATTTTCGAGAATTCTTTTGATGAGTGTCTACACTATCTCGAGTTAGTGTTGTAACGTTGTGAAGATACTAACTTGGTCTTAAATTGGGAGAAGTGTCATTTTATGGAAAAAGAAGGTATTGTTTTGGGTCATAAAATCTCCAAGAAAGGCATAGAAGTGGATGACGCAAAGATCGAAGCAATTTCTAAATTGCCCCCACCATCTTCGGTTAAGGCAATACGAAGTTTTCTTGGCCATGCAGGGTTCTATTGACGATTCATCAAAGATTTTTCGAAAATTGCGAGGCCAATGACAAAACTCTTGGAGAAGGATACCTCCTTTGACTTCAACCAGGAATGCATTGATGCATTTGAACTCCTCAAGCAAAAACTCATCACTGCACCTATCATGGTCACACCGACATGGGACATTCCCTTTGAGATTATGTGTGATACTAGTGACTCGGCTGTGGGAGCTGTTCTGGGTCAGCGAAAAGACAAATACTTTCAACCCATTCATTATGCTAGCAAAACTGATGGGAAAATTTTTGACATTGTCGACCTTTTCAGAACCCGATTTGGATGATGATCCAAATTGCTCATATTTTACCTTATGTCTTTATTTCTAATAAATATTTGAGAATAATCTTACAGGTACAATGATAATTCTCCATGGGATGCCAATATGTCCTACAACCATTGTTGGACACAGAACGTTTTCAAGATGACAATCAAAGACCCGCTGCGATTGTTTTCTATTCCGAGGCATTAGATCTTGAAGACTTATGTTATTTTGTACCCTGTAATTGTTTTATGAACTATTTTGGTTGTATTTTGGTTTTGGGACACTTTTATTTCCTTGTAATTTTCATTTAGGACTAGCCACCTTAAAAGTGGCAAACTTGTAATTTTGACCACTTTCTAACCCTAGGAGTAGCAAGTATAAATACTTGCTTAAGAGAGGGTTTGAGGAGGCCATTTTGCAGATTAAACACTAGAACTTCACGTGTGGGAATTAGGGTTCATCCTAGTTCTAATCCTCTTATCAATTTTAACCCAAGAATTGGAATTGTGGCGAGTGCAACAAGGGGAAATTGTGAGTCATATCGATTTCTTTCTTTGTTGTTTTTCACTTCTTCTCTAGTGATTCATATCTAGGGTGGATTTGAAGTTTCTTGGACTTATTTGTGAATGAAATTTGTGAACAATTTGTCTTGTTAAGATTGATTGTTCTTTTAGTACTTGAACTATATATCATTTTAGTGTTGGCGTGCATTGGAATTGAAGGAAGAGTGGAAATCACGGTTTTGCTGCTTCCATTTTGATCTGATTTTCACGTGGTTCTCAATCAATTTTGTTGTCACTTGGTGAAGATTACAAATAGGGAATGTAATTACATCATTTGATCTTTGATTTTCCATCAAATCTCCAAAGGTGTTCACGTGAATTGTCATCTAAGTGGACCGGTTTGTATGTTGATAAGATCACATTATACTTATATTTTCTTTTGGACTTATATTAAATTTATTTCAATATTATAAGAAAATATAAAGAAATGATATTTAATGGTGTTTATTGTGAAAATTCAGGTTTTGAGGACCTAAAAGTAAATTACAAGTTAATTGGAGGAGTTTTTCACAAAATTGAAGAAGCGAGCGGAGAATTGCACGGAAGGCCACCGGCCTTAGGCCGGCCTACATTCAAGGCCGCCGGCCTTGAGCCGGCCTATATTAAACCGGCCTCAAAAAGCATTAAAGCCACCGGCCTTAAAGCCGGCTTACATTCAAGGGCGCCGGCCTTGAACTGACCTTCATTACTCCCCGGATATCCATTGCGAAAATCTCTCCAAAATCGTATCTTAATTAATTTGCTTACTCAACTCCTCATCAGATCAACCTTATCCTCCTCCTATTTGGATCTATAAATAGGCCCCTTGTGTGAACCTTGGAAGCATCCCCTTTTGTTTTAGAATCCTTTTTGTTTTGATTCTTTGTTTAGCATCCTTTGTCTTTCTTTGAAATCATTAGAATTCCCTTAGGAACTTTAGGATTTTATATTTTCTTTAATTCCTTTACATTTCATGTTATTCCAAATTTTAGTTTGAAGAAAGAAAGTTATTTTGCTGAAGTTTGCTTTCAATTGAAGAATTCGAGGAATCATTTTGGAAGATTGAAGTTCTTGAAGATTATAGCTATTGTTTCATTTACTTTATTTTCTTTTATGCCATTTATTAGTTTATTCTTGTTGTTCAATATGAATTCCATTGCACCTATTTATTTCGATTGTTTTTATGCAACTCATACTATAATGTTCTAATCATCCTTGTGGGAAACATGATGAAGCCATAATTCAAACTAAAATGATCATTGTATTCATGTTATAGGAAATATAGATATACAGAATTTTCATATAAGAAGTCCTGCTATGAATTGTATTTTGTAATTGAAATCAATGCATAGGAATGTAAATGACTCGAAAGAGAAATTTAGGTTTTATCAAGAATTCCTAAGTAAGATTTAATAATTCATGTGGAAGCATCGTTATTGAATTTTATTAGAAATTGACCTAAGTGTTTCATGCAATATTTTTATTAAATTTTTCACTAAGGGATTAGGAGAAATTATTTTAAAGATATTAGGCAATCATATAATTGGGAAATTTATGATTGTGAATTAGAATCCTCGTTTGATTTTAATTAGCGGGAGTTATTAAATTAAATTGGGGTAACATTACTTTAAAACTTGATAAAGGATTAAGGTTTTGTTAATTTCTTGTGAAAATCCATATAGCTATGAGTTATTATAACATGAAGGCAATATGATTAGTAGAATTAGGGTGGATTCTATTTCCCACCATCAATTCATCATTTTTCAAACATAATTCTCTTTTTGAGCATTTAGCATAATTCATTCAATTCTCATCAAACATCATTACCTAAATAATAGTAGAAAATGATAAAGGTCTATTACTTAATCAATCTTCGTGGTTCGACACTCTTCTCTCACTATATTACTTGATCCAATTAGGTACACTTACCGGTATTTATTCACGCTCATTTTATATCTCTTTTTGCGTGGATCATATGTGATTTGTGAATTGTTTTTCTTGAGTCATTTGATTGTGCTTGAACTTTGTTTTGGGCACATAAAAAACACTCACTCCTGCACAAGAAAACTATACAACCATTGAGAAGGAGTTACTGGTAGTTGTCTTTGCCTTTGACAAGTTCAGACCGTATCTCATCTTATCTAGGGTCATCGTATACACAGATCATTCCGCCTTGAAATTCTTGTTGACAAAACAGGATGCAAAGCCACGCCTCATTTGGTGGATTTTACTTCTTCAAGAGTTTGATCTTGAGATAAGGGATAAAAAGGGTGCTAAGAATTTAGTAGCCGACCACCTGTCACGTTTGGAGAATCCCTATTTAGAAAGACCAAACGAAGTTGAGATCAACGATGAGTTCCCTGAGGAACGATTGTATGCCATCAAGACCGTTGAAGATGATATCATCCTATGGTTTGCTGATATTGCCAATTAGCTAGTGGTAAGGGCATTTCCTAAGGATATGAACAAGCAGCAGAAGAAGAAATTTTTCACCGAATTGAAGCACTACTACTGGGAGGACCCACATTTATTCAGAATTTGTGCCGATCAGATGATTCGAAGGTGTGTTTCCCATGAAGAAGGATGGAAAATCTTATTCCACTGTCATAGTGGGCTAACGGGAGGACATCATAGTGCCAATAGGATGGCGCACAAAGTATTGGAAGTAGGATTTTACTGGCCGTCATTGTTTAGGGATGCTTAGAGGTATATAGCTCGATGTAACCGGTGCTAGAGGGATGGTAACATATCAAAAAGGAATGAAATGCCACAACACTACATATTAGAGTGTGAAGTATTCGATGTGTGGGGCATCGACTTTATGGGGCTCTTTCCTCCTTCCTTCGGAAATAAATACATATTGGTAGCTGTAGATTACGTTTCTAAATGGGTAGAAGCACAAGCCTTGTCGACTAATGACTCTCGGGTGGTTGTTAAATTCTTGAAGAAGCTCTTCTGTAGATTCGGGGTCCCACGGGCACTCATAAGTGACAGAGGTACACACTTCTGTAATTCGCAAGTTGAAAAGATTCTCAAGCGATATGGGGTGACTCATCGTCTTGCTACGTCGTATTACCCCCAAGCTAGTGGGCAAGTGGAGGTTTCAAACAGGGACCTAAAGCGTATCTTAATGAAGTCTATATCTCACCATAGACGAGACTGGGCCGAGAAGTTAGATGATGCTTTGTGGGCATATCGGACATCTTACAAACCCCCCTTTGATACTACTCCATATCGATTGGTCTATGGGAAAGCTTGCCATTTACCAGTTGAGATTCAGCACAAGGCATTTTGGGCGATCAAATATGTCAATTTAGATCTCAGCCGGTCTGGAGCACATCGAAGGATGCAACTTAATGAGCTAGATGAATGGAGGCTCATGGCATATGACAATTCATATATATACAAAGAGAAAGCCAAGAAGTTTCATGACGCTTGGCTACCACGGAATGGACAGTTTAATGAAGGGGACTTTGTATTACTTTTCAACTCTAGGTTGAAATTATTCCCTGGGAAGCTTAAATCAAGATGGTCCGGTCCATTCCGGGTAAAAAGGGTTTTTCCCTACGGCACAGTTGAGTTAGAACACCCGGAGAAAGGCATTTTCAAGGTGAATGGCCAAAGGCTTAAGCATTACTTTGGGGACAAAACAGTTTTGGAAGAAAAGGAGGAGTTGAACCTCATTCTCATCTCCATTTGAGCTCCATCGGTTCATTACGTCAAGCTAATGACGTTAAACAACAATGCTTCTTGGGAGGCAACCCATGTTGCTTAAGTAAGTTTTCTTCCTTACTCTTTACTTTCTTTATTATCACCCGTTGTTTTGGAGTAACTTTTGCAGGACAGCAAGTCACAGAGGGGCTAACCAAGTTTGGATTCTATGAAAGTCACCTTAATAGAGCTTCTTTTAAGCTCTAAGTGTGGGGAAATTCAGGATGGAAGACCTTTTCAAGGGAGTGCAAGATGAAGTGATGATAGGTATGTACTTTGATCTGCACAATCGGGTACACTAGTGGTGTATCCGGTTTCTCACACATGCCAGAAGGTGTCTAAATTGACTTTGTAATACAAAAGGGGAATACGTCATGGTGTGCCCTCCCGTGCACTTCAAAATATGCTCATTGTGTATATATCAGAGATACACGAACAAGGCATACGCTCGTATACCTGGTCGTGTATCTGACCCACAGAATGCTCTCCCACGATACATGAACAAGGTACATGCTCGTGTACTTGGTCGTGTATCTAACCCACAGAATGCTTTCCCATGATACACGAACAAGGTACACGCTCGTGTACTTGGTCGTGTATCTAACCCACAGAAAGGAATCCAAAGTACACGACCGTGTACTTGGTCGTGTATCTAATTTTTCTCCTTGTACTATAAAAGGAATCCTCACTTCACTCTGCCATTTACACGACCCTTTCTCCATTCGTGCACTTCCTTTTTCCCCACTCACTCCCACTCTGCTCCTCTACACCGTGGTTGTTTTTTCCACACCATCAATTTCTTCCTCTTCAAGGACTCAAGGTAAGTAAGTTTTCTCTTCTTCTTCTTCATGCAATACAGTTGTTGCTCGGTTTTCTTTTATGACTACCATACATGCTTGCATTTATGATGATGGTATGATGAGTGATTTCGCATTTTGGATGTTGATTGTTGATAGAGCTATAGACATTTTGAACTCATGTGAATGCATGCATGATTGATGTCATGAGTGACTGCCAAACAAGTGAATCGACAGTTAAGGTTTGAACATGAATATTTGGGACTTTGATTTTGTGGGTTTCTTGAACAATGTTGTTGTGTTTCTTTCCTGATCTTCTTCTTAGAAACCAAGTTATGAGGCCATTTTTTTTATGATGACTAAACTATCGCACCTAGCTTCTTAGAATCAGGATTCGAACTTTATCATTTGAGGATGCTTTGGGTGTGTTGTAGTTACATTTTTGGCCTTCAGGAAGGTAGATTGATAATATACTAAAGCCACAAGACTTGATTTTGAGCATTCCTATGGTAATTTGTGCATGAATGAGATGGGTAGATACACAATCAGGTACACGATAGTGTACCTTGGTTGTGTATCTCAACTGTGCTATCTTCCTCCTTTTTTCGGAAACCCAATGCAAGTCCTATCATTTTCTTTGTGTAATTGACGACCCTAACTTATTTTGAGACCATTGTATTCTTGAATGATAAAGACATTGGGGACAATGTCTCAATCTAAGTGTGGGGAAGGGGATACTAAAGAAATTTGGTAAGGGTCATGCTGAATTGTATGAGTCATTCAAAAATTTCCCCTATTTTTTTTTTCTTTTTGCTTGATAATCGAATTTTGAAATCATCATTACAAATTACGTAGTATTTTAGCATTTAGTGAATGAATTCCTCTAAAAGAGCGTTGTGCATGTCACCTTTGTCTTCTTTGGAACATTGATACTTGGTCAAAGTTATGGGATAAAATCGCTGTGAAACTCAAAAATCTTGAGAGCCATTTAATCTTTCATGAAAGGGCAAATGAAATGATTCACTTGGTGATCCTTCCTAGAAGATCTCTTTAAAGTAATAATTTAATGAAAGTATGTTATACTTGAAAATAAAGGATTGGTTAGTATGGGCAGGCTTTGGTCCCTCAGAAGAGCGAAGTTTGACTTCGCTACTAACTAGTCAAAATAATAAGTTAAGGTAATAGAGGTTCGATGGGGTTCCTTTAAAACCTGGTCACCTAAGGTCGTTTGGCCTGGGATCGGCTGACCGAGGAAATTATCGTAACAAAATGAAATACCATAAAGGCAAAAGTTGAGAGGGTCCTGTAACTCAAGTAATTAAGCCCATAGGAACGCCCTCAATTAAGGGGATAACGTTCGTTAACTTGGGTAACGAGCCTAGGATTATCGGCTGAAAACTCGTTACATGGGTTGCAAGATCCTAAACAGCTGAACTAAAAAAAAAAAAAAAGGGGATGAAACCAGTGAACTATTACAATGAATAAAATCTTTGAAGAGATCAACTAAAAAGGAGGAGGAATCTAGGGGAAACATAGATGCAATGTACTTTCATTATTGATTGCTTTACTTAGAGAGATAATCGAGAAGATTATAGACTCTATAGTGGTGGTTGAAATGTACCATGTTTCCTTTGGCTCTGATTGATCTTGTGTCTAATTTTGATCATGAAAGCCGTTGTTAAATGATGAGGGTAAAGCTTGGTTTACTTTGATTAATCCTAGAAATTTGACTAAAGTATCTTTGTTACAATACTTTCATGACAAGGTGAGAAGCACACTCATTAGATTGAGGGATTGCATTGAGCTTTAAAGATTAAAATTCATAAATGCTAATGTGTGAGTAGTATTATTTGGTAATGATAATCATGATTAATGAGAAGTTTGATTAATGTTTTATTTTGCTTGAGGACAAGCAAAGACTTAAGTGTGGGGAAGTTTGATAAGTCGCAAAATACCCTTATCTAGAGTAATGAAATTGTGCTTTATTGTTGAATTTTTAGATGATTTGTTGAAGAAAAGGGTGCTTAATGGAATGAATGCTAATTTCGGGATCTTCTAGAGTATTTTGGAGCTAAGGGAAGGAGTTTTGAAGAGTCAGAGCAAGTTTGGAAGGAATTGGATACATTACATGTGAAGAAAAAAAATTCTGGAAAGTACACAAGCAAGATACACGCCCATGCACTTTGCTGTTTTACTTATGTATACTGAAGCGGATTTTTGGAAAGTACATGAGCAAAGTACATGCCCATGTACTTTGCTTGTGTATCTAAGTTTTGCTTCTGTTTGATGACGTTTCAAATACACGACCAATGTACACTCCCATGTACTTGCTCGTGTATATTCACATAAGGACACCTGGAAGCAAGCATGAGATACACGAACGAGATACACTACTTGTGTATCCGGTCGTGTATATATCCAATCAGGGTACATGTATAAATAGACCTTCAGTTCGCCCTAGAAAGGAGGTTACGAATTTTTCATTTTCTCTGACTCTCATAACAGCAAAGGGGAAGAAGATTTTGTCGATTCCAAAGGAGATTGAAGACCCACGAAGAAAAAGATTTTATCTTTAAGGGTTGTGACGATGAACTTTATCTATTCTTCTAGTAATTGTGTTTCTCTTGTCAAATTTATGGACGAGTAGACCTTAGATCTAGATTTTATTTGAAACTTCTCTGTCATGTGATAAAGATTTGATCTTTAATGCAAAAGTTGTTGACTTTCTTATGATTAATTACATGTTCTTCAATTGTTTCTTAGATTCATAGATCCGGAATATGAATTTATGCATGATATCATATTAGTTAATTGAGAAATTTCTCATATGATTAGAACTAATGCAATTAATGAGATTTGATTGTTCTTCTAGAGATAGGAAACAAGAATCTTCTGTTTACATCGATTATTTTGATGCAAATTTATGTGCTTTATGCAATTCTAAGTTGCTATTAACTAAGGAGAGATCCTATTTGATAAATCTAGGATTAGATAGGTTAATATACTTGAGAAAGTAGTTAACTTGACTAGAGAATTCGATAGTATAAGAAGTCAATTACAACAATCTTTAGAAATCTAATGAATTACATGATAGAGAAGGAGTAGAATAAGATCTAGGTTGCTTTTGTTAATTGATAAATCTTCAGAACCATTATTGTTAATGAGTTGTTAGTTTTGAGATTAGAGTAATCAAGTTTCGAACAACATTATTAAGCAACGGTTAGATAATAGGAACGGAGTTAGTACTAGTCATTGGTGTATCTCTGAGGGACGACCTTGTGCTTACTTGCTATATTACGCTACGATATGTGCACTTGCTTGTTGCTTCGTAGTAGGATTAAGAACAAGAATTCAATTTATTAAAACTATGATTGGCAACGATCAGGATACCGATTCTATATGATTCTAGTGAACTATAATATATTGGTTTTCGTAGTTATTTTCATAATAATCTATTCTTTATACCATCAGTTATGGTGAGGAAAGATTATTTAATTAGAGCCTTGTAATCTCTAACTTGTAAGGCAGTTTTCATATTGCAGGTGTACACATGATATGGTAACTTTCAAGCAATTCTATTAAACCCCCTATAAGGTCATTACAGATGTGGTATCAGAGCTACGAATTTGCTAAAGATGGGAAAAACTTACCCATTGGTGAGATTGGATGACCCTGAGTAGAGAATTAGGAGTATAAATTAAAAGAATTAGACTCTGGAAGTATACCATAAGTATATGTGTTACAATAATAGGTAGATACTAAGTGGTCATCTAAATGTGCCAAACAATTCCTAATCCTTATAGGTATAATCTTCTCGCAAGTGTAATCAAATAAATTCATCTCCTAGAGTAGAAATTCTTATTACCATATCAATTGTGGTTAGTAGGTGAAATGTTGAATAATTATAGAAGAGTGTGCCGTATGTCGAGCCACTGACATTAATAGAAACCACTTCTTGGGAGGTAACCTAAGTTTTAATTAGTTTAGTTTGCTTTTATTTCATTTTATTTAGTTTATTTTTGTGTTTTTTTAGTTTAGTTTTATTCTCTTTTATTTTATTTATGCTTTTACTTTTTTTTTTATCTTCTTATTTTGCAAGGACTACTATACTTATCATTTTGAAATTGAGTCAAGATATAGTTGAAATAATTAAACTAAGGAAGTATTAGTTTACTTTATTTTCTTTCCCATAAGTTTTAATTTGTTTATTTTTATCTTTTGTACTTATTTTTTACATAGGGGACAATGTACGATTTTAAGCATGGGGGAGAGGAATAATATAAAAACCTTTGAATTCTTACTTTACCAAGAAATTACTAGAGGATAATTTATTTCTCTTAATAGTACTAAATAAATAAATTTCATTCAAAATTTAGTGGATTATTGAATTTTTTTTCCTTGATATATTTTTACCTTTTCATTAGTGAACTTATAACACTGGATTAGAGTTGAATTGTGAAATCTTGGTAAATCAAAGTTACATGTTATTTAGGCTTAGAATTTAGAAACTCTAGATTGGAATGTCATTACCAATCAAGGATTAGGAATTTGAGTTTTTAAACTTACTTTGATATATATCTATTTCTTAGAAGTTTTTACGAGTACTATGATCTCAAATAATTGAACTAGTAAAATTTGTCTTTCGAAGGTTCTTCTTATAAATTAAAGCTAGGAAATAAAATAAAATAAATAAAGTTCATGTAACACCTTAGAACCTAAGACGCTATGGCCTACCACGTGTCCTTATCAAGCAAGGACACGTTAAGGCTCTTAACCTTATTTTAATATCATGTAAGTCTATATTTTCTATTAACCATAATCAGATAAATCCCATACTTTCAACATGACACAAGTACACCCATTTTAATCTTCAAACTCTTGATACAAAGCTTAACAAATCATTCATGATCAAATTCTAAACAATTGAACTTCTAGAATTCCCTAGTTTATTATCTGATGGAAAAATTTCCGGCACCCTCGACACTTTCAGAACTCGATTTGGATGATGATCCAAATCACTCATATTTTACTTTATATCTTTTATTCTAATAAATATTTGAGATGATACGAACCACGCCCATGTGTGACAAAACCCAATACTAATACGTTCGGAATTGCTACCCAAGATGCCAAACAATCGAGTGGAAACCGCGACTCGTTGCCTATAAGTGAGGTAAGAACCTTGGTATATTATGTAGACGCTACAATCGAGATGAAAGATCGATTGATAAGTCGAGATAAACGCCACGGAAGAAAAAATCCGATAAGTTCAAGGAAAGTTCTTTAAAGAACCAAGAGAGGAATTCTCTCAAAAGTGTTATTCAAGCTTGTATGTTTTATTGTATGTTGTATTCTGTTCTCAACCCTAGACATTTATATTAGGGTTTACAACTTGTAATAATAAAGCCCAAAACGACATAACATCATTAAGTTGCGAAAAAAATAACAAAACAGGGACTTAAAGGCTGATGGCGTTGGAATGAAGGCTGAAGGCGTTGGAATGAAGGCCGGTGGCATTAGAGCCGGCATAGAACATATACACGGCCGTGCCTTTCTAGACGTGTATGTTTCTATAGATATTCTTGACACGACACATGGCCGTGCCTTTGAATCGTGTATACGACCGTGTATGTTTCTGTGGAGCCTCCAGACTCACTACACGGCCGTGCCTTGTAAAGACACGCCCCCTTCAACCCTTACCCATTATGACTTGTAGAAGAGCAAGGGCATTCTCATGGTTGCTCCAATCCTTTCCGGCTTCGTGGACATCCTTTATCAACCCGTTAAGTGCTTCCTTGAATCATTTTGCTCGAGTTCTTGTAATCAGTCCAGGGGGCACTTCAAGAGGATCCACATTCCATCTTCTAGCTTGGCTCCCATCATGGCTCTCATCATTCCCCTCCTCTTGAAAAGGATTTGTCCTCAAATCGTCGCCTACATCAAAAGGACTCAAATCAGTAACATTAAACGTAGCACTTACTTGATACTCACCTGGCAAATCTATCTTGTATGCATTATCATCGATGCGTTCAAGAATTTAAAATGGTCCATCGCCTCTAGGAAGTAATTTAGATCGACGCTGCATGGGAAACCGCTCTTTGCGCACGTGAACCCAAACCCAGTCTCCAAGTTCAAAGACAACTTGTCGACGACCTTTATTGGCTTGTTTCACATACTACTCTGTTCTTCGCTCAATGTTTAGTCTTGCCTTCTCATGGATCTGTTTAATAAATTCTGCTTTCTTCTTGCCACCTAGATTAACATACTCAGAAATAGGCAGAGATGATAAATCCAAAGGAGTTAGTGGATTAAAACCATATACAATTTCAAAAGGAGTAAACTTAGTAGCAGAATGCATTGTGCGATTATAGGCAAATTCAACATGCGGCAAACAATCCTCCCAACTTTTAATGTTCTTTTTAATGACTGCCCTTAAAACATGGTTCATAAGTCTCATAAAAGTACTGGGTGCGTTAGTTAAACTGAAAGGCATTACTAACCACTCATACAATCCATATTTTGTCTTAAATGCGGTTTTCCATTCATCACCTTCTTTCATTCTAATTTGGTGATATCCGTTTTTCAGATCAATTTTGGAAAAGACACTAGACCCATGTAACTCGTCTAACATGTCATCTAAGCGAGGAATGGGATGACGATACTTTACCGTAATGTTGTTGATGGCGCGGCAGTCAACACACATTCTCCATGACCCATCCTTCTTAGGTACCAAAATCACAGGCACTGCACATGGACTCATGCTTTCTCTCACGTACCCCTTCTCCATTAATTCATTGACCTGCATTTGGAGTTCTTTTGTCTCCTCTGGATTGCTCCTATAAGCTGGTTTGTTTGGAATTGATGCTCCGGTACAAGGTCAATCTGGTGCTCAATACCATGAATAGGTGGTAAACCTTTTGGAATCTTTTCAGGGAAGACATCTTCAAAGTCCTGCACAATAGACACAACCACACTAGGCAAAGAGTTAAATAGTTCGTTAGTATTCAAATAAGTTTCCTTAAAAACCAGCAACAACATAGGTTGCTTCATCACTAACACTCTCCTCACTACACTCGCTTTTGCCACACAACTCTTCTTTTGCAAGGCTGCATTCTCCTTTTCACTCACCACCAAAGTTGATCCCCCTTCAACTTGGTCTTTCACGCTCTTTCCAGCCTTCCTCTCTTTTTCCTTTTGATATCGACTTTTGTGTTCTTTTTCTTTCTCGCTGTCTTTTGCTCTCTCACTCTCCCTCTGTTTTTCACTCACCTTATAATTTGCAAAAGACTCTTATAGCTGCAACTGATCCTCATACACCTGTTTAGGTGTTAAGGGTTTAAGATTAAAGCTTTTCCCCTAGTGAACAAGCGTATATTTGATAGAAAAGCCATCATGAACAACCTTCCTATCAAATTGCCATGGCTTCCCCAACAACACATGACACACCTGCATTGGCGCTACATCGCATTGCACCTCATCCTCATACCTACCGATGCGAAAAGCAATCAAGGCTTGCTTACTCACCTTAGTCTCGCCACTATCATTCAGCCACTGCAATTTATATGGACTAGGGTGTTTAGTAGTCTTGAGTCCCAGCCTCTCGACAATAAAAGTACTCACCACATTAGTGTAACTCCCTCCATCAACAATCAAACTGCAAATATGATCACCTAGATAACATCTAGTATGAAATATATTCTCTCGTTGCACTTCCTCTTCTTCCTTCACTTGCACATTCAAAGCTCGCTTCACTACTTCCATTTACTTCCCTACTGCAGGCTCTTCGTCATCACTAGCGTCCTCTAATGGAGGCATATCATCCTCTTCACTATCCCCCTCAGTCTCATACTCACCATCATCACGTAGAATCATAACACTCCTATCCGGACATTAACTAGCAATATGGCCTCTGCCTTGGCATTTAAAACATCGAATGTCACGATTTCTAGGAGTAGAAGAATCAGGTTTACCTTGGTTACCAGGAGTAGAACCCGCTTACCTCTGCTCTCCTTTTGGTTTGGTGGGTAAAGGCTTTTCTTCCTTCTTCCATTACTTAGTCTTCTAGGTGGATAAACCAGCACCCTGTTGAAACCATGCAGTACTACTACCTTTCCTGCTGTGTTGGTTCTCAACCTTTATAGCCATATGAACCATATCTTCCAATTCTACAGAATGTTGTAATTCTACGACATTTTGAATTTCTCTATTCAATCCAGCGAGAAACCTAGCCATGATAGACTCTCTATCCTCCTCTACATTTGCCCTAATCATAGTAACCTCCATCTCCTTGAAATATTCATCCACATTTCGGCTTCCCTGCTTAAGAGTTTGCAATTTGTTGTGTAATTCACAATAGTAATACGCAGGCACAAACCGCTTCTTCATCACCCTCTTCATCTCTTCCTAAGACTCAATAGGTGGTTCGCCATTCCTTCTTCTATTCAACATCAGTTGATCCCACCACACTATGGCATAATTCGAAAATTCAATGGCAGCAAGCTTCACTTTCTTTCTCCCACTATAATTGTGACAATCAAACACCATCTCTACCTTCTTCTCCCACTCTAAGTACGCTTTGGGATCATTCTTCCCTTGGAAAGGAGGAATCTTCATCTTTATACTACTCAATTGATTATCCTCTCTATTCCTATCTCCTCTATCTTCCCAATCCCTAGTTCCTCTATTCCTACCACTATAACCTCTATAACTCCCGATAGAAGGTTCATCAAATTCATCATCAGACATTTCATCTCCACCCCGTTGCACTCTCCTAGAATAACTCTCCTTCTTATGCCCTTGGAAGATGTTTTTAGATTGCTCTAGTTTGTGTTCCACCGTCTCATGAATTTGTTCCATGCCCTCCTGAAACATCCTCTTCATCTCACCCCTCAACGCCTCAATCACTAACCTAGCATCAAACCTTCCCCTCTCACCTTCAGGAGAATGTTGCCTCGACATAGTTCCTGTAGAAAAAAGGTTAGCACGAACACAAATATATATATGATTAAGCCTCATGATACACTCCCTTACGTGTTTCGCTCCAAGGATGATATCGCACAGTCACTCATGTATTCTCACAAGCAATAATGATATCAATTCACCAATTCCTCTTCTCAATTCTCTCAGAACTAACCTAAACTACACCAATTCCCTTCCGTAGAATTCAAAACAACTCTAGGGCTCGAAATTTTCCTTTTTTTTTTCCCTTTTTTTTGTTGCCTTTGTTTTTGCTCTTGATCACGTTCTTTTTTTTTTTTTTTTAAACAACAATAAATAGGAGGCACTACACTTTCAATAGACAATTAACATTATGAACTTGATATGAACAATTGATATGAACGATTGGAGTTAGGGTTTTGATGTTACCTTCCTCAAACGGAACCGATGGTTTAACAAACCTAGGCTCTGATACCAAACTGATACGAACCACGCCCACGTGTGACAAAACCCAATACCAATACATTCGGAATTGCTACCCAAGATGCCAAACAATCGAGTGGAAACCGCGACCCGTTGCCTATAAGTGAGGCAAGAACCTTGGTATATTATGTAGATGCCACAATCGGGATGAAAGGCCGATTGATAAGTCAGGATGAACGCCATGGAAGAAAAAATCTGATAAGTTCGAGGAAAGTTCTTTAAAGAACCAAGAGAGGAATTCTCTCAAAAGTGTTATTCAAACTTGTATGTTCTATTGTATGTTGTATTCTGTTCTCAACCCTAGACATTTATATTGGGGTTTACAACTCGTAATAATAAAGCCCAAAATGACATAACATCATTAAGTTGCGAAAAAAATAACAAAACAGGGACTTAAAGGCCGGCGGCATTGGAGCCGGCGTAGAACATATACACGGCCGTGCCTTTCTAGACGTGTATGTTTCTGTAGATATTCTTGACACCATACATGGCCGTGCCTTGGAACCGTGTATACCACCGTGTATGTTTTTGTGGAGCCTCCAGACTCACTACACGGCCGTGCTTTGTAAAGACACGCCCCCTTTAACCCTTATCCATTATGACTTGTATAAGAGCAAGGGCATTCTCATGGTTGCTCCAATCCTTTCCGGCTTCGTGGACATCCTTTATCAACCCGTTAAGTGCTTCCTTGAATCGTTTCGCTTGAGTTCTTGTGATCGGTCCAGGGGGCACTTCAAGAGGATCTACATTCCATCTTCTGGCTTGGCTCCCATCATGGCTCTCATCATGAGAGATAATCTTACAGGTACAATAATAATTCTCCATGAGATGCCAATATGTCCTACACTAGTTGATGGGCATGGGACATTTTCAGATTTACAATCAAAGACCCGCTGCGATTGTTTCCATTCCGAAGCATTGGCTCATGAAGACTTATGATATTTTTTTGTACTTTGTAATTGTTCTATGGACTATTTTATGTTGTATTTTTCTTTTAGGACACTTTCATATTATTGTAATTTCCATTTAGGACCGGCCACCTTAAAAGTGGCAAACTTGTAATTTTTGACCATTTTCTAACCTCAGGAGTAGCAAGTATAAATACTTGTTTATTGTAGGGTTTGAGGGAGGCCATTTTTTAGATTTGAAACATACACTTAACGTGTGGGAATTAGGGTTCTTCCTAGTTCATTTTCTCTTATCAATTTCAATCCCATGAATTGGAATTGTGGCGAGTGCAATAAGGGGAATTTGTGAGTCATATCAATTCCTTCTTTGTTGTTTTTCATTTCATCTCTAGTGAGTCATATCTAGGGTTGAATTGAAAGTTTCTTGGTAAGATTTTTGATTGCACTTGTGATCAATTATCTTGTTTAAGGTTGATTACTTTAGTACTTGATCTTAACATCACATTGGTGGCGTGAATTTGTGCTTGTGTTAGAAGAGAATATATCACGGTTTGGTGCTTTTCTTCTTCATCCATTTCACGTGGAATTCACTTGATCTTATTGTTATTTAGTGAAGTTGATCATTATTGGATGTTGATTGCATCTTTGAACCTTTGGATTGCATCAAATTTCCATTAGGGTTCACGCAAATTCCATTTCTAGTAGACTTGTTTGTATGTGAATTAAGGATTGTTTTCTTTGATTCATTTGAGTGTGCTTGGACTTGGTTTTGAGCACATCATTATCTTCCAAAGAAAATTATCATTATTACATATAAATAACTTAAATTCCTATCCTCACTTAATCATCATAATAATAAAAGAAATCTTCATCCTCTCACTCCTACTAGGTCCTTAT
This sequence comes from Laguncularia racemosa, assembly GCA_037954665.1. Classification (NCBI taxonomy): domain Eukaryota; kingdom Viridiplantae; phylum Streptophyta; class Magnoliopsida; order Myrtales; family Combretaceae; genus Laguncularia; species Laguncularia racemosa. The sequence continues at coordinate 4,959,230 of JBBMOL010000014.1, read as the reverse complement.
CCTGATTAGTTCATTCATTTGTGCCTACATCTAAAAAAGAAAAATATCCTCGAGGGGTGAGCTAATGCCTAATACGTATTACAGGCTAACACATAAGCATGAACAAGCATGAATTAAATCACATACATTTATGTAGACACTAAATATTATACGATAGGTTATTATTTTACTTAAGTTCACATAACATCAATGAGGTACTTATGACCCTGCTAATCTTATATAGATATTAATGCATAATATAATGACGGGAAATCCTACTATGGGTCTCAACACTCATGAATCTTTAAACTTAAATAAACCTAGATCATTTCTAAATATAACTCTATTAGGGATAGCATCACACAAGGATCATTAGGGTACCCCTTAGGTATCTGCCCTTATAGGCCCCTAGGTTGAGCTAAGCACATTGAATAACCAACTTAATTCAGTCCATTACAACTTATTCCAATTTACTACTATGTTAACAATCACAAGAAATAACCAAAGGTATACATACCTAAAAACGTAGTCTAAAGTGCATCTTATCCTGAACTAACAACTAGACTATAATCTATCATTTCTTAATCTATTATGCAAATTAGTATACTTACTTGATTCAGTATAGGTTTCAAATCCTTAATTGTTTGATTCCTAGCTTGTTCTGCCCATTTCCTTGATCTGAATTTTGATGGAATTATGTAATGATAACTGATTAAATCCTAAATTTTATAATCAAGAATAACAATTCAATCATAGAAACCCTTACTTGATGTAATTGGATTTGACCTTTGTGTAAACCGCTAGATCGCCTTTAGGTTTCAAAGAGTGTTCCTTGGTCTATTACTACACAAATGGTAAAGAGCCTAGCATTAGGTCAATATGAGGTTTATATACCCTATCCATGAAATGACCGAATTACCCCTTATATCTTATAAAAATTACTCTTTTGACCTGAGCTTTATTTTACAACAAATATTAAATTAATTTTTATTTTATGGGTATTTAAATTCTCTCCCCCTTATAAAGACTTTTGTTCTCGAAAGTTACTTGATTTTGGAAGAGTTATGGATATTTCTTCTACATATTGTTTTCTAATTCCCATGTCGCTTCATGTTTGGTTTGATTTTTCTATTGTACCTTGATGTAAGGAATCACTCTCCATCTTAACACTTGTTCCTTGACATCCATAATGCTGACTAATTTTTTAATAGGGGACAAGTTTGGTTGTACATTCCAAGGCTCTACACTTCCTTAACACCAATACACGAAAAAATCATGTACCCCAGCTAAACTTAGTAGGATAGCTAACCTATAATCCACTGTACCCACTCTTTCCAGAATTTTAAATGGGCTTGCATATCTTGGGTTTAACTTCCCTCTCAAATCAAACCTTATCACCCCTTTTGTTGGAGAAACTTTCAGTGGTGCTTTATCTCTTACTTAAAATTCTAAAGGGTGTATTTTCTTATCAGCATAAATCTTTTGTTAGCTTTAAGCGGTCAGCATTCTCTATCTTATTAGTTTTACTTTGTCCATAGCCTTTTAGACCAATTTCGGTCCCATCATTTGTCTTTCCCCTACTTCCTCCTAGTGTTATGAAGATTTGCATTGTCTTCCATATAAAGCCTCATAAGGAGCCATTTGGATGGTTTCGTAGTAGTTATTGTTATAAGCAAACTCAAACAAAGGTTGCTCATTCCAATTACCATGTGATGAGAGCTATGATGGGAGCCAAGCTAGAAGCTGGAATGTGGATCCTCTTGAAGTGCCACCTGGACCAATCACAAGAAATCGAGCGAAACGATTCAAGGAAGCATTTAACGGGTTGATAAAGGATGTCTACGAAGCCGGAAAGGATTGGAGCAATCATGAAGCTGGAATGGATTGGAACAACCATGGGAATGCCCTTGCTCTTGTACAAGTCATAATGGATACGGGTTGAAGAGGGCGTGTCTTTACAAGGCACGACCGTGTAGGAGTCTGGAGGTTACATAGAATCATACACGATCGTATACACGGTTCCAAGGCATGGCCGTGTATGTTGTCAAGATTTCCACAGAAAGATACACGGCTAGAAGTATACGGTCGTGTACATTGGCAAGATTTCCACAGAAAGATACATGGCTAGAAGTACACGGTCGTGTACATCTCCAACGCCGGTCGTGTATATTTTCAACACCGGCTTAAGGCCGGCTCCAAGGCCGCCGGCCTTCATGTCTACACCGCCAGCCTACATGTTTGTTTTGTTGATTTTTACGCAACTTATCTAAGTTATGTCGTTTTGGGCTTTATTGTTACGAATTGTAAACCTTAATATAAAGCTCCTAGGGTTAGAATATAGAATATACAACATTAAAGTTTGAAAAACACTTTTGAGAGAATTCCTCTCTTGGTTCTTTAAAGAACTAACTTAGAACTTATCGGATTTTATTTCCGTGGCGTTCATCCCGACTTATCAATCGGTCTTTCATCCTGATTGTGGCGTCTTCATATTATACCAAGGTTCTTGTCTCACTTATAGACAACGGGTCGCAGTTTCCACTTGAGGGTGTTTGGCATCTTAGGTAACGAATTCCGAACGTATTGGTATTGGGTTTCGTCACACGTTGGCGTGGTTCATATCAGTTAGGAATCCGATTAAACCGATTTCGTATCACCATGAAAGTGTAGCATATAGGCTCTGAGCAAATCCTTTAGGACCTTAATGCTCTTCTCCGACTATCCATTTGTCTAAGGGTGGAATGTAGTGCTGAATTGTAGTTTCATGCCCAAAGCTTTATGTAAGCTATTCTAAAATTTACTTACAAACCGTGAATCTTTATTAGAGGTTATAGTTATTGGAAGTCTATGTAATCTTACTATCTCTTGTATATATATTTGGGATAATTTCTCTAGTTTGTATCCCACTTTGACAGGTAGAAAGTGAGCCGACTTAGTTAGCTGTTATACTATTACCCAAATTGCATCTTACTTCTCTTTAGTATTTGGGAGGGCCATAACAAAATTCATTATCACATGTTCCCATTTCCATTATGGTATTGGAAGAGGCTATAATTCTCCAACTAGCCTTTGATGCTCAATTTTGATCTACTGACAAATAAGGCATTTTTCCATATATTCGACTATCTCTCCCTTTTCATGTTCTTTCACTAGTAGTGACTCTTTAGGTCCTTATACATTTTGCTACTTACAGGATAGATTGTATAGGCTGAGTAGTGTGCCTTTTTCATGATTTCTTTCTTCAGTTCCACATCCCTTTGCATGTACAATCACTTTCCATACTTTAAAATCCCATCCGAGCAATATTAAATTTAGGAGCCTTGCCTTGTTCCAATCTACTCTTGATTTCTTGAATGCCCCTATCATTTACTTGTGTAGTCTTGATTCTATCCATTAGTGATGAAGATGACATTAGGAGGATTGGTTTAAGGATGATCAAGGACAAGATAATGAGTTGGGAACAAAGAGTATGAGCATATTTGAAGTGCGGGTCACGAGGATGGAACCAAAGGTTGATAGCTTCAAGAGTGTTGAAGACCACCAGCGTTGGTGGCTTAGGCCACTAGCCTAAGTGGCTGGTGTAGAAATACATGGAATGGCCAACTTGAAAGTCACTGGCCTAAGTGGTCGGCTTACTCCATACACGCCGGTTCAAAGTGCAATTTAAGTCATCGGCTTTGAGTGCTGGCTTAGATGGGAATTATAGGCAGGCTTTTGTCTAATTTAGGCCATCGTCGTATATTGTTTTTCTTAGTCGCAAGTAGGGTTTTTGTGATGTTTTGTATACATTTGTTGTGAGACTATAAATAAGCATCACACATTCATTTGTAAGATAATCTTTGAACATTTTTACTCATCAATTGAGAGAGATTTCTCTTTAGTTCTTTGAAGAACTATCGAACCTATCAGATTCTTGAATCCGTGGTATTCATCCCTTAACTTATCAATCGATCCTTCCATAATCGATTGTGGCATTATTACGTATAGCAAGGTTCTTGTCTCGTTTATAGACAAAGGGTTGTGGTGTCCATCATTCTTGAGAGATCCTTAGTTGTGAGGTTAGCTAATTGATTGTCGTGTTTTGTCATGGGTTGGTGAGGTTTGCATCATTTAGTATCAGAGCAATCAGGTTTGTTAGGATCGCTTATCCTTTTGTTATTTCAATTACCTATTCTTAGATCTAGGGTTTGGATAAAAAAATCGTTATTTTTTTAATTCGATTTGCAATTAGATTTCGATTGATTTTTGTTAGTGTTTAAAAGGAATCATACACATTTCCTTTCTCAAGAATAAAAAAAAAAAGAAAATTCGTATAAAAAAAAAGAGAAGAAGAAAAAGAAAAAGGAAATTGTTGTCAATTGGGTTGTGTTGAGTTAGAATTGGAAATTGACTGGAGAATTATTGTTATTGTTGTGAATTATAGTTTATTTTTGGTGATCTTTAATTGAATTCTTAACGTTTGTGAATCTTGTTAAATCATGATACGAAATTACTGTTGGGAAAGTTGGGTGGATTTCTACAGGAACAAAAATCTGATTGGATTGTTAGTTATAGAAGAACTGAAAAGAGGAATTGTTAAGTAGGTAAGGATTGGTGAGAATAGTAGAGCAATTTGAGTGAAACATGTGAGCAAGTGAGTTTAAGAGATTACATTTTATTGCTCTTAACATTGTTTTGTGTAGCAATATGTCTCATAGAAAGTCTTATGAAAATGTTAATGGGGAGGAATTTGTTGTTCAGGAGAAGTTGGTAGCCAAGAGAGTTTGGAATGTATGGGACAGAGAAGAGGAAGAGGTGCAAAGGGAGGACATATTTCATACTAGGTATCTTGTTAAAGACAATGCATGTGGTGTGATATAGATGGTGGGAGTTGTACTAATGTGGCAAGTGCAACTATGGTTGAGAAATTAAGACTTTCCACTAGTGAACATCATCGATCTTACAAATTGTAGTAGTTGAATGATAATGGTGAAGTGAGGGTGGACAAGTAGGTGATAGTTACTTTTTTCTTTGGAAGGTATGAAGATGACGTTTTGTGTGATGTAGTTCTAATGCGGGCTACTCACTTTTTGCTTGGAAGACCATGGCAGTTTCATAGGAGGGTTAAGCATGACGGCTTTACCAATAAATATTCCTTTGAGTAAAATCAAAGGCTAGTTACTCTTATGTGATGTGCCTAAAACCAAGGTTAAGCACATATAAAACCAATTTCAAAGATAATCAAATGATGTCAATCAAACTAGTAATCAAATGGCGCAAAACTTCACTATTTATGAACTAATTCTTAAACAATGGTGTGATCAATCTTAATTCCAAGTATGATGATTCTCTGATACCAAAAAGATGATGTGCTTAAATGGGAGTTAAGCACAAGCAAAAAAAATCCAAATAACAACCTCAAAAGATAAGACTAATTTGGTTCACTTTTAGAGCAAAATTGGACCGTAAACCCTAAATGCAATCTTTGATCCGAATGATGTATTTCATACAATGATTAACACGATGAAGTATTCCTCAATGAAGAACACAAATTATACTTGAAAAAGCCATGTGATTACTAATAAAAAACAACAAGAACCCTTTTGTGATCCACCTACCAAATGGATTGATTTCACGGTTCAAGAATTGTGCATAATGGATGAACCGAAAAACAAGTATGATAGTAACTCAAATGAAGCACAATGTTTCGAATAATACTAATTCAAATTTGACCAAGAAATTTTTCAATCCAACCCTAGATATGACATACTAGAGAAGAAAAGAAAACACAATAAATAGAAATTAATATAACTTACAATTTCAAGTAGTTGCACTTGCCACAATTTCAACTCTTAGGATTGAAATTGATAAGAGGGGATTGAACTAGGATGAACCTTAAGCTCTCTCACGTAAAAGTGATGTGTTTAATATGAAAAATTCCTCCCAAAAAACCCTATTTTAAGCAAGTATTTATACTTGCTCCCTTTAGGTTTAGAAAGTCCACAAAATTACAATTATGCCACTTTTAAGGTGGTCGGTCCTAAATGAAAATTACAAATAAATGAAAATGTCCCAAAAGAAATTACAACATAAAATGGTCCAAAGAACAATTACAAAGTACAAAAATAATATAATTCTTCAAAAGCCAATGTTCGAAGTGAAATCAATTGCAGTGGCCTTTGGATGCAAATATGATGATGTCTCGTGGCCATCAACTAATGTAAGACATTTTGGCATCCCATGGAGAAATAGTATTGTACCTGTAAGATTATTATTCAAATATTTATTAGATAAAAAGAAATAAAGTGAAATATGAGCTATTTGGATCATTATCCAAATTGAGTTCTAAAAACATCTATGGTGCTGGAAAATTTCCCATCATTATGCCTTTAACCCCTAAACAAGTTTATGAGGACTAGTTGAAATTGCAAAAAGAGAGAGGTCAAAAGAAAGAGAGTGGAAAAGAGATAGTGAGTGAGAGTCCAAAAGAAAAAGTGAAGGAAAATGAGGTTTGTGAGAAAATAAAGCTAAAAACTTAGAGAAAAGCCAAGAGAAAGGAAAAATTTAATGAAGATCAAGTGAGGCTACAAAGAAAGAGTGAACAAAAGGGAGTTTGTAAAAAAATAAAACCAAGCTCTATTGTAGAAGAAAATAAGAGAGATTTTGAGTAAAAGGAAAGCGAAAAGAGAGGAAAAAGATTGAGTGCTGAGAGAAAAATAGAGTGGAAAGAAAATTTTGATAAGAGACTCAATGAGGTTAAGAATGTTCTATTTACAGGAACAAAGAGATCTATTGAGGTGCATGAAAAGGCTAAGCTCAATATTGAGCGATAGAAGAAGCAGTGTGCTAAACGAACTAGTAAAGGGCGTCATCAAATTCTCTTTAAACTCGAAGATTGGGTTTGGGCGCGCATGAGTCACGGGTGGTTCCTAGCATAAGGGAGATCAAAGTGGCTTCCAAGAGACGAGGGTCCATTTTGAGTCCTCGAGTGCGTAAATGATCACATTTACAGATTGGAATTGCCAGGTTCGTATCTAACTGGTACTAATTTTAATATTACCAATTTGATTCGGTTTAATGTAGGTGACGATTTGAGGACAAATCCTTTTCAAGAGAGGGGGAATGATGAAGATCACATTAGGAGGATTGGTCTAAGGATGATCAAGGACAAGATAAGGAGTTGGGAACAAAGAGTACAAATATATTCGAAGCACGGATCACGAGGACAGAAGTCGAGGATAGAACCAAAGGCTTACAGCTTCAAGAGTGTTGAAGACCGTCGACCTAAAGTGGCCAGTGTAGAAATGCATGGAATGGCTAGCTTGAAAGCTGCTAGCCTAAGTAGCTGGCTTACTCCATATACGTCAATTCAAAATGCAATTTAAGTCGTCGGCTTTGAGTGTCGACTGAGATGGGAATTATAGGCCAACTTTTGTCTAATTTAGGCCGTTGGCATATATTGTTTTCCTTAGTCACAAGTAGGGTTTTTGTGATGTTTTGTATACATTTGTTGTGAGACTATAAATAGTTATCACACATTCATTTGTAAGATGATCTTTGAACATTTTTACTCATCAATTGAGAGAGAGTTCTCTTTGGTTCTTTGAAGAACTATCAAACTTATCAGATTCTTGAATCTATGGCATTCATCCCTTAACTTATCAATCGATCATTCCATAATCGATTATGGCATTATTGTGTATACCAAGGTTCTTGTCTCGTTTATAGACAAAGGGTCGCAATGTCCATTGTTCTTGAGTGATCCTAGGTTGTGAGGTTAGTGAATTGATTGTTGGGTTTCGTTACGAGTTGGCGAGGTTTGCATCAATTAGAGTTGGTTGTATGCATAAACTGGCCATCCTTGCTCCCACTTCTTGAGTCAAAATATTTAATTCTAGTTTATGCATGTTATTTAATAACTCTCACTGTGAACTGATGAAAGTAGCAACATTACCCTGTTTCTTTCTGTTAAGAGCATTTGCCACCACATTAGCTTTTTCCTAGTTGATACTAGATTTTTTTTTTTCATAATCCTTGATCAATTCCAACCATCTCCTCTATCTTATGTTCAACTGCTTTTATGTGAAGATGTATTTCAAGCTCTTGTGATATGTAAAAATCTTGCATTTCTCTCCATGTAAGTAGTGCCTCCACTATTTTAGGGCTAGTACCATTGTTACTAACTCCAAGTCATTAGTTGGGCAATTCTTCTCATGTAGCTTTAGTTTGTGGGATGCATATGCTATAACGTGCCCGCCTTGCATCTAAAACACACCCTAACTCTTAGGTTGAGGTATCACTATACACATTAAATTCATCTCTACTCTTAGGTAATGTAAAAAATGCTGCTAACACAAGCTTCTCCTTAAGTGTTTGGAAACTGACTTCACATCTATCATCCCACTCAAATTTCACCTTCTTCTGTGTTAATTTTGTGAAAGGAGTTGCTATCTTAGAGAATCCCTTAACAAACCTTTTATAGTAACCTACCAGACCTAAGAAGCTTCTTATATCTATTACTATCTTCAATCTAGCCAATTTACTATAGCTCTTACCTTTTCTGAGTCTATAGATTTTCTATCCTTATCAACTGCATGACCCAAGAAAACTACTTGCTTTAGCTAGAATTCACATTTCTTGAATTTGGCATATGATTTTTCTTCTTGTAACTTATCTAACACTAATCTCAAATATTCTTCATGTTCTTCATTGCTCATGGAGTACATGAAAATATTGTCTATGAAGGCAATTAAAAATTTATCTAGGAAATCCTTGAACACCCTATTCATTAAGTTTATAAATGCTATAGGTGCATTGATCAACTTAAAAGGTATCACCAAAAATTCAAAGTGCTTATATCGAGTTTTGAAGGCCATCTTTTATATGTTTGCTTCTTTAATTCTCAATTGGTGGTATTCTGATCTTAGATCTATCTTAGAAAACACTTGAGCTCCTTTTTGCTGGTTAAACATGTTATCTATTTTAGGAAGAGGATACTCATTCTTGATGGTGACCCTGTTTAACTCTCTATAGTTGATGCACAGTCTCATACTTCCATCTTTCTTGATAAAAAGGACTGATATACCACATGAAGATATACTAGATCTCATGAAACCCTTAACTTGAAGGTCTTGCAATCATTTCCTTAGCTCTTCTAATTCAACTAGTGCTATCTTGTATATTGGTTTTGATATTAATATAGTACCCTATAACAAATCAATGCTGAACTTGATCTCCTTGGCTGGAGGTAAACTAGGAAGGTCTTTTGGAAATACACTTGGAAATTCCGTCACTACTGATACTATTTCCAATTTCATTTCTTCACTAACTTTAGTAGTCATAGTTGCCAACATATTCTTTCCTCATAACTTATAAGTGGGTAATACTGTTAGTCTCTAAGCTTCTAGCTTATACTCAAAATAATCTTATTGGGGTATGTTGAAATGTACCGCCATGTTATGATAGTCAATGGTGGCATGGTATTCTAACAATCAATTGATTCCCAATATAATGTCAAACTCCACTATCTCCAAAACCAAGAGATCTACAGGCATCACCTTACTGTGTATCTCTATTCTCACTCTTCTACAGATTCTATATATCTTCTCTCCAATTCCTAAATGAGTACTAATAGCTAATTGGTCAACCTTACATTTAATTTCCAATATACATCCATGCACAAATGATTCAGACACATAAGAAATAGAAGCACTGGTATCAAATAACACATAAGCATTGTAGGCATGTACTTGAAGCATACCTGCAATGATGTTCATATTAGGAGGCCTTCGTGTTGTCGCTAAATCGTGAACACCGGTGGGAACCTATTGTTTGGGGTCCCATGCTTATGGTCTACCAGCTTATGCCTTGACTGGAGGTTTTGTTGCCTATAGAGTTAGGGCTGTTTAATGTCCCATTTGCCTTTGAGGATAGTTAATTGCCTTATGTTCCCTCTGCTTACACACATGGTAGAATACTAGTGAAACTAACCTTTCATTGTTGTGCCTACTAATATGTCCTATCTTCCCACAAGAGAAACTTGTACCCTCTAGCTATCTGCATTCTCTTTATTCATGAGGCTCATAATACCTGGTGCATTTGATGGTAGGTGTTGTTGCAAGAAGTACTAATGGCACTAGTCTAATATGTAGAGGAGGGGTTGTAGTGACTTGCGATTTTCTTTGGAACATACGGGGTCTCTTGCCCTTATCTTACCCTATTACACTCGAGGTGGGTCTCTTACCTAAAGTGACCCCTACTCTACGGTTCCTTTGTTCCTCTATCCTTCTTTTGCTCTATTTTAAGTACATGGCCTTATCGACCACTTCAACATGCATGGTCAGCTGAAAGGCCCCAACCTCATGTTAGAGACTTAGCTCTAATCCCCTTAGAAATCTTCTTGCTTTAAATCTATCATTAGCATAGACCATCTTAGGTAGGAATTGAATTAGGTGATTCAATTTTGCCTCATATTCTTCCACTGTCATCTTCCCCTATTTATAGTTATAACACTCATTTTCCATTATGTCGTTAGAATTGCTAGGGAAATACCTATGATAGAATAGTTCCTTGAATGCCATCCAGTTCATACACTCTCCTACCGGTTTAGGACGTGATGCCTATCATTTGCAGTAGTTCCCTTCAGCATAAAAGCAACAATTCACCTTCTTGTCTTCAGGTACCTGGAAGGCTACAAATGTTTTCTTAATCTCCTGTACTCAATCCTCTGCCTCAATTAGGTCATCCACTTTAGGGTTGAACTCCTTTACCACCTTAAAGAAACTATCAAAGTCGATTGGTTTATCTACAGTTCTATTCTATAGGACATGTTGGTCTTATTGCTACTATGTCAACAATCCCACTAAGTTGTTCATAGTCTGCAAAAGTTAAGCATTTTGGTTTGCTACTTAACCCTATCCCCTTTATGGCTATTGCCCACAGGGACTCCCTTCATTTGGGTTGCTATATTCAGCAACCCTAGATGAGCCTAATCTAGTGATTCTTTTTGGAGGCATTTCATTAAAACTTAAGAATTAGTATTAGTTCAAATTTTAGTGTTAGTATATGTTGGTATATACATATATATACCTCTAAACATATATACATATGTGAATAATGTAAAAATTAAGAAAACTGTAAATACAAGTAAATAATAATAAATTAAATTGCTAAATAGAAACAACTATCCCATAGTTTTAATCACTCTCTTCATGTTTCACCGTCCTACAGATCAAATTCTTAATTCCTCTAAAGATCACATCTTACTTTCTACTGTTTGAAACCTATACCTATTGATGATCACTTAGTTTCTAAGGATCGTCAAACCTAAGCTCTGATACCATTTAAGCTGTAATGCTCTAGAACCTAGGATGCTATGGCCTGCCACATGTCCTTATTAAGTAAGGAGACCTTAAGACTTTTAACCTTACTCTAATACTATTTAAGGCTGTATTTCTTGTTAATCACAATAAGATGAATCCCATACTTTCAACATGATACAAGTACATCCTATTTCATTCTTCAAACTCTTGATACAAAGCTTAATAAATCATTTATGATCAAAGTCTAAACAATTGAACTTCTAGAATTCGTTAGTCTATTATCTTTTAAAGAAAATCATCGTTATTACATATAATAACCTAAGTTCCTATCTTCCCTCTCTTACACATTTAACCTTAGGTCCTCATCCTAGTTAGTGCATTCATTAATGCCTACGTCTAAAATAAAAAAAAAAAAGAAGAGAAAAACAATCCTCAAAGGGTGAGCTAATGTCCACTACGTATAACCAGTAAACACATACGCATGAACATGTATGAATTAAATCACATATATTTATGCAGACAATAAACATGATACAATAGGTTATTATGTTAATTAAGTCCACATAACATCGATAAGGTACTCATGACCTTGCCAAACATATATAGATACTTAATACATAATATGATGTTGGGAATTGCCACTATGAGCCCCAACACTCATGAGTCCTTAAACTTAAACCAACTTAGATCATTTTCAAGCATAACTTCACTAGGACAACATTACACAAGGATCGCTGGGTTGCCTCTAGGGATCTGCCACTATGGGCCCCTAGGTCGAGCTAAGTACAATCAACAACTAACTTAATCCAATCCATTATGACTTAATCTAGTTTACTACTATCTTAATAATCACAAGAAACAACCAAAGTTACATGTATTTGGAAATGTAGTCTTAAGTGCGTCTTATCCTAAACTAACAGCTAGACTATAATCTATCAATTCCTAATGCATTATGTGGATTAGTATACTTACTTGATTCAGTAAAGGGTCAAATCCTTAATCATTCGATTCCTTGCTAGTTTCACCCCTTCCCTTGATCTGAAGTCTGATGGAATCATGTAACGACAATTGATTAAATCCCAAATTCTATAATTAGGAATAACAATTTGATCATAGAAACCCTTACCTAGTGTAATTGGATTGGACCTTTGTGTAAATCACTAGATTGCCTTTAGGTTTTATAGAGTGTTCCTTGGTTTGCTACTACGCAAATGGAAAAGAGAGGAGCACTAAGTCAATATGGGGTTTATATACCCTGTCCGTGAAATAACTGAATTACCCCCCATATCTTATGAAAATTACTCTTTTCACATTAGCTTTATTTTACTACAATATTAAATTAATTTATATATTTTTGGGTATTTACAGTTCAGTAATGGGCTTTGTTGGCTTGAGCAATTAAGCTTGTGGTGTACCCTTGGGGGAATAACACTTGTTGACTTGAGTGTAAAGCTCACTACATGGGTGAAGAAAAAAGTTTGAGAAAAATGAACTAATTGAAATAAGTAATGGAGTTAATGGAGGTTTGAAGGGGTATTTTAAAACCAAGTAGCCTAAGATCGTCCGGTTTAAGACTTTTTGACCAAGTAAATTACTCCATGCTGCTAAAAAAAAAAAATTCCTAGTAATTATAAAAATTAAGGAAGGATTTTCAAGAGATAAATGGAGAAAAGCTTTTGTTGGATGTTATGGTACTCAAGGGAATGAAAAAGGAGAAGTATATACCTTAGCTAAGTGGACAAAATTTTGAAAACCTTCTTCTTGATTGGATAATGTTTAGTATGATTTTGGGTTTATAAATTTTTGTCTAAATGGTATGATGAATTTTAGTATTGCATAAACTAACTTTTGAACTCTAATTTTAGTATTTACAGTACACTGAATATGATTGGGTAAAAATGATGTTAAGGATAAACAATTTTATTGATGAATGTAATTTGTTTAAGTACAGATTGAGTGATTTCTATCTAAGGTAATTGGTTAAGTAAAGAGAAAAATTTTCCTTGATCTTTAAATGTTTATCTTTGGTTGAGGACAAACAAAAGCTTAAGTGCGGGGGAATTTGATAAATTTTATAAAATACTTATTATTTGTAATATTTATAATAAAATTTGGTTTAATTTTATTATATTTTGGATTGATATTACACTTAATGGCTTCTAATTTGATTGTAGGTCCTAAAAAGTAATTTTAGAAAAAAAAAAAAAACAAATTCGCATAAGTTTTATGCAAATCAAAATTAAAGTGGATAGGTATAATCGACACACCCATTGACACGTCGTGTCAGAGATTGTGTTGAGTTTATAAAGAAAAAAAAATTGTAGGACTAAGTACATGATTGTGCCAAAGGCCGTGTAGAAGTACATGCCCATTAACACGGTGTGTCAGAGACCATGTTGAAGTAAAATTGTATGTTTTTGAGAAAATTTATTATAGAGAGTTACATGGGCATTTACATAGCCGTGTCTAAGGCTGTGTTGCACATGATTACCATTTTTCTATTTAATCACAATTGCTAAAGATTACTTTCCTAATTAATAAACAACATTGAAGATGCAATTCTTACATATGACTTTCCTTTTCAAGAGACAATGGGTTATTATAAAAGGAGTATAGAATCCAAACTGGAAAGGGAGAATTGAAGATTGATAGGAGCATATTGATAGATTTTTAGTATTGTTGTTTATTTGATCTTTTCTTTATGCACACTTTTTATATTGTCGCTTTTAGATTCAATATGTCACTAGCTTAATTTTCTATTATACTCAGGTACGATGAACCTTAGAATGAATATGTAATTTTCTGATTTATTATTCAATAAATTATTTGTTATTCTTGTGATCTAATTATGTGTTCTTCATTTTTTTTCAATTTAATATTGTTGACATATTAGTTGAAGTCCGATTTCTTATATAGAGTTTGAGAGATCCTATATTAGGATAAATCTAGCATAATTGGAAGGAGTTACATGCAATCCTAGAGATAGGACGACGTAAATCTTTCATATTCGGGTCAAACCTAATAGTGGAATTGGTGGATCGAATGTAATGCAATTCTAGAGGTTTTAATTAGAAAGAGATTCCAATTAATCAACCTGGAATTAGGAATTAGTGGACTTGAGAGAGCTATTAGTTTAAATTAGGAATTCCTATGGTCCAAGAATATAATAATGAAATTGAATAATAATTAGTTAATTGCATTAGTAGTTCTAGGGAAATTTAATATCCGGGTACACTTTTAATGATTGTTATTCTCTTTAGTTTACTTATTGTTTGATTTTACTTACTCCACTCAATTTTTCTTATTATATGATAAGAAAAAGGGTAATTACTAGTAATCATAATCCTTGTGAGATCAACACTCAATATCAATATCTAAAATACTATATAATCAATAGGTGCACTTGCCTATAGGTTTAAAGTAGTAGGATAGACTAATACCATCGTTGCATGTTTATGATTCAACATGTACACAGAAAGGAATGAAGAGTGATCAACCTTTGCCAAAAATGTTTGAAACATGTTGAAACCTTTTGTCTTTTTTATTTTTTTTATTTTTTTGTAAAAGTGATATAAAAAACCCAACATATGCTCTTAGAAGTTGCTATTTATAAGATCTTGAGGTCATCGGTGGTAATTTCATCAAAATTGATTTCGTTAAGGGCAAAACAGTTGGAGTAGCTCTTGTTTGAGGCCTATGAGGCATTGTTAACAGATTAATTGCAGGTAAATGCCTTGATGTGAGATCACCTAATTTTTCCATGGAAGCATTATTGAGTATTTGATTAATGGCGAATGGCTCAATGTGGACTTCACCAAGATTGGCCTTTGTGGCATTTTTGTTCTTAGTGATGAGTAAGCGTTGAGTTTGTTTGGGGGACCGTGCCCTTAGATAGCCTCTCTCCATGTAGGTAAGTGTAGAGGTCAATTGAAGTATAGATGACTCAAATATATACCGTTCATGGTTCTGAACTCCCATAAATGTGTTGCTTACATTCATCACACATACATTCATTTTATATGTAGATAGATTTCAGATGTGCTAATTAATGTTTGATAAATTACTTGAATGGTAGTGGTGATGGATGAACTCAATGAGCTATAGTTTGCTGACCCCCTAATAGTTTGTCTTGCAAGGTACTCTAAAGTTGGGAAATGGGCTAGGGTCAAAGTGATGAGTGTTCTAGACTTAGAGTTAAAGGATAAATGTAGAATTAGAAATTAGTTAAAAGTTTAAGATGAGTGAATAAGAATTTTTAAAGCTATTTATTTTAGAACTTTATCATTTTCTAAAACTTTTTTGAACCAATGTTCTTAAATGCTGAGATCATCTGGTTTTATTATTTGGTGGGGGATACCAATTTTCCAATGATTTTGGTGAATTGTAATATATTAATTTCCATAGTTATTTTCATAATAATTAATTCTTTGTACTGTCAATTATGGGGAGGAAAGATTATTTAATTGGAGTCTTGTAACCTCTAACTTGCAAGGCAGTTTTCATTATGTGGGTGCACATGTGATATGGCAACTTTCAATCAATTCTACTAGGCCCCCTATAGGGTCGTTACTCTTAAGGATTTATTAACTAACAAGTTATTAGTTAAACAAGGAATAGTAAAACTTCTTAGATCTTTCAATTTCTTGGGTAGCTTGTTTTGAAGAGTTGCGAACATTCCTGATAGGAATCAAAATCTGACTAGACCTATCATTAGGGTAAGAACTAAAGGATTTCGAATATTGGCGATGAGGGCCTATTTTGAGCAAATCAACCATAGAATTATTTGTTTACTGATCTCTTTTCTCTTATTCATGTGTTGTATATTCCAACAGGAATACTTATCATGCTTTACAAGGCGAAGGACAAACTCACTCAGACTTAGCTTGTGGGTTATTCATAGACCGACCTAAACCGACGATGAGCTAGGCCGACGAATCCTATGGAAGAGCTAGCATGATGAAGACTATTTTTATTTATAATTATTTTTTTGAACTATTTATGTTGTAATCTTTCTTTTGGGACACTTTCATTTGTTTGTAATTGTCTTTTAGGACTGGCCACCTTAAAAGTGGCATAGTTGTAATTTTGTGGACTTTTTAACCTTAAAGGGAGCAAGTATAAATACTTGCTTAAAGTAGGGTTTGAGGAGGCCATTTTTCAGATTTGAGTATACACTTTTGCATGAGGATTAGGGTTCTCCTAATTGTCATTAGACTCTTATCAATTTCAATCCCAAGAGTTGAAATTGTGGCGAGTGAACACTTTGAAATTGTGAGTAATATCAATTTCATTTTGTTGTGATTTCTTTTCTTCTCTAGTGTGTAATATCTAGGGGTGAATTGAGATAGTTCTTGGATAGATTTGCATCATAATCATTGCGAGATAAATTGAGTGTGTTGGATTAATTTTCATAGTGTTATTCATCAACACTTACCTATCATTGTTTCACATGGAATGCCTTTTTCTTAAGAGGAAATCACGGTTTTTATTACTGCTCAATCTTGATATTCATGTGTTGATTTAAGTTTGATTAGTGTATATATTGAAGATTGTTCATTGTTTATTGATTCCAGATCCATTTATATCTTTGGAATTCATGCAATTCTCCAATTGTTGATTCGGAATTAGGAATTGCTTTTAACGTTGAATTTTTATTCCATTTGATTGTGCTCAAAGCCCTTTTAGGCACATCAATTCCCCACTTAATGTAACAATTGAAAGCTCTTCCACCTTCCTCTTGTTAGATAACAAGTCCTTTAGGAACTTTGCATATTTTGGTATTTGCAATAAAGTATCAACACGAGGTAAGTTAATATGTAACTACTTAAAAGGATTAAGGAACTTACTGAATTACTCATCAAAGTGGTCCTTAAGGCGTCGAGGATAAGGCATGGATGGTCTATACTCCTTCACTTTTTGGGGCTTTACTCTCTCTCTCTCTCTCTCTTTTATTATTATTATTTTTTATTTTTATAATTTCTTGTCTTTCTTTTTTTACTCATTAATTTTCTATTCAACTTGCAATTCCTTTCTACTTATAAGGATTACAGTTCTCACATGTTCTTTAGGATTAATCTTGGTGTTTCTTAGCAATATCCTTTATTGCCTTTCAGCTATCATTTTGGAAGTTGACCCACTTGATTTTCTAAGTTATGAGTAAAGGCTTCCTGATTTCTTATGGGGCCTATAGTGGCAATTCTCAACACTGTATTATGTATTAAGTATCTATATATGTTTAGCGGGGTTATGAGTACCTCATTGATGTTGTGTGGACTTAATTAAAATTATAAGTTGTTGTATGATGTTTAGTGTCTACATAAATGTATGTTATTTAATTCATGCTTGTTCATGCATATGTTTTTGTTAGTTATACATACTAGACGTTAGCTCACTCTGGGGATTTTTTTTTTGTTTAGATGCAAGCATAAATGAATGCACTAACCAGGGTGAGGACCTAAGGTCGAATGTGCAGGAGAGAGAGGAAGAAGATTTCTTTTGTCATTATGGTGATTAAGTGAAGATAGGAATTTGAGTTCTTTACATATAATAATGATGAATTTCTTTAGAAGATAATAGATCAGTTAATTCTAGAAGTTTAATTATTTTAGAATTTGATCATGAATGAGTTGTTAAGATTGTTTCAAGAGTTTGAAGATTGAGATGGGATGTATGATCCATTGCGAATATATAGATGAAAATAAGCACAAATTCTACTAACAAGTGTATTGGGTTAGATCAAGTAATAAAGTAGTGAGTAAAGTATCAGTCCCATGAGGATTAAGTAAGTACTAAACCTATATCAAATTCTATTACTATTTAGGCAATGGAATTGAGAGAATTAACTAATCAACAACTAATTACCTTAGATTGTTACTATAAGCAGAAAGAGAATTGTTGTTAAAGATATATCAATTGATAGTGGAATAATAGAATCTACCTTAATTTCACTAATCAAATTGCCTTCATGTTATAATAATTCGTAGCTATGTGGATATTCATATGAAATTGTCAAAACCTCTAATTCTTTTCCAAGTTTAAAGTCTTAAAACCCCAAATTAATTCATTAGCTCCCGCTAAAAAAAATTAACAGTTGACTCTAATCTACAACCATAAACCTTCTAGTTATATGATTGACTAATGCCCTAAATTAATCCTCCTAATCCCTTTGAGAGATTAAACTGAAACATTGCATTAATCCTTAGGTCAATTAAATAATGTTGCTTCCACATATATTATTAAATCTAGCTTAGGAATTCTTATTAAACTCAAAATTCCCTTTTGAGTCATTAAAATTTCTATAAACTTGATTCATTCAAGAAACAACGGTTTATAGTATAGGAATTACCATATGAATTTTCCACATATCTATGAATTCTATAACATGGATACAATTATCATCTTAGTTGCTTTAGGGTTTCATCATATTCCTATAAAGAAAGCTTAGAACATCATGGAATTTATAATAGAAAAACAATTGATGGGAATAAGTGTAATAGAATTCATTGTAAATAATAAAAATTGATTACTGAATTGCATAAACATATAAAATTTTAGAGATCACTAACCTAATAAAACAATAATATGAAAAAATTGCAAAACTCTTCAAGAACTTTTAAGAACAATAATCTTCAATCTTATAAGATGATTCCTAAAACTCATCAATCAAAAGCATAATTCATCAGAAGAACAACTCTCTCTTTTCAAAACTAATCTTTAGGTTATCAGAATAGCAAAGGATACCCAAATCATCATAAACTAGGTTTTTTTTATAGAACTTGTCACCTAGGCTTCAAAGTTAGCTTAAAGCCAGCTCAAGGTTAGCAGCCTTGAATTGTAAGCCAGTGGTGTAACTTAAAGGCCGATTGATCTTCTAATGGATTATAAGTCGGCTCTAGGCTGTAGCCTTTATTCCAGAATGCTTTGAATCTTTTTTACTAGCCTAGATTGATCAAGTGTCGTTCAATTGTGTAAAGCTCCTCTAAATTGCTCGTATTTTCACCCTAAGTCCTCAAAGACCTGAAATATCATAGTATGCATAATTAAGTATCATTTCCTTAGAATTTTTATAACGTAAATGAAAATTTAACATGATTTCCACAATAAAATATGAGTATAATGTGTCCTTATCAACTTTCTTGCACTTTAACTTTTGCTTGTCCTCAAGAAAAATGAATAAAACCAATGGAGAAATCTATCATTGAGAATATAAAATTTTTTACTTTCACAAATTCAAGCATCTTTTCTTTTATAGCTCATGACTTGAAATTTTGGTGCCTACTGCACTAAAAATATTGGAATATGTAACCAGAGTATTACGATTGAAATTTTTGTAGTTAATCTAAACAAAGAAAACTTTTAGTCCTAGTGTTTAGCAAATAAATTCTGTTTCAAAAGAAAATACTCAATCCAAGAAGGAAAAACACTCATTTAAACTTCATTAGCTATTAATAGCCATAAAATCCCTATAATCACTTTTCTAAATAAGATAACAAATAGTAAAAGCATATGGTATCCACTATTTCCCTAGAATTTCTCCCTTTTTATTACCAGTCTTATTTAGCTTGTTGATTTGCATTCAATGTCTTTTGTTTTGGTTTAGGTATTGAACTTTTTCCTTTTTGTCCTTCTTGTTATGGTGAGTTCATTGAGTCGGCATATCTTGGGCTCATCACTTAAGTGACCAAGTTTTAATGGGAAAGCCACGGACTCTTCCTCACACTAACCTCTAAGATTAGATACTCTTAACTCAGTTGCCCGAGTCATTGGAGTAAAGGCTATGCTTTTTTTTTTTTTTTCTCTAATGTGAGTTAAGACTCTTTTTATAAAGGATTACTAAGTAAAAAGTTTATTCTACTACTTTCACTAGGTGTTAAAGTATTCTTAAATAAATTCAAGAGAAGATATACAAGCTAAATTTACCAAGAAGTAGACCTGCTTGTTTTTCCACTTAAGGACTCGACTTACTCTCAAATTTCAAATTCAAAAGCTAAACATAAAGTAAATTTGTTCCTTAGAGATTTCACTACTTAATTTGAACTAAGTAGTCTAGTCATAATAGTTGGTGAGTAAGGCACCGATTTAAGTCAAATTCAAATTTTACACAGATCCTATCAACAACATTGAGTACTATCTCCAAATTGCATGAAAATTTTGAAAGATACACTTAAGTACATATGCAAGGTCAAAGTATAGGAAATATAGGCTTAGAATGTGTGCAATTTTTTTCCAAAATTCAAACATCAACCATTATACTCAATTATATCCTATTATCCCTCCCCCACACTTAAATTGAATAGTGTCCTCACTCCTCCTAATTTAACTTAAAAATAGGGAAAAAAATAAAATTATAGAAAAGGAAAAATCGGTACTTCCCTAGTGTCAAGTTTTCAGCTGCAAAAGAGAATTCCAACCATGATATCATTTAGCGAGTCATCTTATTTAGATTAGCCATGTGTCCACAACCATGAAGGAAAACAAAAACAACTAGGATATCATAAAAGAAATTCTATCCTAATGTACCGATTAGTAGCAAAAGATCAAAAGTCTACCCAATCAAGTGGGTTCTTAATAATGAAGAAAAACAGACCAACAACAAAGTAAAAAAATAAGAAAGCAAAAGAAAAATAGAAAGCGAGTAGGGGCTTTAGCTTTCTGGCTCGGTGTTATAAGCGTCCTCACTAGAAGTCTCATAATGTAGCTGCTTTGCAGCTACTGGCTAGAAGCAAGAGATAGCAGATTTCAACATGTTAAACACAGTGGTCTTGAACTTCTTATTCTTCTTACACTCATTTTAGATTTCCTTCTTGACTTCCTTAATTTCTTGTCTTAATTGGTCATAACTCTAGTAGGAGGAGCAGGATAGGATGTAGAAGTTCTTTTAATAGGAGGCATTTCATGAATTTCCTCATCATCATTTGGATTGAACTTGTTTGCTATCTTAGACAACATCTAAGACCTAAATGGTCTAGCAAAGATTCTCTTGCACTCTATACCTTCATCCCCTTCAAGTGGCTTAAAAATCCCTATTCCTTTTGATAGTGCAGTGATGTAGCCTCCACAAAGATAACTTGTGTTCTTGTATCATCCACTTGCCTATAAATAAAGTTAGCCACTTCCACACTAAGCTCGATTTTGTACCCAGAAATCATAATATAAAGATAAAACTTATAAAAATTGGTCACCTTAACATGACTAGTTTTCTTATAGCTAATGGTGTAGGCTAGAATGTGATGGAGCAACTTGTGCTCCATAGCTACAGAAGTAGAGGCAAGGGATTTAGATGGTACAAAGTCATCTCTCTTAGGTTGAAACATCTAGGATTAGAAGATTTTGGCATTCATATTTTTAGGCGAAAAGTTTAGTAATTCCAAGTTAGGTTCTATATTATCGTAGAGCCCTAAGAAGAATCCAATCCGCTTTAACTCTATCTCATGATTTTCTCCAAAGGCCTAGAAGGTCATAGTGGATAGATTCCTATCTCTTTCTATCTTCATGGTGCACAAGAACTTTGTTGTGACATTCTTAAAGGTTAGTTCCTTTATCTCAAATAGCTTGAACCAAGTCTTATCTTCCATAGGTTGCTGAATTCTCTAATCCATCCCATACTTTGGTAAAAGTCCCCAGTCCAATTACTGATGATTCATGAATGTCATCTTAAGTAGCTTTTTCTTTCTCTCGGCATTTCCTAATTAGAAAGCAAATTTTTAGTTCCCGAAAATGATGGCTCAATGGTCATTTGCTTCTTTCTCCTTGGCTAGAACTTTTTGGGTGGCATTCTTAATGTTGAAGAGTTAAAGAGAAAACCAAAAGTATGAGAGCAAGAGGTGAAGTTGGAAGATGAAAAGAGAGTGAGTGTGTGCGTGAGAGTGTAAGGAGAAGTGAGGGGAGGAGAGGGAGAAAAGAGACCACAATGTATCTTAAACAAGACTTACGCTGGCTTTTGCAACTGTACACTAGCGATGTACATGGCCGGTGTTGAATTTAAAAATTTTCGAGAAGAAAGGCCACCTTAAGGTCGACCACCTTTATTTCAAAATTGCTGCCTAAATTATTTTCTTTAAATTTTAGTTTAAACAAAATAAGAAGAAAGTCGCCTAATGGCTGACGACCTAAAATATTATTTTATTATTTTATTTATATTCATTTATTTATTATTATTATTATTATTATTTTAATTTTGGTTAAGCAAAACAAAACTATTTTACACTTGTGTTAATCATGGGCTACCTCCCATGAAGCACTTAGTTTATAGCCATTAGCCTGACTTTCCCAGTTCTTATGATGGTGATAGTGGCATCTCTATTAGTATTTTCCTCTTCATATTAATGCTTGAGAAGATGGCCGTTTACTTTAAAAGTATGGTTGTCTTCTACCTTCAACTCAACTATACTATAGGGAAAAACATTAGAAATAACAAATAGTCTAGATCATTGAGATTTTAACTTACTTGGGAACTTCAATCGAGAGTTATATAACATGACTTTTTGACTAGGTAAAAACTCTCACTTTAAGATGTTCTCATCATGCCATCACTTAGCTCACTCCTTATATATCCTAGCATTTTCATATGCTTCCTATCTCATCTCAACCATCTGATTCAATTGGAGCAACCTCTTTTGATTTGCAACTTGCAAATCAAATTTAAGGTATTTTATGGCCCAGTATGCCTTGTGCTCAAGCTCTACTGGTAAGTGACATAATTTATCATAAACAATCTTGTATGAAGACATTCCTATAGGGGTTTTGAATTATGCCCTATAAGCCCACAATGCATCATAAAGTTTTAAAGACTAATCTTTCCTAGATGCATTTACAGTTTTCTCTAGGATACACTTTATTTCCCTATTGAACAACTCAACTTGTCCACAAGTTTGTGGATGATAAGGAGTGGAAATTTTATGAGTAACTCTATATTTCAATAATAATTTTTCAAATTGCCTATTGCAAAAATGCAATCTCCCATCACTTATGATAGCTCTAGGTACCCTAAATGATGTGCTTAAAACCAAGTTCAAGCATATACAAAAGACTTAAGAGAAACTAAACTCAAGTCAAGGCAAACTGGTTCCAACCAAAGGGCAAATCACATGAACCCTAGCAAGATATGATGAAATCCAAACATCCAATGATATAATTATAATTCCACAATCATAATACCTTCTAACAACACCCTAATTTCATGTAATCCACGCAAATAAACTTCAATTTCAAAAGAAAACCGTAACAAAAATAATCCCTTTCAAATAGTGAAGAACACGTTTTCTAGGGAAAATCTTCAATGATGATCCGAATAGAATTGATAAATACTTCAAATAAGCACAAGAATTCGTGAACAATAAGATGTATTTCTGACCAAGAAATATCTCAATTTAACCCTAGATATGACACACTAGAGAAGAAAAGAAATCACAACAAAATGAAATTGATATAACTCACAATTTCAAGATGTTGCACTCGCCACAATTTCAACTCTTGGGATTGAAATTGATAAGAGTTTGGAACCAAGGTATGAACCCTAATTCACACATGAATTGTAGTGTATATTCTGCAAAATGATTAGCCCCTCAAACCCTCTCTTAAGCAAGTATTTATACTTGCTACTCCTAGGGTTAAAAAGTGCTCAAAATTACAAGTTTGCCACTTTTAAGGTGGCTAACCCTAAATGAAAGTTACAAAGAAATAAAAGTGTCCCAAAACCAAAATCCAACCAAAATAGTTCAATAAACATTTACAAGATACAAAATAACATAAGTCTTCATGATCCAATGCCTTAAAATAGAGAACAATCGCAGCGGGACTTTGATTGTTTTCCTAAAAAATGTTCTGTGTCCAACTGAAGTTGTAGGACATTTTGGCATCCCATGGAGAAATACAATTGTACCTATAAGATTATTCTCAAATTTGTTTAGAAATAAAGACATAAGGTAAAATATGAGTAATTTGGTTAATTATCCAAATTGGGTTCTGAAGAGGTTGATAGTGTCAGAAATTTTCCCATCACTAAATCTTGAAAATATTTTTTTTTTTTCAAAAATCTAGTTACAACTTTGTTGTCATTAGTCTGTAGAGCAACTACTTCTACCCCCTTTGACACATAATCGATAACCACATGAATATATTTATTTGTAAAAGATGAGGGAAAAGGACCCATAAAGTCTATTCCCCACATATGAAAAAGCTCAATGACAAGAATGTTATTTTGTGGTAATTCATGTCTTTTAGAAATATTGCCAGTCTTTTGGCATTGAGTACAGGACATAATGTAATTCTTGCAATCATTAAATAGTCTGGGCTAATAAAATCCATAAGGTAAAATCTTAGTTGCAGTTCTTTCTACACCAAAGTGGCCTCCTACTTCCTAAAAATGACAGTGCCATATTATGCTAAGCTGTTCAGTTTTAGGCACAAAACGTTTAATCACTTAGTTAGCACAACATTTAAATAGATATAGTTCATCCTAAAAATAGTATTTCACATCATGCAAAAATTTCTTTTTTCTATTGATATGACAAACTATGTGGTGTGATTTTGTTGACTAGATAATTGATTACATCAGTATACCAAGGTAATCCTTAGATTTCTAATACATGCAACTATTCATTAGGAAACTTTTCATTAATGGGTCGATTTAAACAATCAAATTCCAAATGGGATAAATGATCATCCACTACATTTTCAGTCCTCTTTTTATCTATAATTTTTAGTATAAATTCTTATAGTACTAAAATCCATCAAATTAACCTAGGTTTAACATCAGCTTTAGCAAATAAAAATTTAAGAGCAGCATGGTCTGCGAATATTATGATCTTAGAACCTATCGAATAAGGCTAAAACTTGTCACATGCAAATTTAACTGCTAAAAGTTCTTTTTCAATTGTGGCATAGTTCCTCTAGGCCTCATTTTGGGTTCTACTAGCATAGTATATTACATGAAATGACTTACCTTTTCTCTACCTAAGTGCTGCTCCTATAGGATAGTCATTAACATCACACATTAGCTTAAACAGAAGCTCCTAATCAGGTGTAACAATCACTGATGCAGAAGTGAGCTTCTTCTTCAATAAATTGAATGCCTGTAAACAACTATCATAAAAAAAAAAGCATAATCTTTTTCCAATAAATTGTAAAGAGATTTAGAGAATTTAGAGAAGTTCCTGATAAATCTCCTATAGAAGCTAGCATATCCTAAGAAGCTCCTGGCTCCTTTTACTGTAGTGGGTGGTGGTAACTTCTTTATTATCTCCACTTTTGCCCTGTCAACTTCAATCCCTTTCTTTAACACTTTGTGACCTAAGACTATTCCCTCTCTTACCATAAAATGGCATTTCTCCTAGTTAAGAAGCAAATTAGTCTCCTTACATCTTTTAAGCACATAACCTAAATTTGTCAAACATGATTCAAATGACTTCCCAAAAACAGGAAAGTCATCCATAAATATTTCAATGAAATTTTCTAACATGTTAGAAAATATAGATATCATACACCTTTGAAAAGTGGCAGGTGCATTATAGAGACTGAAAGGCATTTTCCTAAAAGAAAAGGTGCTATAGGGACAAGTAAAGGTGGTTTTCTCCTAGTCCTCAAGTGTTATATGAATCTGATGATAACTAGAATAACCATCTAAAAAGTAGTAATAGTCATGCCTTGCAAGTTTGTCTAGCATCTGATCTATGAAGGGGAGGGGGAAATGATCTTTATAGGTAGCATCATTTAGTTTCCTGTAATCTATACAAACTCTCCACCTAATCAAAGTGCGAGTCGGGGATTAAGTCATTAGCCTCATTTTTAACCACACTTATACTACCCTTTTTAGGCATTACTTGAATGGGACTAACCCATTTACTATCTGAGATGGGATAAATAATGCATGCATCTAGCAGTTTAAGTACCTCTTTCTTCACTACCTCTTTGAGAACTGGGTTAAGTCGTCTCTGTGGTTATACTATGGGTTTGCACTCAACTTCCAACAATATCCTGTGAGTGCAGATCAAAGGACTAATCCCCTTGATATCAGTAATGGTCTACTTGATGGCTTCGTTATGCTCTCTTAGAATGCCTTGGAGATGTTGCTCCTAATCACCTATCAAAGAAGAGGAGATGATTATAGGTAAAGTATCATTTGTTCCAAGATAAGCATATTTTAAATGACTAGGTAATGGTTTAAGTTTTAACATTGGAGTTTATGTTAATGATGTTACTGGCTTCTTCTCATTGGTGCCTAACTCCTTATAGTATCGAGCCTTAATTTTTTACGCTTGTTCCATGCATTCTTCCTTAGGTTCATTGTCATTGCTCCAATAATCCAAATCCTTAAGAACTAATTCCATTGTGTCTAATCCTGCTTTCTTTTCTATAGATTCATAGGTAAACTCATCAATAACATCAATAGTGTAACAAGATTTGCAATCTTCAAATTTCTTTATGGCCTCATAAACATTAAAAGTTATTTGTTCATCCATAACTCTTAAAGTAAGCTTACCTTATTCCACATCTATTAATGTCTTGTTGCAAGAAAAAGTCTACCTAGGATCATGGGTACCTCTTTGTCCTCCTCCATTTCTAGGACTATAAAGTCAATTGGAAAGATGAATTTGTCTACTTTCACCATGACATTTTCCACAATACCCTTTGGGTATTTGATACTCCTATTAGCAAGTTGCAAGGTGACATGAGTCTCTGTAAACCTTGGAAAATTTTCAATCAAGAATTAGTATGAAGGAAAAATCTTAAGAAATATGTCGGAAAAATGAATAAGAAAAACTGACTGCGAAATAGGAGTTGCTTAATGATACATGAACCAACTAAAGTATTTGAAGGCACGAGAAGTTGAAACTTAACCAAACCCCGATGATAGAACATCGCCTTAGGAAAACTAAACTTGAATTTACACATTCAAAAACCCAAATTCCATTCCCAAAGTCTTAGGACCAACTATTGACATTAAGATTTCCTTCCAACTTAAGAAAAACTAACGTCGAGCTCGAAAAAACATGAGATTCAATTCGAACAAGACTAAAATTTAGATGATGATAAATTACCCTATAATTAATGATGAGAGCCATGATGGGAGCTAAGCCAGAAGATGGAATGTGGATCCTCTTGAAGTGCCACCTGGACTGATCACAAGAACTCGAGCAAAACGATTCAAAGAAGCACTTAACGGGTTGATAAAGGATGTCCACGAAGCCGGAAAGGATTGGAGCAATCATGAAGTTGGAAAGGATTGGAACAACCATGGAAATGCCCTTGCTCTTGTACAAGTCATAACGGATACGGGTTGAAGAGGGTGTGTCTTTATAAGGCACGACCGTGTAAGAGTTTGGAGGTTACACAGAATCATACATGGTCGTATACACGGTTCAAATGCATGACCATGTATGGTGTCAAGAATATCCACAGAAAGATACACGTCTAGAAGTACACGGCCGTATATATATCCAATGCCGCCGGCCTTCATTTCAACGCTGCCGGCCTTCACTCATACGCCACCGGCCTTTACGTCCCTATTTTGTTATTTTTATGCAACTTAATGATGTTATGTCATTTTGGGCCTTTATTGTTACGAATTGTAAACCCTACTATAAAACTCCTAGGGTTTAGAACAGCTAGAACATAGAATATAGAACATACAAGTTTGAAAACACTTTTAAGAGAATTCCTCTCTTGGTTCTTTAAAGAACTACTCTAGAACTTATCGGATTTTCTTCCGTGGCGTTCATCCCGACTTATCAATCGGTCTTTCATCCCGATTGTGGCGTCTATATAATATACCAAGGTTCTTGTCTCACTTATAGGCAACGGGTCGCGGTTTCCACTCGATTGTTTGGCATCTTGGGTAGCAATTCCGAACGTATTAGTATTGGGTTTCGTCACACGTTGGCGTGGTTCGTATCAGTTTGGTATCAGAGCCTAGGTTTGTTAAACCATCAGTTCGGTTTGAGGAAGGTAACATCAAAACCCTAACTCCAATCATTCATATCAATTGTTCATATCAATCTCATAAGTGTAGTGCCTTCTATTCAATTTTGTTACAAAAAAAAAAAGGAAGAATTACAACAAAAAAAAAGGAACGTGATCAAGAGTAACAAACAAAGGCAACAAAAAAAAAAATCGGAAAGAAAAAAGAGGAAAATTTCGAGCCCTAGAGTTGTTTTGAATTCTACGGAAGGGAATTGGTGTAGTTTAGGTTAGTTCTGAGAGAATTGAGAAGAGGAATTGGTGAATTGATATCATTATTGCTTGTGAGAATACATGAGTGACTGTGCGATATCATCCTTGGAGCGAAACACGTAAGGGAGTGTATCATGAGGCTTAATCATATATATATTTGTGTTCGTGCTAACCTTTTTTCTACAGGAACTATGTCGAGGCAACATTCTCCTGAAGGTGAGAGGGGAAGGTTTGATGCTAGGTTAGTGATTGAGGCGTTGAGGGGTGAGATGAAGAGGATGTTTCAGGAGGGCATGGAACAAATTCATGAGACGGTGGAACACAAACTAGAGCAATCTAAAAACATCTTCCAAGGGCATAAGAAGGAGAGTTATTCTAGGAGAGTGCAACGGGGTGGAGATGAAATGTCTGATGATGAATTTGATGAACCTTCTATCGGGAGTTATAGAGGTTATAGTGGTAGGAATAGAGGAACTAGGGATTGGGAAGATAGAGGAGATAGGAATAGAGAGGATAATCAATTGAGTAGTATAAAGATGAAGATTCCTCCTTTTCGAGGGAAGAATGATCCCGAAGCGTACTTAGAGTGGGAGAAGAAGGTAGAGATGGTGTTTGATTGTCACAATTATAGTGGGAGAAAGAAAGTGAAGCTTGCTGCCATTGAATTTTCGGATTATGCCATAGTGTGGTGGGATCAACTGATGTTGAATAGAAGAAGGAATGGCGAACCACCTATTGAGTCTTAGGAAGAGATGAAGAGGGTGATGAAGAAGCGGTTTGTGCCCGCGTATTACTATTGTGAATTACACAACAAATTGCAAACTCTTAAGCAGGGAAGCCGAAATGTGGATGAATATTTCAAGGAGATGGAGGTTACTATGATTAGGGCAAATGTAGAGGAGGATAGAGAGTCTATCATGGCTAGGTTTCTCGCTGGATTGAATAGAGAAATTCAAAATGTCGTAGAATTACAACATTCTATAGAATTAGAAGATATGGTTCATATGGCTATAAAGGTTGAGAACCAACACAGCAGGAAAGGTAGTAGTACTGTACGGTTTCAACAGGGTGCTGGTTCATTCGCCTGGAAGACTAACCAATGGAAGAAGGAACAAAAGCCTTTACCCACCAAACCAAAAGGAGAGTAGAGG
Source organism: Laguncularia racemosa (assembly GCA_037954665.1). Taxonomy (NCBI): domain Eukaryota; kingdom Viridiplantae; phylum Streptophyta; class Magnoliopsida; order Myrtales; family Combretaceae; genus Laguncularia; species Laguncularia racemosa. Next base: position 4,929,631 of record JBBMOL010000014.1, on the reverse strand, counting down.
CAAGCGGGTTCTACTCCTGGTAACCAAGGTAAACCTGATTCTTCTACTCCTAGAAATCGTGACATTAGATGTTTTAAATGCCAAGGTAGAGGCCATATTGCTAGTCAATGTCCGAATAGGCATGTTATGATTATGCGTGATGATGGTGAGTATGAGACTGAAGGGGATAGTGAAGAGGATGATATGCCTCCATTAGATGACACTAGTGATGATGAGGAGCCTGCAGTAGGGAAGTTAGTGGCAGTAGTGAAGAGAGCTTTGAATGTGCAGGTGAAGGAAGAAGAGGAGGTGCAAAGAGAGAATATCTTTCATACTAGATGTTATCTAGGTGATCATATTTGCAGTTTGATCATTGATGGAGGAAGTTGCACCAATGTCGTGAGTGATTTTATTGTTGAGAGGCTGGGACTCAAGACTACTAAACACCCTAGTCCATATAAATTGCAGTGGCTAAATGATAGTGGCGAGACTAAGGTGAGTAAGCAAGCCTTGATTGCTTTTAGCATCGGTAGGTATGAGGATGAGGTGTTATGCGATGTAGTGCCAATGCAAGCGTGTCATGTGTTGTTGGGGAGGCCATGGCAATTTGATAGGAAGGTTGTTCATGATGGCTTTTCTAACAAGTATACGCTTGTTCACCAAGGGAAAAGCTTTAATCTTAAACCTTTAACACCTAAACAGGTGTATGAGGATCAGTTGTAGCTACAACAGTCTTTTGCAAAATATAAGGTGAGTGAAAAACAGAGGGAGAGTGAGAGAGCAAAAGACAACGAGAAAGAAAAGGAACACAAAAGTCGATATCAAAAGGAAAAAGAGAGGAAGGCTGGAAAGAGTGTGAGAGACCAAGTTGAAGGGGGATCAACTTTGGTGGTGAGTGAAAAGGAGAGTGTAGCCTTGCAAAAGGAGAGTTGTGTCGCAAGAGTGAGTGTAGTGAGGAGAGCGTTAGTGATGAAGTAACCTATGTTGTTGCTGGTTTTTAAGGAAACTTGTTTGAATACTAACGAACTATTTAACTCTTTGCCTAGTGTGGTCGTGTCTATTGTGCAGGACTTTGAAGATGTCTTCCCTAAGGAGATTCCAAAGGGATTACCACCTACTCGTGGTATTGAGCACCAGATTGACCTAGTACCCGGAGCATTGATTCCAAACAAACCGGCTTATAGGAGCAATCCAAAGGAGACAAAGGAACTCCAAAGGCAGGTCGATGAATTAATGGAGAAGGGGTAAGTGAGAGAAAGCATGAGTCCATGTGCAGTGCCTGTGATTTTGGTGCATAAGAAGGATGGGTTATGGAGAATGTGTGTTGACTGCCGTGCCATCAACAACATCACGGTAAAGTATCATCATCCCATTCCTCGCTTAGATGACATGTTAGATGAGTTACATGGGTCTAGACATGGTCGAGATTCTATTTTTGTAATCGTGGATAGATTCTCTAAAATGGCACATTTCATTCCTTGTCACAAAACAGATGATGCTTGTAATATTGCTAATTTGTTCTTTAGGGAAGTTGTGAGATTACATGGTATGCCTAGAACAATCATATCAGATAGAGATACTAAGTTCTTGAGCTACTTCTGGAAGACCTTGTGGGCTAAGTTAGGAACTAAGTTATTGTTTTCTACTACTTGTCATCCATAGATTGATGGTCAAACTGAGGTAGTAAATCGAACTTTATCTACTTTGTTGAGTGCTGTCATTAAAAAGAACATTAAAAGTTAAGAGGATTGTTTGCCATATGTTGAATTTGCCTATAATCACACAATGCATTCTGCTACTAAGTTTACTCCTTTTGAAATTGTGTATGGTTTTAATCCACTAACTCCTTTGGATTTATCACCTCTGCCTATTTCTGAGTATGTTAATCTAGATGGCAAGAAGAAAGCAGGATTTGTTAAACAGATCCATGAGAAGGCAAGGCTAAACATTGAGCGAAGAACAGAGTAGTATGTGAAACAAGCCAACAAGGGTCGTCGACAAGCTGTCTTTGAACCTGGAGACTGGGTTTGGGTTCACATGTGCAAAGAGTGGTTTCCTATGCAGCGTCGATCTAAACTACTTCCTAGAGGCGATGGACCATTTCAAATTCTTGAGCGCATCAATGATAATGCATACAAGATAGATTTACCAAGTGAATATCAAGTAAGTGCTACATTTAATGTTACTGATTTGAGTCCTTTTGATGCAGGCGATGATTTGAGGACAAGTCCTTTTCAAGAGGAGGGGAATGATGAGAGCCATGATGGGAGCCAAGCCAGAAGATGGAATGTGGATCCTCTTGAAGTGCCACCTGGACCGATCACAAGAACTCGAGCAAAACGATTCAAGGAAGCACTTAACGGGTTGATAAAGGATGTCCACGAAGCCGGAAAGGATTGGAGCAATCATGAAGTTGGAAAGGATTGGAACAACCATGGGAATGCCCTTGCTCTTGTACAAGTCATAACGGATACAGGTTGAGAAGGGCGTGTCTTTACAAGGCACGGCCGTGTAAGAGTCTGGAGGTTACACAGAATCATACACGGTCGTATACATGGTTCAAAGGCACGGCCGTGTATGGTGTCAAGAATATCCACAGAAAGATACACGTCTAGAAGTACACGGCCGTGTATATATCCAATGCCGGCTTCAAGGCCGCCGGCCTTCATTTCAACGCCGCCGGCCTTCACTCATACGCCGCCAACCTTTACGTCCCTGTTTTGCTATTTTTACGCAACTTAATGATGTTATGTCGTTTTGGGCCTTTATTGTTACAAATTGTAAACCCTACTATAAAACTCCTAGGGTTTAGAACAGCTAGAACATAGAATATAGAACATACAAGTTTGAAAACACTTTTGAGAGAATTCCTCTCTTGGTTCTTTAAAGAACTACTTTAGAACTTATCGGATTTTCTTCCGTGGCGTTCATCCCGACTTATCAATTGGTCTTTCATCCTAATTGTGGCGTCTACATAATATACCAAGGTTCTTGTCTCACTTATAGGCAACGGGTTGCGGTTTCCACTCGATTGTTTGGCATCTTGGGTAGCAATTCCGAACGTATTGGTATTGGGTTTCGTCACACGTTGGCGTGGTTCGTATCAATTAATATGAGAATAATTAAAATTTAATTAAATCCAACTCTACTAAATTGATGTGCTCAAAAAATCTAAAGCACATGTACATAATTGCAATTGTAGAAGCAATTAAACAAATCCACAAATATGGGCGTGACCAAGCTTGAATAACCAAGTATGATATGCTTTGATACCAAATTATGATATGCCTTAATTTGATAAAAGCATATACATATAAACAATTGAATAAACCTCAATTCAAATCTGGTTCAATAACCCTCCATAATGGCGTGAACTTGTAACCCTTTGTAATCCAATTTGTAGATCAACTAATCTCAATACCAAATAATGTTGTCCTCAATTAGATTAAATACTCAATATAAGAACAAATGAAATTACAATGATCAAGGCTACTAAAAGATGTGGATCCCTGATGTAAAGTCTCCACACAAACTAGTAATCCCACTAGCAATTGAAACTTCACAATGATAATTCAATATAGGAACCGATTCTACTAAATTGAAAACAATATAATGATACAAATGGATCCTACAATTGACATGAATTAAGAACTAAAAGAACCAATCCTAATCAACACTAGATATTACACACTAGCATGAAAAAGGAAAACAACTAAGGAAATGATAGGACTCACAATTCCTTTAGTTGCTACTCGCCATAATTCCTTGAAGAAATTGATGAGAGTCAAATGAAAATTGGGATGAACCTTAATTCTCATAAAAATTTGGGCAGCAAAAATGTGTATACTCTCTCTTTACCTACAAAACCGACTTAAGGAAGTATTTATACTTGCTCCCTTTAGGGTTAAAATGACTAAACAATTACAATTATGCCACTAAAGGGTAGTCGGTCCTAAATCCTCAATATACAACCAAATAAAATGTCCTAAAAATCTTACAAAATAAATGGTTCAAAGAAAAATAACAAATACAAAAATAGTCTTCACAAGCCAACTCTTCAATGGAATTTGTTGGTCTAACTTATCTTCGGTTTAAGTCGGTCCATGGATAACCCACAAGCTAAGTCTTAGTGAGTTTGTCCATCACCCTGTAAAACTCGATAAGTATGCTTGCTAGAATATACAATACATAAGTAATAGAAAAGAGGTTAGTATATAAATAATTCCGGGGTCGATTTGTTAAAAAAGGACCCTCATCGCCAAGATTTGAAATTCTTTGGTTCTTGCCCTAATGATAGGTCTTATAAGATTTTGATTCCTAGCATAAATAATCAAATTGGGCAAAAAAAAAAAAATTAGAAAACATAACCACTAACATCCTCACTAGTGGCATTGGAATTAAGAGAGATATGCAACATTTAACCCATCAAATGACTAGATTTAAGGCTCAAATTAAATCTAGAATTTTCCCCATATGAGCCCTATTTAAGGCCTATTTAATCACAAGAAAATAAAAGGAATTAATTAGGTAAACCAACCCTCCAAATTTACTGCTTGGAATGTGAACCATTTAGTAAGCAATTAGGGAGTAACTAAGGGAGTAACTAGAGAATAACTAGATTGAGCCCAACCAAATGAAAGGGGAACTAAAGGTTAACTAAAGGGTAACCAAAGGGGGTGAATCTGATGCCAACCACTCCTTAGTTGTAGGTATGATTACCTAAGAATTAACCTTCTACACATTGGACAAAGCATTACTTTATGAACTCATGCTAATAGCTAATGGATAATTCTCTAAACTAACTACCCAACCACTGACTTGGCACCTCCCATTCCCTACCCCCAAACCACATGAACACACTCTCTTGTGGAACAAATCTACTCTAAAAGCCAAAACTTCAAAAATCGCACCAGGACTCTCTCAAAATAACAATATTCTAGCCACCTGTTTTCCTTCTAATTTCATCACCCTTGGACCTCCACAAGAAGCCCCCACCATTCTAGAACATTGACACAAGGAAAGGACTCCTAGGAACCAAACCACCCCCCCCCCCTCCAAAATCCCCAAATATTAGCCTAAAAATCGATCACAAGAGGAACCCTCAAGTTGTCCCCTGTTTCATCCCAGCTGTATACCCTTTGATTTAACTTCCTAAACACGCCCTTAACTACCTCCAAGCAAGCTCATTTTTTTATATTATCTACACCACTCAAAGGTCTATTGGAGGAGCTAAAGATACTAGAGTCATCGAAGCTTAAACGCACTCTAAGAAGTAGGAAAAGAAGGGAGAACTCTAGTGCCCAGAATTGTAACAAGTAGAATCCTTTACTTTCATGTTGATGGTACTTTCTCTCCTTGTAATAATTCTATTCCACAGCTTAGAATAGGGTTATATTGTCTTATTTTTGTAACTTTCCATGTGTATTGAAGTATATTTAGCTTATGGAAAAGATTAGAAACTATAATCCCCCTTTGAGATGTAAAATCGTAGAGCTCACCTTTCCTTTGTAACTTATAAATGGAAGCTTTCAGAAAGAAATAAATGAAGAGTAGAAATTGAGGATCCCTTACACTTATGGACACATGACATAAGGATCTAATTAAGTATATTTTGGATGTATCTCATGCTTCTTAAATGGTGGAAAGGTGTGGATCTCAAATAGACCTTTTAGGAGTAGAAGAATTGGAAGGAAGTGTAAGACAAACCTAAGACCCTCAAACCATGACTAAGACCTAATTAAATATGGAAACTTCTTTATTTCTAGAATCTAAACATGGAAAAATATCCTTAGAAAAATTATGAAATTAAAAATCCTAAAGGAAAAACATAAACTAGAACCAATTAAGAGAGAAGAGTCTAATTAAAGCATTGAAAAAGGACATCCGAAGTGCTGGTCCTAAGCTTTGGAATTTCTAGCAAGGAAAAAAGGATAGAAATGCCATTTGAGAGTCCCAAACATGCTCCAAATGGTTAGGGTTAATTCATTTAGGTTAGAAGATCGAATTAGACCAAAAAGGAGCCTTGAACCAAACACATACCAGGTGTAACTAAACTGTTCAGGCTCTAGCATCATGTTTTGACATCCAAATGACCAAATGACTTTGGAAATAGAAAGAAAATTCAAAACCTTTTAAAAAAACTATAAATACACAAAAAATGGATTTAAAATGAAAATGTTATAAAGAAAATACTAAAACCTTCAAAACTGAGAAAATCAACAAAACTAGTCAAACTAATATAGGTTAGTTTTGAGCCAAACTTATAAAGATATTTTATCTTAACAGGTGACACGATATTCGAGGAAAATCTACTACCCAACTACTACAATTAGTGATAGGAATCAAAATCCTATAGGACCTATCACTAGGGCAAGAGCCAAAGGGTTACAAAATTTAGCGATGAGAGTCCTCTTTAAACAAACCGATCACAAAAATATTTGTAGACTAACTTCTTTTCTATTACTTATTTATTGTGCATTCCAGCAGGTATGCTTGTCGGTTTTTATAGGGTGATGGATAAAGCCGCTAAAGCTTAGCTTGTAGGTTATTGATGGACAGGCATAAACTAAAGAAAAATTGATCCAACAAATTGTTCACTTGAATTGAAGAACAAGCCACTTGAAGACCATTTGAATATGTAATTATTACTATGAGAACCGACCATTTTTGTTTATTTTGTACTTGTAATTTTGATCTTTGGAATCGGCCACCTAGTGGCAACTTTGTAATTTTTTTGGTTTGTTTTACCCTAATAGGAGCAAGTATAAATACTTGCTAACTAGGGTTTTTAGGGAGCTTTTTGATAATTGGATAAAATATACACTTTGTGTTGTATGAGAGAGTCACCTCTTGCTAGCATCCACTCTTATCAATTTCTTTGGAAATTATGGCGAGTTTGGCTTGGAATTTCTTGTGAGTTATATCAAGAATTCTCTAAGTTGCATCCTATTATTGCTAGTGTGTAATATCTAGTGATAGTTAGTTGATTTTTCTATTTGTTCTTTTGCACCAAATTAGGGTTCATATTGCTAGGATTACAAGCTAATATTAGAGATTTGAATTGTATTATTACGTGTAATTGATTGGTATTAGAATTCCATTGTAATACTTCTAACTTGGTTAACACCAATTGGGGATTTTGACTTCATTTTGATCATCATGCCATCTTAAGTCCAATTCGTATGATTGTTCAATCATTGGTATCTTGTGCTTGTGAATTTGGAATTATTAAGCACATCAATTAGGGACTACATGGCCGGGTGAGTGACAATCTGATGATTACCGTTCCTTGCTTGTGCTTGTAGTTTGCATAACCTGTGTGTTTATAAATATCTTACATGTGAATTTGGATTTATATGGGGGGGTCAATTGGGTTCCTGTATATGCTTGAATGTTATGATTGAATGCCAATTACATTAATTATGCTCGGTTAATTGATAATTGCTTTCCCCGACATTTAGATTGTAGAAATTGCGATTGTCAATATAAATTGCTGTGAATGCCAAATAAATGGACTTAAGACTATTTGACCTTAAATGAAATGAATCACGCATCACAAAGTCCTACATGTAAGAAGGTTATTGGCATCACGTGGTGGTATGGAAAGGCCCTATGGAGGTTGCACTCCATGGGCACACCTTGTTTCGACCTTTAGGAACTAAATGGAACCCGAGAAATGCCGCCTTCTAATTGGGACCTAGGAATTTCTTAATCCGGGGATTTGTCGCTTAGGGGTGATTGACTTGTGAGCCATTCACGATCTATACCCCACGAAAGGGCTGAGTATGTATATAAGTATTTTCAAAACTATGGAAGTATATTTCAAAAGTATATATAGACTATATAAATTATCTCAAGAGATAGTCTAGGGTCATTGGAGCCTGGAGCCAGTATGATAGGAATAAAAATCCGACAAGACCTATCATTAGGGCAAGAACTGAAGGATTTCAAATCTTGGCGTTGAGGGCCCATTTTGAGCAGATCGACCCCGGAATTATTTATATATTAACCTCTTTTCTATTATTCTTGTATTGTGTTTTCCAACAGGCACACTTATCATATTCTATAGGGCAATGGACAAACTCCCTCAGACTCAAATTGTGGGTTATCCATGGACTGACTTGAACCGGCGATGACTTGGGCCGATGGATCCTATAGAAGACCGGCATCTTGAAGACCATTTCTTTTATATATTTACACTTTTATGAACTATTTTTGGTTGTATTTGGTTTTGGGACACTTTTATTTCCTTGTAATTTTCATTTAGGGCTAGCCACCTTAAAAGTGGCAAACTTGTAATTTTGAGCACTTTTTAACCCTAGGAGTAGCAAGTATAAATACTTGCTTAAGAGAGGGTTTGAGGAGGCTTATTTTGCAGATCAAACACTTCACATTTCGAGAGAGGTCTTAGGGTTTTCCTAATTCCAAATTCTCTTATCAATTTCAATCCCAAGAAGTTGAAATTGTGGCGAGTGCAACATCTTGAAATTGTGAGTTATATCAATTTCATTTTGTTGTGATTTCTTTTCTTCTCTAGTGTGTCAAATATAGGGTTGAATTGAGATATTTCTTGGTCAGATATCCTTGTTGTTATTCACGAATTCTTGTGATTATTTGAAGGAATTATCATATTGATCCAATTCATCTTTAAGGATTTCCTTGATAACATGATTTTCACCATTGGAAAGGGATTGTTTTGTTACGGTTTTTCTTTGTCAAATTGAGGCTTCATTTACGTGGATTACATGAAATTAGAGTGTTGTTAGAAGGCATTTTCATTGAAGTATTCTGATTATATCATTGGTTGTTTGAATTTCATCCTTTCATCATTAGGGTTCATTTGAAAAGTGCCATTTTTGGATCCGATTTTGCTTAGACTTGAGATTGTTTTTCTTAAGTCTTTTATATGTGCTTAATCTTGGTTTTAGGCACATCACAGTATGTAGTTTGTGATTTCCTAACCCCTAGCAGCAAAGGGCATAAATTCATGCTATATGCGGTGTTCGGTAAACCATGTTTATTGTTACATTCATGTGATTGCTGTTGCATGGCATATGTGTGAATTAAATGACTTGCTTATTATTTACTTGTTGGTTCAGCAAGAGGATTTAGCTTACTAAGCTTTACAGCTTACACCCCAAAAACTTCCTTTATTGTAGGCACCTATCTAGGTAGAGCCTAGCCACTAGATGCTAGAGGTTAGTACGAGATGCTAGGGAGCCATGAAGGAGTGGAGTAGAGAGATCACTTTTATAGATGTATTTAGTCTAAGTTATTATTTTAAATTTCATTTAATCAGCCTGGACTAATATGCAGAAGGATTATAAATCCTTGAACTTATATTTATGTACCTATGAACTATATAAACATTGCTGCTCTGAATTATTATATCTATATCTCTGTGTTTCTTGAAAAATGTTAAACCTTGATTTGGGAATTTTGGATGTGAGTATGCCTTATACGTTGTAGGGTAAACTCTGAGATAAAAAAGGGGTTATCCTTGGGTTTCTATGCGGTGTACAACGGAAACTGTACTTCTTAAGGGCCTATGGGCTGTGACAGTCTCCTTGTAGTCTCCAAGTCCTAGTTTCTTGAAAATAGGCAAAAGGCATTAAATTTATACTTGCACTAGGATCAATAAGAACTTTGTGAAAATGAAAATTTCCTATAGTGTAAGGGATAGTAAAACTCCCCTGATCTCTTTGTTTTCATGGTAGGCTAGATAAGTCCTTCTATAGGATCATATAACACTCCCTTGTAAGCATCATAGGTCCATTCCCATCAATCTTTCTTTTCTTGGTGAGAAGATCCTTTATAAATCTTTGTAACTTCTTAAAAAATCTAGGAATTCAGAAAATTGGGCATCCAGCTAGAATTGGTTCAGTCTTCCTAGAAAGGGAACAGGTGGGACATATAGTTTCATCTCTAGTGACTTTTGCTTTGGTTCCCCCATCTTCTATTTCCCTTTGTCTTTCTTTGGACTCTCCTTTTGGGTTTGGACTTTTCTTTCAACTACTTGCATTTCCTTACCACTTCTCAACATTATAACATTGACACCTTTAGGATTCACTTTAGTGTTACTAGGTAAAGACCTTGATGGTCTATTACTCAACCGTTGAGAAATTTGACTAATTTGGTTCTCTAAATTTTGAATAATGACTTGCTGATTCTATAACATAGTGTTAGTCTTTTGCATATAGCTCAACATGAGCTCTTCGATTCTAGATTGACTCTACTGAGGTGGAGCATTATGAGTAGGTCCATGCTTTTGAAATCCAAGTGGCGGGTTCAAGTGCATTATTCTCATTCCTCCATGAGAAATTCAGATGATTACACCACCCTAGATTGAAAGTATTTAAATATGGTCCTTGATTATTCTGTTGAAAATTGTTGATACAGTTCACTTGCTTTCCATTAGATGAAGCTGAAGGATTTCTAGATAGGAACTCAAGAGTTGAATGTGGTCTTGAGCATAAGTCACAAAAAACAACTTAATTAGCATTAAAAGAAGGTGCTGATGTGAGTTTACTTACTTAGATGGTGAGAGCAGAAATTTAAGCTGTTAAATGGGAAATATTGTCTATGTCATTAACTAATGCTACTCTTGACTTACCTCTCTCATTCTACCAATTATGTGCACTAGAGGCCATTTCTTCTATCAAAGCACTTGCTTCATCATAACTCTTACCAATTAATGCACCTCTAGATGCAACATCTACTAAAGACCTCAATGTCTCGTCCAAGTTGAGATAGAAAAACTCAATCAGGAGGTTATCTGGTAATCTGTGATGTAGGCATTTTCTGATTGCCTCCTTGAATCTCTCCCACACCTCATAAAGTGATTCACCACTAAACTTGGTGAAGTTGGTGATGTCATTCCTCAATCTTGCAGTCTTGGCTGGTGGGAAAAATCTCCTTAGAAATTTAGATGAGAGGTCAGCCCAAGTGGTAATGGACTCTTGTGGTAGTGAAGTGAACCAAGCTCTAGCTTTATCCCTTAGTGAGAAAGGAAAAAGCTGTAATCTAATGACATCATCCATGACGTTATTTATCTTCATTGTGTTGCATTATTGGAGAAATACTACAATACGTTCATTAGGACTCTCATTTGGATATCCTCTAAACTGATTTGTCTAAACCATCTGAATGAGTGCCGGCTATAGTTCAAAATTATTGGCATAAATCGTAGGCCTCCTAATTGCAGAACCCGAGACGATAGGTATTGTATAGTTCCAAAGTGCTCTGGCAACACCTTGTATCCGATTGTTGTTGTTATCGTTTACCATCTCAATTGCCTGCACTTCTTCCCTTCTTTTGTTCTCTCTTCTCAATTGGCACAAGGTACATTCTATCTTAGGATTTAGTGGTAGAAGTTTAACAATTCTACTCCTACACATCAAATACCTGCAAAGAGAACAAGAAATAAACACACGTCGTAAAATGCACCTAAATTAATAGTAGAACTAAAGGTGGTCTAATATTAATTAATCCTTAGCCATGGCGCCAAAAACTTGATTCATTGCGAATATATAGATGAAAATACACGCGAATTCTAATAGCAAGTGTATTGGGTCAGATTAAGTAATAAAGTTGTGATGTGCTCAAAACCAAGTTCAAGCACAATTAAATGACTCAAGAAAAACAAGTCTCAAGTCTCATAAAAAACCAGTCCAAGTGACTAGGAAATTGCGTAACCTAATGGAACTTTGATGCAATCCAATGGTTCAAAAGATTCAATTAACTTCCTCTAATGGTCAATTTCACTAATCAACAATAAGAACAAGATGATTACACGTGAAATGGATGAAAAAGACAAGCTAAAAAATCGTGAACTTAAACCCTTCCAACCATGCCAATCACGCCAATGCACTAAAGAGCAATTCAATCTCAATGAACAATCAATCTTAAAAGATGATTATTCACGAAAAACAAACACAAATATGTCCAAGAAAGATCTAAATCTACCTTAGATATGACTCAATAGAGAAGAAATGAACATACAACAAAGATGGAATCGATATGACTCACAATTCCCCTTCGTCACACTCGCCACAATTCCAATTCTTGGGTTGAAATTGATAAGATTTTTTAACTAAGGAAAGAACCCTAATTCCACACGTGAAAGTGTCTCTCAATTCTGCAAAATATGGCCTCCTCAAACCCTCTCTTAAGCAAGTATTTATACTTGCTACTCCTAGGGTTAAAAAGTGCTCAAAATTACAAGTTTGCCACTTTTAAGGTAGCTAACCCTAAATGAAAATTACAAAGAAATAAAAGTGTCCCAAAATGATTACAACATAAATAGTCCATGCAAATGAAAAATATATAAAAGAAATTGGTCTTCAACATGCCGGTCTTCTATAGGATCCATCGGCCCAGCTCATCGCCGGTTCAGGTCGGTTCATAGATAACCCACAAGCTGAGTCTGAGGGAGTTTGTCCATTGCCCTATAAAATATGATAAGTGTGCCTGTTGGAAAACACAATACAAGATATAATAGAAAAGAGGTTAATATATAAATAATTCCGGGGTCGATCTGCTCGAAATGGGCCCTCAACGCCATGATTTGAAATCCTTTAGTTCTTGCCCTAATGATAGGTCTTGTTGGATTTTTTATTCCTATCAAGTAATGAGTAGAGTGTCGATCCCATGTGATATGCCTTAATTTGATAAAAGCATATACATACATATAAACAAGGAAGCAATCACAATCTAGTCACAATCCTCCTCAATGGCGTGAACCCCTTAACCCTTTTATAATCCAATTTGTAAATCCAATAATCTTAACACCAAAAGGTGATGTGCTCAAATGGATTAAGCACACAACACAAGATTAATTGGAAATCCAATGAACAACAATACTAAAATGGTGTGAACTACTTATACCAAAGTCTCCACGCAAATATACAATTCCACTAGCAATTGGATAATTGCAATCAATAAGACAATATAGGAATCGATTTCCGCTAAATTGTAAATAATATAATGATGGAATTGACCCTACAATTGATGTGAAATAAAGAACCAAAAGAACATAATCCTAATCAAAACTAGATATTACACACTAGCATGAAAAGGAATCAACTAAGGAAATGATATGACTCACAAATCCTTTAGTTGCTACTCGCCACAATTCCTTGAAGAATTGATAAGAGTCTTATGAAATTTGGGTATGAACCCTAACTCTCACGAAAATGGGCAGCAAAGTGTATACTCTCAACTTCTATCACAAACCCTACTTAAGCAAGTATTTATACTTGTTCCCTTTAGGGTTAAAATGACTAAACAATTACAACTATGCCACTAAAGGGTGGCTGGTCCTAAATCCTCGAAATATATTCAAATAAAATGTCCCAAAAGCTTAAAAAATAAATGGTTCAAAGAAATAAATTACAAGTACAAAAATAATCTTCAACAAGCTAGCTCTTTAATGGAATTCATTGGTTCAGCTCATCTTAGGTTTTAGGTCGGTCCATGAATAACCCACAAGCTGAGTTTTAGTGAGTTTGTCCATTGCCCTGTAAAACCCAACAAGTGTGCCTATTGTAATACACAATATACAAGCAATAGAAAAGAGGTTAGTACACAAATAATTACGGGGTCGGTTTGTTCAAAGAGGACCTTTATCGCCAAGATTTGAAATCCTTTGGCTCTTGCCCTAATGATCAGTTTTATAGGATTTTGATTCCTATCACCATGAAGATTCATTAAATACTAAACCTATATCAAATTCTATTATTATTTAGGTTATGGAATTTAGAGAATTAACTAATCAACAACTAATTACCTTAGATTGTTACTATAAGTAGAAAGAGAGTTGTTGTTAAAGATATATCAATTGATAGTGGAAGAACATAATCCACCCTAATTTCACTAATAAAATTGCCTTCATGTTATAATAATTAGTAGCTATGTAGATATTCATATGAAATTTTCAAACCCTCTAATCCTTTTCTAAGTTTTAAAGTCTCAAAAGCCCAAATTAATTCATTAGCTCCTGCTAAACAAAATTAACAGTAGACTTTAATCTACAACCATAAACCTTTCGGTTATATGATTGACTAATGCCCTAAATTAATCCCTCTTAATCCCTTAGCAAGAGATTAACCAAAAACATTACATTAATCCTTAGGTCAATTTCTAATAAGATTAAATAAAGCTGTTTTTGCATATATTATTAAATCTTGATTAGGAATTCTTATTAAACCCTAAATTCCCTTCCACGTCATTAAAATTTCTATAAACTTGATTCAATCAAGAAATAAAAATTTATAGTATAGGAATTACCATATGAAATTTCCACATACCTACGAATTTTATAACATGGATATAATTTTCATCTTAGTTGCTTTAAGGTTTCATCATATTCCCACAAGGAAAGCTTAGAACATCATGGAATTAATAACATAAAAATATTGATGGGAGTAAGTGTAATGGAATTCATCTTAAATATTAAAAATTGATTAGTAAATTGCATAAACAAATAAAAGTGTAGAGATCACTAACCCAATAAAACGATAGTATGAAAAAATTGCAAAACTCTTCAAGAACTTTTAAGAACAATAATCTTCAATCTTCCAAGATGATTCCCAAAATTCATCAATCAAAAGCACAATTTGTCAAAGGAACAGCTCTCTCTTTTCAAAACTAATCTCTAGGTTATTAGGATAGGAAAGGATACCTAAATCATCACAAACCAAGCATTTTTATAGAACTTGTCGCTTGGATCTCAAAGTTGGCTTAAAGCCAGCTTAGGGCCGACAGCCTTGAATTGTAGGTTGGTGGCATAACTTCAAGGCTGGTTGATCTTCCAATGGATTATAGGCCAGCTCTAGGCAGGTGGCCTTCAGTTGTAAGCCGACTTTAGGTCATCAGCCTTCATTCCAAAATGCTTTGAATCTTCTTAGCTAGCTTAGATTGATCAAGTGTCCTTCAATCGCGTAAAACTCCTCTAAATTGCTTGTTTTTTTAACCTAAGTTCTTAAAGACCTGAAATATCACAGTACACATAATTAAGTACCATTTCCTTAGAATTTTTACAACATTAATGAAAATTCAACGTGATTCGCACAATAAAATATGAGTATAATGTGTCCTTATCAATGTATTTGTATTATGTTGAAAAGTTTGGGATTTATTTGATTGTGATTTATAGGAAATATAAGTTTAAATGGTATTAAAGTTGAGTTAAGAGCTTTAACATATCCTTGCTTAAGAACACGTGATGGGTCATAGTGTCTCGAGTTCTAGGGTGTTACAATACCTTTGCATGTCTTTTGACATACTACTTTTCCTATTTTGTCTTTATCAAGTTTTGCTCTTGCTCCCATTAGTGTAGCAACAAAATTAGAAGTTTCCATATTATGCTTCTTTTTTATCTGTGAAGCATACTTTGTCTAATGTATAAATTTCCATTTTGGTGCTTATTTAATTTGCAGTCTTAAGAAGAAAGCCAATTCTCCCATAGGGTTCATTCTAAATTTTGTCTTAATTAAAATTGCAAATTCCTTATATGTTCCATCACTAGTTGATCTAAATACTATATCATCAACATATATTTGAACAATCAAAAGATCATTGTTTTTGTTTTTAGCGAATAAGGATGTATCTATTGTTCATTTTATGATTTCATTATAAATTAAGAACTTATTTAACCTCTAGTACCAAGCTCTAGGAACTTGCTTTAATCCATATAGAGCTTCATTCAACTTGAAAATATGTTTAGGATTTGCTTCATACTTAAAACTAGGTAGTTGTTTAAAATAAACTTTCTTTTTATTTAAGAATTTAAAAATGCACTTTTTGTGTCCATCTAACAAAACTTAAAGTTTTTGTGACATGCATATGCTAATAGAAGTTTTATAGCTTCAAGCCTAGCTATTGGTGCATAGGTTTCTTCATAATCTCTACCCTTTTCTTGAGTATATCCTTGTGCTACAAGCCTTACTTTATTCCTGCAAACTTCTCCCTTTTCATTTATTTTATTTTTTAATACCAATTAGTACCAATAATTGATTTTCCTTTTTTGTAGAGGGACTAATGCCCACACATTATTGATTTTAAACTATTATAGTTCAGTTTTCATCATTTAAATCTTCTTTAACTATTTTAGGTTATGTTTTAGATAAAATAGTAAACTATGATTCTATTTGCTTATATTTAGATCTAGTCTTTAATTTCTCATATGGATATCCTATAACTTGATCAATAGGATGGTAAGATTTACTTCTAACATAAGGATTTGAAGAAATACTCCTTGGTTTAGTTGTAGAGGCAAGTGGATCTTTGTTGGTTTCTCCCCCTATCTCATCCTTTTTTTAACTTTTGTTGAATTTTGTATGCTTTTGTCGGCTTCTATTGAGTTCTGTATGCCTTTGTTAGCTTTTGTTGATTGGCTTCCTTTTATTTCTTACATAAACTCATTTTATTATGTAGTAGGTAGTGTTTACTGCTTTTGCCCAAAAATATCATGTCACTCCACTTTCATTCATCATAGTTCTTGTTATTTCTTGAATTGTCTTGTTTTTTCTTGCAACTACACTCTTTTGTTGAGGTGTGTATGGAGTTGAGAAATTATGGCTAATTCCATGTTCTTCATAGTATGCCATGAACTCTAAATTCTCAAATGCTTTTTGGTGATCTATAAGAATGACTTTGGTGTTTCTTTCATTTTCCATTGTAAACTTCTTTGAAAGAAATCATCAATGATGACTAAACCATATTTCTTTTGTCCTAGGTTGTAAGTCTTAGTTGGACCAAAGATGATGTGACATAAATGATTATATAATCAAATGATTCCAATTCCTAGATGACAAACAATGATAATCGAATTAACAAACAAGAACACAAAATAAACCCTAAACCCTTACCAGATATAACGCACTAACAAGAGAGTAATCCTAATATGGATTTGTTGATATGACTCACAACAATCTAATACCGTCACTTAGCACAATCCAATGGATTGATAAGAGTAAAATGAAGATCAACTTCAATATGTAATTTCTCAAATGTTCAAAAGTCCCCAAATTCTTACATTGTAAGCCTATTTATAGGAAAAAGAAAACAACATTTGAAAAGCTACAAGTTAAACCAACTTAAGTACATAAGCCATTGGCTTTAGAAAAGAAGGTCACTGACTTTGGAAGAAGGAAGGTTCCCAGCTTAGATGATCGGCTTTGGAGGCAAAGTACTGGCCGGCTTATCTTCTACACCACTGGCTTTGAGGCCGATCTAGAAAGGGGTAAGTTGCTGGCTTTTATGGTCAACTTAAATCGATTCTTCGCCGATCCATGTGATTTGAATCTTCCATTGAATGACTTTGTAAGCGGTGTGATTTGATTCCCATCATCTCCTCAGACCTGTAGAAGATTTTCCCTCAAATTTGATGGTTCTTCGGTTTTGAATGAAAATGCCTAAAAGTCACCTGGATTGAAAATTTTGTTTTGCAATTGTTTGTTGTCCTGAAGTCGTGGCTGCCTTAAAGAATTTTGAATTACTTGTAGTTGATTCACTCTATTCAAGTCTTCCTCTTCATTAATAAGGACTTCCCGTCAGTGGCTTTATTGATTTTCTTTTGGGCTTCGTGCACCTCAATTGGTGACATAGGACTTAAAACAACCCATTTACCATCCTTCTAAAACACATAGGTATTTCTAAACCCATCATGCAGCATTCTCCTTTCAAATAACCAAGGTCTACCTAGTAATATATGTGATGCACACATAAGGAGAACATTGCAATCAACTACATCCTAGTACTTTTTTCCTATGCTGGTTGGAACCTTAGCCCTTTGAGTGACATGCAAACTGTCTTGTTCACTCAGCTAGTGTAATTCATAAGGCCTACGATGAGGTGTAGTGACTAGTTGTAGTTTATTCACTAATTTAGCAACTATAACATTGGTGAAACTACCACCATCAATAAGAAGAGTACAAAGATTACCTCAAACCCTATAGGAAATATGTAATAGGTTTTCCTTCTACACATTTTCAATATTTGGAGATACAGTCATTACCCTGCATAGCATGTTAATAGCCAGTTATTGATCATTGCCCTTGTCCTCATGTACCTCAACATCTAGATCCTCATAATATTCCTTTAGCATTGCTAATAAATCTGTAGGCTTAAGTACTTTTTCCTTGCCGTCCTCACTTTCTACCTCCACAATAGTCATCACCCTTTTGTTGGGACACTGAGTAGCCATGTGTCTAAAGCCCATGCATTTGAAGCAATGGGTTTGACGAATCTTCCCACCTGATGACCCTGGCACTATTTGTCTGATATCAGCCCTAGCAATCACTTTGCCTTTTCTAGAAATTTCCCTCTCCCTATCAATTACAATTGCATTTGATTCCATAGCCTTATCAATTCCCCCTTTTACAACCTGCTGACTATTCGACCCATGCAGCTGAGTAGTGGATCTAAACTTGTTACTCGATGCTCTGTATGGATTAGAGCGCCTCTGTCTCTCAACTTTTAAAGCCAATTAGATGGTCTCATCAAGTGTGTCATATCATTGTAGCTGCACTATACAAGCAATTTCATATTTCAGCCCTAACACAAATCATTCCATAGTTTGCTTAGGATGTTCAAAGGTTCCACAATGAATCATGAATGCCTCAAATTCTTGGACATATTTGTCCATAGTTTTATAGTCCTGTCTCAAGGTTTGGAGACGCATGAATAGTTCATGTTTATAGTGATCTAGAATAAACCTTTTTCTCAGAACTCTTTTCATCTCCTGTTAAGTACGAATATCAACATCACCATCTAATGTACTCAAGGGATCTTAATACCATTTAATAAGAACACACACACAATTGATTCAATTCCAATTAAAAACGGCGTGAACAATAACCCCTAAATGGTGTGAAAAAAGCACCAAGAACCTTAAATGGCGTGGACCAAATTAAGATGCACCACAATTGGATTCCAATACCAATTAAATATAAAGGAACAATTCAATTCCAATCCTTTCAATTGGCGTGAAAACCTAACAATACAAAAACCCTAATTTGGTGTGAAAGGAACAAACAAGCTCAACCAATTATAAATTAGATATTACTCACTAGCAATAATCGATGCAACTTAAGAAATCTTGATATGACTCACAAGAATTCCTTAAGCTAACTTGCCACAATTTCACAAGTGAAATTGATAAGAGTAAGGCAACAAATTTTAAGCGTATAATCTTCAAAAAGTCCCCTTCTAACCCTACTTTACAAGTATTTATACTTGCTCTAAATAGGGCAAATTTAACAAAGAAAATTACAAGTGAAAAATAACAAGTGTGACTGGTTTTTGCACTAAAGGAAATTACAAGTAAACCCTCATAAGTAGTTGGCTTCTTACACCTCCATGGAACAATATTGGACTGGTTCTTCTTTGATTGATGTAAGTTTATGAATGACCTACAATTGAGCCTTAGTGAATTTTACCTACTACAATGTAGAGAGAAATTATTATGAAATGAATGAAGATAACATGTGGATGTTTTGAATCATTAGTTCATATTGGCTTCCCCACTACTGGATCTAGAGGTTTAATTCCCATCACCATCTCTCCTCCTATTGGCCATAAGGTTCTTCTACCATAAGGTGACATAACCAATAAACTCAACTGCTGTTAGACGAACTCGCGTATGGTCATTGATCTCATAGCACTCGAAGAGTCCTTCTACCTTTTCCTCCTAGTCAAGGTAATCCTCTACAGACCCCCTTCTAGCAAATGAAGGCATTTGCAATTTTACATATTCCAGACCCTTAAGTGGCTTAAACTCATGGTTATGATAAACCTCATCCCCAAAGTTGTCATCCCTTTCCTCCCTATAAGCATGATACTCTCTTCCAACTTGTCTGTCCCTGTTTCCTCCTACAACTCCTTCTCTACCCATAGCATTAAGGGCTACCTTAAGTGGGGGTGCTTGTGGATTTGCCATTGGCTGTTAGGGTAAGGTCATCTGATCAACCTTAGTGGCTAGGTTAGCAACCACAATTGTTAGATCCTGCAATTGTTCTTCTAAAGTTCTTCCACCTGCAATATGACGAGCCTAAACTCCTCCTCCAACCTGACTATTGGCCTCATTCCCAATTCCTCCATTAACACTATTGCTCGACATACTTAATAGAATTTGTAATCATATCATAGAATTCACAAATCACAATCACTACAATAATCCCTAACAAAGAAATCCCAATTACAACCTCTGCTTACTCCCCAACTCAAAACCTAGCATAAATAACAATACAACTAGGA
Organism: Laguncularia racemosa; assembly: GCA_037954665.1. Lineage (NCBI taxonomy): Eukaryota > Viridiplantae > Streptophyta > Magnoliopsida > Myrtales > Combretaceae > Laguncularia > Laguncularia racemosa. The sequence goes on along the minus strand of JBBMOL010000014.1, from coordinate 4,909,396 downwards.
TACACAAACAACAACAACAGTAGCTAACCCTGATTCTATTAATCAATCCAATAGTAAAATTTACAACCCATGACAACAGAATCGCATAACCTACAACAACAACAATGAAGAAAACCCTAATTTCAAATGGATATGAATTCCACAAATAAACCCAAATTGAATCGCACAGCAACAGCATAACCTAATTTGACAATCCATTTACAATCTCAATTCGATAACAATATACAACAACACAAATTCACAATCTCAAGAACCCTAATTTGCGAAAGGAATTCTAATAGTCACAATCCCTTATCTCAATCTAAGCTTTGATACCAAAAGATGATGCGACACAAATGATTATATAATCAAATGATTCTAATTCCTAGGTGACAAATAACGATAATTGAATCCAATAATTGAATTAATGAACAAGAACACAAAATAAACCATAAACCCTTACTGGATATGACGCACCAACAAGAGAGTAGTCCTAGTATGGATTTGTTGATATGGCGCATAACAATCTAATACCATCACTCACCACAATCTAACGGATTGATATGAGTAAAATGAAGATCAACTTCAATATGTAATTTCTCAATACATTGCAAACTTATTTATAGGAAAAGGAAAACAACATTCGAAAAGCCATAAGTTAAATCGACTTAAGTACATAAGCCACTAGCTTTGGAAGAAGGAAGGCCACTAGCTTAGGGAGGGAAGGCCGCTGGCCTTGGTGTTATACGCTGCCGGCCTTAGTGGCCAACCTTGGAGGCAAAGCCACCAGCCTTGGTGTTCAGCTTATCTTGATAGGAATCCAATTCCTACAGGATCAATCACCAGAGCACGAGACAAGGGATTGAAAAATCTAGCTTTGAGGGTCCTCCATGAACAATTAAACCCTGAAGATGTTGAACTAGTGTCTACTTTTTCATTATATAATTGTTGTGCATTCCAACAGGTACATTTATTGGTTTTACAAGATGGTAAATAAAGCACGTTAAGGATCAAATTGGGGACATGCTTAGTCTCACATCCAATAGTCTACAATTTATTCAATTAAAGTGAAGAACTGGCCACTTGAAGACCATTTTGTACTTGTATTTTGTTGATTTTGGAACTGGCCACTTAAGTGGCATCCTTGTAATTTTGTGTTATTTTTACCCTAATTGGAGCAAGTATAAATATTGCTAACTAGGGTTTTTAAGGAGCTTTTTGATAATTTAGAAATCATACACTTTGTTGCCGTGAGGGTTATCCTTCAATTGCAATAGATCTCTTATCAATTTCTTAGTAAAATTGTGGCGAGAATCAACTAGAGTGGATTATGAGTAATATCAATCTTACTTTTGTGGTTTTACAAATTGTGTTTAGTAAGTAATATCTAAGTACAACTTGTTGGTTACTTGTCCTTGTCTACGTGAATTAAGGTTCTTTATTTTCAGATTTGATCATTTCAAATTGAGATTGAATTTTAGTTCATTTCTTTTTCTTTTTTTTTTCATTGAAGTTTATACACTTTTTTGTTCCTTACATCAATTTAGTGTTAAACTCGTGAATTGGGGTTCCATTGTGAAGTAATTTGAACACGCCATTTGTTGTTGGAGTTTGTTGTTCACGCCACTTGATTGATGTGTTTGCTATCTAATTAGTGAGGTACATAATCTTTTTTGGTATCAGAGCAAAGGTTGTGGAGTAGGGTTTACGTGAACTTCAATTGAAATTAGGGTTCTTGAATTTTACTTCTTCATCTAAATTGTTGAAGTGAAATTGAAGTACTTAGTTTTTTATTTTGTTGTGTTATATTTGTTGATTGTTGAAGTGGAAGTGGAGATCTTGTTGTATTCCTTGTGATCTTGATCTTGTCATGAGGAGAAGGGAAAGTAAGAAGTGTATTTCCTTGTGTTTGTTTCAGAATTGGAGATACATTCTCTGTGACAAAAGAGAAGTGAATTTCCTTGTATGTTGTTTTGGAATTGAGGAGTGTGAATTGCATTTCCAGATTTGTTTTGCATGGAGGATAGGAAAATTATTTGAGTTCAAATACATTCATTAAGATTGAAGAAGTTATTGTGTAGTATTGATTGAATGCAATTTGAATATTTTTGAATTGTTTCTTACCATTTGTGGAGAAGCTTCATTAAGAGTTGCATTTGAAGTTGTTATGCCGTGATTAGAAGAGGGGAGAGTGTGCTGCACCGTGAGTGAGTGTGTGTATGGTGTAGTGAGTTTGTGTTATGAAGGGAGCAATGTGTTATGTTGTTTGTGTTGTGGTGAAGGGTGCCACACATAGATCGTAAGTGTGTATGTGTCATGAGTAAGGGAGTTGTAGTGGTTAAATTTGAATTTCAAAAGCAAGTATTAAAGTGTAGAAGTTATTTTGTATTGATGCTTGAACACTTTGCTTAGTTGGAATCATTAACTAACTATTTGGAGAAGTGTCTATATTTGCTTCCATTTGCCTTTGTGTTGCTATGGTGTGTTGTTATGTTAAGTGGACGTGTGTTATAGTGTTGTTGAGATGTGTTGGTGACATGGTGTGAAGTGTGTTGTTGGCTTATTGAAGTTAGTAAGCAACCATGTTAGGTGATTTATATTTGTCTACTAATGTATTAAGTAGAGCCTTGACTTCTTTTCTAACCATTGATGATGAGCAGAGACAAAACTTGTTTCACACTTCTTGTAGGGTATAAGGTAATTTGTGTGTTATTATTATTGATGGTGGTAGTTGTAGTAATGTTGCGGCTACCTCATTGTATCAAAATTGAAACTTGTAATTACCCCACGTCCAAAACCCTACAAATTACATTGGTTGAGTGAGTAGGGGAGTCTCCATGTGACTTAAAGGGCGAGGGTACCTTTTAGTATAGGGAATAAATATCATGATGAAATTGAATGTGACATTCTTCCTATGTGTGCATCTCATATATTGCTCGGTAGGCCTTAGTTATGTGATAGGAGGGTTTTACATGATGACTTCAGAAATACCTACATATTCTAAAAAGAGGGTAAACGTATCATCTTGAACCTAATGTCACCTTTAGAGGTCCAAGAGGTTTAGCAACAGATTTGTAGACAATTAGAGGTCAAAGCGGTTCCAATACAGGCTAAGAAATCTAGGAGGAAAAAGGTCTTATTGATGAGACAGAGTGAGTTAGAGGAGGCCATAATAAATGAAAGCCCAATATACTTATTGCAAATAAGGTATGCCCTAGAGATAGAGGGGCATCAGGATCTACCCCCTGTTGTATCTTAGGTATTAGATGAGTACAATGACCTTTTTACTAATGACTTGCTAGAGGGTTTACCACCTTTGAGAGGTATAGAGCATGTCATTGACTTCTTGCCTAGGTCAGTTTTGCCAAATCGACCTACATATTGCATGAATCCCCAAGAGGCTAAGGAATTAAAATGTCAGGTGGATGAGCTAGTCGAGTGAGGTTTTGTTAGGGAGAGTCTTAGTCTTTGTGCTGTTCCAGCCCTTCTTGTCCCTAAAAAGGATAGTACTTGGAGAATGTGGATTGATAGCTGAGCTATCAACAAAGTTACCATCAAATACAAGTATTCTATTCTTAGAGTTGATGATATGTTAGATGAACTATATGGAGCACAGGTGTTCTCCAAGGTGGACCTTAAAAGCAGATATCATCAAATTCGGATGAGAGAAGGAGACAAGTGGAAGACTGCTTTTAAAACATGCCATGGATTGTATGGATGGATGGTTATCCTATTTGGATTGAGTAATGCTCTTAGCACATTTATGAGGTCAATAAATCATGTAATGAAGGAGTTTTTACATAAATTTGTTGTTGTTTATTTTGATGATATTCTGATTTACAGCAAAAGCCTAGAAATCATGTAGAGCATCTTTAGGCAGTATTTTTAGTCTTGAGGGCGCAACAGTTATTTGCAAATCTGCACAAGTGTTCCTTTTACCAAACTAAGGTAACATTTTTGGGATTTATTGTATCTAGTTCTGGTGTTAGGGTTGATAAGGAGAAAGTGAGGGCTATTAGAGAATGGCCAACACCAAAATCAATTGTTGAGGTAAGGAGTTTCCATATACTAGCTTCATTCTATAGGTGCTTTGTCTATAATTTCAATAGCATTGTTAGTCCATTAACTAAACTGACCAAGAAAAATGTTTCTTTCATTTTGGGATGAGAAGACCTAAAAGAGTTTTGAAGAGGTAAAGGAAAAATTTACTAGTGCTCCAGTATTAGCTTTATCGGATTTTGATAAAGTTTTTGAATTAGAATGTGATGCTTCTAGGATAGGAATTAGTGTTGTGTTGATGCAGGATAAGACTCTTATTGCCTACTTTAGTGAAAAGTTGAGTGGTGCAACTTTAAACTACTCTATATATGATAAGGCATTTTGTTCCTTGGTAAGGGCATTGATGACATGGTAGCATTATCTCCTTCTAAGAGAATCCATTATCTACACTGATCATGAGTCACTGAAACATTTCAGAGGTCAGCAAAATCTATCTAAACGCCAAGCCAAATAGGTAGAGTTTTTGGAAAGTTTTGCATATGTGATCAATTACAAGAAAGGTAACTAAAGTATGGTAGTTGATGCTTTGTCACACAGATATGTACTTATCACTTCTCTTCAATTGAAACTACTTGGTTTTGAATTGCTGAAGGAACAATATATACATGATGATTATCTGAAAGCAATTATTGAGAAATGTTTGAGGGGCATTATATGATTAATGGATTTTTATATAAAGTTGGAAAATTGTGTATACCTTATGGGTCTGTAAGGGAATTGTTGGTGAGGGAAGCACATTTAGGAGGATTATCTGGTCATTTTTGTGAGAGAAAACCTTAGCTATGTTAAAAGAAATTTTTTATTGGAAAGGTATGATAAGGGATGTTTATAGGGTGATAGAAAGGTGTGGAGTTTGCAAAAGAGCAAAAGGGAAGAAAGGCGTTCAAGGTGAATATATGCCTTTGCCTATACCTACTAAACCTTAGACTTATATCAACATGGATTTTGTTTTGGGTCTGCCTAATACTCAAGGGGGAAAGGATTCTATCATGGTGGTTGTTGATAGGTTCAGCAAAATGTCCCATTTTGTGCATTGTCACAAAATAGATGATGCACTTTTTATAGCTAACCTTTTTGTGCAAGGGATTGTTAAATTGCATGGTGTTCCACATAGTATAGTGTCTGACAGAGACACTAAGTTTCTTTTAGAAGACACTATGGAGAAGACTTGGTACTAAACTTATATATAGTACCTCTTGTCATCCCCAGACTGATGGCTAGACCGAAGTTGTTAATAGTACTCTTGGCACATTATTAAGAGCAATGGTTGGCAAGAATCTTACTGATTGGGACTTGTGTCTTCCTATTGTTGAGTTTGCTTACAATAAGTATACTCATAGTTCAACTAGTAAGTCTCTCTTTGAAGTTGTGTATGGCTATAATCCTACTCTTCCATTGGATCTTATAGCAGGACTAGCAACAAAGGAAGAGAGCCTACGTGGAGTTGAGTAAGCTAAGGAGATTCAGAAACTTCTTGAGAAGACATCTAAATGTCTTCAGAAACATAGGAGTAGTAGAAACTACAGGGAAACAAGAATAGGAAAACTAGAATTTATAATCTAGGTGACCTAGTTTGGATTAATCTCAGCAAAGATAGGTTTCCTCATAAGAAGTCACAGAAGTTATCGCCCAGAGCAAATGGACCTTTTAGAGTTGTCAGACGCATCAACAACAATGCATACATAATAGAATTGACAGGGGAATATGGCGTCTCAGCTACCTTTAATGTTGTAGATCTATCACCATATTTTCCATATGATATTCATGAAGACTTATTAGATTTGAGGGCAAATCTTCCTGAGGCCTAAGGAGATGATAGGAATCCAATTCCTACAGGACCAATCACTAGAGCATGAGGCAAGGGATTGTAAAACCTAGCTATGAGGGTCCTCCATGAACAACTAAACCCTGAGGATGTTGAACTAGTGTTTACTTTTGCATTATATAATTGTTGTGCATTCAAACAAGTATATTTATCGGTTTTACAAAATGGTAAATAAAACACGTTAAGGATCAAATTGGGGACATTCTTGGACTTACATCCAATGGTCCACAATTTATTCAATTAAAGTGAAGAACCGGCCACTTGAAGACCATTTTGTACTTGTATTTTGTTGATTTTGGAACTGGCCATTTAAGTGGCATCCTTGTAATTTTGTGTTATTTTTACCTTAATTGGAGCAAGTATAAATACTTGCTAACTAGGGTTTTTGAGGAACTTTTTGACAATTTAGAAATCATACACTTTATGAGGGTTATCCTTCAATTGCAATAGATCTCTTATCAATTTCTTAGTGAAATTATGGCAAGAATCAACTAGAGTGGATTGTGAGTAATATCAATCTTACTCTTGTTGTTTTACAAATTGTGTTTAATGAGTAATATCTAAGTACAATTTGTTGGTTACTTGTCCTTGTCTATGTGAATTAGGGTTCTTTATTTTCATATTTGATCATTTCAAATTGAGATTGAATTTTAGTTCATTTCCATGTTTTTTTTTTCATTGAAGTTTATACACTTGTTTGTTCCTTACATCAATTTAGTGTTAAACTTGTAAATTGGGTTTCCATTGTGAAGTAATTTGAACACGCCATTTGTTGTTGGAGTTTGTTGTTTACGCCACTTGATTGATGTGTTTGCTATCCAATTATTGAGGCACATCATATCTTCTTCACCATCGGATTTGAGGCTAGTCCAAAAAGGGGTAAGTTGTTGGCTTTTATGGCCGACTTAAATGGGCTTTTCGCTGATCTATGTGATTTGAATCTTCCATCGAATGACTTTGAAAGAGGTGTGATTTGATTCTCATTAACAGAGATGATGTGCCTAAAAGGGATTAAGCACAATAAAAAACAACCTAAATATCAACCTCAAAAGACAAGATCAAATTCGGTTCAAAAGTGAGACAATTTACGTGAACCTTAATTGATGGAAGATAATCTGAATGATAAAATCAAGGAGATGAAATCCACAAAGATGATAAGTCTTAATTGAATCAATTAACCAACTTAATTTCTAAGAGAATTCCAATCAACAATACATAAATTAAAGTCGTGACCCTCCTCACAACAAGGAAATTTCCACGCTACAAGTGTAAAGAAAATTTGATGGTAATAACAAGTGCTAAAACCAATCAATCATATAACATCATGAAATGATTACAAATGCAATCAAATTCCAACCAAGAAATATTCCAATTCAACCCTAGATATTACACACTAGAGAAGAAAAGAAATCATAATAAAATGAAATTGATATGACTCACAATTTCTAGTGTTGCACTCGCCACAATCTCAATTCTTGGGATTGAAATTAATAAGAGAAAATTGAATTAGGGAAAACCCTAAGCACTCTCACGTAAAGTGAAGGTGTCTAATTTGAAAAATGGCCTCCTCAAACCCTACTTTAAGCAAGTATTTATACTTGCTTCCTTTAGGGTTAGAAATTATATAAAATTACAGCTATGCCACTTTTAAGGTGGCTGGTCGTAAATGAAAAATTACAAACAAAATGAAAGTGTCCCAAAAGAAAATACAACATAAAATAGTCAACGCAAATGAAAAATATATAAAAGAAATTGGTCTTCAAGATGCCGGTCTTCAGGGTACTTTCGAATTGAGCCCTAATAAGGATCCCGACTCGCTCAAAAGTATAGGTGATTTGGCACCCTGTAGGACTAATAAGTGAACCTGCTGGCATGCATAACAATTATAATGTAGGAATGAAGAAAATAAATTAGTTTCCTCAAGATTGGGTTTCTTATGTAAGATTCTCAAAACTAAGTTATGTAGACCCATAGCTCGGGCCCTGGTGATAGGTCATGTAGGAGTTTGATTCCTATCATGTCCTCGGGCTTTTAGAAGATTTGCCCTCAAATTTGATAGGTCTTTATGCATGTCGTCTGATTCGTATGGTGATAAATCTGCAACATTAAAGGTCGTTGATACTCCATACTCTCTTGGTAACTCTATCTGGTAGGCGTTGTTGTTGATGCACTTTAAAACCCTAAATGGTCTGTCTGATCTGGGAGACAGCTTCTGTGACTTCTTATGTGGAAACCTATCCCTACTAAGATTAATCCAGACTAAGTCACCTGGATTATAAAGATGAATTCTTCTGTATTTGTTTCCCTGGATTCTCTACTGTTTTTGGGTCTTCTAAAGGTGTTCAGTTGTTTTATCATGAATGTGCTAAATTTATCTGTCTTGGTCAACTCCACTAAGACTCTCTTCCTTTGTTGTTGGTCCTGCTATAAAATCTAATGGAATAGAAGGATTATAGCCATAAACAACTTTAAAGGGAGACTTATTGGTTGAACTATGAGTAGACCTATTGTAAGCGAACTCAACAATTGGAAGACACAAGTCCCAATCAGTAAGATTCTTGCCAACTGTTGCTCTGAGTAGATTCCCAAGCGTACGGTTGACAACTTATGTTTGTTCGTCTCTCTGTGGATGGCAAGAGGTACTGTACATAAGCTTAGTACCTAGTTTTTTCCATAATGTCTTCCAAAAGAAACCAAGAAACTTAGTGTCTCTGTTTGACACTATGCTGTGTAGGACTCTATGTAATTTGACAATTTCCTGCACAAAAATGTTAGCAATAAAAAGGGCATCATCTATTTTGAGACAAGGCACAAAATGTGATATTTTACTAAACCTGTCAACAACCACCATAATGGAGTCTTTTCCCCTTTATGTTCTAGGTAATTCCAACACAAAATCCATACTGATATTAGTCCAGGGTTTATCTGGTATAGGCAAAGGCATATACTCACCCTGTACACCTTTCTTCCCTTTAGCTCTCTTACAAATAACATACCTTTCTAATACCCTATGGACATCCTTTATCATACCCTTCCAATAGAAATTCTCCTTCAATATGGCTAAGGTTCTCTTCTCACCAAAATGTCTAGACAATCCACCTGCATGTGCTTCCCTCACAGATCCAGAAGGAATACATAGTTTTCTTAATTTATACAGAAACCCCTCAATCACGTAATAGCCATCATACATCTTGCCCCCATAACACCTCTCCATAACAGTTTTAAATTCCTCATCACATATATACCGTTCTTTCAATAATTCAAAACTCAACAGTTTTAACTGAAGAGAAGTGATAAGTACATACCGTCATGATAAAGCATTAGCAACAATATTCTGATTACCCTTCTTGTACTTTATCACATAAGCAAAACCCTCCAAAAACTCTACCCACTTAGCTTGGTGCTTAGAAAAATTTTGTTGTCCCTTGAAATGCTTCAAAGGTTCATGATCTGTATAAATAATAAACTCTCTCGGGAGGAGATAATGCTACCACGTCATGAGAGCCCTCACTAAGTAATAAAATTCCTTATCATATATAGAATAGTTTAAAGTTGCACCACTAAACTTCTCACTAAAATATGCTATGGGTCTCTTTTCCTGCATTAGTACAGCACTAATTCCTATCCCAGAAGCATCACATTCCAACTCAAAAACTTTGTCAAAATCAGGTAAAGCCAGTAATGGAGCACAAGTGAGTTTTTCTTTTACCTCTTCAAAACTCCTCTAAACCCTTTCACTCCAGATGAAAGGTACATTCTTTTTAGTTAGTTTTGTGAGAGGACTAAAAATACTATTGAAATTATGGACAAAGTGTCTATAAAAGGATGCAAGTCCATGAAAACTTCTTACCTCAATAACTGAGGTAGGTGTTGGCCATTCCTTGATTGCCCCCACTTTCTCATCATCTACCTTAACACCTGAACCAGATACAACAAAACCCAAAAATGTTACCTCAGTTTGGTAAAAAGAACACTTTTGGAGATTTGCAAATAGCTGTTGTGCCCTCAATACTGAGAATACTGCCCGAAGATGCTCCACATGTTGTTTTAGGTTTTTGCTATAGATCAGGATATGATCGAAATAAACAACAACAAAATTTCCTAGAAATTCTTTTAGTACATGATTCATCAGCTTCATAAATGTACTAGGAGCATTACTCAAACCAAAGGGCATAACCAACCACTCATACAGTCCATGATGTGTTTTGAAAGTGGTTTTCCATTCATCCCCCTCTCTCATCCGAATTTGGTGATATCCGCTTTTAAGATCTACTTTGGAGAAAACCTGTGAACCATGAAACTCATCTAACATATCATCAAGTCTAGGAATAAGATACTTGTATTTGATGATGATTTTGTTGATGGCTCTACTATTGATACACATTCTCTAAGTACCATCCTTCTTAGGAACAAGAAGGGCGGGAATAGCACATGGGCTGAGACTTTCTCTGACAAACCCCCGCTCAACCAACTCATCTACCTGGAGCTTCAATTCCCTAGCCTCCTCGGGATTCATGTGATATGCAGGTCGATTCGGTAATATTGAATTGGGCATAAGATCGATAGCATGCTCTATCCCTCTCAAAGGTGGTAACCCTACAGGCAAATCATCAGGAAAAATGTCAGTATGCTCATTCTATACCTGAGAAACTGCTGAAGGTAAAGATTGTAGTTCCTACACCCCTAGTGCACATCTCAAGTGAAGCAAGTATACTAGAGCCTCCTCTGTAACTAACCTCTCCATTTCACCCTGCCCCATCAATAATACCTTCTTTTCCTTATAATCATTACATTATACTCAAGCCCTTTTAACCTCTGATGGCCTATTGATTTGTTGTTGAACCCTTTGGACTTCTGAAGGTGACATCAGATTCAGAATAACGCATTTGCCTTCCTTCTGGAACACATAAGTATTCCTGAAGCCATCATGCAAGACCCTCCTATCATATAACTAAGGCTTGCTGATAAGAGTAAATTAATCCTTATAAATCATGGGTGTTAATGATGAATTTGTGTAATCTTTTGAATAAAATCAATGTGGATTTGGTACTTAACAGATAAATATATCAGTTTTAGGTATAATACTAAAGAGAAGTGGAAAGATAAAAAAAGGAGCATGATTGAAGCTCAAAAGATCAAGTTAAAGCTACTTATGGACAACATAGGGAAAGCCAAGCCCGTGTCATGAGCCGTGTGCATGCCTGAGGATGAAATTTGTCACTTGGAAAGGAAGTATGGCTTGTGATATGGGTGTGCTTGAAGCCATGGCAGACGCTGAGGAGAAATGGAAGAGTCCAGAACCTGGCACGGTTTGTAATCTAGCCGTGTTTCTAGACGTGCCACACACTGAGCAAGGATGAGGAATTGCGGATTATCGACTAGAGGGAGACACGGTTTGAAATCTGGCCGTGTTGGTGAGCGTGTTAGGCGTATGTTATTCACTTTTCGAGATTTACTTGGAAAAGGAAAGATATATTCGTATCTTTCTAGCTGAAGATCCTCGGCCATTTCCTTAAGAGTATAAATAGAAACAACCCTAGAGAAGGAAGGAGGACGCAGGAGAACAACCCTAGAGTAGAGGAGGCCGAGGAAGGAGAGGTGGCACGAGAGAAACCCTAGAGACGAGAAGTTAGAAGAGTTTTCGGAATTGAAGCCAAGATCTTTGTGTTTGGATTTATTTATGGATTCAATTATTTTCTCTTTTGTTCTTTTTATTAGATTCATGAGTAACTAATTGTTTTATATCTGATCCCTCGAGAAACCCCTAATTGTCATGTAACTGATTTGTTGATGTTTCAATAATTAATAGAGTAGATCTGGCATGAATAAAAAGACCACTTGTAATCCTAGAGATAGGTTATAGGAGGTTTTCTGTATTGAACGAGGTCATTGTGGTCTGGTTCAATTGAGAGTCCTAGGATTTTATTTCAATCTTAATTATGTTAATTAAAGAGAGATCTTAATTGACTTAATTAGGATTAGGGATTATTGATCTTGAGAAAGACCTTAATCTAGTGTAAGAAACTTCGCAGATCAGAGATGTTGTGTATTAATCATTGGAAAGTTTGTAATTGAATAAAAGTTGCATGAGAATTAGGGGTGGATCTTAGATAGGGTATGTTTAGATAATTGAATTAACTAAAGGAGTATTTAAATATCTTTACTTTGATCATTTTATTCGTTCCTTTCAGATTTAATCAGTAATTAGGATAATTGAGATCATCAATAGTGAGAAGTTAAATAGTAGGATAATCGTTAGTACTAGTACTTATAAGTCTTCGTAGGATCGATACCTGTACTCCAATGCTATTCTGCTAATTGATAGGTATACTTGCTTGAGAACTGATCGTAAGCTATGATTGATTATAGGATTTAACTTGTTAGAACGATCAGATCGTCCATCACCTGCCAAGCAATATATGGGATGCACACATAGGCAAGATATCACACTCAATCTCATCATAATATTTATCCCCTACACTGAATGGTACCCTAGCTCTTTGGGTCACATGCAAACTCCCCTGATCACTAAGCCAATGCAATTTATATGGTTTAGGATGTGGAATAGTAGTAAGTCTTAGCTTCGATACTAACGATGTGGCTACTACATTGGTACAACTACCACCATCAACTATAAGGACACACAAATTTCCTTGTATCCTATAAGAAGTATGTAACAAGTTTTCCCTTTGTTCTTCATCCTTATTAGCAAATGTAGTCAATGTTCGGCGTAACACATTAGCATATTGAAACATCTCACCAAGCATTGTTGTGTTTAAATTCAACACCACAATAATAATCTTCACACCTTCCATGGCTCAAGTACACAACCACTCTTAAGTAGATAAAATTTAAATTCAACTCTAAGTGCTAAGTAACTAGTTCAATTACTTTCACACTTTAATGACTTGTTTGAATTTCAAATTCTACTACTCACTTTCCTTTTTCTTGTCTTGGTTTCTCACCACTTAAATATACAATTGGCAGCAATTAAATACATATACAATACTCAATTCACCACCACACAACTCCCCTTCCACTCACAGTCCCAATATGTTCATGCCACTAGCAATAATTATCTTTACAACACACACCAAAACTCACGCCCAATGCACACACTCTTCACTAAATTTACAAAAACATAACTCTACACACACACCTCTTCAAGTTAAGGTGCACTTTTCCACTTCCACATAAGTTAACAAACCGCAATTTTCAACAATCAAGGTAGCTCAAATTCAAATTCAAATTGAGTACAATAATTGCCCTATTCCACAAATGGTAAAAAGCCACTTTCAAATTCAAATGAACACACAATTACTCAATCACTTAATTTATTTTTTGAAATTCAAATTGCTTCATTAACTTACACCTCAATTTTGAAAATTCAAGTTTGAAAATCGCAAATATTACTCCTCACTTCTGAAAATTCAACATGACAATTCACAATTCTTTAATTGATCACAATGGATCAACACTCTTTTCTCTTCGCGTTTCACTTCAAAGACACTTCACACTCATGACCACTTCTCAAGGGAACCAAGAATGTTACAAGTCTCTAAGTATACAACAACAAAACAACAAGATAGCACTTTAACAACACAATTAAAATAACTCAACTCCACTTCACAATTCGGATTAAGGTGCGAATTCAACAATTCCTAATTTCGAATTCCAATTGAAACAATCCTTTCTCTTAAACCTCAAGCTCCAATACCAAAAGATGATGTGCCTAAAAGGGGATTAAGCATAATAATAAAAAAAAAAAACCCAAATATCAACCTCAAAAGATAAGATCAAATTCGGTTCAAAAGTGAGACAATTTGCGTGAACCCTAATTGATGGAAGATAATCCGAATGATAAAATCAAGAAGATGAAATCCACAAAGATGATAAGTCTCAATTGAATCAATTAACCAACTTAAGTTCCAAGAGAATTCCAATCAACAATATACAAATTAAAGCTGTGACTCTCCTCACAAAAAGGAAAATTCCATGCCACAAGTGTAAAGAAAATTTAATAGAAATAACAAGTGTTAAAACCAATCAATCATATAGCATCATGAAATGATTACAAATGCAATCAAATTCTGACTAAGAAATATTCCAATTCAACCCTAGATATTACACATTAGAGAAGAAAAGAAATCGCAACAAAATTAAATTGATATGACTCACAATTTCAAGTGTTACACTCGCCACAATCTCAATTCTTGGGATTGAAATTGATAAGAGGAAATTGAACTAGGGAAAACCCTAAGCTCTCTCACGCAAAGTGAAGGTGTCTAATTTGAAAAATGGCCACCTCAAACTCTACTTTAAGCAAGTATTTATACTTGCTTCCTTTAGGGTTAGAAAATACACAAAATTACAACTATTCTACTTTTAGGGTGTCCAGTCCTAAATGAAAAATTACAAACAAAATGAAAGTGTCCCAAAAGAAAATACAACATAAAATAGTCCATGCAAATGACAAATATATAAAAGAAATTGGTCTTCAAGATGCTAGTCATTAGGGTACTTTCGGATTAGGCCTCGATGAGGATCCTGACTCACTCAAAAGTATAGGTGATTTGGCACCTTATAGGATTGATAAGTGAACCTGCTGGAATGCATAACAATTATAATGTAGGAATGAAGAAAATAAATTAGCTTCCTCAAGATTGGGTTTCTCATGTAAGATTCTCAAAACTAAGTTATGTAGATCCTTAGCTTGGGCCTTAGTGATAGGTCCTATAAGAGTCTGATTCCTATCAAGAGATCCATGTGAATCAAGTTTAAGAGCTTACTTATACTCACATTTTTCTTTTCTTTGAAGGGGGTTTTCAATTGTTTATTTAAAACACAACTTTTACAAAAGATGTTTTCATTGAAAAAGAAATTCGGTAGCCCTCTTACCAACTAATTGCTTTTTGAAAGATTAAGCTATGTAAAATTTACATGCCCTAGCCTTTTGTGCCAGTTAAGAGCATCTTGGTTAAAAGGAATAAAGCAATTTTTCATGTTTTAGATCCAAAATTTTGAATGAAATTATGCAAACATTTCTTAAACGAACACCCCTATAAACTCTCTTTTTGGTTTGTCCATCAAAGCCAGTGCAATGATCTTTCTGAAAGAGAATTTCGTGTCACTTGTCACATAACTGGCTAGCATTGAGAAGATTATGTTTTAGTCCATTAACTAACACTAAACTATCAATAGAATATGATGAGTTACCAATGTTTTTTATTCCAACTATTTTTCTTTTCTTGTTATCTCTAAATGTAACATATTCACCATCTACTACTTTTAAGATTGTGAATCCTGAGACATCCCTAATCATATTTCCAAAACATTTGTTGCCTAGATACCTTCTTCCTTCACTTAGTGTCTCAAGTTAGTGCATTATAAAGACATAGATTATTTTGTTTTAGGAACCCAGATCTACTTGGGCTTCTTTTGCAAAGAATTCATTTAATTTCTATTATCCCTTGTTTTATAATTGAACTCTTCATTATACCAACAAATTGTTGCAACATGTCAATAAATTCCATAATGATAACATTTTGTTATTTCTAATGGGATTAAAACTTCTTCTCACATATCTATTTTGTTGATTTCTATTTTCTCTTTTCTTGTTATTTCCATGATTCTATGTACTTCTACTAGATTCTCTAGACACTTTCTTTTTCATTTAATTCTCCAACTTTTTCTTTTCCTTTGTTTTGTGTTATCTTAGAAACCTTGTTGAGTTGACTCCATTGTTATTTCATTACCCAATTTTCTTCTCGCAAATTTTTATTTTCATTTTCTACTTCTTTGATTTTTCTCTAATATTAAGCTACTAAATCTAGAAGTTCACCATAATTATCAAGTAGTTCACCCATAGAGCTTCAAAACATAACTTTGCATATGCCATTAAACAAATGTTTGCCATTTCTTTTGATTCTGCCTCAGATTTTGATTCTTCAATGTCACTGCATGTTGCCATCATTGCTTTCTTTTTCTTATCTTGAAGGGACTTTTTAAGTTTTAGACATTCATATTTATAATGTCTAGCTTAGTTATAGTCATGACAAATGTATTCTTTCTTTTCTTCTTTTGATTCCTTTTTCTTATTAGATTTAAGATCATTTCTTCCTTCTTTCTTAGATGAATTTCTTTCATAATTTATGTTTTTCTCATAAAATTTTCAAAACTTTCTTGTCACTCATCATCTAAAGTATCTAATTTTGCATTTTTAAATGCCATATTCTTTTTATTTCTTTCTTTAGAGACTCTAATTTTTGTTTCATGGGAAATAAGATAAGATAATAAATTATCAAGAGGAAATGTACTTAAATCTTTTTTTTTTTCAAAAACTACTCTATTTTACATTCCTTGAACGAGGTGGTGATTTAAAAAAAATTTCTGACTAGTTTTGCATCTACTATGGTCTATCCAAGTGATTTTAATTCATTAACTATATCATTTACTCTCTCATACATTTATGGGACTTTCTCATCTAAATTCATCTTGAACAATTCACAATGTTAGATAAGAATATTTTTCTTATTTTCCTTGACTTGTGAAGCTCCTTTATGTGTTGCAATAAGTCTATCCCATATTTCTTTTCTACTTATGCACATTGAAACTCTAATGAATTCCAAGGAGCTTAGAGCATAGAACAACATATGTTTGTCCTTGTAGTTGAGAGATATCTTCTTATTGTCATCTAAGTATCTTCTTTCTTTGGTCTAGAAGTTGCTGATTCTATTGGAACATAATCTTCTTTCATAATGATTGGCCACGCATCAATTCTATAGCTCTAATGGGTCTCCATACCGCACTTTACGTGAAGTTAATTCCATTAAATAAAGGTGTTTGTGTGGTGAATTGTCCTTTTGGAAGATAAGCATTATTAGTTGCCATTGATCTTTAGCCGAAAAGTAAAACACTATTATGAAAACTTAAGGTGTAACAAATGATATAACAAAGTACCGAAACTCTGATACCTATTGTAGGTCCCAGAGAGGCAACATGGGGGTGGTGGTGTTGTGAATTGTTTGTCTAATAAAAATTTAAGCTCAAATTAAATTATCCCTTTAATGAAATTCGTTGTGTAAAAAAAATTTGGTTTCATATCTGAGTTATATGTATCTACCTACTTCTACTATAAACAAATATGCTTAAATATGCTAGTTGAAGCTCAAATTGAAATGAGCAATTAAATAATAAAGTAAGAGTAAGGAGAGAGAGAGAGACTTGCGCCTAGATATGTAGAGGTTCAACCTTATGCTTACGTCCCCTCTACTAGTACTAACAACTCAAACCCTAGGAATCCACTAATAATCCTAACAAGAGTATAAAAGGATTTTGTGATTAGGACAGCTCCACTAAACTCAGTAGAAGCTATGGTTACTATGAACACACGGCTTCTCTTGGGTTCTCTTGGCTCTTACAAGTAAAAGCTATCTTGCCTATGTCCCCTATATTGGTACTACTAGGATAACTATTGGGAATCCATTAATAATCCAAACATGAGTATAAGAGGATTATCTGATTGTGACAACTCTACTGATAGGAATAAAAATCCAACAAGACCTATCATTAGGGTAAGAACTGAAGGATTTCAAATCTTGGCGTTGAGGGCCTATTTTGAGCAGATTGACCCCGGAATTATTTATATATTAACCGCTTTTCTATTATTGTTGTATTATGTATTCCAACAGGCACACTTATCATATTCTATAGGGCAATGGACAAACTCTCTCAAACTCAGCTTGTGGGTTATCCATGGACCAACCTGAACCGGCGATGAGCTGAGCCGATGGATCCTATAGAAGACCGGCATCTAGAAGACCATTTCTTTTATATATTTCTTCTTTTATGAACTATTTTTGGTTGTATTTGGTTTTGGGACACTTTTATTTCTTTGTAACTTTCATTTAGGGTTAGCCACCTTAAAAATGGCAAACTTGTAATTTTGAACACTTTTTAACCCTAGAAGTAGCAAGTATAAATACTTGCTTAAGAGAGGGTTTGAGGGAGCTTATTTTTGCAGAACATACACTCTCTTTTCACGTGTGAATTAGGGTTCATACCTTGGTTCCAACTCTTATCAATTTCAATTCCAAGACTTGAAATTGTGGCGAGTGCAACAATTGGAATTTGTGAGTCATATCAATTCCTACTTGTTGTGATTTCTTTTCCTCTCTAGTGTGTTGTATCTAGGGTTGATTAGAGATAGTTCTTGGTCAGATTTACATCTTATTGTACACGAATTCATTTGATTATTTGAAAGAATTATCAAGTTGATTCAATTCATCATTAAGGATTTCTTTGCTAGCGTGAATTTCACCATTTAGAAAAGGGATCTTCCTTCACGGTTTTCTTTATCAAATTGAGGCTTGATTTTCGTGGATTATATGATATTAGAAGTGTTATTAGAAGCCATTTCCATTGTGGTATTCAGATTATATCATTAGTAGGTTGAATTTCATCATTTCAACATTAGGGTTCACTAGAAAAGTGCCATTTTTTGGATCCGATTTTGCCTAGACTTGAGATATCTTTTCTTAAGTCTTTTGAATGTGTTTTAAAGTGTGTTTAGGCACATCATCTTTTTGGTATCAGAGCTCTTGTTGAGAGAAGGGAATTGGATGTATTAAATTTCGTGGAAGTGATCAACAATTAGGGTTGATCAAGTGGAAAAAACGCAATTCTGTAGTTGTTGTTGTTGTTGTAGTTTGAGATTACGGAATTGTTTTGGATTGGGATTTAATTTTCTGATTATTGGAGTTGATTTGGGAAGGTTATTATATCACTTTGTGGATGCTAATTCACGTGGAAGAGCAGAAGTACAAAGTGAAATTACCTTAGCAAATTGTTTGAAATTGTGAAACTTACCAATTGTTGCCGTGTAGCTTGTGGCGTGTGGAGTTGTGAAGTTTGTTGTCCTTGAATTCCATTGTGTAATTCTGAATTTGTGAAGTACAATTTGCATATTACATTAAGTTTGATTAGTAAGGAATTATTTGAATTCAAATTACATGCAATTAAGTTGTGGGAGTTAATGATTGCTATTTGAATTTGAATTCATTACTTACCAATTGAAGAAGGCTTGCAATAAGTGAATTTATTTGAATTTCAAATTGAAAGTTGCTGCCTATAGTGGGATTTGGAATTCATTTTGGGAAAGCTACTTATTAATCTTTTGTCTTCATTATTTGCCATGGAAGTTGAAGACTACTTGTAATCAATATTCACCTTGTTGTTGCCGTGGAAGTGATACATCTTAATTGTTGTTGTTGTTTGTGTTGTTGCCGTGGAGTTGTTGGTGGAGTGAGTGCACCATGATTGAAGGTGTGTGTGGTGATGTAAATTTGTGGATTTATGTGGATTAAAGGTGCTGCACATTAAGATTCATTGTGGGTGTCAAACTTTAGCAAAAAAGGAAAGCGAGTAATAGAATTTCAAATTCAAACAACTCATTAAATGTGTGAAAGTAATTGAACTAGTTACTTAAACACTTGTTGTTGAATTTAATTCTATCTACTTGGAAGTAGTTGAGTGTACTTTATTTGTGGTTTGTTTGTGTACTTGAACCTTGGAAGTGTGAAGATAATTATTGTATTGTTGGATTTTAGTACAATCATGTCTAGTGAAATGTTTCATTATGCTAACATATTGCATCGGGACATGACTTCTTTTCAAACCATTGATGAGGAACAAAGAGAAAAATTGTTCCATACTTCTTGTAGGGTACAAGGAAACTTGTGCGCAGTTATTATTGATGGCGGTAGTTGTACTAATGTTGTAGCTACATCATTAGTATCAAAGTTGAAACTTGAAACTATCCCACATCCTAAACCCTATACATTACATTGGTTGAATGATCAAGATGGTCTTTGTGTAACCCAAAGGGCTAGGGTACCCTTTAGTATAGGGGACAAGTACTATGATGAGCTTGAATGTGATATTCTTCCTCTTTGTGCATCCCATATATTACTTGGTAGACCATGGTTGTATGACAGGATGGTATTACATGATGGGTATAGAAATACTTATATGTTTAAAAAGGATAGAAAACGTATAGTATTGAACCCTATGTCACCATCAGAGGTCCAGGAGATGCAAAGACAGATAAAACAGCCATCACAGAATCTTGGGGATCATAGCCACATGATCAAACCATCAGAGGACCAAACTGTGCAGATGCAGACACCGATGTGCCAACCTTCAGAGGATCCTGACGATCATAGTCAGACGAGCAAACCACTAGAGAGCCAAACTGTTTAAAGACAGTTATGTTCATCTTCAGCAGTTTTAAAGGGTAATGAGCAGTTGGTCCAACCATTAGAAGACCATGAGGATCAGCAGCATACAAATGAGTTAGAAAAAGAGAAAACAGTTTCAGTGGAACAGGTTGATACAGGGGTAACTTTAGTGGATAATGGGTCATTATTTGTGTTGCAGAAGAGATACATCCTGGAAATGGAAGAGAGAAGACAATCACCACCTGTAGTATTTCAAATATTGGGATTCTGCAGAGATATTTCTTCAGGTGACTTGCTAGGAGGAAACAAAGTCCCTACTGCATTTGATCTACTAGATTTGAGGACAAATCTTTTTGAGGCCCGAGGAAATGATAGGAATAAAAATCCAACAAGACCTATCATTAGGGTAAGAACTGAAGGATTTCAAATCTTGGCGTTGAGGGCCCATTTTGAGCAGATTGACCCCGGAATTATTTATATATTAACCGCTTTTCTATTATTGTTGTATTATGTATTCCAACAGGCACACTTATCATATTCTATAGGGCAATGGACAAACTCTCTCAAACTCAGCTTGTGGGTTATCCATGGACCGACCTGAACCGGCGATGAGCTGAGCCGATGGATCCTATAGAAGACCGGCATCTAGAAGACCATTTCTTTTATATATTTCTTCTTTTATGAACTATTTTTGGTTGTATTTGGTTTTGGGACACTTTTATTTCTTTGTAACTTTCATTTAGGGTTAGCCACCTTAAAAGTGGTAAACTTGTAATTTTGAACACTTTTTAACCCTAGAAGTAGCAAGTATAAATACTTGCTTAAGAGAGGGTTTGAGGGAGCTTATTTTTGCAGAACATACACTCTCTTTTCACGTGTGAATTAGGGTTCATACCTTGGTTCCAACTCTTATCAATTTCAATTCCAAGACTTGAAATTGTGGCGAGTGCAACAATTGGAATTTGTGAGTCATATCAATTCCTACTTGTTGTGATTTCTTTTCCTCTCTAGTGTGTTGTATCTAGGGTTGATTAGAGATAGTTCTTGGTCAGATTTATATCTTATTGTACACGAATTCATTTGATTATTTGAAAGAATTATCAAGTTGATTCAATTCATCATTAAGGATTTCTTTGCTAGCGTGAATTTCACCATTTAGAAAAGGGATCTTCCTTCACGGTTTTCTTTGTCAAATTGAGGCTTGATTTTCGTGGATTATATGATATTAGAAGTGTTATTAGAAGCCATTTCCATTGTGGTATTCAGATTATATCATTAGTAGGTTGAATTTCATCATTTCAACATTAGGGTTCACTAGAAAAGTGCCATTTTTGGGATCCGATTTTGCCTAGACTTGAGATATCTTTTCTTAAGTCTTTTGAATGTGTTTTAAAGTGTGTTTAGGCACATCATCTACTAAACCTAGTAGAAGCTATCACTACTATGAACACAAAACTTTTCCTAAGTTCTCCTAACTCTCACTAGCCCTATCTTAATAGCCTTCTCTTATACAAATAGCTCCTTCACTTCTCTACACTAAGCTTGTCAACACATACGCAAAATACAATAGATTACATCTTAAACACCCTTCTTGGAAAGCACTAGATGATATTTCCAACTGCTAGCTTACTAGTAAAGAGAATATAGTCTTGAAAACTCAATTCCCAAAGGGATACTTCTTATTAGCAATACTCAACCATATACGTAACATAGGCTCCAAGGTCTTTTTTATATACAGTCAAGCTCCAAATCTTCATTTAGGAATAAATCCTTGTGTTCTATAGTAAGAATAAGATTTTATAAATCAGTCTCTTCAAATTTCAAAAATGCTTAACAATCAAAAGATATATGGTAAAATAAGATGTTGAAAACTATTTATATACACCAAGATAGCACATATGCTGGTAGATCCTATTTCCATTTTCATCAAATCTATCACTTTTGATGAAATTTATCCATGAGACCATTTCAAAAAATATTTCCTTATAATGCCAAAAATGTTAGCTATCAAAGACAATCTATTTTTGCAGAAATTCTCTTTGTAAAATTTTGTATCTTGAAAAATTAATTTGCCCATTTTCAAGACTCATCAAGAAATATACTTAAAAAGATAAGATTTTTTATTAACCTTTACTATTTAAGAAAACATTTTACTATTGAATTAACAAAGAATATTCATTTGAATTCTTAACCTATGTGTATTATCCAAATACACTTAGTTGGTAAGTGCTGAGTCTTGTAATCCATTTTTGTCAGATTTTCCCATTAATGCTCTTGCCAAAACTTATAATCAACTTGAAAACTCATAATAAGTGTGCTTCATAAGAAAACCGGGTTACCTACATTTTCAATTTCAAATTTAATCTTGATTATCTATCTTATTTAGTCTCCATCAACCAATAGTAGTTCATGTATACCTTCCTTTCCCTTTCCCCATGCATTGTCTTCTCACACCAACATTTAAGCTATTTCACTCCTCTAAAAAAATATGCCCCAGTATCTTCTTCAGACCATTTCAATCTCAATAAGAAAGACCAAGGAAAAATTAAATGCCTATTCCCTTCCTAACAACCCAACGCCTCATCATCACCATCCATCATCAACTTCATATCACTTTCCTCTTCAAATCCTCATTTATGCTTCAATAATTCTTCAATTCCGTCCTTTACTCCTAGCTTCCATGCCATAAGGGATTAGAGATCAATTTAAGCTTCAAAAATCTCTACCAAAGAAAAAAAAAAGCACTAATAACTTTTCTTTGTTCATAGATTTTCCCTTCACGTTTGTTAATTGGCTTTCCTTACACACTACAACTTGTTAATCCTCTTTAATTCCAAAAAATCTATCATCAAAGAGGTGAGTTCATTTAATCCACCATGCAAGTATGTTTCCTGGTGTTCCATGGATAAAACTTGAGTGCATGTGGTTGTTTAGCCTTTATTCCATCTCTATGTTTAGTCGTTGTTGGAAAAATTACCAATTCTGCATCATTATTTGAGTTTGTGGCCAATTTTCCTTGTTTCCTTGCTAGTGATGTATGATTCTAGATTGTATGGGGCATGTATGTTGATAATTTTAGGTTTAATAGATATCTCTAATGCTTAGATCAACATCAAGTCGAATCTAACAACTTACAACACTTAATATGTCAAAAACCTATTATAATTGAAAGTGACCAGTTTAGATAATATATTTGTAATATTCTTTTGATGATTTAAAGAGGAGAATAAGAAAGTCTAGACATATTTGGATTCCCCAACTATTAATACACTAAGAAATCGACAAAATTCTTAACACTAATAAATGTTACGATAGTAATTTAGGTAGAAGCTAAAATTAAAGAATTTATACTTGTATGAAATGTGTCCCTATATTATGTAGTAAATCTAACTCTAGCTAAAACATATGTTATCCAATAGTTATCAAGGTCTCAAAAGGTTAATTTGACTTAGAAGAAACTATAAGTAGTGATAGAGCCATTTTATACTCAATCTTTATAGTATAAATTGTGTTAAATTATTATTGATTTTATAGAAATCATAAGGAAATGGTACTTTAATTCTATCATCGTGATAAATCAGGTTAAATGGAGTCAAGGATGCTAATTCAAGTATTTTAGAGAAGTCATCTACAACTTGGATCAAGACAAGAAATTACACCACCGGAGGAAGCACGGTTTTAGGCACGGCCAAGTTTCAAACCGTGTTACACACTGGAAAAGAAGGCGAAAATGAGGACTTTGAACAGAGAGAGACACGCCTTAAGGCACGGCCGTGGTGGAAGCCGTGGGATAAACCGTGCTTGAAGCCGTAGTGGAAGCCAGGACCAAGGAGAAGAAAGTGTGGAACATCAACCAGATGAAGGCACGGCTTGAAATCTAGCCGTGGTTGTAACCGTGCTACACACTGGACACGGATGAAGACTTGAAGATTATGCACAGACGAAGACACGGCTTGAAATCTGGCCGTGTGTGTAACCGTAGTTCACACTGGGCGCGGTTGAAGACTTGAAGAATATGCACAGAGGATGGCACGGCTTAACCCACGGCCGTGTGTGGGGCGTGCCAGGCAGACGTATCTTCACTTCTCGAAATCTACTTGAAAAAGGAAAGATATTTTCGTATCTTGCTAGCAAAAGATCACATGCTACCCCTAACAATATAAATAGAACCAACCCTAGAGGGTTAGGACAACTTTTGAACTTTTGAACTTTAGAATCTTGGATCTTGAAGAAGGAAACGCGGAGGCAGAGCAAACAACCGGGTTCATTATGTTTCTATCTTTTATTTTCGTTTTATTGATGAACATGAGTAGCTAAGCTACTTTTCTAGCCAAAGGGTCATAGATGTTTAATTCTCCACGAATTGTGAGGTCTAATTGACTTGTATTTATTCTATTCTTTGCTTTCGGGTATTCATATATCTTCTGATCGTTTTGTCATTATTATCTTTGTTGATTGGTATGAATAGAGCTCTTCTACTCAATTAGCAAGTTAATATATTGTCAACTAGCACGTCAAATCCGTAATTGTTTGATTGTTCTAGTCTTAGTGACGCAATAACATGTTTGGTTATAAAAGAGATGATCGAATTCATGTTATGGAGGTATGTGATCATGTTTAAATAGGTTATCTTATAATCTACTGGCATGAATTGGTAGTCTCTCTAGATCTTAATGCTATTGATAGATTAAATCCTAAGCGCTTGTCTAAGGGTTGTTTAATCAATAAGAGAAATAATTCAAAGCGCTTGTCGGAGGTTATCGAGGAAGTAAGGAGAGATAGGTTGTTAGAGCTTGTTAATAACCATAACCAATTTATCTAGAACAAGAATAGAGAACATTTGCATCGATGATCAATTCCTAGAATTAAACCATCTTGATTCCTTTGGCTAGGCTTTTACCAATATCTGATTTTCTTACCTTGTTTTATTTTATTTGATTCACAAACAAAACCCCCCCATTTTCCTTTTTCTTATTGTTCTCTTTGAATAGAAATATCTTTACCAATCCCTGTGGATTCGACCCTACTCACCACTATATGCAAATCATATAATTGTCTAGGAGTAGGTTTTATTTTTGTTGGATTCGACACCCATCAAATTTTGGCGCCGTTGCCGGGGATTGGTGTCAAATTTTTTTCTATTCTTGTATGACTCGTTCTTCTCAGATAGGTGAACTAACTTATAATCCGGAGATTGAGAAGACTCTAAAGAGATTACGACAAGAAGCTAGATCATCCACTAGACCGAACTTAGTATCGGACTTATCTGATTCATCCCTTGATTCTGAAAAAGAGGTCGACATGGCAAATCTCGAGAGAACTTTAAGGGAGTTGGCTGCACCAGATGTGAATCAACAACCACTTTGTATTCACTATCCCGAACTAGCTGTGGAATTCGAGTTGAAATCTGGGTTGATACATTTGCTACCCACCTTTCATGGTCTTGGGAATGAAGATCCTCATAAGCATTTGAAAGAGTTCCATATAGTGTGTTCTAGTATGAGGCCGCAAGGAATAACCGACGATCAAATCAAGCTACGCGCTTTTCCATTTTCCTTAAGTACTAAAGCTAAAGATTGGTTGTTTTATTTGCCTCCAGGTTCTATAACCACATGGACTGATATGGTGAGACTCTTCTTGGACAAATTCTTCCCCGCATCCAAAGCCGCTGGTATAAGAAGAGAAATTTGTGGTATAAAGCAAAGGGACACCGAGACTCTTCATGAGTATTGGGAAAGGTTCAAGCAATTGTGTGCAAGCTGCCCACAACATGGGATATCCGAACAACACCTCATCCAATATCTCTACGAAGGCTTACTTCCGATGGAAAGAAAGATGATGGATGCTGCAAGTGGAGGTGCCATAGTAAACAAAACTCCTGGTCAAGCTAGGGAATTGATCTCCATTATGGCTGCTAATTCACAACAATTTGGGTATAGGCACGATACGTCTTCAAGGAAGGTAAATGAGGTAAGTGTGTCTAACCTTGAACATCAAATTTCTAATCTTACCTCCCTTGTGCAGCAGCTAGCTCTTGGAAAAATGCAGCAGGTGAAGGCTTGTGGAATTTGCGCTGCTCCTAATCATCCGACCGACATGTGCCCCACATTGCAAGATGACAATCATGAACACGCCAATGCTGTAGGCGGATTTCCAGGACAACCGCAAAGGAAGTATGACCCCTATTCAAATACTTACAATCCCGGATGGAGGGATCATCCTAACTTCAGATATGGCAATAAACCACAAAACTTCCAACAATTCCAACCCAAGCCATCAAACCAAGTATCACAGGCTCCTTCCACTTCAGGTATGTCCCTTGAGGAAATTGTTAAATCACTTGCCGTTAATACAAAACAATTTCAGGAGGAAACAAAGCAAAGCATTCAAAACTTGGAGAATCAGGTAAGCCAACTTGCTTCAGTCGTAAACAGGTTAGAAACTCAAGGTAAGTTACCTTCTCAAACTATTACAAACCCGAAGCAAAGCGTTAATGCAATTACCTTGAGAAGTGGAACAGAATTGCAGGGATCAAATAAGAAAGGACATCCGTCTAATCTTGAGGAAGAGACCAAGAAAGAGACTTCGACTCCGAGCCAGCAGGGCGACCAGATTAGCAAGTCTCTAGATGAGCCATCGAAGGTCACATTGATACCACCTCCTTTCCCCTCCAGATTAGCGGAATCCAAGAATGAAGCGGAAGAAAAAGAGATTCTGGAAACTTTTCGCAAAGTCGAGGTAAATATTCCTTTGCTTGATGCAATTAAGAAACTACCGCGCTATGCTAGATTTCTCAAAGACTTATGCACTAACAAAAGGAAGCTGAAAGGCAATGAAAAGATTAGTGTGAGTGAAAATGTTTCAGCTATTATTCAGAAGAAGCTTCCTCCTAAATGCAAGGATCCAGGTATGTTTACTATTCCTTGCAAAATAGGTAATCTTGGAATCGCTAAAGCCATGTGTGATCTAGGAGCTTCTATCAATGTCATGCCTTTGTCTGTTTATCAACGTTTAAATGTTGGTCCTTTAAAGGAAACGGGTATTATTGTTCAACTTGTTGATAGGTCCAATGTTTATCCTAAGGGAGTTCTAGAGGATGTTTTAGTTCAAGTCAATGGGTTGGTTTTTCCTGCTGATTTTTATGTGCTTGACATGGACGATAGTGATTCTCATACTTCATCACTGATATTATTAGGGCGACCATTCCTTAAGACTTCTAAAACGAAAATCGATGTAAATGATGGCACCCTCACTATGGAATTTGATGGTGAAGTGATTAAATTTAACATTTATGATGCCATGAAACATCCTAACGATATCTCTCCTGTTTTTGTTACGGATGCTATTAACCCATCTCCTGTTTTTGTTGCGGATGTTATTAACCCATTACCACAGGCACCAAGGCTGGAATCCAAATCCTTATCCGAATATTTAGCCAAGAACGTCTAGCCGAAGACGTTAAAGAAAGGCGCTTCATCGGAGGCAACCCATGTAAAAAAAAAAAAAAAAGTTTTGTTTTGCATTAGTTTTGGTTTGTTTTAGTTTAGTTTGTTTTGATTTTAGTGTAGTTTTGAACTCTTTGGATCGGCTGCAGCAAGGATACATATCATTAGATGACACTTTCCAGAGCTTAAAGGGAGCACTCCAATACCAGGGAAGTACCAATATTTCCTTTCTCTTATTCTCTAATGTCCTTTATGTTGTTAATTCCTCTTCAATTGTGCTAAATTAGGAACAGTGAGGACACTGTTCAAGCTAAGTGTGGGGGAGAGGATAATAAAATATAGAGAATAGAGAACTAACTTATACTCTGAATGTTTGTCCTTAAGCAATTTTAAGCCAAAGTTTTTCAAAATTATCATGAAATCTAGAGATTGTACTAAATGTTGTAATAAGCATCTACAAAATGTGAAATTGACTTGTTCAAATGCTTTACTCACCCACTGCTGTGATTAGAATACATGGTTAAAATTAAGTAGTGAAATCTCTAAGAAACAAATTTACCTTGTATTTAGCTTTAGAATTGGAAGTCTAAGAGTAAGTCGAGTCCCTAAGTGAAAAATAAACAAGTTTACTTCTAGGTTATATTAGCTACTGTATACTCTTAGAAGTTGTTTGTAAAGCAATCATAACACTTATAAAAAAAATAAAAAAAATCAAGCATAGCCATTACTCCAATGATTCAACTAATTGAGTTAAGAGTATTCAAACTTGAATGTTAGAGTGAGGAAGAGTCCGTAGGGGTATCTCAAAACCCGGTCACTTGAGTGATGAGCTCGGGATGTTGCCGACTCAATGAACTCACTATAACGATAAGGGCGAAAAAGGCAAAAGTTCATGAAAAGAAGCGGGCAAAAACCCGTCAAAATAGATGCTTGAATAAATCAAACGAATATGAATGTAAACATTCATTGAATAAAACAAAGATGTGTAAAAGGGAGAATATCTAGCAAAGAGCTTATACTATATGCTTTTACTTTATGTTGCAAGGATTATATGTTTGCTAATGTCCAATGAAGTTTAATTGGGTGTTTTTCCTTAGTGGATTAAGTATTTACTTTTGGAATAAAAATTCTTTTGCTAAATATGAGGATTAAAGTTTGTTTTGTTTAGATTAGCTATTGAATTTTGTCCATAGTAATTTGATCACAGGAAACCAATTGGGTTGAAGTAGTAGACATTAAATTACAAGTCATGAATTACAAATGAAAAGATGCTTGAATGATGAAAAGAAAGCTTGTATAATTTATGACAGATTTCTCAATTGATTTGATGCAATTGCTTGAGGACAAGCAAGAGTTTAAGTGTGGGGGAATTTGATAGAGCCATTTTATACTCAATCTTTATAGTATAAATTGTGTTAAATTATTATTGATTTTATAGAAATCATAAGGAAATGGTACTTTAATTCTATCATCGTGATAAATCAGGTTAAATGGAGTCAAGGATGCTAATTCAAGTATTTTAGAGAAGTCATCTACAACTTGGATCAAGACAAGAAATTACACCACCGGAGGAAGCACGGTTTTAGGCACGGCCAAGTTTCAAACCGTGTTACACACTGGAAAAGAAGGCGAAAATGAGGACTTTGAACAGAGAGAGACACGCCTTAAGGCACGGCCGTGGTGGAAGCCGTGGGATAAACCGTGCTTGAAGCCGTAGTGGAAGCCAGGACCAAGGAGAAGAAAGTGTGGAACATCAACCAGATGAAGGCACGGCTTGAAATCTAGCCGTGGTTGTAACCGTGCTACACACTGGACACGGATGAAGACTTGAAGATTATGCACAGACGAAGACACGGCTTGAAATCTGGCCGTGTGTGTAACCGTAGTTCACACTGGGCGCGGTTGAAGACTTGAAGAATATGCACAGAGGATGGCACGGCTTAACCCACGGCCGTGTGGTGGGGCGTGCCAGGCAGACGTATCTTCACTTCTCGAAATCTACTTGAAAAAGGAAAGATATTTTCGTATCTTGCTAGCAAAAGATCACATGCTACCCCCTAACAATATAAATAGAACCAACCCTAGAGGGTTAGGACAACTTTTGAACTTTTGAACTTTAGAATCTTGGATCTTGAAGAAGGAAACGCGGAGGCAGAGCAAACAACCGGGTTCATTATGTTTCTATCTTTTATTTTCGTTTTATTGATGAACATGAGTAGCTAAGCTACTTTTCTAGCCAAAGGGTCATAGATGTTTAATTCTCCACGAATTGTGAGGTCTAATTGACTTGTATTTATTCTATTCTTTGCTTTCGGGTATTCATATATCTTCTGATCGTTTTGTCATTATTATCTTTGTTGATTGGTATGAATAGAGCTCTTCTACTCAATTAGCAAGTTAATATATTGTCAACTAGCACGTCAAATCCGTAATTGTTTGATTGTTCTAGTCTTAGTGACGCAATAACATGTTTGGTTATAAAAGAGATGATCGAATTCATGTTATGGAGGTATGTGATCATGTTTAAATAGGTTATCTTATAATCTACTGGCATGAATTGGTAGTCTCTCTAGATCTTAATGCTATTGATAGATTAAATCCTAAGCGCTTGTCTAAGGGTTGTTTAATCAATAAGAGAAATAATTCAAAGCGCTTGTCGGAGGTTATCGAGGAAGTAAGGAGAGATAGGTTGTTAGAGCTTGTTAATAACCATAACCAATTTATCTAGAACAAGAATAGAGAACATTTGCATCGATGATCAATTCCTAGAATTAAACCATCTTGATTCCTTTGGCTAGGCTTTTACCAATATCTGATTTTCTTACCTTGTTTTATTTGATTTGATTCACAAACAAACCCCCCCCCCCCCCCCCCCCCCCCCCCCCATTTTCCTTTTTCTTATTGTTCTCTTTGAATAGAAATATCTTTACCAATCCCTGTGGATTCGACCCTACTCACCACTATATGCAAATCATATAATTGTCTAGTAGTATGTTTTATTTTTGTTGGATTCGACACCCATCAAGTAGTCATAAGTATTCATATGACCATACATGATATACCAATACATTAATCAACAACTCTAGTGCATGACCGGTAGACATAAGTTGATTTAAGCCTTGAAATTAATATGAATTAGAATATGAAAGAGTTTTTGGGTCCATAGTAAGTGTACTAGTCATCCTTAGTTAGGGGAAAAGGATAATTATGGACAAACATGTGGTAGTATAAGATGGAATTTAGTTGTAATGTTTAACCACGTTAACCAAAATCCCAAAAATTACTGTGACCTTTATAGACCTTAAATAGCAAGCGTCACCTCTCAATTTTTACTAACATAAACTTGTTTATCTCAATAAATTATAATTTAAAAATTTGATTGATAAAACCTTGAACTAGCCCCTAAAAAATCACTCTCCTGTTTTGACCCTAGATTGTTCTTCACATTCGCTTATTTTGTTTCAGCTACCATTGTCATGTATAACCTTGAAATTTAGTGAAACTAAATCCTAGAGTTTCATAACATCATAAAGTTATTTTTAAAGTTGGTTATAAATGGAATTCATTTCATTTTGGTTAGATTTAGATTGTAGGTTTCTAGATCTACACATGAAATCGGGCACTTGAACACCAATAAGAAAGTAAAAGTAAATATGACACTCTCCTAGCCCTTTGAACTAAAACTACCCCTTTGTATACTCATTTTAGATCGTAAACCAATACAAAAAATTTAGCTTGTAATTTTTCTTTCCAAAAAGTGACCTTAAATTTAGGATCAAAGAAAACTAAAAATGTGGGCAAAGTACCTTAAAAAGTCACACATAGAAATTGTTTGCAAGTATTTTGCCCCCTTAAGAACATTAGAGTAGAGCATAAGAAATAAATTAGAAACTAGAAATATAGATCTTAAAATGCCTACTTATATATATGATTTCGACTTAAATTGACTAAGATATGGTTGGTTTAAGTTGAATCAACAAAATTGAACACTATTGGACTTTCTAGTTTTCCTTGAGCAAAGTTCTCCTTTAACCACTTAACTTATAGCTTGAGATATTTTTTTTCAACAAAACCTAAAACTTTCTTATTTACCCCTATAAAATTATGCTTTGAGTACCTTAAAACCATATGAGTCTAACTTAACCCAACATTAAAACATTTATAGCACTTGGTAGCTGCCTTAGGACTAAAACCTCTTGATGAGATCCATTGAGTTTTTTTCAAACCTTTAACCTAGACTAGATTTAAGCTAGTTCTTTGAACAACTTGATACAAATATATCAATACAAAAGAAACAAGAGTTAGAGACTACTTTAGAGCATATGTGAAACTTTAATAAGTTAGTAATGGTTACACCATGACTAAGTGATTAATGGTGATTGAATTGACTTGGAACCTATTCATTTGAGGCTAAATTGGGTGAAACCTTTAGTATCTTAGCCCGACCTTGTTGTGCCAAACTTAAGCTTGAAGTAGAAAGATAAATTAAGCACAAATAAAACACAAACCTAAGCAAGGACATTGCTATTTACTCATATGACACAACTACTCAATACATTTATAAGTGGTAAACTTATAATTGAAGATAAAATGAACTACTTATAGAATAAGATAAGTATCATGTAGCATAGGCTAGTCCCTTTTAGCCTTTTAATTATTGATTATATTTATCATATCCTAGGAGCTCTTCATTATTCAGCTATTGCTAAATTCAATATAAAGAACTATCACCTTCATTGATTCCTATATCAAGGATCCCTCTAATGGCTTTACTACAACCAGGCCTAGGTAAGTGGATACTTTATGTTTATCATGTTGTTTGTGCTTGCTAGGATAGTTTGGCTAGTTATCCTAAACATTTAAACTGGACTATGTGTGGGGATATTAAGGGATTGAATGTATGTGTTTGGATGGTTTCCTTGGTTGTGGGCTTGATAAATAAAGAAAAACTATTGCTTGTTGTTTGACTTAAGTGCTAGCAGTATATTTGAATTGCTAATTGTCTATCTTAATTGTTTAATCACTTGTAAACTAGCTAATTAATGATATGACTTAATTAATGATCTATCATGCATAACATGTGTATTGCAAGTAAGAAGACCAATAGCACTACATGATCACCTAAAAGGTCCTTTGGTGGTGATTCTCCACATGATGTTATCTTGCCTCAAACTTTGGAAACTACTATGCATCGAGAGAGGCCTTTCATTAATTGGGGTCTAATAGTCTAATAAAAGGTTACTATTGGTTAAGGATAGGGTAAGATTGTTAGTCAAGCTATTTAGCTAAGGGATGAGGAGGCTATTGTCATTACCATGTATGTGAAGGTTAAATGATGGGTTGCACCCACATCGATTCACTAATAGACATAACTGTTGTGGGTATGAGATTTAGGCAATCGGTCCTCACTAAAGAAATTGATTTGTTAAGATTTAAAAGTCTAACAATCGAGGCTATTGAGAGAGCTATTAGTTCAAATTAGGAATTCCCACTATCAAAGAATATAATAATGAAATTGAATAATAATTAGTTAATTACATTAGCAATTTTAGGGGGATTCAATATCCAAGTACACTTTTAATGATTGTTGTTTTCTTTAGTTTACTCGTTGTTTAATTTTACTCATTCCACTCAATTTTTTAGATTAGATAATAAGAAGAGGGTAATTACTAATAATCTTAGTCTCTATAGGATCAACACTTGATATCAATTTTGACAATATTATAGAATTAATAGGTGCACTTGTCTATAGGTTTAAGGTAGTAGGATAGACCAATATTAGAGAGAATATATTTTACAACACAATTAAGATATTTAACGATTTTTGCAAAGGTTAGTATTGTTATGCCCAACATTGGATATTGATATGATCAGATATCACAAGAAAATTATTTCTCATAAGTTTACGACACTATAAATGCAAACAGTGAGAAAATCACAAATTGGACAAAGATGATTAAGACACACAAAATGCCACTAAAGAAAAAGATCCAAACACAAAAAACATAACTTTATTCAAACTCCAACAACTAAATTTAAGTTGTATTCATCATCAAAAGGCTAAAAACAACACACTACAATACAAAACTAAGAAATGCAACAAGATATCATTACTTGAGGATTAAAATTTGTTTCTTAAGTTTGCCCTCTATTGCATATCTAAGCAAGTTTATACATACACACAGATGTGAGATTCTGTTGAAAAACTTGGTTATACAAGAGATTAGGTTTTAAAATGTAAAGGGTCTATTTGTTTGTTTGTGCATTTTTAAATTGTTTGAACTCAAAGCGTAGAAGTTCATTGACCCACTTCTTGGTGGTTTTATTAATAATGATTACCCCTCAAAATATGAACAAAAGAGGAAGGATAAAAAAATCAAACCTGATTTTTGGACTAGTTTATGCTAGTAGCAATTGATAGAGTGTAATGACCTAAAAGTTTAAGAAAAGTTATATTAAAATAAGTGTAATAACAATTATTTCTAAGCTAGGTCGTAAGGAAATCACTTTGTAATTCCAAAATTTTAGTAAAATGCTAATAGTGAGAAAAAAAATTATCTCCCGCGTTGCCCGACACCTACCCCTCCCACGCTGGTCAGAATGGTAGCAGTAGCAGCAGTGAGATCAATTAGTCGCCTCCATCACATCGCCTGCACCCAAGTCGTATCATCTGTCTTCGCTGTTCCCCATCCCTTACTTCTTCCTTCTTTCCTACTTTCCCTTCTTCTTCTTTTTCTGGTGGCTTGTCCCTCCCGCTCAGGCGCAACCTTACTCTTCTTCCCTTCTTCTTCATTCCTTCCTCTTTCCTTCTTCTCTTCTCTCGCCTCTCCTAGACTACGATAGAACTCCCTTTCCCCATGACTGCACCATTCCTAAATCAAAATCACCCCACCTAGTTCACCTAAGTTGACCCCTTACTTCTCCTCTTACACCTGTTATGGCTTCATTTAGTTCCACCGATGAGGAAAAAGCAAGCATGGTTTAGGGAGTTAGGAGTGATCTACTATAAAACCGCGTGAGGGGTTGAAGTTTAAGTCTAAAAGGAGGCCGGCCAACAATCCTAAGAGCGCCGTTGGTGATCAAAAAGTAAATGAGTTGCCACCTTTGTTTCCAGCTAGAAATTTTTACAACTCAGGTGATTCCATTGTTATTAAATAGCTTTGATGATTTCTTATTGTTTGGATGGTGGATTCAGCTTCTATCTATCTATGATCCCTAGGCTTGTATTTAGTTTTCACTCCTTGAATTTATACATTAATGGAAGAAACACTTTGAGGAGGTCGATGAGTAAGAACGTCTTAATTCAATTTTGAAGACATAGCTAAATCATGTTGTGTCTTGAGAGGATTAGGAAGATGCTAGAGGGCTAAAAGTGGCAATTGCAGTTGCAACAAGAAGCAATACTATTGGGAGGGTGATGTCATACTTTAATAGAGTTATAAGGGATGAGAGATATAGGGATACAACCTTCATGAGGGATGATGCTAGTGCTGGATTGGTTGGATGGTAGGCAGGGACTTCAAAGGATTCACTTGATCCATATGAAATAACCATTCATATAATTGTAGAGCATGGAACATATGTTGTAAGAAGCTATGGTCTACGATAACTTGTTACAACCGCTAGTGGTGTTCTGTTGCTTGAGGTTTTCCTTAAGGTTAACAAGAAGGGAGAATAAAAATAGCAGGTGGTGTATCTAAAGCAAGGTGAAGGTCTTCGAGATTCTCCTTCACGATTGATAAAGTTGTAAATCAGTAGGAACACAACGGTAAGAAATGGGCATCCTTGGATTCAGAGGGAAGGCTAAGAAGTCGATGTAGCATTGATCATGTTATGTTGGACTTTGCTAGGTTCATTGGAGGAGAGAAGGCATATGATGCGATAACATCATTGTTGAAGATTCCATTTTTAGATGAAGAGGTTGGAAACAACTCTTTCACATGTAAGATAGCCCATCTTGATGGTTAACATTTGCAAGGCTTAAGGAAGGATAAGGCCTTGATTTGGATAGATGTGTATGAGAAGCAAATTAGTACCCCTACGACAGTAGCTATACTTAAAGATTTAGTGGAGAAGTTGAAGATCGCTTGTAATTAAAGAAGCATGTATTTCACAAGTATTGACAATCGGGGTAAATTTTATTAAGAAGGCTAGAGTTGTTAGATGGTGATACTTGACATTGTAGAAATAAAGTTTTTTCTCTCAATAGTATTTATGGATTGCAACTTATCTCAGTAGTTATACATTAAGAAGGTCTTGCTGCTGTGTTTGGGAACATTTTGTCAACTGCACGTGTGGTTAATATGGCTAGACAAGCGACAACGATTCTATACATTAGGATAGGGTAGCATTGCTCTCCATCGAGAAGACCTTACCCTTTGGTCGAGAGGACATATCAAAATGCCTCCTATGGACACAAAAGACGCCATCTAACATGGCTACAAGTTCATACATACAGGTTAACTAAGCCTATAAATCTTTTGATGCCAAATGAATGGAAAGAGTCAGATCTTGAATAGCTAATTTATGAAGCACCTAAACTAAAGATCCTTGTTGTTTCATGATTTAAATTCCCCAGAGTTCTCAGTATGATCAATGATGTGGAATTATTGCGGGAGCATGAAGCGATAATGTTTTTATTTTGCCATTATGCTTTTAGCCAAAAGTCTATTGCTCAAGGTATAGATGAAAGCTCGGTAAAGTAGATTCTCAGTGAATGTAAGGGACTTCCTTTAACCCTCATAGCTATCGGATCATCCTTATGGGATCAACCCGAGATGTACCGGTCTAGTGCAAGAACAAGGTTATCCAAGGGCGAGCCAATTGATGAATCCCATGAAAGCAAATTATTGGAATGAGTGGCAACCAGTGTACAACAATTGTTCAAAAAGGTTAAGACTTAAGAGTGCTTCCTAGATTTGGGTTCCTTTCCAGAAGATATGAAGATTCCTTCAGATGTCCTCATAAATACGTGGATGGAGATACATGAAATTGATGAAGTAGAAGCCTTCGTCATTCTTGTAGAACTTTCAGATAAGAATCCACTCACCCTAGTGAAAGAAGCTCAAGTTGGAGAGATGCATACCAGTCGCTACGAGGTCTCTGTTACTCAACATGATGTTTTGAGAGACCTTGCTCTTCGTCTTAACAATAAAGTAGAAATCAATGAGCGTCGATGCTTGCTCATGCCAAGAAGAGAAGCAGGCCTTCTAAGGGAGTGGGAAAGAAATTCTGACCAACCATTCAAGGCACTGATTATATCAGCTCATACAAATGAGATAGGAGAAATGGATTAGTCGAGCTTACATTTTCCAAAGGCTGAAGTACTCATTCTCAAAATTTCAACCAACAATTACTTTTTTCCACCTTTCATTTACAACATGCTTAAGCTTAGGGCTTTAATTGTTATAAATCACGACACATGCGGTGTAGTCCTCCGCAACTTTGCAGGCTTCAACAATTTAGCTAACCTCAGAAGCCTTTGGCTTGAAAGGGGTAAAGTGATTATATGTCAAAATCACTTAATGACGATTAGGACTATGACGACCGTAAACAAGTGAGTGGAAAACTCTATGATATGCTACAGTATTATGTTTATTTGTGATATGCTGTGTATATGTATATTTTATTGCTTGGTTATTGCTATAGCTATTGTGGATGTTATTATTTTGGAGTTAAAAATGGTGTAAAATGGGTTGAGAAAGTAATTTGTAAAGAGATTTAAAGTTGGATGATACCGATGAATGCCATTTGGACATCACAAAAACACTATCCTAATGGTAAAGGAAACGAAAGGGTCTAAAAATTTAGATGTCACCATTTTGACAGTGGTGCTTAGCATCGTTACACCAATATTATCACCACCAGCTTGATGCCGCGATTTCAACATTATTTTCTTCAAACTAAGTTAATATATAAACTCAACTATTCCTTTATATAGTTAGTGCATATGTATACATATTATGAGACAAACTATATCATTTCACATATAAATGGGAATCTAATTATGAATATATGTATATATGTTTGAACAAAACTATTTTTACCCCATATGTATACCTATGTCTATACATATAATTATATAAAGTCACAAGTATAAATTTCTGTCTTTTCAAGCTAATAAATAATTTCTTTTGCTCTTGGTAAATTCGTAAGGGAGCGTATTTTGCAAGCTTACCTACTTAGCCAAACTAAAAATATGTGTATATATATAAATAGGGTTAGATAAGATAAATATATATATATTTTCATACATATATATTTGTCGAGTCTAATTTTTGAATTCCCATTCCTAATCCGATCTAGACTAGACCCTATGCTCATCTAATGTAGATCCTCGACTTGAGTTAGGAATTTCGTTTGATTTTTGGAGTCGCCACCCAACTGTTGTTGGGAAAATTTGAATTAAGACTAAAGGAGCGGATTAGTCTTAATTTAGACCACTAGTCGTCGTTATTTCCTCTTCTCGTTTTTGAAAAGAGGAAAAGGGAAAGCCAGAGTTTCTAAGTCCGGAGGCTAACCTATTAAAACCTTTACGGTTACCACCTAATCTCCTGAAATTGATCTTATTTAGAAATGTGCTTCATTGTGTTTCTATTACTTTTTATTATATTAATTCAAGAAAATGATTTTTTTATTTCATTTTATGGGTTGACCCGAATGGGTGCCTACGTACCTGCTACTCAGGATCAAACAAGCCGTAGTTCACTTTTCTGAAAACTTTAAGTTTGTTTGTGAATTTTAGTTTTTTGAAATCGATTTTGATTTATGTTTTTATCATTTTTGGGATTTTTCTAAAAACATTCTAAGCCTAAGCTTTAATCTGATTTTTGAAAATGATTTTTAGTGAAAAACATTAATTTTTTTATTTATTTGAAGAAAATGATTTTTTCTAAATGCTAAAACTCATTTTTTTTATGATTCTTTTATAATGTTTGAATTTTTTATGATTTTTATGATTTTTTATGAGTTTTATGATTTTTTATGATTTTTATGATTTTTTATGATTTTTCTAATTTTTCTGATTTTTCTGATCTTTTATGATTTTATCCTAAGTCATTATCTATCCTATTTTGAAATCTAAAATTTTATTATTATTATCCTAATATTTTTATTACTTTTCTACATTTTTATTTTCTTTATTTTTATTTTACATTATTAAATCCTAAAAAACCTAACTTCTACATTTTCCTATTTATTGCAAAATATAAACAAATAAATAAATAAGTAAAATAAAATAAAATAAAATAAAAAATAAAAAAAAATCCGGAAATTCCGACTTACCTGGATCCGGGTCGGTGTGCGGGTCGGGTCGGTCGGGTCGAATCACTCGGACACGGTGGCGGGGGTTGCTCGTTCACGGCGTTCCGGTGGTCATTCGTCGCGGGTGAGGTGTCGAATCCTAGCTTCTTGAGGGTGCTGAATCTAATGGTGGCGGTGCTCGCGGTTTTAGGCTCTTCTCCGATGCTCTCTGATTCACTCCTTTCTCTCAATTGTGATATGTGCTTTGGCTTCCTCACCTCCTCCTCTATTTATAGGCACTTGAAATCGAGCTGGATAAGCTCGGATTTCCACCGATCGAAGCTAATCGGATTTTTGGTTAAAAAAACCAACTCCGATTTGTGTATATCCATCGATTTGTTGCGATTTGATTCCAATTAGATAATGTTTATCTTATTTCTGTTGAAGATCTGTTGGATTTGTGCAAAAAATCGAATCGAAACGGCCGAAATACGAATTTTTCCTTCCGCCGGCGATCTCAGGCTCGAGGTAGGAGATGATCACACGCCCGGCGCGTGCGCTTCCTCCAACCAATCAGATGCTGCCACGTGTCCTAGGTAAATGAAAAATTCGCAAAATGCGGAAACTGCTTCCCCCGCGTTTCGAACCCATGACCGAGCCCCCCTACGCACGCCTTAGCCATGGTCCGGACCAGCTGAGCTAGCCCATTTTCCTGATTTTCTTTTATTCGCAAATTGCATATATGCAATGCGATTTTTTTATTTTTTTGTATTTTTTGAAATTTCAAAAATTTGTAAAAATTATTTATTATTTATTATTGCCCTTTCTGAAATCACTTTTCAAAATTGATGTTTTTTCCTATTTATTTTTATTTTTTGAATATTTTTAATTATTTATGCTAAATTAGGAAAAAATTGAAAAAATTTGGAAATTGATTATTATTGATTATTACTCCTTCCTAGGGCAAAAATGGGGTGTTTACAATATTTATGAATGTGAAATTATTATTTAAAATAAGAATTATTGATTGTTATAAATTGATATCAATAGAGAAATTGTTAGATTAAGATAATGAAGTTGTGAATGAAAGTGCAAATTTTGATGACTTGGATTTAGTACTTGTGATTGATAATTATGTGATGTATATTGGTGGGCTTATTTTTACAAATTTTTGGATTCGACAATTGACTAATACAGTGACTCGATTGTTGCCGAAGAATAAGAATAGTATCTTAATCCTAGTTAATTGGATTGCGATGAATCGACAATTTCTCGAAGTGGAATAATAATTGATTGTTTCTGTTTTGATACGAAAATAGAAACTTGATGTCCGATAGCTTGAGTGGCAACATGATTGATGAAATTGGGTTGTAATATGCTACTATTGAGCTGGTTTTTGCATGTGGCTTGTTGTGAAATTTTATTTCCTTATAAGTGGTTTATTTAACCCGATTTGTTTTATCTAATTGATCGCTTAAATCTAAATTGACATAATGACATTCGATTAATAAAAATTTTACATGCATTACAAGAGACATTGCATGAAAATTGAAGGCCATCACTGCTATAGAGCTTATCAGAAGTAATTAGAGGATTACTATTTCACTAAGTGCGAACTACGTTACTAGGGGATTGTCGTGCCTTATCGATTCCGAGTCCGGCTGATCCTTGAGGGTGTTGCTCAGTGCATAAGGCACGGGAGTGCTCAGTGTATGAGAACACTCAAGCTGATGATATCAAAGTTAAAAGATATTTAAATTATCATAGAGATAAGATAATTAAACTGAGTAATGAGACCTGGGCACTAATGGTGGCTTCGAACCCGTGACCGAGCCCCCCTGCGCGCGCCTTAGCCATGGTTCGGACCAGCTGAGCTAGCCCATTTTCCTGATTTTCTTTTATTCGCAAATTGCATATATGCAATGCGATTTTTTTATTTTTTTGTATTTTTTGAAATTTCAAAAATTTGTAAAAATTATTTATTATTTATTATTGCCCTTTCTGAAATCACTTTTCAAAATTGATGTTTTTTCCTATTTATTTTTATTTTTTGAATATTTTTAATTATTTATGTTAAATTAGGGAAAAATTGAAAAAAATTGGAAATTGATTATTATTGATTATTACTCCTTCCTAGGGCAAAAATGGGGTGTTTACAGCTGCTCCTATTTGTAGTAAAGTTTGAAAAACTTGACTACAAAGACAAAAAAGACGCCATTTTTGGCCTTTTGAATAGGTTTTTGGTAGGAAAATGCTCCATGAGCTAATAATCCCACGATTTAAGATGGTCCTAACAATTTAGAATAGTGTTCCTTCCCAAAAAGTGCTTTATGGGCTAACTAATTGGCGATAGGACACATCTCAAGTGTATGAATGTATGAGAAATGATAATAGGAAGTGTATTTATCAGACTTGCAACCTTTGAAAAGAAAATTTACTCAGGAAGCGCCCTTATGAGCTGGCTACCCGTCAACAGAAGCGTCTTGCTAGACTAGCAACTGTTTGGAAGAATATTTCCGAAAAGTGCCCCAAGAGCTGACTAATCGGGAGAATTTAGGAAAGTGCCCCTCATGAGCTGACTAACCTTGAATTGAATACCTCAAAAAGTGCCCCCTATGGGCTAACCTTGAGGTAGATTTTTAGGAAAGTGCCCCCTATGGGCTGACTAACCTTTGATGAGATTGTCTCAAAAAGTGCCCCCTATGGGTTAACCATGAGAACAGATTTTTAGGAAAGTGCCCCCTATGGGCTGACTAACCTGGAGTTGAATTTGTCTCAAAAAGTGCCCCCTATGGGCTGACCATGAGAACAAGGTTTTAGGAAAGTGCCCCCTATGGGCTGACTAACCTGGAATTGAATTTGCCTCAAAAAGTGCCCCCTATGGGCTAACCATAAGGACAAAGTTTTAGGAAAGTACCGCCTATGGGCTAACTAACCTGGGATTGAATTTGTCTCAAAAAGTGCCCCCTATGGGCTAACCATGAAAACAAAGTTTTAGGAAAATGCCCCCTATAGGCTAACTAACCTGGAATTGAATTTGCCTAAAAAGTGCCCCCTTTGGGCTAACCATGAGGACAATGTTTTAGGAAAGTGCCCCCTATGGGCTAACTAACCTGGAATTGAATTTGTCTCAAAAAGTGCCCCCTATGGGCTGACCATGAGAACAAAGTTTTAGGAAAGTGCCCCCTATGGGCTGACTAACCTAAGATAAAAACGATATCTTAAAAAGGTGCCTTTATAGGCTGACCTTAGAAAAGACATAGGGAAGTGCCCTTTTTTGGGTTGACTACCCTATTAAGATGAATGTTTAGACAAGTGCCCAACTATGGGCTGACTCATTTTGTGCTTTTGAATATGCTTTCTACAGCCTGAACTAAATGATGTGATAGTTATGCTTGCCAGTTTATCGTGGATAGCAACCAAACAACCGAACCTTCGTGCTGGTTTGCTTCTGCTTCATCTCTTCTTATCTTGACACGGGGTTGAAAATTTTGGTGTGCTCCCTTTCTTTTTGCGCAAGGCTCTTTTGATGGTAATGTTATCCTAATAATGCACTCAGTTTTAATGCTCAAAAGCAGATAGAATTATATCACAAACTATATTAAGATTCATTATCATTTCAACATTTATCTTTCAGTGGTGATATGGTGGGTAATGTGTTTAGGAATATTTGTTGTGATGAATTGATTTGAATTTATTGACCATTCAGGAATATTAACTTTGCTTGTAAAAAGTAAAAATTTGACTCAACGAAATTTATATCGAACATTGGCTTTCATAAATATTGGCAAAAATTCAATTTCCTTGCCTAAGAATAGTACATCTTTACAGCATCTGTGTTAATGAGGTCTATCAATTCTGGACCATCCATTTGAGTTAATATCAGAGCACCTCCTGATAAAACCTTTTTCACCACATAAGGGCCTTCATAGTTTGGGGTAAATTTCCCTCTAGAGTCTTGGGCGTTCGGGAGAACCTTCCTTAACACCAGATCCCCCTCTTTAAAGCACCGAGGTCTCATCTTCTTGTTAAATGCTCGGGCCATTCTTTGTTGATAACACTGACCATGACATAATGCGGTAAGTCTTCTTTCATCAATCAGATTCAACTAATCAAGCCTCTTCTTTACCTAGTTTGATTCGGTTAGCTGAGTTTCTGACAAGATTCTGAATGATGGTATCTCAACTTCAACTGGTAGCACTGCCTCTGTACCATATACCAATGAGTAAGGGCTAGCTCCTGTAGATGTTCTTATTGAAGTCTTGTAAGCCATGAGAGCAAACGGTAACATTTCATGCCAATCTTTGTAAGTTGTTATCATTTTCTCGATGATCTTCTTGATATTTTTGTTAGCTGCTTCTATTACCCCGTTCATTTGAGGTCGGTAGGGAGTTGAATTTCTGTGGTTTATGTGGAATTGTTGACATAAACCTGTCATCGATTTGTTGTTGAGATTGGTACTGTTGTCGATGATAATGGACTCAGGAACTCCATATCGGGCTATTATGTCCCTTTTTAAGAAGCGGACTATTACCCCTTTTGTGACATTGGCATATGATGAAGCTTCTACCCACTTGGTGAAGTAATCAATCGCTACCAGTATAAATCTATGGCCGTTGGATGCTGTTGGAGTGATAGGGCCAATTATGTCGATTCCCCACATGGAGAATGGCCATGATGCTGATAACAAATGTAGCTCGTTGGGCAGAGCATTTATCCGGTATGCGTAGACTTGACACAGATGACAGTGCTTGACATATTTTATGCAATCTGATTCCATGGTCAACCAATAATATCCCAACCTCATGATTTTTTGGGCTAACATGTAGCCATTCATATGAGGTCCACATACTCCTTCATGTACTTCTTTCATCAGTTCGCGTGCTTCATCTTTGTCCACACATCTCAACAGGGTGGTATCAGATGATCTCTTGTAAAGTATGGACCCACTTAATAGGAAATGGCTTGCTAACCTTCTGAGTGTTCTTTGGTCACTCTTGTTAACCATTTCGGGGTATTCACCTTCTTGGAGAAAGGTCTTGATGTCGTGATACCAGGGCTTGTCATCTTGTATCTTTTCAATTGTTAAACAGTAGGCGGGCCGACTTTCGATGTCTATTTTCATTGGTTGAACTTCGACTCCTCCTGTTATCTGGATCATAGATGCTAGTGTGGCTAGGGCATCTGCGAACTGATTCTGAGTTCTCGGGATGTATGTGAAAGTGATTGCCTTGAATTCTTCAATCAGCTCTGTCAAGTGTTGATGATATGGTACCAGTTTGGGGTCTTTAGTCTTATATTCCCCTCTTGTCTGTAGTATAATGAGTGACGAATCCCCATATACTTCTAATTCGCAGATTCCCATTTGGCAGGCCATTTTGAGGCCAAGAATACATGCTTCATATTCTGCGATATTATTGGTATAGGGAAATGTAAGTCTCGTTGCTGTAGGGAATTGAATGTCGTCCGGGGATATCAATACTTCCCCAACCCCACAACCGAATATATTGGCAGCTCCATCGAAAAACAGTTTCCACTTCAGGTTCTGCTCTATC
Organism: Laguncularia racemosa; assembly: GCA_037954665.1. Classification (NCBI taxonomy): domain Eukaryota; kingdom Viridiplantae; phylum Streptophyta; class Magnoliopsida; order Myrtales; family Combretaceae; genus Laguncularia; species Laguncularia racemosa. The sequence continues at coordinate 4,865,055 of JBBMOL010000014.1, read as the reverse complement.
CCAAAGTCTTCTACCGGCCTATCTTCCACTGTCAATATATTCTCATCCGGAAATTGGGCCTGTAGTTCTTGGGAACCTGTCTCGACAGGGTATTCCGCCAATTGGTCGGCTAAGGCTTGCCCTTTCATCGAGTTTTGATTTACATATGTAATGTCGAACTTAGATAGGAGCATTTGCCACTTAGAGATTCTCCCTATCAAGGCTGGTTTCTCTGCCAAGTATTTCAAGGGATCGTGTCTTATCAGCAGCTCGATATGGTAGTAAAGGGTCTATTGCCTTAGTCGATGCATGACCCAAATTAGAGCACAACACGTCTTCTCCACCTCTGAGTACCTCTGTTCCCCATCTGCGAACTTCTTGCTCAGATAATATATGGAACGCTCTCTACCCTCGTCATCTTTCTGCCCCAGCACACATCCCATGGATTCAGGGAGTATAGTGAGGTATAGGAATAAGGGTTTTCCTTGTTTTGGGACTATCAAGACTGGAGGTTTCATAAGATAGTCCTTGATTGTCTTGAATGCCTCTTCGCATTCGTCGTCCCATTCTATCGTGGCGTTCTTCTTCAACAGACGGAATAACGACCGGCATTTGTCGGTGAGCTATGAGATAAATCGAGCTATGTAATTTAATCTTCTCAATAAGCTTCTTACTTCTTTAATGGAGCGTGGGGAAAGTAATTCTAATATAGACTTTACCTTGTTAGGGTCGATTTTAATGCCCTCCTGGCTTATGACAAACCCTAACAATTTCCCCGTCGTGACCCTAAAAGTATATTTTTCTGGGTTTAACTTGAGCTGGAACTTTCTCAATCGTTTAAACAATTTCCTCAGGATATCTATATGGCTTTCTCCTTTTTTGGATTTGGCTATCATGTCGTCGACATATACTTCCACCTCTCGATGCATCATATCGTGAAGTATAGCGACCATGGCTCTCCGATACGTTGCCCCGGCGTTTTTTAAACCGAAGGGCATGACTTTGTAACAGAAAGTTCCCCATGTTGTAATGAAAGTCGTTTTGGTTTTATCTTCCTCAGCCATTTTTATTTGATTATATCCTGAGAAACCGTCCATGAATGAGAAGAGATGGTTTCTCGCTGTGTTGTCTACTATAACATCAATATGAGGTAGGGGGAAGTTAACCTTTGGCGTGGCTTGGTTTAAGTCCCGAAAGTCTACGCATACGCGTACTTTTCCATTCTTTTTCATGACGGGGACTATATTTGCTACCCACTCTGGGTAGTCGGATACTTCAATGAACCCTACTTCTAGCAGTTTCTTGACTTCTTCTTTGATTTTCAGTAAGATGTCAGGCCTAAATCTTCTCAGTTTTTGCTTTTTAGGTTTGACATCTTCCCTTATGGGAAGCTTGTGAACTACTATTGACTGGTCTAGCCCTGGCATGTCACCATATGACCAGGCAAACACATCTGCATATTCCATTAATAGCTCGGTTATCTCACATTTTTGCCCAACACTCAAACTGGTTCCGATTTTAAGGTTCTTAGGGTTTTCCATGCTTCCTAGATTTACTATCTCCACAGGCTCGTCAATCGAGATTCCGCTTTGTTCATGTTTTAGCCAATTTTCTTGTATTATTGCCTTCAACAACTGACCCAGCAGCGTTGGAAACGATATCAGCGTTTTTACTTACTACCTGCGCGAAATATCCCTGATGTTCGATGGTAGGAGATTTGAGTAACATAAAAGCATATATATATAAGAAGGAAAAAAACAAACTGTAATTTGAACTTGATAAAGAGTCTCAATAAAATTTGTTTAATAATTTTTCTCTACTTTTGAGCTAACCTAGCGCTACTGATAGGATAACAAAACCAATTGTTCAAAGCCAGATGCTGGTTGGATGTGCGGGGAGTTGATTTCTCTTGGTTGTCGTCCTCTTCATTTATCCGCAGCTCTTGAATGATGTTTGCCTTTCAGAAAGATTGTTGGAGAGGTGGGATGCACATCTGGGTGTCGATCAGCTTCCCCTTCATTCTACCTTTGACACCTTTCGTTTGCGCTTCTTCTGCGGCCGTAGGAATGTACCCTAGTCCAAACGTCCCATGCTGCCCCTCTTTAAACTGATGGCCCTCCTTGCTGGTTACCATGTTCACTTCATTGAAGATCTGCAACCCCAGGTCTTCTGATCCCTCTTCCTCTTCTTCCCCTTTTTCCACAATGGGCTCTTCAGTCGGGCCTTTATACTTTGGATCATATAATCTCCCAGACCGGGTGATGCCTCCCACCATAGGAGGTCACTCTTGTTCGAGGGCCCGATAGTCGAACGGTACAACCTTGTAATTCTCTGCTGGTATTGGGACATTGAACGCATATCTTTTCCTTGGGATTTGTACTTCAGCTGATTGTCCCTTATAGCACTGTATAACCCTGGGCTTCTGATGAGAGTTGATCATGTGGACAGTCTTCCCCTCTTCCTTTGCCGGGTTGTCTTCCTTCTCAAACTCCGGTCCCCATCCACTAGGTGGCCCTTGCTCAGTCGGGGTATAAGAATAGTTTACCAAATACTGGAATCTCCCGTGTGATTCTCCCAAAGTGCCAACCATTGGGTCTCCGGCTAACCATCTTCTCTTAATGTGTGCTTTTGGTGTTTCTTCTGGAGCTTGGTGGGATTGCTTCTTCTGTTGCTCAGTTGAATTCTTTTTAGGGGCTTCTTTGGGAGCCGACTCCTCTGATGTGATCATGTTGATGGTGGGCTTGTGATTGGGCAGTGGGTTGGTGTTGACATTGGGTGCTGGGGCATTCACGAAATCCAATTGTATGATTCCTGCATCAATTAAGTTTGGATTTTGCGCCTGAGCCTCCAGCACCTATCTGTGGAATGCCCTTCCTGACCCATGTGGTAGTCACACTTGAGGCTTGAGTCGAAATTCTTGGGCTTGTATCGGTCGTTGGGGATCTCGAAGCTAATTAAGTTGTCTGCCCTCAACCGAGCGAAGACTTGACTGAGTGGGATGGGGATTGGAGTGAACTACCTTGGGACACTGATAGCCTGAGTTTGACCCGTCGTGGGTTGCTGGACTGGGGTACTCGTGGTCTAAAATGTAACACGAGTCCCGGCTTTTTCTGCTTTACCAGAGTGGACCGTGCTGACAGTGGACTCTTTAGCTCTGTTTCCTCCCACAGGCCTTTGTGTCGGTGTGACCCTAAGAGGCTCCATTGTTTGGAGTCTACCGGTGGTGATGGCATTCTCAATCCTGCACCCCGCAGCCACTACCTCTGCAAAACTGGACGAGGTTTGGCCTACCAGGTGTGAAAAGTAGGTCTTGTCCAGGGTATTGACAAATATGGATGTCAATTCCTTCTCAGATATCGGGGTTGCTACCCTGGCGGCCTGGGCTCTCCAATGCTGAGCATACTCCTTGAACGGCTCAGCATGTCTTTTTCGGAGACTCCCCAGGTCGATTACAGATGGGGCGACTTCAATATTGAACCTATATTGATCATAAAATGCCCGGGCTAGCTTCTCCCAGGTGTTGATAATGTTGAAGTCCAGGTGGGCATACTAGACTAGTGCAGGGCCTGTGAGGCTGTCCTGGAATGTCTGGAGCATGAGCTGGTCGTATTGAGCATACTTGCTCATTTTCCGGGCATATAGCCTGGTATGCATTTTGGGGCAGGCGGTCCCATCATACTTTTCAAACTCTGGGCTCTTGAACTTTTCAGGGTATATCTCTTCCTTGTATGCTGGCAGATTGGTGATTCTAGCCTGTTCAAAACCATCAGGGCCTTCAATGCTTTTCATCTTGTCATGGAGCTGCTGGAAGAGTCGCTTCTCCATCTCCTTCTACCTCTCTTCCATCTCCTTTTTCAGGTCATCAGAGGTTGGCCCCTGGTTGACCTTTGGCTTATATTCAAAGGTCGGGTTAAGGTGGGAATTGATCTCTTCATATTCCGGGGGCTGTCCCTCCACTGCTTTCCCCTTTTTGGCCCCTGAATACTCTTCCTGGGTTGGCTGAGTGTTGCGCAGGAGGCCAATGCTTTCAGTTAAGAGGTGAACCTGGGCAGCTAGTTGTTGGACTGTTTGTTTTAGGGACATGATCCTAGAGTCCAAGGTAGCTTCAGCATTGGTGTTGTTGCGGTTGTCAATGCTGTTGGCCATTTTTGTTCTTGAGCGCGTGAGAACTGGGCTTCTAGGAGGGTTCGATTGTTTGGAAGCTATTTTGATACCTGGATTCGCATTTTGTTTTTATTTTAGTGTAATGAATGCAAGAATGATATGCATGTGTCACAGAGATGCTAAAAGTAAAAGGGTTGACAACTGATTGACAATGTAATATTGAAAATTCACTTTTATTAATATTAAAAATTCTGGAGTTCAAAATATTACAAATAAAGATCTACTTCCTAGCTCTTTTAATCTTCTGTTGTGGAGGCTTAGACTTCCCACTGATGACGGCTTCCAATTCCTTGACTTTGGCTTGGGTCTTGAGTGGGAGTGATCTCGCGTGGCCCAATGGAGAAAGCTGTGGGCTCTATTCCTCATAGGTGGGGCATGGCACGTACCAAAGGCAAATTCACCTTTATCTTTGTTAATGAGAGGATGGGCCTATCTTTTGCCGGACGAAGGCCTACTCCTCTAGGTTGTACAAGGTAAACCAATGGTCCAGTACCAACTTTGGGTCCAAAGGTTTGTATACCCGAATTTCTTTGCGGAGGAGGTGGTCGACTGCAGTGCTAGCTATCTATTTTACAATAAGAAATCGCCTAATTACAAACAAGACTATGAAAGCATTACAGGGAAATAAATTCGAACTCCATGACCAAAACAACAAACCATTACATCGTCATTCAATTGTCAACCCCTTATGACATCATGTATGCAAGTAGGTTGGTTTTAACTGGTTCCCGAGCTCTATGGCCTCTCGCATTCTCGAAGAAATGGATCTCAGGCCATATCGAAGCATAGAGTGGGGTAGCCTAATCTGTCCCGAATGGTGAATCAACTCACTTCGCCCGAAACCTACACAATGGCTCCTCGTCTTAGGTTTCTAGGACGGTCCGGGTTCGACCGCATCTACTCACACAAACATATGTATGCATGCTGAACCCCCATAGCAAAGAAACTAGAATCTAACTAATTCCTGAAAGGTTAGTAACAGAGTAATAATTGAAGCACATTTCTTAAAGATAACAATTCGAAGAGATTCAGGTGGCTTAGCCTACTGGCATGGGTCCCCAGTGGAGTCGCCATCCTGTCGAGTCAAATTTTTGAATTCCCATTCCTAATCCGATCTAGACTAGACCCTATGCTCATCTAATGTAGATCCTCGACTTGAGTTAGGAATTTCGTTTGATTTTTGGAGTCGCCACCCAACTGTTGTTGGGAAAAATTGAATTAAGACTAAAGGAGCGGATTAGTCTTAATTTGGACCACTAGTCGTTGTTATTTCCTCTTCTCGTTTTTGAAAAGAGGAAAAGGGAAAACCAGAGTTTCTAAGTCTGGAGGCTAACCTATTAAAACCTTTACGGTTACCACCTAATCTCTTGAAATTGATCTTATTTAGAAATGTGCTTCATTGTGTTTCTGTTACTTTTTATTATATTATTTCAAGAAAATGATTTTTTTATTTCATTTTATGGGTTAACCCAAATGGGTGCTTACGTACCTGCTACTCAGGATCAAACAAGCCGTAGTTCGCTTTTCTGAAAACTTTAAGTTTGTTTGTGAATTTTAGTTTTTTGAAATCTATTTTGATTTATGTTTTTATCATTTTTGGGATTTTTCTAAAAAAATTCTAAGCCTAAGCTTTAATCTGATTTTTGAAAATGATTTTTAGGGAAAAACATCAATTTTTTGATTTATTTGAAGAAAAGGATTTTTCTAAGTGCTAAAACTCATTTTTTTATGATTCTTTTATAATGTTTGAATTTTTTATGATTTTTTATGATTTTTATGATTTTTCTGATTTTTATGATCTTTTATGATTTTTATGATTTTTATGATTTTTTATGATTTTTTTGATTTTTATGATTTTATCCTAAGTCATTATCTATCCTATTTTGAAATCTAAAATTTTATTATTATTTTCCTAATATTTTTATTACTTTTCTACATTTTTATTTTCTTTATTTTTATTTTACATTATTAAATCCTAAAAAACCTAACTTCTACATTTTCCTATTTTTTGAAAATATAAACAAATTAATAAATGGCTAACAAATAATAAATTCAAAATAAATAAATAAACAAAAAAATTAAAATAAAATAAAATAAATAAATAAATCCAGAAAATCCGACTTATCTAGATCCGGGTCGGTGCGCGAGTCGGGTTGGTCGGGTCGAATCGGTCGGACACGACGGCGGGGGTTGCTCGTTCACGGCGTTCCGGCGATCTTTCGTCGCGGGTGAGGTGTCGAATCCTAGCTTCTTGAGCGTATTGAATCCAATGGTGGCGATGGTTTGCTCCTAGATTGCCTCCTGGTGGTGGTTCAGCTCCGGTCGGTGCTCACGGTTTTAGGCTCTTCTCCGATGCTCTCCGATTCACTCCTTTCTCTCAATTGTGATATGTGCTTTGGCTTCCTCACCTCCTCCTCTATTTATAGGCACTTGAAATCGAGCTGGATAAGCTCGGATTTCCACCGATCGAAGCTAATCGGATTTTCGGTTAAAAAAACCAACTCCGATTTGTGTCTATCCATCGATTTGTTGCGATTTGATTCCAATTAGATAATGTTTATCTTATTTCTGTTGAAGATCTGTTGGATTTGTGCAAAAAATCGAATCGAAACGGCCGGAATACGAATTTTTCCTTCCGCCGGAGATCTCGGGCTCGAGGTAGGAGACGATCACGCGCCCGGTATGTGCGCTTCCTCCAGCCAATCAGATGCTGCCACGTGTCCTGGGTAAATGAAAAATTCGCAAAACGCGGAAACTGCTTCCCCCACGTTTCGAACCCATGACCGAGCCCCCCTGCACGCGCCTTAGCCATGGTTCGGACCAGCTGAGCTAGCCCATTTTCCTGATTTTCTTTTATTCGCAAATTGCATATATGCAATGCGATTTTTTTTTTTGTATTTTTTGAAATTTCAAAAATTTGTAAAAATTATTTATTATTTATTATTACCCTTTCTGAAATCACTTTTCAAAATTGATGTTTTTTCCTATTTATTTTTATTTTTTGAATATTTTTAATTATTTATGCTAAATTAGGGAAAAATTGGAAAAATTTGAAAAAAATTGGAAATTGATTATTATTGATTATTACTCCTTCCTAGGGCAAAAACGGGGTGTTTACAATATTTATGAATGTGAAATTATTATTTAAAATAAGAATTATTGATTGTTATAAATTGATATCAATAGAGAAATTGTTAGATTAAGACAATGAAGTTGTGAATGAAAGTGCAAATTTTGATGACGTGGATTTAGTACTTGTGATTGATAATTATGTGATGTATATTGGTGGGCTTATTTTTACAAATTTTGGGATTCGACAATTGACTAATACAGTGACTCGATTGTTGCCGAAGAATAAGAATAGTATCTTAATCCTAGTTAATTGGATTGCGATGAATCGACAATTTCTCGAAGTGGAATAATAATTGATTGTTTCTGTTTTGATACGAAAATAGAAACTTGATGTCCGATAGCTTGAGTGGCAACATGATTGATGAAATTGGGTTGTAATATGCTACTATTGAGCTGGTTTTTGCATGTGGCTTGTTGTGAAATTTTATTTCCTTATAAGTGGTTTATTTAACCTGATTTGTTTTATCTAATTGATCGCTTAAATCTAAATTGACATAATGGCATTCGATTAATAAAAATTTGACATGCATTACAAGAGACATTGCATGAAAATTGAAGGCCATCACTGCTATAGAGCTTATCAGAAGTAATTAGAGGATTACTATTTCACTAAGTGCGAAATACGTTACTAAGGGATTGTCGTGCCTTATCGATTCCGAGTCCGGCTGATCCTTGAGGGTGTTGCTCAGTGCATAAGGCACGGGAGTGCTCAGTGTATGAGAACACTCAAGCTAATGATATCAAAGTTAAAAGATATTTAAATTATCATAGAGATAAGATAATTAAACTGAGTAATGAGACCTAGGCACTAATGGTGGCTTCGGAATCCCTAACCTAGGTCAAGGGGGCGTAAACTCTAAACTTCACGTCGGTTACTGGAAGACCGTGTAAGATGCTACATTCATATGGTTGTTCATGCATATCATATGATTTGATAACTTGATTTGAAATTGCTTGTGCATGTGTAGCATTGAGAGTATTGCACTCTCATTTATTGAGTCGTAGTGTGCTCACCCCTCCATACAACGTTTTGTAGGTAAAGAGTACGAAGGCTTGGGATGGGATAAGATGTGAAGTGTCGAGAGTTTTTGGAATCTAAGAACGATAAAGTAAGAATTGTGAATATCAGACTATTTAGATGAAATGTTACTTTTATGACCTTGATGTAAAAATTTGAATTGATGAGACTTAGGGTTTTATTCCATTTATTGCTTGGTAGGGGATTTCGACTCTCTACGATCTTGGTTGATCGTGGGACATAGAATCCATAGTTATATTTTTAAGGTATGATTATATGTAATATGATTAGTCATAAATGCATTTAATTATTTAGAGTCTTACAATTTCTAACTCATAAGACGGTTATCATGTAATGGGTGCACACGTGCCATAATAATTTTTAGAGAAAACTTCCAGGCCCCCTTTAGGGCATGACATAGAGTGTAGCACGTGCTTTGTTCACAATGACAAGAACAAATAAGAAAAACCTAGGTCAAGTTGCTGTTGATAGTAGTAAAAGATAAAATAAATAATGTAGGTGGAAGTCAAAAGGGTTTTTTGGTTTAAGTGGGTAGTTTTGTCAATTTGATATTGAAATGAGGATATAATGGTCATAATTTCTAAACTTTTTATTTCCTCTATAGAGGGAATAAAAATTTTTGTCATTTCTTAGGTAATATCTATTCCCAATAGAGTAGGAATAGAACATCTATAGGAATTAAAATTCCCTCCACATTTTTCTCAATAAACAAGATAATAGACAATTAAGAGGGAATAGTTATTTCTATTACTTCTAAGTAAATGGGCCATAAATCTCCAAAGTTGATTGATTTGCCGGTCTCACTGTTTTGTAGATGATACTGACTTTATGTGATCATGAAAGGACTTGCCTTGGAAATGAAAAGCATACATTTTCTTCTATATCTATCTACAAGTGTCACGTCCCCAAATGGGACCTAATAGTGGCATCTCTATAAACTATTGTTCAGCTTGTGTGCTCGTTGCACGATAACCATTATGTGGTCAAAGTGCACAAGATTCTAACTATTAACACTCGTTTATATTTATATATGTATATATCACCTGTAGATAGATATAAAGGAAGCTAAATATACTTTTCATTTTGAATAGCAAATCCATCCAAGAACATAGAGGAACCATTTAGCTCTTTAGATATCTATAGACTGAGGAACCATTTATCTCTTTAGATATCTATCCAACTCAAGTGAAATGAAGTTTGAACCTAAGTACATATAGGTATTACATTCTTCTTTGATGAGTAACTATTACAATTCATGGATCAAACACATACTATAAGGATACAAAGCAACACATCAACCATATGCAAAGAAATTTCTTACAAGACCTTTTAGATATCTTGCAAGGGTTAGATTTGTGCCCTCTAAAGCCAAAGAGTTAAGAGATAACTTCTTACATGTTAGCCCTAGGCTTCCAAATTCTAAGAATTCATTGGAAGTAGTCATGTCCAACTTTTTTTTTTCTCTCTTTATTTTTATAAACATACTGGGTAAAGCCTTTATCCAATCCCAAACCCAATGCTAGCTCTAATAAGAGGAAAACATCTCCTAATGTAGCAGTAGTTTCCTATGGTCAGAGCAGGATTACGTATGGAGAATCATCTCCATGTAGCCTTTTAGGTGCATTGCGTAGAGCTAACAACCTTCTTAAGAGAGATGCAAAGTATGTTATGTATGATGAAAGTTTTTATACCATCAATTTAATATTGGAGGAATTGTATGTAGAAATCTTTTCATAGATGTGCACTATGACCATGTTATACATTTTTTGTTAGAATGGTTGATGGTGTATGTACTTGATCTAGCATTATTCCTATTTTTTGGGATGGAATAGTCCTTAGTCTTATTGTCTTGCCCATTTTTCTTGTCACTTATGATATAAATAAATGCCTTATAGGGGAACAGAGCCTATTGTTATAGTTTCTTTTTATTTAGTTTGGATGCAATTTACTTTACCATGTTTTGATATTTGATATGCCCATTAATTTACATGAATTCTCTCATTGGTTTTTCTTTGCACTTTACCTATGCCAACAATTTATATCAAAACAAGATGTTGCTACTTAATTTAAGTAATCATCTCCAAGTTTCAATGTATTACATCTCCAAGAACAAAATGCATCATTAGGTTTCAAGGATCTTCTAGCTATTATCACTGATGATTTTGTAGTTTAGCATGGTATCATAAAGACATCTATTGCTAGAGGTTCAAATCACAAATTAGAAGCTAATGGAACTATTCAATTCTGATGCTTAGATACTAAAGAGGTTTCCTATGATTTCATTTCAAGCAAAACATTTTTCAATCTAGATTCAAGACCTAAGATGTTCAAGTTGATTAAACAATTCCTTGATTTGAGTCATCTTAAGTAATTTTTTCCCCTAATATAAAAAGTATAACATGTTATCATTTCACTAGTATATCTTCTTTTTATTTGTAGGTTGAAGAAGATGATTGGTTATGCAATAGAAAGAAGATTAAAGATCTTGTTAGTTTTTTTTTTTTTTACTTATTTTTTTAGTGTTTATTAAGTTCATGACTAAGAAAGGGAAAAAACATGTCTGAGACTTGTTGGATTATGGAAAAATAATTGGAAGTATTTTGTATCTATATTTTCATGTTACTTAATGTCAATAATGGATTTGTTATGATTTCTTGTTTTGATATTTGATGGGTGTTTTGTAATGATTCTAGTTTTTTATATTAGGATTTAAGTCCAATTTTAAATATATTTGGTTGTTTATGCATAAAACTAAATATAATTATATAAATATATGACATTAAATGTGCTAAAAATGTTTGGTTTGGACAGCCCAATTGGGGTACTTATTAAGGTAGTTGAAATTACCTTAACAAGCTAAGTTTGGTGTAGAAAAATTTTTATCATTAGGATCTATTAAGGTAGTTATAGTTTCCCCATAAGATGGGAAGCTATGCTTGTCATTAAGAGCTATTAGGGTAGTTCAATTCGCCACAATAGAGTTACATGGAAAGAAACTTTTTGGGGTAGTTTTAGTTGCCCTAAAAGCTATACATTAGAACTCTACATTTTAAGGTGGCCATTTATGTCCTTGGGACCTATTATAGCACCCTACTATAAGATGCATATTTTGACTGCCACAATGGTTTAAATGCCTCATTAGGAACTTTATTAGGGAACTTTTGGCTACCTTAAAAAAACCTAATTTATAGTAGTATGGTTTCTCAAGTTAAGCCTAATTCAAGTCGTGCTTCTAATTTTAAATCTACTACCTAACTTATTTTGTTCATAGCTTGGTCATTACTTGTTAGAATTGCGCAAACGAATAGTTGTGAAGCTTATCATGTATAGTTTTTGTGCTTAGAGTAAGTGGTAGAGAGATCCTAAATAGCCAAGGTATGCATTTTAGTGTAACTTTAAGTTGTCTTAAGTTGACTTGGTTTTACTTTACTCTAAATTCCATCATCTTTAATTAGGGTCCATTAATTTCATCTATTAGGAGTCAAATTGATCATTTATAATTTGGTTCCTACCCAAATTATGGAATTAGTTAGGTCCTCACATCTCAATTATTCATTACTTTAGGGATTCTTAACTTAAGGATGATCTAGTTGGGTGGTAATGCATCCTTAGTTCATTTTGGAACTAGTTCCCATCACAATTTCATTGTCCTTCTATTATTTCACAAACCTTTGAATTATTATCATATGTAAAGAACTTTCTTAGGGGTGTTACTTCTTAAATCCATAATCCATCAAGACTTCAAATTATTAAGATTGATATCTAGACCTTCTACATCCTATCTCCATATTCTTTTAACATAGGTGTGTCTAAAGCATATAATCACATCCTCAACCTTACCTTGCTCGATTTATATTCCTAAAATTTGGGAAAAACACAAATATATTCAAATCTAGTCAGTTTGCTACAGAGGGGAATTTCAACAAACTAAGATTTACAAAATTCCAAAATCACTACTTCTTGATATTCTAATACTATAGGGGTGGTTTAAAGCTATAGGAAAACATGCATGTTTTGTTTCATGCTTCAACAAGAGGCTCATCTTAAAGAATTCATGAACAACATAGATCAAGATCTAGTTTAAAAATAACTAGCCAAATATTTCTATGCTTAGATGGGAAATATCAAGACAATGACAGGAAACACTATAAGTTGGACAAGAGTAGAAGTGGGGTTTTGGGTTTACCTTGATGGCGCAATAGATTGGTGGTCTTCCAAGATTACTTGCTACATGTTACCAAAAACATGTTGCATGTAAGGTAAAAGGGATTGCATGTGGCATTTAGAGGGTTTAGAGCATCAACCTTACCTTAATTGTCAAATGGATGAAAGTTGATCACCCTAATCCTTTTCTTCTCTAAATGGTGTAGGGATAGTGATGGTACTAGGACATTTCTTTTGACTTTATGGTATGATTGGGTTGTAGTTCTATGGTATAAATTTAGAAGAATGGAAGAAAAAAAATGGTGTCTTGATGATGGGGCATGTTACTATTGGCTATGGGAGGAAATAGAATTGTGTTGTGTTCTCTCTCTTCTCTTAACATGATTAGGTTTTTATTTGTGTTTAGTATGATTTTAGGGAAATTTTGTAGGTTTTACATAAAAAAGATTGACTTGATGGACGATACATGGGGAATGAGGAAGGCTCCATGCATGAATTCTTATTGGGTTGATGTCTAGTTGATATGATGTATTGTCACATGCCATGTGATTCTTATTTAATTAAATTTTGTTTCTCCTAAACAATGTTTATCTATGTATCATGTAGATTTTACTTAGAAATGGTCAAAAGCTTTTGGGTAGGATAAGAGAAAAAATGCTTGGAAAATAATTTGGGTTCCATGCAGGGATTGGAAATTGTTTCAAGTCTCATGGGTATAATTTTAATTTACAAGTCTTATTGGTTGATAATTGATTTAATTGGATGTAAATGGGTTTGATTGAGAAATATCTCTTATCGTGATTTATAAGATAGATTAAAGGAATTTTGCTCTTCTTAAAAGCTAAATTGTTTACTAATCCATATTGATTACTTTTTTTGTGTCTTGATTATGTTAAGAAACTCTATTTATTTACATATTATTATTGCTTAAGGCTATTTGATTTCTAAGCTTCGTTCTATTTTGTCATATTTAGGGGTTTGGAAAAAAATTCTTTTGATTTAGTAGTATAATCACTAGTCTAAGTATTTTAAGCTTACAAATTGCAATCAAGGCACTACTATCAAGTTCTCAAGTGCTAAAGGTTGACCTATAAACGAATTAGCTATCCTAGACATCTATACTTAGGAATGTCAAGATTATGGGAATTCTATTTTAATTCTCAATCTTCTAGCTTCACTCTTATCCTTCAATTTGATTCATTGATTCCTTCATTATCTTAGTCCTTGTACTTCTTCAAAAATTGGATTCAAGCTACATAACTGCTATTGATTCAAAACTATATCATTCTCATTCTTACTTGATCAAGATTGAAACTAATTACTCTCCAATAAGATGGATATCACTTTTCTTCTTAGATAAACATGTCTATCTTTTGGGGTGTCATAGAAAATATTCTCGACCCTTAATTTTTTTTAATCCTTTTGATCTCAATTTTCTATCACATTTGAACTTATTTCCTTGTCACTTTCGAATTCATTTCCTTGTTGATTTCAGCTCCATATACAATTAATTTTGTCTATGTCATGAATAACTTAATAATTTATTCCACTTTTATGAACCGACTTTACTTCATTCAACACTTAATTTATAGTCCATAGAAAAATTAATCCAACTTTAGTGGAACGAAGTTAAACATATTACCTAAATATGTTTGACTAGTGGAGTTAAGTCTTAGCCTATAATTAATTATTGAACCAACTTATTCTTCCAAATATTAAATCCGTATATGTAAATTACTTTTTACCTATACACTCAATAAACTCATTAGTAAACATTTAACATATGTTTTATTATCATCAAAACTATATTTAGGAGACCTTAACATATTGTAAATAAATTTCACTTTAGATTTTAACTTAGAAAATTTCAAATAATGTGACATTTCAAGAAATAAACTTTAAATTTGAAAGGATTAGGTGGTAATTGCTAAGATTTTAATAGGCTAGCCCCTTGACACAAACACTTTAGTTTTTCTAAAACCACTTTTAAAAAGAGTTTCTCGCAGACTAGTTTCTAAGTTAGAATAAATCCTTCCAATCAATCATAACTTACCCTTTTTCCCAACCTTAGTTGAGTGGTGACTCTAAAGTTAATGGAAAAACCAAAATTTCCTTAATCCTTAGTTGAGAGTCCATAGTGAGTGGGTTAAGTTTCACTATGGATTGGATTAAGGGAAATGAACTGAAATTTAGGTTGGACATAGTGTAATCTATTAGATTCCAACTTTTAAAATTTTATGCAAATATGGCAAAGGAAATAAAGACCATTGAAATCCATTCACACATATAAAATGTGTCATAAGGAAGCTAAAAAGCTCATCTATCTATCGTCAAACTTCTCATTAATCCATAAAAGCTCAAACTTTAGAGCACTAGAAAATAAAGGATATCTATAGGGTTGGCAATTTGAGACTTGATTCGTAAAATCCAAACATAACACAATATAAATGGGTTTGTGCATGAAAAAAATTGATACAAGACACAAATGGGTTAAACTCATTTAGACATAACAAAATTTGTGTTCGAGTTAGTGTGTAGTTTTCAAATCCATTTATTGACTCGTTTATTAAACCAGTCTCGTAAATAGGTTATGAGCTCGAAATTGTTTAATATTAATAATATATATTTCTTTATTTTATTTATTTGTTTTTTTTATTATTCTCAAGTGTTATTGATTTTATAACTTAAGGTTTCATGGTCCTTTTGCACCATACTAATCCATTAACAGCACATCATATCTCTCTTTCTTCTTCTTAGTTCTCTTACCTCTTTTCTTCATCTTCTTTTTTTTCATGGATAAATTCATTTCTTTTTTTTTTTTGGGATAAATCCCTCATCTTCATCTTTTAGTTGTCTAGAAAGTATTTTTTCATCATTCCTAGAGAGTTGTGCTTGCTAATATTGGGGTTAATTATAAAGGTAGATCAATCTATCATCCTCCTTCTCTTTATCAATAAGTGATCCATGTAATTCGTGTAAATAGTCTTAGTTTTTAAATCTGTTAGGTTCTTAACACATTATTAGTATTTATTTTGTTTTACAATGTTTGTTAAGCACTATGTTGATTGGCTATTATTCCTATAATGAGGGTTTTGGGCTTTGATTAGTGAAATTTTTTATTGATAAAAATTTTAATACCTTTTCATTTAATTACTTGAATTGAAGAATTTATGATAGAAGCTTTTTATTTAATTTCTTAAAACATAATATTACATTATTTTTTATTTGTCTTGCATGATTTTTAGTAACAATGCTAATCATCTTTTGAATATCCCTAGCAAATCTAACTTTTTCTTTGTATACTCTACTTAATAAAGCATTTATATGAAGAAAATGATAAAAGTGAGAAATTTGACATATCTTGAAATTGTTTTCATATTTGCTGTTAGAAAACTTCTTCAAAAATGAAAAGATAAAGAAATTACAGATAAATTAGGCTACACATTTTCATGAATCAAAATTATGGTAAATGAATAGTTCTTTAAGAGGTAATGCCTTCTATTGTCTTTTGAAATTGCTAGTAATAAATAAAGCCATAGCAAAGAACCTTCACTATAAAAAACCAAATGATGATAATGAAGAAAAAGCTACAAGATTTTAAATAATATTTTGAAACATATAGCTACAGTACAAAACACTTCAAAATATTTTGCAATAAAAATTCATAAATAGAGGTTTTTACACTCTAATTAAGGATATGTGCTTAATAAGAAAACAAGTAAATAGGGTTGCTCAAGCCATGACTTTCCATTTCCTTGTTTATACCTTAAAAGAGAATTGATATGTTAACTAACATAAGTTGAATTTAATGGGGATGTTAAAGAAGTCAAAATGCAATAATCCTATTATCATTTATTTGCTTAAACTAATAGTTATTATAGAAATCCACTGTGAATGATGCTTGTTTAGGATGATATAAAGTCAAAATAAGAGTAATTTTTTTCATATAGACAAAGCTAAAAAGTTATGTGTAGATAAATTCTAAATTATGAAAAACGATTGAGAAATAACAAATTATATAGGTAAAAAACTAGCTTTGTGGAGATAAGGGTAATAAACCAAACTATTTTTTATAAAAAAATTTATTGATATCATTTTTTTGTGTATATTTTTTAACTAGCACTCTTGAAAATCTGATAGAAAATGTAATAGATTTGGAAATCACAACTAGTAGTAACGTCCATTTAAATCACGGTTCAAGTTAATTTAGTAATTTTATACAAATTACGAGTTTTTAATTTTGTTATATTTGATGAGACTTTACTAAAAATGTTATTTGAATTGTAATTTTATGTTAATATTTAAAATCTTATGTCATTAATATTTATAGAAGTTAATTTTCCTATTACCATTTTCACTTTGTATATACAAATATTTTATAAATTTATTTATAATTTTTTTTAATTGATAAGCTAGTTTAACTCAAATATGAGATACACTTATTAAATGGGTTAAGTCATGAGTTTAAGTTTTTATATATGATTAATAAATATATTATGTTCTAATTGGTGCTTTTTGGAGATAAACCTATTTATACACATATAAATATAACACGTTAACATGAATTATTAGTCTTATACATCTGAATGTTCAGTTGAGAAAATAAATAAATAAAATAAAGAAAAAGAAAATGAGAAACAGATAACCATGGTGCAAATTTCAAATCCGAACATACGTGCAGGAAAAGGATGGGTTGAAAGAACATGGCAGAAGGCTTTCCTCTTCTTTTTTACTTTTTCTAGCTTGCTCTCATAAAGAATGAGACAAACAAAACAAGTAGTGGTGTGTTTAGTGTGTGGGAACTTTTGTGCTGGATGCACTTTGAAAAAGTCTAAAAAGGGCAAATGGTCGTGCGGCGTAGTGTCTTTCAAGTTTTCGGCGTAGCTGTTGGTTTGAAGAATAAGTTTCAGACTAAGCCAATATGCACAGAGCCGCAAAATTTGACGTAAGTACCGCAAGCAACGCCTCGAAAACACGACATTATCTCCTCTGACATACCACTAACGGCACCACACAATTTTGTCACTATAAACTTCCTTTCACGCTTACCTCGAATGAAGTGATAGCAGACCATCATCCAATACCCCGGATTCCGGCTTTACATTATTATTTAAAGAACTTTATGACATAAGTTAGAACTGGGTTATCGAGATACCCGTCTTAACATAAAACTTATATATTATATATCTTCAGTTCAATACGTGAATCAGCCTCCAACTCTGAATCATTGAATTCAACCCTTCAAGTTTGCGTAATGATCGGAACAAGTCTTTTCGCCGTAGATGATGAATTGAAAGTTTGTCGGATAGTGTTTGGTTAGTTAGATATAAAGTACGTATAAGGAGATTTGTATAGTATAAAATAAAAAATAAAGTAGTTTAATTTTTTTATATTATATTTTGATATATATATATATATATATATAAAATATAAAATTTTTAAATATGTTTATTTCGTATTAAATAGAAAGAGATAGATAACTTAATATAGGATAATTTTAAAATTTTGAAAACATATATATTTTGTATTATAAAATAGATTTTATACACCAAATATATGAGATAAAATTTTCAATGTTAATCTTATACCTCAAGGCACTTCTATCCATTAATTTGGATCAATATGCAAATTAAATGATGAAACAAAAAATTAATCTGAAAACTATGGCAACTTGATGGTAATGTAACCATTTCTATTTCTATAAAATACAAAAGGAAAAGTTGGTGACCTTGAATGGGTATAGCTTTAGACAAATTGCCTTTGAAATAATTCTTCGATCGTTTTGAGGCATTAATTTACTTACTAAAATATTGCCCGTTTCAACCTAAGATCTAAACATCAGGTTATTTTGGTTTAATATTAGGAGGAGATTCTCGAATGAGAAAAATGATCCAACGGCTGTGTAAGAATTGAATGAGGAGCTATATAAGGTTAGAATCTCATATAGAGCTCCATAGATTGACAATAAGGGAGACTTATTTGTTAACATTTCCGCTATCACACCATTACGCTCCTTACATTTTAAATAAATGTTTTACGTTTTCTATATTCGTATTGCTATGTTGAGTAAATCTATGCATTAGTACTTTCCATATTATATGATTAAATATATAGATGACTTATTTAATGTGATAATATAAATATAAAAAATTCAAATAACTTAAAACATAAAAAGCTTTAAACCTTTAGCATTAACATATGTAACTACCCAAATTACTATAGTTATATAAATTTATTAAAATATAATGATAAGGATAAATATGTGATTTTTACAAAGGCAAGGGGTAATTTGATTGTTTCCTTGACGGGGTATGCAAATCTAAGTTGACTTTGTACTCCTCTCTTTTACCATATGCATAGTAACAACCAAAAGGACTACTAGAATACAAAGGTGACCTAGCAAACCATAAGAAGGACCAACTCGATTCCATCACGCAAGAATTTGAATGATGAAATTATTATATCTAATGTTAGAATTGAGAAATTTAGCAAACTCCATTACATAATTCCATCAAAGTTTGGATCAAGGAAAATGGCAGAACGAGTACAAAAGCAAGCAATTAAGTGTTCAATTCATGGAATTTGACAAGTAAGTTTGCTAATCTGCTTAATGCATCGGGAAATTAAAAATTTTAGGGTTTAATTAGAATCGAGAGCACAAACATTAGATTTAGAAACTAATTGAAAAAGAGAAAATAGGGTTCATGAAGAATAGCATGATACACGGTTAAGTACATGCTCGTATACTTGCTCGTACATGTACCCATAGAAAGGTACATAACCAACTACATCATCGTATACTTAGGCATGCCAAAAATGCAAAACATACAGAAGATACACAGTCACTACACACGATTGTATATCTTAACCATACCAAAGTACATGGCCTAAAACACGACCGTATACTTATAAACATTTTATTTATCAATTTAATTTATGTTCATTCGAAATTCCATGCAACTTAGAAATCTAGCACAACCCTAGAAACTCGAATAGAGTAAGAGAAGGAATTGTACAATGGTTAAGTGAAGAGAATTAAGAAAGTTAGATTATTCTTAGATTAGTACTAAGAACAAATTACTAGTGTTTAACAAATTTTAGACTATCTTCAAGCTCAAGACCAGACATGCTTAAGACTAAGACTCTAAGTACGTGTAACTTTGATTGTTTCTTGTGATTATTAAGATAGTATTAAATTAGATTAAGTTAGATGGACTGGCTTAAGTGGTTAAGTTGCTTGTTGTATGTACTTGGCTTGACTTAGGGGCCTATACTGGTAGATCTCTAGGGGGCACCCCAATGATCTTTGTGTGACGTTGTCCCTAGTGGAGTCATGCTTGGAAATGATTTGGGTCGGTTTAAGGTTTAAGGACTTATGGGTGTTGGGGCTCATAATGGTAGTTTCCAATACCATATTAAGTTTTAAGTATGGTTAAGGTTTAAAGACTCATAGGTGTTAGGGCTCGTAGTGGCAGTTCCCAACATCATATTAAGTATTAAGTATTTTTTTATATGTGTTTAACGGGGTCATGAATACCCAATTGGTGTTCTATAGACTTGAGTGAAATAAGAAACCGTTGTATGATGTATAATGTCTACATAAATGTATATGATTTAAGTTCTTACTTGTTCATGCGTATATGTTTACTGGTTATTCATATTGGGTGTTAGCTCACTCCTCGGGGATTAATTTTTTTTAGATGTAGGTACAAACGGAAATGTTACTCATGAAAAAGAGTTAGGTTTGAATGTACAGGAGAGGAAGGAGGAATATTTTCATTATTATTATCGAGATTAATTGAGGACGAACCAGTTGAAGTATTGAGATTTGTTATTGAGTTTGAGAATTTTGAGAGTTATAATAGTTAAATATTTTAAGTGGATTGATTTATTAAGAGTGTTTTCTTTAAGAGTTGAAAGTTTATACAAGATGTATTTGTATCATGTTGGAAGTATTGGATACATATGATTGTGATTTATAGGAATTACAGGATTAAATGGTATCAAAGTAGGGTTAAGAGCCTTAACATGTCCTTGTTTGATAAGGACATGTGATGAGTAGTAGCATTAGGTTCCAGAGCATAACAATTTAGATGGTATCAGAGCTTAGGTTTGATGATCTTTAGAAACTAAGTGATGATCAATAGCCATAGGATTCAAACAATAGAAAGTAAGTTATGATCTTTAGAGGAATTAAGTATTTGATCTGTAGGACGGTGAGACATGAAGAGAGTGGGTAAAGTTATGGGACATTTATTTTTTTTCAGTAATTTATTTTACTGTATTATTATTTTATTTGTACTTCTTTTAATTGCTATGTTATTATATATGAGTATGCAATTATGTGTAGGGATATATATGTATATATACCAACACATCATGATACTAAAATTGACTGATCTAACTTTTAAGTCTATCTGGTTGTCTCTTCTCAAACATAATGCCTCTAAGAAGAATCATTGGATGAGGCTCAGGTTAGGGTATTGGATGTGGCAACTTAAATGAGGAAAGCATTCAAGGTCAATAGCCTTAAGGGGGATAAGGTCAAATGGTAGAACAAACTGCCCAACTTCTACAGACTATGAACAAATTGGTGGGGTTGTTGACACAACAATATCAAGTCCACCATGCTCTACAGAACAGAAATGCAAATGAACCAGTTAGCTTTGATAAGTTCATTAGGGTGGCAAAGGAGTTCAAGCCTAAGATGGATGACTCAATTGAGGTTGGGGATTGGGTATGGGAGATTAAAAAGACATTTGCTATTTTCCAGACACTTAAAGATAGAAAGGTGAACTATGCTACATTTATGCTGAAGGGGACTATAGCAAAATGGTAAGCATCAGCTCCTAAGTTAGTAGGAGAGTGTATGAATTAGATGGAGTTTAGGGAGCTACTTTATTAGAGGTACTTTCCTAGTATTTCCAAAGATAGAATGGTGAATGAGTACTACAATTATGAATAGGGGAATAAGATAGTGGAAGAGTATGTGGTGGAATTAAATCGCCTAATTTAGTTCTTTCCCGAGAATGTCAATGCTAATGACCGATTCAAGGCTAGAAGATTTTTGAGAGGATTGAAGCTAGATCTCCAACATGAGGTGGGGACCTTTCAGTTGAACACATATAATGAAGTGGTCAATAATGCTAAATACCTAAAGTAGAACAAGAGAAGGATAGAAGAACAGAGGAGTCACAAAGTAGGGATCGCTTTGGGTAAGAGACTTACCTTAAACATGATGGTACAAGATAAAGGCAAGAGGCCCCAAACGTTCTAGAACATATCACTAAGTATTGTAACCCCACTTCTATAGATTGGACCAATGCTTATAGCACTTCATGTAGCAGCACCTTCTATCAAATGTACCAGGTGCTATAGGCCTCGTGAACTAAGGGAATGCAAGTGGCCAAAAGGTACGTGTTTCTCCCGTGGGAAGATAGGACACATTAGTAGACATTATAACGAGAGGTTAATCCCCTTAGTATTTTGTCATGTGTGCAAGCAAAGGGGACATAAAGTAGTTGACTATCCTTAAGGGCAAACTAGAAATCAGACAGCCTTAGCTCTACAGGTAGCAAGACCTTTAGTGAGGGCACAAGCTGATAGACTACAAGCAAGGTCTTTTGGCCTTATCTTGCCCTATCCTACTCTAGGTAAGTCTCTTCCCCCAAAGTTATCCCTACTCTATGGCTCCTCTATTCTTCTATCCTTCTCTTGCTCTATTTAGGTATTTAGCCTTATCAACCACTTCAACATATGTTTTTAGTTGGAAGGCCCTAACTTATGTTGGAGATGTAGCTCCAATCCTCTCAAAAATCTTCTAGCCCTAGATCTATCATCAACACGGACATTCTCGAATGGGAATTGAATCAGGCGATTCGAATTCGACTCATACTCTTCCACTGTCCTATTCCCTTATTCACAGTTGTAATAGCCATTCTCCATACCATTCTATCTCTAGAGCTGCTAGGGAAGTACCTCTAATAAAACAGTTCTCTAAACACTGTCCAGTTCATACACTCCCTTATTAGTCCGGGAGCTAACATCTACCATTTTGCTATAGTTCCCTTTAACATAAATACAACATAGTTAACCTTTTTGTCTTCAGGTATGTGGAAAACAACAAATGTCTTTTCCATCTCTTGCAGCCAATCCTTAACCTCAATTAGGTCTTCCATCTTAGGGAATTGATGGTGGAATTGATGTTGCTGTGTTAACAACCCCACTAGGTTATTCGCCATCTACAATAATTAGGCGGTCTATTTTGCCATCTGACCTTGTTCCCCTTATGGCTGCTGACGTTGGATGTTCTCTTCATTTAGATTACCATACCCCGCACCCCTTCTTAAGCCTAATTTGGTGATTTTTCTAAGAGGCATTCTCTTTGAGAAGAAACAATTGGATAGACTTAAGAGTTAGTGTTATTTTAATTTTAGTGTCATTATGTGTCGATATATACATATATACCTCTACACATAATTTTATACATATATATGAATAACTTAGCAATTGAAAAAATGGTAATTAAAATAATAATATAGTAAAATAATTTACTAAATAAAATAATTGTCCCATAATTTCACCCACTCTCTTCATGTCTCATCGTCCTACTGATTCCATGCCTAATTCATCTAAAGATCACATCCTATTTTCTACAGTTTAAACCTCATACCTATTTATCATCACTTAGCTTCTAAGGATCACCAACCTATGCTTTATAGATTGAACCTAAGTTCCCAAGGCACATCAACTTATACTCTATAGGTTAAACCTAGGTTCCTAAGGATCATCAACCTATGCTTTAATACCATCTAAGCTATAACGCCCCGAAACCCAGGAGTGTTATAGCTTGCCACGTGTCCTTATTAGGCAAGGATAAATTAAGACCCTTAACCTTACTTTCATACCATTCAATTCCATAATTCTTGTAAACCACAATCATATGGATCCAATATTTCCAACATTATACAAATACCTCCTATATAAACTTTCAACTCTTAAAGAAAACACTCTTAATACATCAATCCAAATCACTTATAATATTTAACTATTCTAACTCTCAATATTCTCAAACTCAATAATAAATCTTAATACAATTCCCATGCTTTAGCTGATTAGTCCTCAATTAATCTCCATAATAATAATGGAAATCTTCCTCTTCCCTCTCTTGTACATTCAAACCTAACTCCTCTTCAAGGGTAACGTTTCCCTTTATACCTGCATCTAAAAAAAAAGTATCCTTGAGGAGTAAGCTAATGCCCGGTACATATAACTAGCAAACACATACGCATGAACAAGTAAGAACTTAAATCATATACATTTATGTAGACATTATACATCATACAACAAATTCAGGTTACACTTATGTCCACAAAACATCAATGGGGTACTTATGACCCCATCAAGCACACTTAAAAGCTTAATCCTTAACTCGGCATTTAGAACTGCCACTACTGGCCCTAATACCCATGAGTCCTTAAACCTTAATATAATATTGGGAACTGCCACTATGGGCCCCAATATTCATGCATCCTTAAACCTTAAATCAACCCAAATCATTTCTAAGCATGACTCCACTAAGGACAATGATCACACAAATATCATTGGGTACCTTCTAGGGATCTACCACTACAAGCTCCTTGGCTGAGCTAATTACAATCAACAAACAACTTAACCACTTAAACCATTCTATCCAACTTAATCTAATTTAATACTAATGTAACAATCACAAAAAACAATCAAAGTTACACATACCTAGAGTCTTAGTCTTAAGCACATTTGTTAGTTTGTAATTTATCAAAACACCAATGATTCCTTCTTAGTATTAATATAAAAATAAGCTACGTTTCTTTAATTCTCTTCACTTAATCGTTATATGATTTCTTTCCTTAGTCTATTGGATTTTTAGGGTTTCACTAGATGTCCAAATTGCATGAAGTAAATTAAGTAGTGAAGTATCTTTAAGTACATGGTTGTGTTTTAGGACGTATACTTTGGCAGGATTGGGATACATGGTCGTATATAGTGGCTGTGTATCTTTCTATGTGTTTTGCATTTTTTGCATGCCTAGATGCATGGTCATGTAGAGTGGTTATGTATCTTTCTATCGATTTTGTCATTTTAGCATATCTAGATATATGATCGTGTAGTAGGCTGTGTACCTTTTTGTAGATTTTCATAATTTGATACGCTCAAGTGCATAAATGTGTACTTTAGCCATGTACCAGTTGTACACAATGCATGTTTTAGCACGAGTAAGTACACGGGCATGTACTTGATCGTGTGCCATGTTGTTCTTCATGAACCCTATTTTCTCATTTTCAAATTGTTCCAAATTCTGATGTTTGTGTTCCTAATTCTAATTGGACTCTAAAATTTGTAATTTCTAATGCATTAAGTAGATTGATGAACTTGTCAAATTTGTGATTCAAATCCCTTAGTCGCTTGATCTCTTTGCTTGTTCCACCCATTCCTTGATCCAAATTCTATAATCATAACGTAACACTTGCATAAATTCTTAGTTCTATAATCATGAATGCTACTTTGATCATTGAAATCCTTACCTTGTGTAATCGGATTGGACCTTTGTGTAATCCTCTTAATCGTCTTTAGGGTTCTCCAAAGCATGTTGAGTTTGTTATTGTGCAAATGACAAAAAGAGAGGAATAATTGGTCAACTTGGGTTTATATACCCCATCTAGGAAATGACTAAATTGTCCCTCATATTATATAACAATTCTACTTCCGACCTTGGCTCCGTTTTATAATAAATATTAAATAAAATATTTTTTTCCAAGTATTTACAAGTAGGGTCTCAATTCTGGGCATTACAACATAAAAACTTGATTGGCTTAAAATATGGAAGACTTAATTAAAATTTATAAAAAAAAATACAGCACTTACAATGTATTTGTCCCTATCCCATTCCAATTCCTACTGACTTACTATTGATAAATTTCGTAATAGGATTTATCTACTAGAGTATCCTAACAATTTGTAAAGTATCATATTCAATATCAATGATTGACACAATACTTGCAATTTATTGACTAGCTCAAAGATTATATTGAACATTAAAAAGAAAGGAAAAAAAAAACCTATAACGGAAATATCGTTACATAAAAATTCCAATGCTTAGTTGAAGTATCACGCCTTTCAGTTAAAAAAAGAAGAAGAAGATATTATATATAACTTTTGTAGGATTACCGTATCTTGAGTATCCTTTCTTACATACAAGACCCAAAACCTGCTCATTTCTAATCGCGGAAGACCTAAACAGGGCTACTCATGTTCGATCAAAAAGCGAATTGCCCACAGTCCTGATCCCACTAACATGCTTTAAACCATAAGCAAAACGATCTTGGCTTTAATAATCTTAATAATAAATATCCAAGGGTGGTTTTTTTTGGTTTATCGCAACCTAGGTCCATACAAATTATCCAAAAATTGGGTTGCCAAAACTTATGTTAATACTAATTGGTTAATGAACCAATTATTAGACTAACAATTTAACTTAGGCACACGGCTAGTGTTTTATGTATGATTCATGAATGAGTTTACCTTAAAACTTAAAACACGTAACTTGACCACGAGTTAGGAGGTTTGAACTCAATAACGACTTATGTAACTTAAACCCATTCGTTAACCATGCTAGAGCGGCTATGTTTAAACATGCTTATTGAAAGATCCATTAGCATATTTTACAAACTATTTTATTAGATTATGTCTTTCTTGTGTTAAATCCTTTAAAAATTTCCATAACATTCTATATAATCAATTATCACATAGGCGCTACCATGACAGTCCAAAATAAATTTTATAACTCCAATAGTAAATTTATACATAACAACAATATCTACACTAAAATTGTAAACCGATAACATTCTCTGTGGATAGGTTATCAAATTAAGTAGGTTTTAAACGAGTATAAATGCTAGACCATAATAGAGATATGAATCTAAGTTCGTCTTAGAAAAATCCAACTCATCTAGACTTAGTACAAGTTTAGCCAAATGCAACCATACTAAGAGTAATGTCATATTGCGTTTAAATTCACAAATCATAACTTAAATTGTTAACCCTAAATCCATACACGAGTGTAGGGAACATCAACATACATTGAGCTAACTAGTATGATTAAACCAAATTCATTAGACAAGAACACTATAGACAAAAGAGTTTGTTGTAACATCAAGAGGTTGTTTCAATATGCAATTGGTTTTACATCATATTATTAAAATTCTTATAAATAATGAGACAATGTCAAATTTATAATCTCAACTTTAAATGAATTTACTATTACACACATTAACTTTTATTTAAATATTTAACACTTGAGTATTGATGCTATTAAATATTCTAAAATTTGTCAAGGTATGAGATGTGCACTTTAAGTTAAAATTTACATATTTATGAACCACACAATAGCACTTTGTTCATATTATTTGTTGATAGAGCATTTTAGGCTTGACCTCTCATAGCCCATTTCAACCGACTTAGACCTTCGTTCGAATTCCTCTTGTCCTTGCTATCCTCTTTAATATAGAATTACATAATTCATATTTAAGTTCAAAGTTGCCTACTTCCTCTAAATTAGATCTCCGCACTGATCCCTATAATGGATAAATATGAGAGTGATAATGTAATAACAATAAATAAATAAATAAAATCATAGTTTTAAACCCAAGGGCAATATTGGAAATTCAAGGATTGGGTAGGGATTTATTTGTCTAATTAAGAAGTTGGAACCCTACAAGTCATTAACATATATATACATACATACATATATATATATATATCAACGTGCGAATTTGTCGAACGAAGCTAAGTGGCTATGATGGGTGTTGAATCCAACAAAAATAAAAACCTACTCCTAGACAATGATATGATTTGCGTATAGTAGTGAGTAGGGTCATATCCACAGGGATTGGTTAAATATATTTCTATTCAAAGCGAATAAAGAGGAAAAGAAAAATGGGGGATTTTGTTTGTGAATCAAAATAATATTGAAACAAGATAATAAAATCGAATATTGATAAAAGCCTAGCCAAAGGAATCAAGATAGTTTAATTCGGGGAATTGATCATCGATGCAAATGTCTTCTATCCTTATTTCTAGATAAACTGGTTATGGTTATTAACAAGCTCTAATAACCTATCTCTCCTTACTTCTTCGATAATCAAAACAAGCTCTTTAATTACTTTTCTTATCGATTAGACAACCCTAGACAAGCTCTTAGGATTTAATCTATCAATAGTATTAAAAACTAGAGAGACTACTAATTCATGCCAGTAGATTATAAGATAACCTATTTAAACATGATCATACATCTCCATAACATGAATTCGATCATCTATTTTATAACCAAACATGTTATTGTGTCACTGAGACTAGAACAATCAAACAATTACGGATTTGACGTGCTAGTTGACAATATATTAACTTGCTAATTGAGTAGAAGAGCTCTAATTCATACCAATCAATAAAGATAATAATGACAAGACGTTCAGAAGATATATGAATATCCAAAAACAAAGAATAGATTAAATACAAATCAATTAGATCTCACAATTCGTGGAGAATCAAACTTCTATGACCCTTTGTCTAGAAAAACTACTTAACTACACATGTTCATCATAAAAACGAAAATTAAAAGTGAAAACATAACAAGCCTCTATTCCCGGCTGCCTGCTCTGCTTCCTTCTTTCCTTCTTGTCTCTAAGATCATTCAAGATCCCCTAACCCTCTAGGGTTAGTTCTATTTATATTGTTAAAGGAATGGCAGGTGATCTTTTGCTAGCAAGATACGAAAATATCTTTCCTTTTTCAAGTAAATCTCCAGAAGAAAATATTCGTCCGCCTGACACGCCCTACAACACGGCCGTGGGTCAAGCAGTGCCTTCCTCTGTGGGTAATCTACAAGTCTTCATCCGTGATCAGTGTGTACCATGGCTTTAACCACAGCCAGATCTCAAGACGTGCCATCCTTTGGTTGATGTTCCACAATTTCTCATCCTTGGCACGTCTTCCATTTCAACTTCGACCACGGCTTCAAGCACGGTTTCCACCAAGGCCAGATCACGAGCCGTGTCTCTCTCTGTTGGAAGTCCACATTTCCACCTTCTTGTGCAGTGTATAGCACGGTTTGAACCATGGCCGTGCTTCAAGACGTGCCTCTTTCTAGACAGATACACGGTCGTGTACTTCAACCATGTATTTTCCTGTGGATTCTTCAAAACAGATACACGATCGTGTACTTCAACCGTATAGTTTCCTGTAGCTTCAAAACTAAGTACACGGCCGTGTACTTCAACTACACGCCCATGTACTTTCCTCCGGTGGTGTAAATCCTTGTCTTTGATCCAAGTTGTAGATGACTTCTCTAATTTACTTGAATTAGCACCCTTGACTCCATTTAATCTGATTTATCACCATAATAGAATTAAGTACCATTTCCTTATGATTTCTATAAAATCTATAATAAATTAACACACTTCATACTATAAAGATTGAGTATAAAATGGATCTATTAGGCTATATCTAGCTTTGATTGGAAGTGGGGAATTGTTTCCAATATAGAATCATCTCAACAATCTTAGAGAGGAAACCATGTAAAAATGATCTGACATTCACAATAGTAGGAATTTAGGAAATCATTCATAAGACGATGATTCGAGTAAGTTTCTAAATCTATTGTAAATTGAGAAAAATTGAAAGTAATGTTGTGAATTAAGAATGGGATTACAAAATCTTCGAAGGTGGAATGGATTAGAGGGTAATTTTGATTAGGGAATTTGAGATTTTGAAGGAAATTTCAATTTTTTAAAAAATGATGTGATTCTAGAAGTATATAGACACAACAAGATTATCTTGCATTCATGTACTTCAAGTACACTACCATTTAGGGTTTTTACACGCTTGTGCAAGAAATTAAAAATTGAATAGTGAGGTAAATAGGCAAGAGACACGGCCAGGTTCCTACCTGTGTCCCTCCACTTCGATAACATACTTAGTACATGGATAAGAACACACTTATGTACTTGGCCGTATCGAACCTATGCCTTTTAAAATTTGAGTTTTTTTTGTGCAATTTCGATTCCTAACTTTTCCTGATCTATTTAAACACCTAAAAATAGATTAAACTAGTTGTGATAGGATCTCTAAGCTTATATGTTTATGAATTTAATTAGGTTTGAGGTTTAAGAGATTTTAGAGTTGTGTAGAGATTGTTTGTTTCTTATTAGGTACATGTATACTATGTTTGTTGAATGTGCGTGTTAGGCTAGAAACATAAATTGACTTAAATTATAGTTTGGAAACTAAGTAATTGTGTGTTTGTGCTTGGCTGGGCCTAAGGAACCAAGAATGTTGATGATCATAGGGTAGCACCTCGATGATTAGTATGTGACATTGTCTTTAGTAGAGTTATATACTGAAATGATCTAGATAGAATTAGGATGCTTGGACTCATGAGCAATTAGGAGTACCCATTGTTGTAAAGATATGTATGTATTATAGACTCATGAACTCATGGACTCATAGACACTAGGGAGTACCTATTATTGTACATGTACGTATGTGTTACAAATATAGCTATGTGTGTACAGGGTCCTGTGTTGCCCTAGAGTTGTGTTATTTAAATGATTAAATTGAAAGATAACAATTTGGTGCTTGATTGTCCCAACTGCATC
Source organism: Laguncularia racemosa (assembly GCA_037954665.1). NCBI lineage: Eukaryota > Viridiplantae > Streptophyta > Magnoliopsida > Myrtales > Combretaceae > Laguncularia > Laguncularia racemosa. Next base: position 4,834,887 of record JBBMOL010000014.1, on the reverse strand, counting down.
TTGTTTGTGTTTGTATTTTGGCATGGCATGTGTGTGTGAATATTGGTATACACTATATTGGACTTTAGCTCACCACTCATTGGACCCTTTTTCAATTGTAGGTTCTTTTGGTGAAATACTTTGGTATGACGAGACTTTAGTAAACACAAATCATGACTTAGGAGATGATGTGGAATATGTGTATTACGATGAGTGATAGGTAAGCTAGAAGAAGGATAACCACTGAAACATTGTATTTAGTTGTGTTACACTTGAGATTCCAATTGTACTCGTGTTTTAATATGCTTCCACTATGATTAATTGTAGGAGATAGACTCCAATTTAATTGTTGAGGATAGTTTGTTCTTTGTAGTTTCATTTTCATATGTAGATATTGAGTGGAACCTTGTGTAGTCACTTACTGATATATGTGGAGATTTCATCAATGATGTCAAGGTGACATTCTGCATGTGTAAAGTTTTAGAAAATATTGAGCCTTTACATATCTTCATTTAGTGAGGACACGTGGCAAGTTCTGATGCTTTAGGTTCTTGGGCATTATAGCTTAAGTGGTATTAAAGTCTAGGTTTATTGATTTGTACACTATCTAGAATAAAATCTTTAGGAAGGTGAGGCATGAAGAGAGTGGATAATAAATGGGGGCTAATGTTATTAATATATGATTTCATTTCAGTGATGTTCGTTATGTTACTTCTAGATATACAATATCTTGAGAAAGCTTTTGTTTTTATGTGTCTCCTTAATCTTGTAAATGTCTTCTTGTAGAATGCTTAAGAGAATTTCTAGAGCAAGTTTAACATCAAGTGCTAGAGGTGATGCTCTTGACAACTAGATTCAACCTAAACCACCTCATCATGGCCTAAAGTTGAATGAAGACCACATTGTATAGTTGCTAAAGGTGATCAATACCTTAGTAAGAGTAGTAGCACAATAACAATAGCAAATACATAAATTACAAATGCTGGGTGGTAGATAAGGACTGATGGTAGGAAAGGTTGGCGATAGGCCAACTAGGCTAATAAGTTTGTAAGAATGGTAAGAGAGTTTAAACCAAAAGTGAATGATCCTTTAGATGCTAAGTAGTGGATTAAAGAATTGGAGAAAGCCTTTGTAGCATTTAGAGTTCTAAAAGAGAAGAAGGTGGACTATGTTGTGTATTTGTTGAGAGGTACGGCTTTAGAATGATGGTTTAGCATGTTAAGGCTAACAATAAGACAAATTACTTGGGAGAGATTAAAAAATTGGGTCTATGACAAGTACTTCTCGAGTAGTATATACGATAAAAGGGAGGTAGCATAATATAGTTGTCACTAAGGAAACCGATCAGTAGAAAAATATGAGGCAGAGTTAAATTACCTAGTGAAATTCAGGCCAACAACTTTCAAAACAAAATGAGAAGTCTAAGGCTCATAGATTTGTGTTGGGTTTGGAGCCCACTCTACAACATGAAGTGGGGTTGTTTCAGTTGAACACAAACTTTAAAGTGATGAACAAAGCCAGTTTCCTAGAATAAAATCATAAGAGGACTGATGAGATGAGGACTCAAGGGATAGTAATATTAAGGAAGAGACCCGCTTAAGGTATTGTTATATAGGAGAAGGGTAAGAAGCTTTAAACCTTCCAAACTAGACCTATGGTTATTATAGTATCGTCCTCTCAAGTTAGGACTTCCTCAATAGGACATGTTCAAAGATGCACTAGGTGCTTTAGGCCACATGAATTGAGTGAGTGTAAATGCCCAAGTGGTGCTTGCTACTCATGTGGAAAGATAAGTGACAATAGTAAGGCATGCACTGAGAGATCAATTCTCCTCACCTTTTGTTACTCTTGCAAATAGAGGGGTTATTGAGTTATAGATTGCCTTTATACCATCAACATAGGTAGGGAGAACCCAAACTATGACCTAGTGATGTGCCTATTTCCCAATTCAGAATACAATAACCACAATCTTGATTCTAACAAACACAATATTCAAATCTATAATCAAATATAAGAACAAATAGTGTCTAAGCCCTTACCAAAAGCTACGCACTAGAAAAGGATCAGCCCTAGCATGGAATGGTTGATACAACACACAATGATTTCGATGCCGTCACTCGCCACAATCAAAGATTGATAAGAGTTGAGAGGAAAACTCAAAGAGTTCAATTTCAATGTTCAATAATTAGCCCTTTCAAGTGTCCAATAACAAATATAAAATACAAGGAAAAGTTTAAACAAATCAACTCAAGAAAGCCGTCGGCTCATCAAATGTACATTGCTAGCTTAGATAATATAAGTCGTTAGCTTTGGCACTTAGGCTGCCGACCTATGTGGCCGACTTAAGTAGATAGGCCACTGACCTTGAAGCTCGACTTAAGAAGAAAAGCGGCTGGCTTTGAGGGCTAGCTTAAGTTCCACACCGCCGGTTTTGAGAGCCGGCCTAAATGAAGTATTACTGGTCTTGAATCCTCAAGTGTTGTCCTGAAGTAATAACAAGTACATTTGACTGGAAATGAAAATAATCATGCAAAATGTATGAAGAAATTATATGATGTTCTTGGGGTTCCATCTGATCAAGTAAAACTCTCATAGTAAGGTTCTGCAATCCTTTGGCTGTAACTCAAGTGATGGATCCCGTAACTTGAAGGATTTGATTCTCATCATCTCCTCGAGCTTGTGGAAGATTTGCCCTCAAATCTGATGGTTCTTCATGAAAGTCTTCTGATGAATAAGGTGATAGGTCTGTAATATTGAAAGTAGCAGAAACATTGTATTCTCCTGGTAGCTCCACCCTATAAGCGTTGTTGTTGATGCGCTGCAATATTTTGAACGGTCCATCTACTTTAAGTGAAAGTTTCTATGACTTGTGAGGAAACCTTTCCTTGCTGAGATAAATCCAAACTAGATTGCCTGGATTATAAATATTTGTTTTCCTTCTTTTGTTGCCCTGAAGTTTCTATTGCTCCTAAGTTTTTTGAAGATGCTCAAAAGCCTTTTAATGAAGCTTCTAAATCTCCTTTGCACACTCCACTCTAGTCAAACTTTCTTCCTTTGTTGCTGGATTAGCTATTAAATCCAATGAAAGGGTAGGATTATAGCCATACATGACTTCAAAGGGAGACTTATCGATTGAACTATGAGTAGACCTATTATAAGCGAACTCAACAATAGGAAGACACAAGTCCCAATCAGTAAGATTCTTACTAACCGTTGCTTTTAGTAATGAACTAAGAGTACAATTAACAACCTCAATCTAGCCATTTATTTAGGGATGACAGGATGTACTATACATGAGTTTAGTACCAAGCTATTTCCAAAGTTTCTTCTAGAAGAAACTAAGGAATTTAGTATCTTTGTCAGATACTATGCTGTGGGGGAACTCCATGCAATCGTACAATTTCTTACATAAAAGGGTTAGTAATAAAAAGGGCATCATCTGTTTTATGACAAGGCATAAAGTGTGACATTTTGTTAAAATAATCGACGACCACCATGATAGAGTCTTCGCGTCTTCGTGTCTTGGGAAGACCTAAGACAAAATGAGCTAAAGGCATATATTCACCCCAAGTTTCTTTCTTTCCTTTCACCCTCTTACAAACACCACATCTCTCTAACATCCTGTAGACATCCTTTAACATACCTTTCTAGTAGAAATGTTCATTTAACAACTCTAAAGTTTTCTTTTCACCAAAATGTCTAGATAACCCTCTAGCATGAGCTTCCTTAACCAATAATTTCCTAACAGAACCACAGGGTATACATAATTTTCCTGATCTATATAGAAACCCATCTACTACATAATATCCATCTACCACGTGTCCTCTCAAACATCTCTCGACTATTAACTTAAAGTAATCATCATGAACATACCATTCCTTTACAAATTCAAACCTAAACAGCTTTGATTATAATGAAGTGATAAGTACATACCTACGTGATAATGCATCAACTACAATATTAGTACCCCCCCCCCCCCCCCCCCCCCCCCCCCCCCTTCTTGTATTTAATCACATATGCAAAGCATTCCAAAACTTCCACCCATTTAGCTTGTCGTTTTGACAAACGTTGTTGACCTTTGAAGTGCTTCAGAGATTCATGGTTTGTATAAATAATAAACTCCTTAAGAAGAAGATAGTGTTGCCAAGTCATCAATGCTCTCACTAAGGAATAGAATTCCTTGTCATATACTGAGTAATTCAGAGATGCACCACTCAGTTTCTCACTAAAATAGGCAATAGGTCTTCTTTCCTGCATCAACATAGCACCAATTCCTACCCTAGAGGCATCACACTCCAATTCAAAAGTTTTGTTAAAATCAGGTAATGCTAACACCGGAGCACTAGTTAACCTTGCCTTTACTTCCTTAAAGCTCTTCTAGGCTCGTTCCCCCCAAACAAATGGAACATTCTTTTTTGTTATCTCAGTCAATGGACTAACAATGCTACTAAAGTTCTGGACAAAACGTCTGTAGAAAGAAGCTAACCCATGGAAACTTCTCACGTCAGTAGTTGATTATGGGGTTGGCCATTCCATGACAACTCTCACCTTTTCTTCATCCACTCTAACACCAGAACCCATCATAACAAACCCAAGAAATCAAAATTGAGAAAAAAAAAAAACACTTCTTAAGATTTCCATACAACTGCTGTTTCCTCAATATTGAGAAAACTGCTTGTAAATGTTCAGCATGACTTTCCAGATTCCTGCTATAAATCAAAATGTCATCAAAATAAATAACAACAAATTTGTTCAGATAGTCTCTCATGATATGGTTCATCAGCCTCACAAAAGTACGAGGAGCATTGGTTAACCTAAATGACATGACCATCCATTCATACAAGCCATAGCGTGTTTTAAAAGTGGTTTTCCACTCATCTTCTCCCCTCATACGAATTTGGTGATACCCACTTTTAAGATTCACCTTAGAGAATACCTGTGTACCATGAAGTTCATCTAACATATCATCAAGTCGAGGAATGGGATACCTGCATTTGATGGTAATTTTGTTGATGGCTCTACTATCAATACACATCCTCCATGTGCTATCTTTCTTGGGAACAAGAAGTGCAGGTATAGCACAAGGACTAGTACTCTCCTTGACAAAACCCCTTTCCACTAGTTCGTCTACCTAACGCTTCAACTTTTTAGCTTCTTCTGGATTTATGTGATATGCAGGCTTATTTAGCAAAACTGATCTAGGTTGAAAATCAATGATATATTTAATGCCTCTCGTGGGTGGTAATCCCTCAAGTAATTCGTCTGGAAATAACTCCATGTATTCATCTAGTATTTGGTTCACCACTGGTGGCAACTACTCACAAGCATCTATCTCCAATGCATATCTCAACTATAATATGTAAACTGGCCTCTCTTCCCCTATTGCCTCCTCCAGTTCATGCTGTCCCACTAGCAATGTCTTCTTTTTACCAGCCTTATTAATTTGTCTCTATGCCTCTTATACTTCAGTAGGTGACATAGGATTCAATACTATGCGTTTTCCCTCTTTCTGAAACACATAGGTGTTCCTAAAACCATCATGTAACACCTTCCTATCATACAACTAGGGTCTACCAAGCAGTATATGTGAAGCATACATTGGAAGAATGTCACAAATAATTTCATCATGGTACTCCCCTATGTTAAATGGGACCTTAGCCCTTTGAGTGACATGTAAACTACGTTGTTCACTCAACTAATGTAGTTTGTAAGGCTTAGGATGTGGGGTAGTGACTAGTTTTAATTTAGTTACTAACGAAGTAACCACTACATTAGTACAGTTACCTCCATCAATGATAATAACAAAAAGATTACGTTGGATTCTACAGGAAATGTGAAACAGGTTCTCCCTCTACTCATCCTCATCAATAAGAAAGGTAGTCATCGCTCTGCTTAATACATTTATGGACAAATATTGGTCATTCCCCTTATCCTCATGTACCTCAACATCTGCATTACCATAATACTCATCCAATACAGTTGACAAATCTATGGAATCGTGCATGTCTTCTTCTTCTTCTTCCTCACTCTCAATCCCCATGGCAATCATAACTCTTCAGTTCGAACATTGAGCAACCATATGCCTAAAACCTAGACATTTAAAACATTTAACCTGGCAAGTCTTTTCACCCGATGATTCGGCTACCATCCGCTTATTCTCATACTCAACAACTGTTTTTCCTCTCCCAGCAAATTCTTTCTCCCCTCTAATATCTGGCACAACTACATTCTTCTCCACGTTTCTATTATATACCCCTTTATCAAACTACTTACCCTCTGTCCCAGATAGTTTTGTAAAGGATCCATACCTGTTACTCGCTGCCTTAAAAAGGGTTGGAATGCCTCTACCTTTTCGCTTTCAACACTAACTGGATCGCTTCATCAAGGGAGTCATATCACTGTAACTCTATTATGTAGGCAATCTCATATTTTAGACTACACACAAATTGTGCCATAGTCTGTTTAGGAGGTTCAACTACTCCACAACGGATCATTAGTGTCTCAAACTCTTGGACATACTCATCTACAGTTTTGCCTCCCTATTTTAGTGTTTGTAGACACATGAACAACTCCTACCTGTAATGTTCTGGAATAAACCTCTTCCTTAGAACTCTTTTCATTTCCTTCTAAGTATGAATCTCAACATCACCATCTCTCCTTCTACTGAACACAAGATTCTTCCACCATAAAGCGTTATACCCTGTAAACTCGACTGCTGCAAGATGGACTCGAGTATGGTTATTAATTTCATAACATTCAAAGAGCCATTCCACCTTATCTTCCCAATCAAGATAATCTTCTACAGACCCCCTTCCAGCAAATGAAGGCATTTACAATTTTACATACTCTAGACCCCTAGGCGGTCTAAACTCATGGTTAGGATAATATTCATCCCCAAAATTGTCATCTCTCTCCTCTCTGTAAGCATGACACTCCCTTCCAACCTGTTTGCCCCTATTTCCTCCTACTGCCCCTTCTCTACCTACAACATTAAGGGCTACCTTAGGTGGGAGTGCTTGTGGATTGGCTACGGTCTATCGAGGTAAGGTCATTTAATCGAACCGTGTTGCTAGATTAGCAAAAATAGTAGTCAGGTCCTACAACTACTCTTCTACAGTTCTTCTTCCACCTGCAACATGATGACCTTGAATTCCCCCTTCCAACCTGATTGTTGGCCTCGTTCCCGATTCCTCCATTAACACTATCGTTTGATATATTTAATAGCAATTGCAACTTAGTACAAAAATTTCACTTATAAAAAATACTGCAATAATCCTCCCATGACACTAATTCAATCACAACCTCCAATCAATCTCTTATTTTGATTCACACAAACTGTAATACAACCCCTTAGTATCAATCTCTGCCCAATCTCAATTTAGAGTCAAGCAATCCACAACAACAACCTCAATGTAAAAACCCTAATTTTTTTTTTATCCACTAATTCAATCACACAACAACAACAAACCCTAATCAACACAATCCTAATTCAATAACAATCCACCCAACACAAATTCACAATATAAACCCTAATTGTGAAATTGGAAATCAATAGTCACAATCCCTCTCTCGATATGAGCTCTGATACCAAAAGATAATGTGCCTATTTCCTAATTTAGAATACAATAACCGCAATCCCTATTCCAACAAACACAATATTTAAACCTATAATCAAATATAAGAACAAATAATTTCTAAGCCCTTGATGTTACGCACTAGCAAAGGATCAGCCCTAGCATGGAATGGTTGATACAACACACAACAATTTCAATGCTGTCACTCGCCACAATCAAAGATTGATAAGAGTTGAGAGGAAAACTCAAAGAGTTCAATTTCAATGTTCAATAATCTGCCCTTTCAAGTGTGCAATAACAAATATAAAATACAAGGAAAAGTTGAAACAAATCGACTTAAGAAAGTTGTCGGCCTTGAAATGGAAAGCTGCCGGCTTATCAAATGTACACTGTTGGCTTAGACAATATAAGTTGCTGGCTTTGGCACTTAGGCCGCTGGCCTATGTGGCTAGCCTAAGTAGATAGGTCGTGGGCCTTGAAGGTCGGCTTAAGAAGAAAAGTGGCTAGCCTTAAAGGTCGGCTTAAGTTCTATGTCACCAGTTTTGAGAGTTGGCCTAAATGAAGTATTACTAGTCTTGAATCCTCAAGTGTTATCCTGAAGTAATAACAAGTACATTCGACTGAAAATGAAAATAATCATGCAAAATGTATGAAGAAATTATATGAAGTTCTTCGGGTTCCATCTGATCAGGTGAAACTCTCATAGTAAGGTTCTGCAATCCCTAGCTCAAGTGATGGGTCTTATAGCTAGAAGGATTTGATTCTCATCACCTAGGTTAGCATATCTCAACCAGTTGGACCAAGATAGAGAGCGTCAGCTCGTGTATTTGCATTGTAATGTCAAGGCACACCAGACATGGACACTTTGGTAGGTATGCTATTTGTACACTCTGCTAGTGCTTTTATCTTGTTTGATACTAGTGCAACACATTCATGTGTGTCTAATGCCTTTAGGCATGTTTATAATATTTTTGTTGAGATGTTGAGTGATACTTTGAGTATGAGTACACCTATGGGGATAGGTAGAGACTTAAACATAATATGTAAAAATGTTAATACCGAAGTGCAGGGTAGGGTTTTACATATAAGCCTTCTAGTTTTAGAGATGACAATTTTTTATATAATACTAGGAGTTGATTGGTTGTTTAAACACCATGCAATCATTAATTGTCATAGCATGACAATCCATTTCAATGTATTAGGATAAGAACCCTTTTGTTTCAAGCTTGAAGCAAAAAGACCAATGGGGTTGCCTACATATGAATTGTGAGGTAAGAGCATAGTAGTTTCAATGACTGTTAAATTTGGCAATGTTGTGGAGATCAATCAAGTACCTATAGTGAGAGAATTTATAGAAGTCTTCCCTATAGACCTACCAAACCTACCTCTAACAAAGAAGATTGAATTTTGTATAGATGTGATACTTGATACGGCTCCTATATCCAAAACCCCACACTGTATGGCACATACTTAATTAGCAGAACTAAAGAAGCAGTTACAAGAGTTATTGGATAAGAAATTTATTAGACCTAATGTCTTGCCTTAGGGTATGCTTGTGTTGTTCGTGAAGAAGAAGGATAGTAGTATGCGATTATGTATTGACTATAGGGAATTGAACCAAGTTACCATTAAGAATAAATACTCACTTCAAAGGATAGATGATTTATTTGATCAACTATAGGGAACTCAAGTCTTCAAAAATCAACTTAAGATCTAGGTATCATCAGTTGAGGATTAAGGAGGAGGACATTCAAAAAATCGCTTTCAAAACACGATATGAGTGCTATGAGTTTTAGGTCATGCCATTTGAACTCATGAATACACTAGTAGCTTTTATTGATTTGATGAATTGGGTGTTTTGAGAACACTTAGATAAATTTGTAATCATGTTCATAGATGATATTTTAATGTATTATAAGAGTAAAGAGGAGCATGAGCAACATTTGAGGATGGTGTTGAACAAATTACAAACAGAGAGATTACATGCAAAATTCAAAAAGTGTGATTTCTAACTTAATCAATTAACCTTCTTAGGCCATGTGATTAGTAAGGAAGGTATATCTATAGACATTGAAAAGATCAAGGCTATAAATGACTAGCCTAGACCTAGGATAGTGATAGAGATTTGAAGCTTCTTGGGGTAAGTAGAGTATTACAAGAGGTTTGTGAAAGGATTTTCTAAATTGACAACTCCTCTAACTAGATTAACTCAAAATGGGGTGAAATTAAATGGCATGATAAATGTAAAAATAGTTTTGTAACATTGAAGGAGAGGCTGGTTTCAACACCAGTTTTGGCATCATCTATTAGTGTTGAGGAGTTTATCATATTCAGCGATGCGTCTATACAAAGGTTAGGATGTGTATTGATGCAAAATGAGAGGATTATAGCCTATGCATCCTGACAATTGAAGCATTATGAGAAGAGTTACCTTATAAATGATTTGGAATTGGCAGCTGTAGTCTTTGCACTCAAATTGTGGAGACATTATTTGTATAGAGAGAAGTGCAAGATATTCATCAATCATAAAAGTCTCAAGTACATCTTTATCCAAAATGAGTTAAACATGAGACATAAATGATTGTTAAAGCTAATAAAAGATTATGATATTGAAATTCAATATCATCCTGAGAAAGTGAATGTAGTTGCCGATGCACACAGTCGAAAGAGAAAAGATAATTTTGCAACTTTAATCGCAACTTAATGGAACCTATTGGAAGACATACATAGACTAAAACTAGAAATTGTAACCTAGGAGATTAAGGTAAGATTAGCTAGTTTGCGCATACAACCTACATTAGTAGACTAGATAAAAGTCGCACAAACTGATGATGCAGAAATGCAAGAAGTTAAGAAACGAGTGGAAGAAGGAAAGACAATGGAGTTTAATGTAGATGGAGAAGTACTAAAGTATGGTCATAGATTGTGCATTATAGGTGCATCTGAAATAAAGAATGAAATACTAAAAGAGGCACATTATTCTGGATACTCTATCCATCCTGGAAGTACCAAAATGTATAAAGACTTAAAATGCCACTATTGGTGGAAGAATATGCAATGGGAAATTATAGAGTATGAATATAGGTATTTAACTTGCTAACAAACTAAAATAAAGCATCAAAGACCCACTGGTGAGTTACAACCTTTACCAATACAAGAGTGAAAACGGGAGCATGTAAGTATGGATTTTGTCATAGCGGCACCTAAAACTATGACTAAACTGGACACCATATGGGTAATTGTAGACAAACTTACTAAATCTGCCCATTTTATACCTATAAGTATCAGGTATAAACTTGGGAAGTTGGCTTGGTTGTATATAGGGATGCAATTGGGGCGGGTCGTAATAGGGTACCCACCTTGACTAACCCGATAAAAACCTTATAGTGCTTGACCTTATAGGATTTAAGGTCGGGTTTAGGACATGAAATAAAACCCGATAGGGTTTAGGATTGGGTTCTGGGATTAAAAAAAAAAACCCAATGGGAAAACCCGACCCGATAATTTAAAAAAAAATATTATAATTTATAATCAGTATATTTTATTTTATTATTATTATATTTTTAATCAATATATTTTTATATTTTATTTTATTTTTATCTTTTTAATTTTTATATTTAATTTCTCTTTTCTTTCCATCACAAGTAGATTAGTAATAAATTAAATAAATAACATATGAAAATAAGTTGAAGTATATATATATATATATATATATATATATATAAGGATTTAATCGCCATTCAGGTTAGGTCAGGTCAAGTAAAAAAAAAAAACCCTATCGAGTCGGGGTAGGTTTTAGGTATATAATTTTTTGTCAAGTTGGGTTCGGGTTTCAATGAACCCGATTGGTTTACATCCTTAGCTATACATCAAGGAAACTGTGAAGTTACATGGGGTATTAGTCACGATAGTTTCTGACAAAGATATAAGGTTTGTTGGGAGATTTTGGAGGAGTTTACATAGAGCACTAGGAACCAAATTGCAATTTAGTACAACTTTTCACCCATAAACAAATGGTCAGTTAGAATGAACCATCCAGATATTAGAGGATATGCTAAGGGTTTGTGTATTAGATTTTGGTGGAAGTTTGGATGAACACCTGTCTTTAGTAAAGTTTCCCCATAATAATAACTATTAAGCTACGATTCAATTAGCACCCTACGAAGCATTATATGGTAGAAAATGCTAATCACCGCTACATTGGGATGAAGTGGGGAGAGACAAGTATTGGGACTCAACCTAATACAAGACGCAATGAATAAGGTCAAGTTAATCAAGCAAAGGGTGCAATTAGCTCAAAGCTATCAAAGGTCTTATTTAGATAAAAGATGACACTCTTTAGAGTTTAAAGTAGGAGATCATGTTTTGCTAAAATTATTACCTACAAAAAGGATGGTGAGATTTAGGTTAAGAGGAAAACTAATCTTTAGGTATGTAGGACCCTTTGAAGTTTTGGAAAGGGCTAAAATGGTGGCATATAGGCTGGCCTCACCACTAAATCTAGCTAGGGTATATGATGTATTTCACATTTCTACGTTCAGGAAATATGTACCAAACTCAAATCAAGTAATTGCTTTAGAACCTCTAGAGGAATAACCAAACCTCACAACAATAGAAATACCAGTCAAGATTGTGGATACTAAAGAGTAGATTTTGAGGAGGAAAGTGATCAAATACGTTAAGGTTCAGTAGAGTAATCAAATAGAAAGAGAAGCGACTTGGGAATTAGAAGAAGAGAAGAGAAAGAAATTTCTAGAGTTTTTTCATGATCTAGGTAACTTTTGTAGACGAAAGGTTGGGGGGGGGGGGGGGGGGGGGGGGGGGGGGCGGGGGGGCTAGGGGGTGTAAAGGGAGAATGTAATAACAAAAAATAATTAAAACAAAGTAAATTAAATAATAGTTTTAAGCCCAAAGGCAATATTGAAAATTTAAGGATTTGATAGGGATCTATTTATCTAATTAAGAAGTTAGAACCCTACAAGTCATTAATGTACGGTTTTTTTTGTCCTCTCTCAAACCTATCACACCCTTAATAGGCCAATCTCCTGATCAACATGCAGATCTGCTGAATGAAGTTAAGTGACTACATCTAGCTATGATTGGAAGCAGGGAATCATTTCCAAAATAGAATCATCTCAACAATCTTAGAGAGGAAATTGTGTAAGAACAATCCGACATTCACAATAGTGGGAATTTGAGAAATCATTCATAGGATGATGATTCGAGTAAGTTTCTAAATCTATTGCAAATTGAGCAAAATTAAAAATAATGTTGTTGTGAATTAAGAATGGGATTACAAAATCTTCAAAGGTGGAATGGATTAAAGGGTAATCATGATTAGGGAATTTGAGATTTTGAAGGAAATTTTAATTTTTGAAAAACTAATGTAATTCTAGAAGTACACAGACACAACATAACTGTGTTGCACTAGTATACTTGAAGTACATGGCTATTTAGGAGTTTTACACACCTATGCAAGAAATTAAAAATTGAATAGTGAGATACACGAGCAAGAGACACAGTCGTGTTCCTTCTCATGTCCCTCCACTTTGACAACATAGTCAGTACATAGATGAGAACACGCCTGTGTACTTGGTTATGTCGAACCTATGTCTTTTCAAAGATGAGTTTTCTACCTAATTTCGATCCCTAACTTTTCATAACCTATTAAAATACCTAAAAATTGATTAAACTAGCTATGATAGGATCTCTAAGCTTATATGTTTATGAATCTGATTAGGTTTAAGGTTTAAGAGATTTTAGAGTTACACAAAGATCATTTGTTTCTTATTTGGTATGTATATACTATGTTTGCTAATTGTGCATGTTAGGCAAAAAATGTAAATTGACTTAAATTATAATTTGGAAACTAAGTAATCGTATGTTTGTGCTTAGTTAGGCGCAAGGAACTGTGGATGCTAATGATCATGAAGTGACACCTTGATGATCGGTACATGACGTTGTCCCTAGTGGAGTGATATACTGAAATGATTCGGCCAAATTTAGGACTCTTGGACATTGGGGAGTACCCATTATCGTATACGTACATATGTATTATAAAGACTCATGGACACTAGGGAGTACCCATTATTGTATATATATGTATGTATTACAAATATAGTTGTGTATGTACTAGGTTCTATGTTACCCCAAAGGTGTGTTGTTTAAATGATTAAATTGAAAGATAAAAATTTGGTGCTTGAATATCCTAGTTACATCTTATTTATGTTTGCATTTTGGCATAGCATGTGTGTGTAGATGTTTGTAAACATTATATTGGGCTTTAGCTCACTCCTCGTGGGAATCTTTTTCAACTATAAGTTCTTCTAGTGAAATAGTTAGGTATGGAGAGATTTTAGTAAACAAAAATCAAGATTTGGGAGATGACATGCAATATGTATACTATGATGAGTGATAAGGAAGCTAGAATAAGGATAATTACTAAAACATTGTATTTAGTCGCATTACACCTGAGTATCTAGTTGTACTCATGTTTTAATATGCTTTTGTTGTGATTAATTGTAGGAGATAGGCTCCAATTTAATTGTTGAGGACAGTTTGTTCTTTGCAATTTCAATTTCATATGTAGATACCAAGTGGAACTTTATGAAACCACTCATTGATATATGTGGAGATTTCATTGATGATGTCAAGGTGACTTTTTGCATGTGTGGAGTTTTAGTAAATTTTGAGCCTTTGCCTGTCTTCACTTAGTGAGAATATGTGGTGAGTTGTAACTCCTTGAACTCTAGGATGTTACAGATACAAATAAGGAAAGAGGTTGGTTAAGGATATGCCCTACCATATTAGGAGAGAATCCTAGGAATTAATGTACTGTCAAAGTTAGGATCATCCACATGCCTATAAATAGGGGATAAAGATGATCGAGACTTCTGGATTTAAAAACTCTCAACTCTCATTTATTCCCTTCATTTTTTGCTTGTGCTAACTTAGGCATTGGAATGACTATGTCAAAACAAACTCTGACACTCCCTTAACCTAATTCATTTCTATTTTGCAGGTGATTCAACCACCTTTTAGAAACCTAGCATAACACTATTGATGTGTGATATGTGAAATTTAACCTAAACTTACATGTTTAAATAATTTATAAACCACGTGTTGACATTTGGTGCATGGTCTAAACTATTGTAGTATTTCCACATGAGTGAAGTATAAATATATAATAATTTATTGTTAAAATAAATAAATAAAGTTTAATTTATTAATATTTAAAAATATTCAACAAAATGAAAGATAAAAAACATAGAACCTCGAAAAAACCACCTACTAATAGTTATGATGGCCACTTGACTCACTTTTGGTGAAAGCAAACGGCTGTTGATCAAATGATGCTATATTTAATCGTGCATGTGTAGATAGGTCGAAATAGCATAAGCTTTACAAAAATAAACTAGATGATGATTCTAAGTAGCAAAAGTGTGGGAATTTAGCTCGGTAATTACTTTTATTTAGATTGATTTAAACAGGTGAAATCAATAAATGAGCATTTTAAATTTAATCTAACTAACAGTTAACTTTAAGCTTATATTATGTAGAATAATTGGGATTCATATGACTTAATTTTAGCCTAGTTTGCATATGACTTTTAATTAATTTACCAGAGGATTTCACACCATCGAATTTTGATCAATTCACGAAGAATTTAAACTAATCCCTTTCAGACTATAGTTTGTTTAACCAAACAATCCGACATACGATTTCACACCAATGAATTTTGATCTATTCACAAAAAAATTCAATTAATCCCTTTAAGACTATAGTTTCTTTTAACCAAACAATCCGACATTGTAACATTAAGATCGGTACATGAAAATCATTTGACCGCTCAAGCGAGCTATTGTTGATTGTAGAGAGTTGAGCCTAACAATCCAAGGGAGACTAGGTTAAGGAGTTCCTCATGGATGCCCCTCCCCATGAGGGAATACCCGCAAACAAGGGTCAACTTTAATTCTACACGGTTTTTCCTTCAAACGCCTGGTTTTGTAAATTTGATCTCCCTGGTCATGCTGATAATTTTACATCTATCATTTAATGGAATAATGAAGATTCCATAGGACTTAACAAACCAACGAGATTTAAAGAAAAGCCGGCCTTAATGTACTCTAATGAGGAGATTTTATCTTTGTACATCTTTTGCAACATTTATCGATTAGGAAATTCACAGATGAATGATCTAAAATGAATACAGTGAAGGCCTTTTATTATTATTTTACTTATTAAATCTCGTTGGCGTAAAGAACCCTTCAAATAGGACTCAACATTGTTATCGATTTAAAGAATGGAGACTATTATATTCAAATACGGAAAGGACAATGTGGAGAATTGGTAACTTCTTGATGAAAACTTAATGTGCCTAAGGTAGCGCTTGGTTGCCACAAAAATGTGGTACTTGATAGGACAAATTTTTTTGTCCTGCGTTTGGTTGCCATTCATAAAAAAAGTACTGAACAAAAATTCAATATGGTACTGAACAAAATGACAATTTTTTGTACCACATATAATTGGATACAAAAAATCTGGTACTAGACAAAAATTCATTTTTTTTCGAAATCCCTAACTTGCCCTTCATATTTTTTTCTTTACAAACAAACCCTACCTCCCCAAACCCTTTTCATTCGAACCCATCTACGCCGCACTAGGTTGCCCTTCAAGTACAGTAGGAAAACCCATCGGTGCCGCTACTATAGCGGAATTCATCGTGCAATCGACTGCTATTTGAACGTTGCTGTTGTCATGCCATAAGTCGCTGTCAAGTTCGTATTTTTCCATTCTTTTTCACATTCTTGCTTGCTTTTCTATGTTCCCCGTATGCGCTACCTATGGTTGTCGCCGTCTGTTTAGATTTCCCTCGTTTGCTTTTCTATCTTCGTTGCATGCTCTCTATCTAGTTGTCGACGTGCGTTTAGATGTCTATTGAAATGGGACAGTGGTGGAGGATCAATCTTTCATGTATAAATTGATCATCACATGTCCTAACTTGATTCCAAACTCACGTTTTAATTTCCAGTACGATAAGAACAAAGAAAATTACACAGCATGAGAAAAATAATATAACATAAGTTTTTTTTTTTTTTAAACCATGTTTATTTCTAATTTCAAGTCAAGATTCTTTTATGTTGTATATTATTTATTATGTATATATACTATATTGGAACATCATTTTTAAGATAAAAGAAAAGTAAGTAATGTGTTTTTTTATTAAATATAACATAAATTATTGTAATTTATAATATGAATTATTAAATTTTTTTCAATCAATGGATTTACATGAATTATTTTATATAATTTATAATCTCTTCAAATTGTATTTTCTTATAAAGATATCAAATATATATAAATAACCATGATATAATTAAATGGGTATAATTGTTAAATTTACTATGTTCAGTCCAGTACTTTGCAATTCCAAACACTGGACAGTATAAAAATCTTTGTCTAGTACTGAACAAACCAAACGTGGTACAAATTTTTTTTTTTATCCAATCCTTCTTATTTTGTATTATTCAATATCAGTAACCAAATGCTACCTAAATACTTAGAAGGATCAGAAGTATGATCTTGGGATTGCATTGCAAACCAAGATTGGAATTTCTATCGATTTAATACCATATTATGATGTAAAATACAACATTTATGCAAAATAAACAATAAAGTATAAAACCTTGGGGGAGTTTTTCTAAAATAAGTTTTGGAAAAGGAATTGTTTATGATTTTTTTTTTTTATAAAAACAATAAAAATAAAAGGGTACGAATGCAGTGCTATTTGCATATCATGCAATGAAAAACAATCGAATGGGGGTTGATTAAAATATGAGAATCTATATGAATCACAAGTTCCTATAATTAATTAGGGTTCTTAAGGTGGATCCAATAAGACTCATGGATCTTCACTAAAAGATATGTGCTGCAATTTTGCAAGAGATATTACATAGCATCCCCTATTTATAGATGAACTAAGACAGTTACTAATATAGAATAATCACTATTATAGAAAGTACTAGAAAAAACAAATAGAGAAAATACAATAACTGTCTTGTTACTAAGAAATATACGTTGACCTTACTAAATTAATTTACTAATTCGTGAAAATGCAAGCAATGATTCTAACCAAAATAAAACAATATACATGAAGATATGGGACAAATATTCCATAAATAGAGACGAACTGGAATAGTACCCAGAATCATAAATTAGAACAACATTATAATAAGAACCCTAGTATTAGAAGTTTCGCTTGTTAATAAATAGAAGCTTTATAGACATCAAAACTTAGAGCTTTGAATAAATTAGGATCAAAAGTTGTCTTCCAAAATCAAAACTGGAAGTGAAATGTGTGTCAGAATAACACAAGTCGGAAGCTTCTTTCCAATAGTCTTAGTCTCGATTATGATTCCCATCATTACTCCTTGTGAAAAAGATTCATCCTAAATCTTTGGAACTTGATTTCTAATAGGGTCAAATATTAATCTACAAAATTCTAGAAAGAACAAAATGCAATAACTCAAGTAAATTTCGAAGGCCATCTTCCACACAGAATCTTCCCATTCATCATAGACTCCATGGACCATAATCGAGTGAACCCAATGGTTGTCTAGCAAATGGGTTTGCTTCTCTACTCTCCTCTTATTAATCTATTAACTATTTTTAAGTCTAGTTGTGAACTTTCGAGAGCCATGGTATTAAAATAATTTGATTTTACTTAGTAAAAATATATATATTCTTCAATGGGTTATGTATCACATAATGATATGACTCATAATTTTCCCAAAGATAGGTGACAATCTTCAATGCTAGTAACATCATACAAAATCTCATCCTTGTATTTATCATTAATAGAAAAGATAATCTTTGCTTGTCTTGTCACTCTAATCACCTCATCATTATAGAAAATCTTGTAAGGACAATAGTTTTCAATAACTTTTATACCTAACCTATCAAAGAATAGTTTAAAAATCAAATCAGTGGAACAATTGTTAACATGAAACAACATAACATGTTCATGAAATTCAGCATGAATGTAAGACTTATTAGTCATCTTCTATCACCAAACAAAATCACCAAGCCATGGCTTACTTGAGCAAGAAATTGCAAGGTGCTACACTAAAATATTCAGTGTATGATAAGGAACTATATGCATTAGTATATGCATTGACTATATGGCAATACTATTTGTTGCCAAAGGAGTTTATCATCTACATATTTATTGAGGCATTTGAGTAGATAGGGTCAATTGTGTAAGAGGCATGCCAGATGGGTAGAATTCATGAAAAGCTTCTATTATGTTATACACTGCGTGAAAGGTAACACCAATGTTGTGGCAAATGTACTCTCATGCAGGTATATCTTTAAATCTACCATCCAGGCTAAGTTGTTCGGGTTTTGTTAGTTAAAAATAATATAAGAGCAATCCTTATTTTGCACCAATTATGAATAAATGTTACTGATACGAACCACGCCCACGTGTGACGAAACCCAATACCAATACGTTCAGAATTGCAACCCAAGATGCCAAAACAATCAAGTGGAACCGCGACCCGTTGCCTATAGGTGAGGCAAGAACCTTGGTATATTCTATTGACGCCACAATTGGGATGAAAGACCGATTTATAAGTCGGGTTGAACGCCATGGAGGAAATCCGATAAGTTCAAGAGAAGTTCTTTAGAGAACCAAGAGAGGAATTCTCTCAAAATATGTTATTCAATGTTGTATGTGTGTGTTTTTTTTTTTTTTTGTGTTTTCTAACCCTAGCAGCTTATATTAGGGTTTACAACTCATAAAAACAAAAGTCCAAAATGACTTAACATAATAAAGTCGTGGAAACATAATAAACAAACAATGTACGCCGGGTATATAGGCCGACGGCGTAGAAAGGTAGTAGCCGACGTAGGGTGTATGTCGGGTATATAGGCCGGTGGCGTAGTAGACGGCGTAGTCCCTCTGTCGTGCTCTAATTGCAACGCCGGTTCAAGGTCGGCAGTGTTTAAGCCAGCATTGTCAAGGCTGGCAGCTTTAACCTCCTATGCTTTGATCTCATTGAATGACTTGTACAAATGCAAGTTCATTCTCATGGTTGCTCCAATCCTTTCCGGCTTCTTGGACATCCTTTATCAACCCGTTAAGTGCTTCCTTGAATCGTTTCGCTCGAGTTCTTGTGATCGGTCCAGGTGGCACTTCAAGAGGGTCCACATTCCACCTTCTAGCTTGGCTCCCATCATGGCTCTCATCATTCCCCTCCTCTTGAAAAGGATTTGTCCTCAAATCATCGCTTACATCAAAAGGACTCAGATCAGTAACGTTAAAAGTAGCACTTACTTGATACTCACCTGGCAAATCTAACTTGTAGGCATTATCATTGATGCGCTCAAGAATTTGAAATGGTCTATCGCCTCTAGGAAGTAATTTAGATCGATGCTGCACAGGAAATTGCTCTTTGCACATGTGAACCCAAACCTAGTCTCCAGGTTCAAAGACAGCTTGTCAACGACCCTTGTTGGCTTATTTCACATACTACTCTGTTCTTCGCTCAATGTTTAGTCTTGCCTTCTCATGGATCTGTTTAATAAATTCTGCTTTCTTCTTACCATCTAGATTAACATACTCAGAAATAGGCAGGGGTGATAAATCCAAAGGAGTTAGTGGATTAAAACCATACACAATTTCAAAAGGAGTAAACTTAGTAGCAGAATGCATTGTGCGATTATAAGCAAATTCAACATGCGGCAAACAATCCTCCCAACTTTTAATATTCTTTTTAATGACAACCATCAACAAAGTAGATAAGGTTCGATTTACTACCTCAGTTTGACCATCAGTCTGTAGATGACAAGTAGTAGAGAATAATAACTTAGTTCCTAACTTAGCCCACAGGGTCTTCCAGAAGTAGCTTAAAAACTTAGCATCCCGATCCGACACGATTGTTCTAGGCATACCATGCAATCTCACAACTTCCATAAAGAACAAATTAGCAATATGGCAAGCATCGTCTGTTTTGTGGCAAGGAATGAAATGTGCCATCTTAGAAAACCTATCCACGACTACAAAAATAGAGTCTCTACCATACCTAGACCTGGGTAATCCTAACATAAAATCCATGGAAATTCTAATTTGGTGATATCCACTTTTCAAATCAATTTTGGAAAAGACACTAGACCCATGTAACTCATCTAACATGTCATCTAAGCGAGGAATGGGATGACGATACTTTACCGTGATGTAGTTGATGGCGCGGCAATCAACACACATTCTTCATGACCCATCCTTCTTAGGCATCAAAATCACAGGCACTGCACATGGGCTCATGCTTTCTCTCACATACCCTTTCTCCATCAAGTCATTAACCTGCCTTTGGAGTTCCTTTGTCTCCTCCGGATTGCTCCTATAAGCTGGTTTGTTTGGAATAGATGCTCCAGTACAAGGTTAATCTGGTGCTCAATACCACGAATAGGTGGTAGCCCCTTTGGAATCTCCTCAGGGAAGACATCTTCAAAGTCCTGCACAATAGATACAACCACACTAAGCAAAGAGTTAAAAAGTTCATTAGTATTCAAACAAGTTTCCTTAAAGACCAGTAACAACATAGGTTGCTTCATCACTAACGCTCTCCTTACTACACTCGCTCTTACCACACAACTCTCCTTTTGCAAGGCTGCACTCTCCTTTTCACTCACCACCAAAGTTGATCCCCCCTCAACTTGGTCTCTCACACTCTTTCCAGCCTTCCTCTCTTTTTCCTTTTGATATTGACTTTTGTGTTCTTTTTCTTTTTCTAGGTCTTTTACTCTCTCACTCTCCCTTTATTTTTCACTCACCTTGTATTTTGCAAAAGATTGTTGTAACTGCAACTGATCCTCATACACCTGTTTCGATGTTAAGGGTTTAAGATTATAGCTTTTGCCATGGTGAACAAGTATATACTTGTTAGAAAAACCATCATAAATAACCTTCCTATCAAACTGCCATGGCCTCCCCAACAACACATGACACGCCTGCATCAGCACTACATCGCATAACACCTCATCCTCATACCTACCAATGCGAAAAGCAATTAAGGCTTGCTTACTCACCTTAATCTCGCCACTATCATTTAGCCACTGCAATTTATATGGGCTAGGGTGTTTAATGGTCTTGAGCCCTAACCTCTCAACAATGAAAGTACTCACTACATTAGTGCAACTCCCCCCATCAATGATCAAACTGCAAATATGGTCACCTAGATAACATCTAGTATGAAAGATATTTTGTCGTTGCACCTCCTCTTCTTCCTTCACCTGCACATTCAAAGCTCGCTTAACTACTACCACTAACTTCCTTGTGGCAGGCTCCTCATCATCACTAGCATCCTCCAATGGAGGCATATCATCATCTTCACTATCCCCCTCAGTTTCATACTCACTATCATCACGCAGAATCATAACAAGTCTATTCGGACATTGACTAGCAATATGACCTCTGCCTTGGCATTTAAAACATTTAATGTCACGATTTCTAGGAGTAGAAGATCAGGTTTACCTTGATTACTAGGAGTAAAACCCGCTTGCTTCTGCTCTCCTTTTGGCTTGGTGGGTAAAGACTTTTCTTCCTTCTTCCATTGATTAGTCTTCCAAGTAGATGAACCAGCACCCTGTTGAAACCGTGCAGTACTGCTACCTTTCCTCCTGTATTGGTTCTCAACCTTTATAGCCATGTGAACCATATCTTCCAATTCCACATAATGCTACAATTCTACTACATTTTGTATCTCTCTATTCAACCCTGCAAGAAATCTAGCCATGGTAGCCTCTCTATCCTCCTCAACATTTGCTCTAATCATAGTAACCTCCATCTCCTTGAAATACTCATCCACACTTCGGCTTCCCTGCTTAAGAGTTTGCAATTTGTTGTGCAACTCACGATAGTAATAAGCAGGAACAAACCGCTTCTTCATCACCCTCTTCATCTCTTCCCAAGACTCAATAGGTGGTTTGCCATTCCTTCTTCTATTCAACATTAGTTGATCCCACCACACTATGGCATAATCTAAAAACTCAATGGCAGCAAGCTTCACTTTCTTTCTCCTACTATAATTGTGACAATCAAACACCATCTCTACCTTCTTCTCCCACTCTAAGTATGCCTCGGGATCATTCTTCCCTTGGAAAGGAGGAATCTTCATCTTTATACTACTCAGTTGATTATCCTCTCTATTCCTATCTCCTCTATCTTCCCAATCCCTAGTTCCTCTATTCCTACCACTATATCCTCTATAACTCCCGATAGAAGGTTCATCAAATTCATCATCAGACATTTCATCTCCACCCCTTTGTACTCTCCTAGAACAAATCTCCCTCTTACGCCCTTGGAAGACGTTTTTAGATTGCTCTAGTCTTTGTTCCACTGTCTCATGAATTTGTTCCATGCCCTCCTGAAACATCCTCTTCATCTCACCCCTCAACGCCTCAATTACTAACCTAGCATCAAAGCTTCCCATCTCACTTTCAGGAGAATGTTGCCTCGACATAGTTCCTACAGAAAAAGATTAGTACTAACACAAATATATATAATTAAGCCTCACGATACACTCCCTTACGTGTTTCGCTCAAAGGATGATATCCCACAATCACTCGTGTATTCTCACAAACAAGGATGATATCAACTCACCAATCCCTCTTCTCAATTCTCTTGGAACTAACCCAAACTACACCAATCCCTTCCGTAGAATTCAAGAACAACTCTAGGGGCTTGAATTTTCCTCTTTTTCTTTCCTTTTTGTTGCCTTTGTTTTATCCTTTGTTCTCGTTTTTTTTTTTTTTTTTGTAACAAGTTTAATAGGATGCACTACACTACTCAAGAAACAATTAACACTATGGACTTGAGTATGAAGCTATGACAACACAAAAACTTGATATGAATGACTGATATGAACGATTAGAGTTAGGGTTTTGATGTTACCTTTTCTCAAACCGAACTGATGTTTAACAAACCTAGGCTCTGATACCAAACTGACATGAACCACACCCACGTGTGACGAAACCCAATACCAATACGTTTGGAATTGCAACCCAAGATGCCAAAATAATCAAGTGGAACCGCGACCCATTGCCTATAGGTGAGGCAAGAACCTTGATATATTCTGTTGACACTACAATCGAGATAAAAGACCGATTGATAAGTCGGGTTGAACGCCACAGAAGAAATTTGATAAGTTCAAGAGAAGTTCTTGAGAGAACTAAGAGAGGAATTCTCTCAAAATATGTTATTCAATGTTGTATGTGTGTTTTTTTTTTTTTTTTGTGTTTTCCAACCCTAGCAGCTTATATTAGGGTTTACAACTCGTAAAAACAAAAGTCCAAAATGACATAACATAATAAAGTCGCGGAAACATAACAAACAGACAATGTACACCGGGTATATAGGCCGGTGGCATAGTAGATGGCGTAGTCCCTCTGTCGTGCTCTAATTGCAACGCCGGTTCAAGGCCGGTAGCATTTAAGCCAGCGTTGTCAAAGCTGGCAGCTTTGACCTCCTATGCTTTGATCTCCTTGAATGACTTGTACAAATGCAAGTTCATTCTCATGGTTGCTCCAATCCTTTCCTGCTTCTTGGACATCCTTTATCAACCCGTTAAGTGCTTCCTTGAATCATTTCGCTCGAGTTCTTGTGATCGATCCAGGTGGCACTTCAAGAGGGTCTACATTCTACCTTCTAGCTTGGCTCCCATCATGGCTCTCATCAGTTACTCTAGTATTGTTTGTGACGGTAATTTTGTAGCTGATGGGTTCTTATATCGGTTGAATAAATTGTGTATTCCTAGAGGTTCTCTCCAAGAATTATTAATCAAAGCTCATGTAGGGGGCTTATTAGGGCATTTAGAGGAAAGAAAGATTGAGGACATACTTAGGGAGCATTTTTATTTGCTCAAGTTGAGAAGTGATGTATGTTGTGTAGCGCAACGATTTAGTATTTGCAAAAGGGCCAATGGTAGGAAAGTGGTCTATAGGTTATATATGCCTTTACCAGTTCCTTCTCAACATTAGTAAGACTTGTTGATGGATTTCATGTTGGGTTTGCTATGAATTACCTGAGGTAAAGATTCAATTATGGTTGTAGTCAACCAATTTAACAAGATTTCTCCCTTTATTTCATGTCATGAGATGGACAATGCTTGTTTTATTGCGAACTTGTTTATATTGGAAATAGTGAAGCTCCATAGCATACCTAAGAGTATTGTATTTGATTAGGATGTGAAGTTTCTCTGCTATTTTTGGAAGACTCTGTGGAAGTGCATGGGAACCAAATTACTATTCAGCATTGCTTGTCATCTTCAAGTTGATGGATAGACGGAAGTGGTCAACAGAACTTTTAAGGCTTTACTTAAAGCATCAATTAAGCATAATTTAAAGGATTGGGACATCTATCTACTAATTGTAGAGTTCGCATTTAATTGCTCAATGCACAATTCTACAAGGAAAACTCCTTAGAAGCAATCTCTAGACATAATCCAACTATACCCCTAGATATGATGTCTATACAAGCTATAATAGAGGAAAGTTTAGGAGAAGTTGATAAGGCCAAACAAATTCAAAGGATTCAAGCTAAAGTTTTTTAGCACCTCAACTAGCAAGTAAGCAAGTAGTAAGAGAAGGTTGGTAAAGAAAGGAAGCCTATGATCTTTTAGCCAGGTGATCTAGTTTGGATCCATCTTTGGAAGCAAAGATTTCCTACTGCATGAACACAAAAATTACCTCCAAGGGTTGATGGACCTTTTAGGGTGCTTGAATGAGTGAATGAATGATAATGCATATAATGTGGAGCTACTAGATGATTATAATATATCTGCCACCTTTAGTGCATCAAAATTATTACCTTATGTAGGTGATGAGGAAGAGTCTCTTTAATAAGATTTGAAGGTGAATCTTTAATAACCTTAGAGTGATGATGAAATCTACATAAACTTAAGACTTTTGACTTGGTCTTGAATGAGAGGTTTACAAAATTTATTGAATAAGATAATCAATAGCATGCTTGGTGAGGAGAAAAAAATACATGGTTGAAGGTTTTGCGACCCATTTCCAAAGCATTGAAGACAAGATGTACATTACAACTTAAGAGTTTAGCAAAGTTGGCAAATTGGAAGAACTCTTGGGTCATTGTTTTCTCCTAATACATGGACGTGTTCAAGGATGGATTGAGGTGCATTGAGAAACATGGGCAAATACATGCTGGTTTACACTACTATGTACTTCTCAAGTGATGAATTGAGTTTTTGGGATGACTCAACCATGTTCTTGTTGATCACAAGCGTGATCTCTAGTACATAGGTCAATACATGGCTATGATCATGTATTAGCTTATTGCAATACTAGAGAATTTTTAGTTTATTTCTCTTTTATTTCCTATTTAGTCAATGTTGAACCCTAGAAACTATATATATTAGTTTAAAAATATTATTAGATCATCTTTGAATGAATTTACATTCTATTCTTTAAGAATTTATCAAAAATCCTAGTTCTTCTCAATTCTGCTAGAATTGTGGCTAACAAGCCACTCGCCCTAATTATAAGTCATGTTAAGAGAGGAGAGGGTAGTTTAAATCTTGGTGGTGCATTATATCCATTAGGAGGCTATCCATCTCTTTAATTATAAACTCATTAGTGATAAAAATTCCAAATTTTTTTTATTACTTTTCTTTTTATTCTAGAAGTCATTGTCATCCAATGGTGGCCCCACTAAGGCACACCAATAATACATAAGTGTAAAGAGATATAATACTTACTTCATATTGTGATACATATAAGTATAGATATATATATATTAGAAGTCTAATTTTTTATTTTAAATCCTAGTTCTACCTATAATCTACTTCATCTGACTATTTGGTAGGTTTCTTCTATCTATGACAAACAAAAGCTCTAATATCACTAAAATTATCATGTCCTCAAATGGGGCCTAGTAGTGACATCCCTATAAGTCATTATTTAACATGTGCATCCACTACACAACCATCTTGAGGTTGGAGTGAACACGATTCTAAAAACTGACACATGCTAACTCATTCACATTTATACATATGTTTATCACTTGTAGATAAATATAAAGGAACTTTAATATACTTTTCATTTAGAATGGAAACTCTACCTAGGAACACAGAGAGTTAGTATCTCCTACCAAACAATGAGACTAAGGAACCATTCGACTCTTTAGATATCTATCCGACTCAAGTGAAATAAAGTTTGATCTTAAATACTTAAAAGAATTACATTCTTCTTTGACTAATAACTATTACAATTCATAGGTTAGACTTATACTATAAGACTTTTGAAGAAAATGAAGGAGTACACTCTTCACTCGTACTCTAACCCGCCTCACTATTAAGTAACCTATAAGACAAACCATAAAAAATTGAGTAAACAATGGCTTAGTGAGATCAACCCTCATATCACACTATAAGTAATAGATCAATCAAGTTATCAAACATCTAAGAATGCAATGCAACACATTAACCATATGCAATGCAATTACTCACATGACCTTTTAGATATCTTACAAGGCTCGAAAGTGCATCATTTGAAGCCATAAGATAAGGAGACAACTTTTTATGCACTAGCCTCGGGTTTTCAAATTCTAAGAACTCATTAGTAGTAGTTGCATCCAACTTCACCCACCTACTAGGAAAAAGCTTTAAGTCAATCTCAAACCCTAAGCTAGCTATTTGAGCATAGCTCTTATTAGAAGACATTAACTTCTAGTGCAGCAATAGTTTCCAAAGGTTAGAGTAAGGTTATGTATGGAGAATCACCCTCATATGGCCCTTCTAGCACATTGTGCAATGCTGGTAACCTTCAAGAGAGAAATACAAGGGATGCTATTCAATCAAGTATGACAAACACTATATTAATAATTTCACAATGGCATAGCATCACCTTCCAATTTAGTCAAACTTATAATCAAGTGTAAGCAAATCAAACACAACATCAAACATAGATATTTATTCCTATATACCCCATACACATCTGTAATAAACCATTATATATATTCAAGTTAAATTGCTAACCTAACAAACACAAACAAGTGAGACAATCATCGAGTATCACTTACCTTTGTATGTTGAGCCTTAATTTGAATGATCTTTAAGATAGTAATCTTCTTTCTCAATTGATCACCTAGAGAATAACATAATTAAGTAAGTAATAACTCTTTAAGAAAACGAACCCTATCCTAGGGTGCACCCAAAGGATTACTTAGTGCTTTCCTAAGTTAGGCCTAATTTAAGTTGTGCTTTTAGTTCCAAATCTGGTACCTAACTTGTTTTGGTTATAACTTGGCCATTCCCTATCAGAATCATGCAAATGAGTACTCATTGCAAAACTTACCATGTTTAGTTTCCTTGCTTAGAATCCATTTACTGATCATAGGTCATTCAGGTTGTAGAAAGATCCTAAATGGGCTAGGCGAGCATTTTAGTGTAATTTTAAGTTGTCTTTGTATTACTTTACTCCAAATTTCATCGTCATTAATTAAGTTCCATTAATTTCATCTTTTATGAGTCTAACTGATCATTTATAATTTGGTTCCTACCTAGATTATGGATTTGGTTATGTCCTCACATCTCAATTATTCATTACTTTTGGGGACTCTTAACTTAAGGATGATCTAATAAGGTGGTATAGCATCTTTGGTTCATTGTAGACCTAGTTCCCATCATAATTTCATTTTTCTTCTATTAACTCACATACCTACGAGTTATTATCAAATTTGAAGCACTTTTTTAGGGGCATTGCACCTTAAATCCATCATCCATGAAGACTTCAAATACTAAGATTGATATCTACACCACCCACATCCTATCTCCACATTATTTTAACATAAGCATGTCCAAGGCTTGTAATCACATCCTAAATCTTACCTTGCTCCATTTATTCCTAACATTTAGGAAAAATTCAAATATTTTTTAATCTGACCAATTTGGTATATAGGAGACTTTCAACAAACTAAGATCAACAAAACTCTAAAATCACTACTTGAGGTTCTATTACTATGGGGGGAGTTTAAAGATATAGGAAAACATGCATGGTCTCTTTCATGCTTGAACAAGAGGCCCATCTCAAAGAGTCCATGAAAAACATAGATCAAGATTTAGTTTAAGAATAACCAGCCACAGATTCTACATTTACATGGGAAGTCTTATGGAAATATCAAGATAATGACAAGAAACACTACAACCAATATAAGAATAGAAGTGGAGTTTTGGGTTTACCTTAATGGTGCAATAGATTGGTGGCCTTCCAAGATTGCTTACTGCATGTTACCAAAAACATGTTTCATGTAAGGTAAAAGGGATTGCACGTGGTATTTAAAGAGTTTAGAGCATGAATCTTATATGGATTGTCAAATGGATGAAAGTTTATGACCTTAATCCTTTGCTTCTCTAAATGGAATGGGGATAGTGATGTTGCTAGGATATTTCTTCTAAATTGATGGTGTAATTATGGTGTGGCTTTATGGTATTAATTTAGAAGAGTGGAAGAAAAAAGATGGTGTGATGGGAATCAAGTCAATGCAACAACATGACCCATAACAAGGGCAAGAGCTAAAGGACTACAAAACTTAACATTGAGAATCCTTTTTGAGCAAATGGAACCCGAAGACATTCACATAGTGTCTTCATTTACTTTATATGATTGTTTTGTATTTAATTAGGTACACTTGTTAGTATTACAGGAAGACGATCAAACACATTAGCACTTGGTTTGGAGATGAGTCACAGTCCATGATGAACCGAAATGGATAAAGAGGAGCCAACCTTATGTTATGTAATTTAGACTGAGATGGGCATAGAAGATCGGCCATATATTATGTAATTTTCATTATGTTATTTTTTCATATTTAGGGCTTAGTATAAATACTTGTAAAAGAGAACAACAAAGACACTATTTGGATAATATATTTGCAACTTATTCATGTGGAAAAGGGGGCTTCCTCTCTTTCATAATACACTCTTACCAATTCTTTGAGGGTTGTGGCGAGTGAAGGCTTGGATTTGTTGTGTGTAAAATCAATAATTGTAAGTTGATTCCTCATTCTACTAGTGAGTCATATCTAGTAAGAATTTGGAATTTCATTTGTTCTTTGTCATTGAAACATTAGGGTTCCACGTGAAAGGGGATCCTTGCCAATTGGAAATTTTGTTCAATTACTTCTTAATTAGTATTTTTTTATTACAATTGGAGTGGCATATCATGGTGGCTTGATGATGGGGTATGTTGCCATCAACTTGGGGTGGAAGATGAAGGGGAAATGGAATTGTGTTGTGTTCTCTCTCTCTCTCTCCTGTTAACATGATTGGGTTTTCGTATGTGTTTAGGAAGATTTTAGGAGATGTGTTGTAGGTTTTACATAAAAAGAGAAAAAAGAGATTGACTTGAGGATGATACATCGGGAATGAGGAACACTCAATGCATGAATTCTTATTGGGTTGATGTCTAGTTGACATGATGGATTGTCATGTGCCATGTGATTCTTATTCAATTAAATTTTCCTTCTCCTAAACAAGTGTTTATCCATATATTATGTAGATTTTACATAGGAATGTTAAAGAGCTTTTGGGTAGGATAAGAGACAAATGGATGGAAAATAATTTAGGTTTCGTGCATGAGTTAGAAATTGTTTTGGGTCACATAGATATGATTATAATTTACAAGTCCTACTTATTGATAATTTATCTAATTGGACATAAATAAGTGAGATTGAGAAATATCCTTGGGTATGGTTTATAAGATATATCCAAGGGATTTTGCTTTACTTAGAAGCTAAATATTTTATTAATCCTTGTAGATTATTCTTTTTTTTTTACCTTGATTATGTTAAGAAAATCTATTGTTTTACATGTTATTATTGCTTAAGGTTATTCCATTTCTAGGCATTATCCTATTTTATTATATTCTTAGTTTTGTTTAGGGTTTTAAGGTTTTAAACAAAAATTATTTTAATTTAGTAGTATAATCACTACTCTAAGTATTATAAACTTACGAATAGCAAGCCTAGGGTTACTCTTTAGTTCTCAAGTGCTAAAGATTAACCTATAAACATATTAGCCATCCTAGACTTCTTCACTAGAGAATAAAGAACTCAATCGAGTTCCACTTCAATTTTTTATCTTCAATCTTTATTCCTTTCTTTCAATTTAATTCATCACCTTCCTTTATTATTCTTGTCCTTACATTTCAATCTTAGAATTTAGATTCAACCTACTCAACCTCTATTGATTCAAGCTTATTATACTTGTTCTTATCTGGTCAAAACTTAGACTAGTTACACTTTAATAGCATGGACATCACTTTCCTTCTTCGATAAACATGTCCAACTTTAGGGGTGCCACAAATTTCTATAGATAAGCCTAATATGGTGCGATGATAAGAATTAAACAAACTAAAGAACATGGGTGATTTCCATATTTCAAGACTTGAATTGATAAGATTTGAAGTGTATTAGAAAAGTCTCTCAAGGTTTTCACTTTATGAAAAGGCATCATTTTTCTATAATGTTTTGAAAAGTAAGTATAAACACTAACCCTAACAACCTCAGGGCCATTGATGCTATAAAATGAAAATAAGCTACTGACCCATGAAGGGTATGTGTCATAAAATGTAAAAAAAGCTACTAAACTATGAAGGGATCAATATTCATAAAAAAAAAAAAAAATAGTCTACAACTAATACTGGAAATAAACCTAATAGCCAATATTAAAAAACATTTTTATGAAATAAAAAAATCAATAATTCTCCATTAGCACTAATCCACACAAAATCTTCTATATCCAAGCTTAGAAATTCTAACTACCTTCACCCTTGGGTTTAAAAGGATTTGTCCTCGAATTGTGAACACGATATCTACTTGGATCAAAGACTAACCTGCAAAACTTAAAGAAAGTTGAATAGAAATGTGCCCAACAAAGCCAGGCTCATGAGCTATATTTGCAAATCCTCTACAATACAACAATTAATAGAGCATTTCAGCCTCAACTCTAAAAGTTCTCAATATACCATAGCTCATGTAAGCAACCAAAACCTCCTCAAGTGGTTCATACCACTCATCATGTACCTTATTAATCACATTCAACTAAATTAAGTATGCCTCCAAGAAGGATGCTATGGTCATTTGCAAGTCATTCATGTCACATATTAGTGTTTGTTTTGAAAATACATCAATAGATAGCATACATGTGCCACTAACTAGGAGCTAGTCTTGCTTCATTAGATTGGTATTGACATGTTCAACAATTAACATTTCTCATACTTTCAAACCCATAGCCTTTTCATCTATTTCCACTCCCCATCCTCTTTCTCAACTGATTATTGGGAGCCTCTACACTCATTCTCATCACAAGCTTTTGATTTGTTCTCACTAGGCTCAATAGACACCATTTCCTTAACCTTTCTCTCAGCTATTCTCTTTTGAACCCTTTCTTTGATTATCACTAACTCCTCATATATTATCACTGTGAATGGGTTTATCAAAGCTATCGTTCTAACCTTAGTAAAATGATATTCATTCCTCTATGGATAATATGACCATGAAATAGAGAGAATAACCTTCACAAATTTGAGAAAAAAGCATTAAGCAAACAGTGGAGGAATTAAATTAAGGGTCTTCTTTGAGAATTAAGGTAGAAGAAGACAAGAAAGACCTGAAAATCATAGCTAATGAGAATCCGTAGAGGACTATGTTTGACTATGCAAAACCTAAATTGACTTAAGCTTACTCTAATATTGCTAAACCAATTGTTGCTGCCAATAATTTTGAAATCAAGCCTAATATCATTTAGATGGTGTAGTAGTTTATCCAATTTGATGGTTTGTAAGATTCTTATATTTCAAGCATTTTGGAGGTCTATGACATTTAAAAAATAATGGGACCGGTGGCAATGCATTAAGATTGAGGTTATTCTTGTTTTCCTTAAGAGGTAGGGTAAAGTATTGGTTGAAGTCTTTTCCTTAAGGATTAACCACAACATGAACTAAAATAGTTAAAAAGTTTCTAGGAAATATTTCCCACCTACCAAAACTATAAAGCTTAGGAATAATATCTTTGCTTATGCTTAAATTGAGTCTAAGACCTTCTATGAGACGTGGGAGTGTTTCAAGGACTTGCTAAAAAGGTGCCTACACCACGGACTCTTACTCTAGATACAAATCCAGACATTTTATTACGGTCTCAATTTATTTACATGGTAGATGATAGATGTAGCTGTTGGAGGCACACTAAAAACTAAGACACCTAAGGCTACCTAGACCTTGATTGGAGAGATGGTAGTGAATAATTATCAATGGGATAACACAAGGGTGAGGCATAAGATAATAGGTATCTATGATGTGGAGTAGTTATGACATTGATAGCCTAAGTGGAAGTTTTAAGCAAAATGATAGTAGGTTGTTAGTCTCACAACGCCAACCTTAGGTAATAGTTGGTGATTGCTTGTAAGAGGATATGTAAGCTAAGAATAGATGGAACGAGTTGATTACAATGGAAATCCTTCTAGGCCCTAACATAATCCTTATACTAACACTTATAGTCCTAGGCAAAGAAATCATACCAATTTCTTGTTAACTAATGAAAACCAATAGAGAAATAACCACCTCTACCATGATTTTAGTGTCCTCTAACTTAAGAGAAGAAGCTAGGTTTAGAAGCGCTTCTAGTAAAATTCATCCAAACATTTGAAGCTCACTTCCAAAGTACTAAAAAACCTTTATGAAATCAGGAGGCTTCTATCCACAATGTGGAGAATCATATTGGTCAACTTCCAAGATTAGTGTCAAAAAGGCAGCAAGGAACATTACCTAGAAACAACGAACCAAATCCTAAGGAACATGTTGAGGTAGTCACCCCCAAAACTAGAAATGAATTGCAGGTTGACAAAAAAGTGAAGGGAAAGGAGAGTGGGATACTCTAGAATGTAAAGGAGTTCAAGCTGCCTATACCTTAACCAACCTTCCTATAAAAGGATCGCACATATGAGAAAATCAGTAAGTTTCTTAAACTTTTCAAACAATTACACATTAACTTACCTTCTATTGAGGCTTTGTTATAGATGCCTAAGTATGCAAAGCTCTTGAAGGACTTATTATCAAACAAAAGGAAGTTAAAGGAGTTGTTGACGATGACATTCAATGAAGAATGCTTGACAATTTTGCAGAACAAGTTACTAAATAAGCTAACAGATCTAAGGAGTTTCACTTTACCTTATCTTATTAGTAATTTGTTAATTGAAAAGGCTTTAGCTAATTTAAGTGTGAGTGTAAACTTAATGCCATATAAATTGTTCAAGAAGCTAAGATTAGGAGAACTTAAGCCAAAATAAATAGTTTGTAATTAGTTAACAAGTCAATTAAGTACCCTAGGAGTATTATTGAGGATGCGCTGGTCAAGATAAGCACGTTTATTTTTCCATTAGACTTTATGATTTTTTATGGACAAGGACATAAAAGTACCTTTGATTTTAGGTCAACCCATTTTGGCTACTACTAGAACCATTATAGATGTTAATGATGGGAAATTGATTTTAAGGGTAGGCAATGGAGAGTTGGTATTCAAGGTTCTTGATGTTATAAAACAATCACTTAAGCAAGATGATATAAGCCATTTCATCAATGTTATTAACTTGTCTATTGCTAGTTGTGTGCAAAAAGTGGTTTATGAAGACTCTTTAGAGTAGTGAGTGGTGTAGGGAGAGGATGATGAATTGGATAACCTTAAGGTAGCAATGATGGTAACCTAGATGGAGGCTAATGAACCCTTAATAAAGAGAAAGGTGTTAATGGAGATTAGTAGGAGTAAAAGAGTGAGATCGAAGCCATCTATTGAGGAACCATTGGTGTTAAGAGTTGAATCAATTACTTGACTATTTGGAATATACCTTTTTGGAAAATAACTGAATTATTAGTAATCATCACTTCTAACCTGAAGATCGTTCAAAGGGAGAGATTACTAAACGTGCTCAAGGAGCACAAAGAGCTATTGCTTGGAAGATGTTAAATATTTGGGACAGTCCCTCCTTTTGTACTCACAAAAGTTTGATGTAAGATGGCTTTAAGCCAGTTGTGAACCCTAATGAAGGCTAAGCTCAAATATAAAGGAAGTAGTTAAAGTAGATGCCATCAAGCTTCTAGATATAGGTATGATTTATCTTATTTCTAATAATTCTTAGGTAAGTTTTTTGCACGTTGCACTGAAGAAGGATGGAATGATTATGGTTCGAAACATGATGAATGAACTTATCCTAATGAAGATAGTTAGAGTGTGTGTTGATTACTGGAAGTTAAATGATGCCACCCCTAAGGGCCATTTTGCAATTCTTTGTATCGATCTATTCTACTAACTTAGACGTATAGGCAAGTGCACCTATCGATTTTATAGTATTGTGGATATTGATATCAAGTGTCAATCCCATAGGAACTACAATTACTAGTAATTACCCTTTTCTTATTATCTAATATGAAAATTTGAGTACAGTGAGTAAAATCAAACTTCAAGTAAACTAAGAAAAATAATAATCATTAAAAGTGTACTCAAATGTTGAATCCCCTTAGAACTACTAATTTAATTAACTAATTATTATTCAATTTCATTATTGTATTCTTGGACTATGAAAATTCCTAATTTGAACTAATAGCTCTCTCAAGTCTACTAATTCCAAATTCCAAGTTGATTAACCAGAATTTCTTCCTAATTAAAAACTCTAAAATCACATTACACTCAATCTATGCACTTTACTATTAGGTTTGACCCTAATCTAGAAGATTTACTCCATCCTATCTCTAAGATTCTGTGCTACTCCTTCCAATTATGCTAGATCTATTCTAATATAGGATCTCTCGATCTCTATATGAGAAATCAAATTTCAAATTAATACATTGGCAATATTAAATTGAAAACTGTGAAGAATACATAATTAAATCACAAGAATAACAAATAATTTATTGAATAATAAATAAGAAAATCACATGTTCATTCTAGGGTTCATCATACCCGGATACAAAAGAAAATTTAAGCTAACAACGTATTGAATCTAAAAGTGACAATATAAAAAGAGTACACAAAGAAAAACATCAAATAAACAACAATACTAAAAATCTATCACTATGTTACTATCAATCTACAATTCTTTCTCCAGCTTGGATTTTGTACTCCTTTTATAATAATCTAATGTATCTTGAAAATAAAAGTCATATATTCATGGAATGAAAAGGTAAATCTTCATAAAATAGGAAATTTATCTTCAACGAGTAGGAAATTGCATCTTCAATGTTGTTTATTAGTTAGGAAAGTAATCTTTAGCAATCGAGATTAAATAAAAAATGGTATTTGTGTGCAATACAACCTTAGACATGGCTATGTAAATGCCCATGTAACTCTTGGCAATAAATTTTCTCAAAAAATTGCAATTTTACTTCAACATGATCTCTAACACGTCCATGTCAATGGGTGTGTACTTCTATACAACCTTCGGCATGGTCATGTACTTAGTCTTGCAACTTGTCTTTCTTTATAAGCTTGAAATGGTCCCTAACACGAGCATGTCAATAGGTGTGTCAACCATTCCACTTTTGTAGCCTATTCATTTTAATTTCAATTCACATAAAACTTGTGCAAGTTTGTTTCTTTTTTTCCAAAGTGGCTTCTTAGGACCTACAATCAAAATATAAGCCAATTACGTATAATATCTATAAAAAAAATAAGAAAATTAAACCAAAGACTATTATAAATATTATAAATAATAAATATTTCATAACATTTATCACTTCCCTTCTTAGACTAGATGCTTGAAAGGTTAGCTGTTCATATGTATTATTGCTTCCTTGGTGGCTTGTGAGGTTATTTTAGGATTCCAATAGCTTCAAAGGATCAAGAGAAGATAAACTTCACAGAACCTTACAGTACATTTGCTTACAACGTCTGCCTTTTAGCCTTTAGAATGCACCTACTACTGTCCAATTTCCACTGTTGCATGATGACCATCTTTGAAGATTTGATCGAGGACATAATGGAGATATTTATTGATGGGAATCAAAATCCGACAAGACCTATCATTAGGACAAAAATTGAAGGATTTCAAATTTTGGCAATGAGGGCCCAATTCAAGCAGATCAACCTCGGAATAAATTATTATCTAACCTCTTTTATCTTATTCATGAATTGTATATTCCAACAGGTATGCTTATTTGGTTTCACAAGGCGATGGATAAACTCACTAAGACTCAGCTTGTGGGTTATCTATGGACCGACCTGAACCGACGATGAGTTGAACCGACGGATTCCATCATGAAGCTAGCCTGCCGAAGATTATTTTCTTTACTTGTAATTTATGTTTGAACCATTTATTTTGTAAGCTTTATGGGACATTTTATTTGGTTGTATTTTACCTTTAGGACCGGCCACCCTATAGTGGCATAGTTGTGATTTTTTAGTCATTCTAACCCTAAAGGGTGCAAGTATAAATACTTGCAAATTAGGGTTTTTGAGGAGCTTTTTGAACATTTGAGAAAATACACCCCCTTTGCCGTGAGAGAGAGTGACTCTTTCAAGCATTTGCTCTTATCAATTTCCGTAGTGAAATTGTGGCGAGTTGACTTGGATTTGTTGTGTGTTATATCAACAAATTACAAGTTGATCCTAATTCCAAACTAGTGAGTCATATCTGGTGAGGATTTAGTTATTTTATGTACTTTTGTTCTTATGAAATTAGGGTTCTAATTTCGAAATTTGAAAGCACCTTTGAATTGAATTTGAATACCATTTCGTTTTCCCTTCTAGCAATCGTCATTTGATATATTGTAATTCATCACAATTTCGGAATTTCATTTGGAATGTTGAGGCTTTTCCTTTGTTTGTGGCGTGGATGATCATTGACAATTCATCACTTTTAGTTGATTGTGCTTGACCCCCCTTTAGGCACATCATTTATGGACTACTTTGTTTTTGGAAATTCATTTGATGAGTGCTTGTATAATTTAGAGAGAGTATTGAAAAGGTATGAAGGAAGTAATTTGATCCTAAAATGAGAAAAGTGCCATTTTATGGTACAAAAGGGGACAGTTCTAGGGCATAAAATTTCTTGTAGGGGATTTGAACTAGATAGTGTAAATATTGATACAATTGCAAAAGTACCACCTCTAACTTCTGTTGAGACCATTAAGAGCTTTTTAAGACATGCATAGTTTTACAGAAGGTACATTAAGGATTTCTCTAAAATTGATAGACCCTTAACCAAGCTGCTAGAAAACAAATGTGCCCTTTGTGTTTTAAGACCACACAAAAGGTCCTAGAATCAAGTGTTTATTGGCTTACTTTATTTTAGGATGCCTACAAGTAAGTTAAATTGTGCAATAATTGTTAGTGAACAAGTGATATTTCTCATCATAATGAGATGCCTTAAATGGTATTCTTGTTTGTGAAGTGTTTAACATTTGGGGTATGGATTTCATGGCCTATTTCTAAATTCTAATAGCTATAAATTATGTGTCTAAATGGTTTAAAGGTACTCACAAACGATGCTAGGATAGTGGTTAAGTTCCTTAAATAGCAATTTTCATGCTTTAGGGCATGAAGGGCTATTATTAATGATAGGGGAACACATATTTGCAATTTGCAATTTGAGAAGGTACTTTAAAAAGTATGTTGTGACACATAGAATAGCTACCCTTTATCATCCACAAACAAGTGGCTAAGTGAAAGTGGAAAATAGGGACTTAAAATGAATTTTGGAAAAGACAGTGGAGCATCATAGGAAAGATTGGTCTGCTAAGTTAGGTGATGCTCTTTGGGCCTATAGGATGGAATATAAAACACCACTAGGCACTATACCTTATAGGTTAGTTTATGGGAAGGCATGTTAGTTACTAGTTGAAATTGAGCACAAGACTTTTTAAGTAATCAAGCTCATTAACTTTAACCTTGAGTCTACATGCATGAAAAGAAACCTTCAATTGAATGAGCTTAACAAGTGGAGATTAATGGCATACAAGAATTGCAGGCTATATAAGGAAAGGACCAATAGGTATCATGATAAGAGAATTAGGCAAACTAAGCAATTCCTAGAGGGTGATCAAATTCTGCTATATGATTCCCATTTGAGACTATTTCCTAGTAAGCTTAAGTCTAGATGGTACGGTCTATTCATTATCAATTGAGTGTTTCTATTTGTTGCAATCGAGGTTACACATCTTGAGAAAGGTACATTTAAAGGTAATGATCATTGTTTGAAATTGTATTTGGAAGGCAAATTTTAGCAAGATGCTAGGGAGGAGTTTCGCCTCTACTCTAAGGACAATTGAGTTAGAAAGCGTTATGTCAAACTAACAATGTTAAACAAGAGCTTCTTCAAAGGTATCCTAAGTTTAAATTAGTTCATAGTTTTTATTATTTTTTTAATAGCTTTAGTTTTTTTTTTTCAATTTCACTTGCACTCAAATTGATTACTAAGCAAGCCTTAATTTTGACATATATTGGAATGATTTTACTTTATCTTTGTCTTTAGGATTTGAGCGTAAATGGTAAAGGCTAATTGTGCAAAAATTGGCAAAGTGTGGAAACAACGGAGAGGTATACGAGTAAGATCTTGCCCAAGAATCCTCTCTTATTCCATAACAACTTAAAGCCACTTTTAATTAGAAGGGTACATGGGTAAGATCGTGCTCGTGAACACCTTTGTGTTTCTATTAGGTAAGTCTATCACACATTCAGTGGGGATCATAGCTAGGATCACATTTAGGAGCCCTAATCATCTTCCTTTAGTGAAAGTTGTAAATAATGAGGTTCATAGGCAAGATCACACTTGTAAATTAGCCCATGAACATGGTAGTCTAAGATCATGTGCAAGCCCTAAAAGAACATGGTTAGGTTTATGATAGTGAACTTGCCATGTTTTGCCCCTATATATATGTGGATCACAATCCATGTTTCTCTTTCTTCCCTTCCTATCTCAAGTTTCACTTTCCTCTCTCTCTAAACCTTAATCAACCGCATTACACCCACAAGGCCTAGTCAATTTTCTTGAGATTTCTACCTTTTTCTTGTATTTATTCCCATTCAAGGTATATTGTTCCTCTATTGTCTCAGTTTCTTTCTTGTTTTTGCATTTTCTCTCTTAATATTCATGGTTTGTGTAGTTTTATTGTGCATTTGCATGAACTTGAGCATGATGTTCTAGTGATGTGTTCCATAGTTTTAGGAGTGATGTGGTAGCTCCATTACCTAAAAATCATTTCTTTCATGCTTGATTGTTTTAAGTAGCTTTCATTGTTGAAAAAAAGAGGAATTAGGGCTTAATGTTGATTTCACCGATTAATGGACATTATGCTCAAGTTGGCCATTACTAGTTGATTTAGGATCATTGTAAGGTACATTTTAGGATTATACTCATAAAAAAGAAAAAGAAAGAAAGAAAGAAAAGGGGGTTTAAGCAAGAATGTTGTTTAAGGGTTTGACATTGTAATGGCTAAAGATAGAGCTAGTGAGTTGATTGTGACTTTGTAGAGATTAGTTCTACATTTGAATATTTGACTTACATTGCTTGATGTGAAGGGGATATGAGTTTATGAAACCAGTTGAACTATTGATTGAGTTATTTAGATGCTTTTTAGTTAACTAGCTTTATCTCGATAGATTATGCAATGTGATGTTCATGTTTTATTTTAGCTTTTTCTTTCCTACATTATGCAATTAGTTTGATTGCTAGCATCTAAATAAGTGTAGGGAAGAGGTTTATTTGCTTGGTGAGTAATTAAATGTGCTTTATATCCTAAGACAATGCTAAGAATTAAGCATTTAGTTAAAAGGGGAGGATCCAACACCAATGAGGAGCCAAAAATAGAGAGAATCTCCACAAGTCCAAAGGGCACAACAAATGCTATACTTCACATATTCAGATCATAGGAAAAGGTATGTGAAACTTTGATCTAAACTGTTCAGGGAAGTGTGCTACATTGATTGGAGTATTCTATCTTATGCTAAGCTTTAGGAATTAGTGAGGCAATCAATTAGCTTTGGTAGATGGGATAGATTACTAGCTATTCAAGAACCCACATATAAGGAACTTACAATAGAGTTCCTTACAACTTTTAAGTATGACAAAGACCAGATATCCCCTGGATCCAAAAATAGTATGTTTTTTCAGGTGAAAGGCCAAGTATATCAATTATCTTTTGATAATTTTTCTATTTTAGTGGGCCTTTATGATAAAAATTATGTCAAAATTGAAGAGTATGTAGAGCTCCTGGTGGAATTGCCTAGATGTGTGAGTGAAGGGGTTAAAAGTCTAGGGCTTCAACATTGAGGAACCTCACCCTCAGGATAGTCCATTAGCAATTGGCTTAGGGTTTGTCAAGAAAGGGCAATAACTTTGGTGTAGCCATTCTCACCAACATGATTTATTTACATAACTTAGCTTAGTGTAAGCCTATTCATCTTAGGGCTTGGTTAGCTTTCTTTCTTGGCATCAAGCTAAGGATACTTAGGTTAGATATGTATTTGCATGGCCCTACATTACCAAGTTAGAGAAACGAATGGGAATTTTTTATGGTTTACCTAATATGTAGAAAATTAATGATACGAAGCCCATGCCATTAGATTCATTGAGAGTGATGAGAATTCAACCCTAAATAGTGCTTAAAGAAGATGATGATAAGGTCATAGAAGAAGATGAAATGCCACCTGCTTCACCCTTAGCTGTAAATCATTAGGATATACCCTCCATTTCCACACATCAAGCAAGTTCATCTAAGATATCAAGTATTTATAGATAGTTGTATTGATTGTAGAGGGGGTAAAGATGATTGAAGATGGGTATAGAGTTGCTAGCTCATCATTTTGGATCCTAAATGCCACCACCATTAGCAGACTTAAATGAAGACAAAGAGAGTGAAGAAGAAAAGGAAGAGGATAATGATTTAAACAATGAATGATTGCATCTTCTTTGTTTTTGTTTTTTTTTCTTTTTTTCTTTTTCTTTTTAGTTGTTCTTTTTCTTTTGATATTTTTACCCTTTTCTTTTCTTATCTTGCCAACAATGCACATGGTGAATTGAAAAAAGGAAAAAAATTACAAAGAGAAGAAAGTTAAAATTAGAAGTTTTAGTTTATTAAATCGAGGTAGTGTTAGTATTTTTTTTTCTTTTTTCCTTTTTGATTTTTGTTTTATTTTAGTATATACACTAGGGACAATTTACATCTTGAAGTGTAGAGAAAGGGTAGAGTGATACTAGTATACTTGATACCGATTATGTTATGAAAGCAGTTCTAGTAACATCTTGGTTCTGGCAGACTGTGAAGGGGAGTGTTTAGTAATGTCTGGCATCTAAGGAGAAAGGGAAAGTTCTAAAGACCTTCCAAATACAATGAAGCACGAAGAAATGGAAGAACCCAATGCAACTTCAACCAAGTCCGAACCCACAATGATATCCTTCGATGATTGAGTCTGATGAGTCACCCAAAGGAATCACACCATGAAGGAGTTGAAGGGGAGCAAGGGACAAGAAAGATAATGACACTAAGGAAGCAGCTTCAAAGATGAAGTTTGTTAAGGTGCATGATTTTCCTAACGTAGGTGAGAAGTTATGGCTGGAGGGGGCAGTAGAGGAGAGGTATTCATTAGAAGAGGTTAGGCTTTTAATTGATGTGAATTTGATTAGAGTTTCTATGTGATTAAGGTAGCTTCAAGTAAGATGAAGGAGAAAGCTAATCAAAGTCCGACTTCAATCACTGTTGGTCAAGTATATCAAGACTATGTAGTGTTAGTTGCTTGATATTTTATATGGCATGGCTTCCATAGAATTAGTAGTAGTGCTTAGTAGATGCCATGAATTCGAATTGTGATGATGTAGCTACTGTTGCTTCCGATTCGTGAGTGATAAAGGAGGTGCAAGGTGTGGCGTGTGTGTGTGTGTGTGCAAGGGAGGAGGACAACAGCAGCAACAATGGTGACCACAGCAATGACAATAACAACAACCACGGTAGGAACAGCAACAACGATCATGAACAACCGCAACAGCAGCGTTCCGAAGGAGAAAAGAATAAGAGAAATGGGAAAAGTGCAAGATATATATAAATATGTATGTATACAAAAGTATGTTGGATAGCAAGGAGGAAGGAAATAAGGAGGTGAATCTAAGGGAGAAGAGAGAATTGTGTGAAGATAGTGAACGTATGTGTGGTGTGTGTGAGGTATTTGTGCATGTGTATAGTAGGTGTGTGTGTGAGCATGTGTATGTATGTGCTAATGGTGTGTGATGCATGCGGAGTATGTGTGTATGTGTATGAGTAGGTGTGTGTGTGGTGTGTGCAGAGTATGTTTGTATGTGTACGAGTAAGTGTGTGCTGGTGTGTGCATGGCATGTATGTGTATGTGGTGTTCGATGTGTAGGAGATAAGAAGTAGAAAAAGAAGAAGAAAAGGAAAAGGGAAGATGTCTAAAAAGAAGGAAAAACATAGAAAATTAGAAGGAAAGATTTGAAATATACACATACATAAATGTGGGCTAGAGAAGAGTGAAGAGAAATGAGAAGAAGAAGTAAGAAAGTAAAGATGTTCGAAGGGTAAAGAGGGTCTAGTAAGGAAACAAGGAGGGAAGTTATAGGTAAGAGAGCCAAGAGGAAGAAGAGAATAAGGAGAAAGGAGAAGGAAAGTTGGAAGAAGGAGAAAGGAGAAGGAAAGTTGGAAGAAGGAGAAAGCGAGAATTGAAGACGAAAAAAAGGTGAGGAAGAGAGAAGAAAAGCCGAAAGATAAAGGTAAGAGGGTATTGATCTTGTGTATGTGCATAGGTGAAACTTATGTGTACGTGTGCGTATGACGTTATTACGATGGAGGTGGGCATGTCTATGTGTAAAGGGTGGCTGGTGTATATATGGTGATGGAAGCATGAGTGAGGATGAAACCTAGTAGAGAGGATGGGAAACCCTATAGGTAGAGATGTCAACAAAAGAGAGAAGAAAGAAGGTGATACAAAACCTTTAGTGACTACTAATCTTACGGGTTGTCCTATAAGTAGTTCATTGGAAGATATTAGAGACAAATTGATAAACAAAAGGTTCAAAGATGCTTCATGTAAAGGAGAGGCATTTATGTTGGTGTTGATGGTGAAGGGAATGATTCAAGCAACGTCCAAGATAGTGACATGGGGGATACTTGGAATGAAATGAATTTCACGATGAAATGTTCAAAGGATATCAAAGAAGATCATTCTTGGCCAAATACCCTAATGCAAAACCCTTAGTTGCCCTTCCCAAGGGTATCTTACCTCTGTAGAAGAAGGAATTCCGGATTTGGCAAGTCAAAGACGTTCTATTGCTTGACTTCTACACAAGAAAAGTAGACCGTCGACCACAGCAACTTGAGGTCTTAAAAGCAATGATTCCTAAGAAGGCCATACCTTCTGGAACCCAGTATTAGAATCACTTTGAAGAAGTACATTTTAAACCTTATTTGCCCAAAGTTTCTTAAGGTAGAAGCTTTACGCCTTACCATCAAACGCATAATGAGTAGAGTACACATATCAGGTGCTAGGAAACTACCGGAGTCAAGTGGAGATGCTGCTTTCTATGGTTTAGTTGAGGAAGCATTGTAGAAGGACACTGATTTCAAGAGGAAAGTAAAGGGATTACCCCTTGGGATCACTTGATTCCGGTTAGAACTACGACAACCTTAAACAAGTGAGTGGGAAACTTAATGATATGCTACAATGTTGTGATTGGTTTGATATGTTGTGCTGAATCGTGGGTTGTTTCATATGTGTCTT
The DNA here is from genome assembly GCA_037954665.1 of Laguncularia racemosa. Taxonomy (NCBI): domain Eukaryota; kingdom Viridiplantae; phylum Streptophyta; class Magnoliopsida; order Myrtales; family Combretaceae; genus Laguncularia; species Laguncularia racemosa. The sequence continues at coordinate 4,790,547 of JBBMOL010000014.1, read as the reverse complement.
TCCTTGTTTGTTTGTGATTGCAATTGTGGTGACTAATTTATTTCCTTAGTAAACAATGGGGTAAAGAAGTGGGAAGGGAAGTCATATAAAGAAACTAGTAATTAGGTAAATTACGGATAAATATGGTGTAACAATATAGAAATTAGAATGGGCTATGGGTAGATAGCACTATCTCGATGATAGCAACTTGCCCTAGTTACTAGTGCTATCACTATAGATTTAATGTCCAAATTTCGATTTGTTTTCGTAAACTAAATTAATATAGGTAAACTTAACTTCTTCTATGTATATTTGTATAATGGGTGTTTACGCAAAGACATAAGGAACAAACTATGTATCATTACGTACATGTATAAGAATCTAATATTGAATACATATATGTATATGCTTGGTCAAAATGCTTTTCCTAAAATATTTATGGAGGTCACATCTATATGATGTGCTCAAAATCAAGTTCAAGCACAATCAAATGACTCAAGAAAAAATTCTCAAATCAATCACAAAAACTGATCCAACATGGATGGTAAATCATGTGAAACCCTTTGAGATTTGATGGAAAACCAAAGAACTAATGATGTAATTGCAATCCCTATTTGTAATATTAACCAAGTGACAACAAAAAGAGATGAGATTCATGTGAAATCAGAACAAAATGGAAGCACCAAAATCGTGAATTCCACTCTCCCTCCAATTCCAATTTACACCAACACTAAAGAACAATCAATCTTACAAGATAATTGTCCACAAATTTACATTCACAAATAAGTCCAAGAAAGCTTCAAATCCACCCTAGATATGACTCACTAGATAAGAAGTGAAGAACAACAAAGAAGGAAATCGATATGACTCACAATTTCTCCTTGTTGCACTCGCCACAATTCCAATTCTTGGGTTGAAATTGATAAGAGGTTTTGAACTAAGGTGATACGATTCCAAGAGTGAAAATACGAGCACCAAAAAAAGGAGGACATAGGCGTCGGGAGGACCCAAGGCGAAGTCCGGCCAGCCTTAAGCCGGCCTTGAATAAAGGCTGGCCAAGTTCACTTCAAGGCTGCCGGCTTTTGGTTTCGGCCTAAGTGAAGGCCGCCGGCCTTTTGCCGACCTTGAATGTTTTCGCACAAATTTTTTTAGATGATATAAATAGGCGTCCTTAGGGTTTTTCGAGGAAGATTATCATTTTGGTTGTAAAACACAGACACTTTGAGCGATGTGAATCCTCTTTGGATTTATTTGAATATTGGGGATTGATTTTCACTATATTTGTATTCTTCTTATCAAATTCTTAGTTCTTATAGAATTTGTGGCGAGCATCATTATTAAATTCTTAGAATTCTTTAACCATAGTGATTGATTTATAGAACGTGGTTTCTATCGTTCTATGATTTGATCGCGAAACAGTTTAATTTTATCAATCTTGGTATCTATAGATTGATAATTTTATCCATATATTTGATTTTATACGTTAGTACCAAAATCCAGAAAAACCTAAAAATTTGTGTTATTTGATTGTTGTTGACGATTTAGGGTGTTTGAAGGAATTTGAATCCGTTTTCTAATCATTTGGTTTCAGAGCATATCCAAGTCCGCATCATAAGGATGAACCCTAATTCCACACGTGAAGTGCTAGGTTTAATCTGCAAAATATGGCCTCCTCAAATCCTACTATAAGCAAGTATTTATACTTGCTACTCCTAGGGTTAGAAAATGGTCAAAATTACAAGTTTGTCACTTTTAAGGTGGCTAGTCCTAAATGAAAATTACAAGGAAATTAAAGTGTCTCAAAATCAAATACAATAAAAAATAGTTCATAAAACAATTACAAAATACAAAATATCATAAGTCTTCATGAACCAATGCTTCGGAATGGAAAACAATCGTAGCGGGTCTTTGATTGTCACTCTGAAAATGTTCTGTGTCTATCAACTGTTGTAGGACATATTGGCATTCCATGGAGAATTATTATTGTACCTGTAAGATTATTTCTCAAATATTTATTAGAATAAAAGACATAAAGTAAAATATGAGTGATTTAGATCATCATCCAAATCGAGTTCTGAAGGTGTTGAAGGTGCCAGAAATTTTCCCATCATCTCCTCGGGCTTCTGAAAGATTTGCCCTCAAATCTAGAGGGTCTTTTCCTAGACTGAAACCCGATGTTTGGAATGGTTTATTGGTTGAAAATCTAGAAAAACTATATGTGCTTCTGACTAGTTCCTGGAAAGATCGCACCTTAGATGGAGAGAAAGGAGTTAATAAAATCCGAATACCATCCTTTTGAAACATATTAGTGTTTCTGAACCCATCATATAACACCTTTCTATCAAATAGCCATGGCCGACCCAGTAATAAATGAAATGCATACACAATAAGCACATCGTAGAAAATCTCATCATTATACCGATCTCCTATACTGATTGCTACCATTGCTCGCTATGTAACATGCAAACTACCTCGGTTGTCCAACCAATGCACTTTATACGGGTTAGGATGAGAGCTAGCGGTTAATTATAAGTTTTCTACCAATGCAGTAGATATAACATTAGTATAACTACCACTATCAATGAAAAGCATACATAGGTTACCTCGAATCTGTCAAGGTGTGTGGAATAGATTCTCCCTCTGTATGTCCCTAGTATCTGGAGAAATAGTTATATCCCGATGTAACACATTAATAGGTAAGTATTTTCCTCCCTTTTTATCCCTATGTGTTTCAGAATGTTCATCATCATAATACTCCTGTAAGGCTAAGGATAAATCTGTAGGCTCGACAGTCTCTGCCTCATCATCTTCCTCATTACCCTCCATGATGGTCATCACCCTTTTATTGGGACACTGCATAGCTATATGTCCAAATCCCATGCATTTGAAACATTTAATATGGCGCATCTTCCCACTGGTTGACCCTTGTACCATCTCCCCCAAATCAGATCCAACTACCTCTTTGCCTTTCCTAGAAACATTTTTCTCCTTTTCTGTAGTACGGATAATTTCGTCTACAACCCTGAAATGCTCACCTGCTCCCTTTGACCCATCCAACTGACCAACAACCCCCATAGGCTTTGAATTAGTGCTGGGCCTGCTCCTAGTAACCTGGAATGAATAGGATTGCCTCTATCTTTCCACTTTTAAGGCTAGCTGTATAGCCTCATCAAGTGTACTATATCTCTGAACTCAACTACACAAGCTATCTCATACTTCAACCTAGATATAAAACGTGCTAGGGTTTGTTCAGAAGGTTCAACTGATCCACATCTAATCACTAATGTCTCAAACTCCTGTACGTAGTCATCCACTATTTTACCCCCCTGTCTCAGTGTCTAGAGATGCATAAATAACTCATGCCTGTAGTGTTCCGGTACAAACCTCTTCCTCAAAACTCGTTTCATGTCTCTCCAAGTGTGTATTTCGGTCTCTCCATCCCTTCGCCTGTCGATCACCATATTTTTCCACCACAAAGCGGCATACCCTGTGAACTCTACAATTGCAAGACGTACCCTGGAGTCATCATCAATCTCATAACACTCGAAAAGACCCTCAATTTGGTCTTCCCAGTCTAAGTAATCATCGGCGGAACCCCTACCATCAAATAAAGGCATTTGTAGTTTCACATACTCTAATCCTCAAGGTGGTCTAAATTCCCTATTTGGGTATGGATTAACCTCAAAATTATCATCTCTGTCTTCCCTAAAAGCATGATATTCTCCTTCTACTCTTCTCCCCAAATTTCCTCTAACTGCCCCTTCTCTCTAGACATTCTGAGGAGCTACTCTAGGTGGTGCCTGAAGTTTTACCACAAGTGTTGGTGGCAATGTCATCTTATCAATCCTTGTTGCTAATGTAGCAACAATTGTAGTAAGGTCCTGAAGTTGTTCATCTAGAATTCTTCCACTTGTATTTCGACGACCTAGTCTGCCACCCACTTGGCTATTGGCCTCATTGCCAATACCCCCATTCACACTATCATTTGACATGTTTGTGGATGCAATTTATTTGAAGTACAAATGTAATCTCAAATAATTTGTAGCACACTCCCTTCACTTCACCACGTCACAATAACACCATACACACACTATTTACTTAGCTCACAAATGCAATGCCACACACACACACCTTTTCTATACACAGTGCATAGTGAATTCAACCACCACAACAATAATATTTTCCACTTCTTTCAAAATCAATATGCAACAAATTTTCTAAGTTCCACAAGTCACTCCTTCACAAGCAACTCCCATGGCACAACACAATTATTACACTCCACTTCCACGGTAACAATAACTAATGGTAACAACAACAAATACTCTTCCACTTCCACATTAAGGATAACTAGATATACTCCACTTTCCACAAATTTAATCCGCAACTTAACAAAATAGGCAGCAACTCAAATTTGAATTTCAACCTCTTCACTAATTGCAAGCCTTCCTCAATTGGTAAGAAATGGATTTCAAATTCAAATAACACTCATTAACTCCCACAACTTAATGGATGTGTTTGAATTCAAATAGATTCCTTACTACACAACACAATGCAAATCTACAAAATACACTTCCCCAATTCAAAATTTGCACAATCGAATTACAACAACAAACTTCACAATCCCCTTCACACAACAAGCTAGTCACGGCAAGAAAAGGCAATTTTTTCAAGTTCAAAAAAATGTTGAATTAACAACACTTCTACTCTCCTTCCTTCCACGAAAATAATCAATCACAAGAAGCTACAACAATCTTCCCAATCTAACTCCAACAAGCAGCAAATCAGAATTCCAATCAAGACAATTTTCGCAATTCAAAACTACAACTCACAATTTCGGTTCAAATATGAAGAACCCTAATTAAAGATGATAATCACGAAATCAATCAACACTTAATCCCTTCTCTCAACTTTTGCTCTGATACCAAAAGATGATGTGCTCAAAACCAAGTTCAAGCACAATCAAATGACTCAAGAAACAATTCTCAAATCAATCACAAAAACCAATCCAACGTGGATGGTAAATCACATGAAACCCTTTGAGATTTGATGGAAAACCAAAGAACTAATGATGTAATTGCAATACCTATTTGTAATATTCACCAAGTGACAACAAAAAGAGATGAGATTCACGTGAAATCAGAACAAAATGGAAGCACCGAAACTGTGAATTCCACTCTTCCTCCAATTCCAATTCACGCCAACAATAAAGAACAATCAATCTTACAAGATAATTGTCCACAAATTTACATTCACAAATAAGTCCAAGAAAGCTTCAAATCCACCCTAGATATGACTCACTAGAGAAGAAGTGAAGAACAATAAAGAAGGAAATCAATATGACTCACAATTTCTCCTTGTTGCACTCGTCATAATTCCAATTCTTGGGTTGAAATTGATAAGAGGTTTTGAACTAAGGATGAACCATAATTACACACGTGAAGTGTTAGGTTTAATCTACAAAATATGGCCCCCCTAAACCCTACTATAAGCAAGTATTTATACTTGCTACTCCTAGGGTTAGAAAATGGTCAAAATTACAAGTTTGCCACTTTTAAGGTGGCTAGTCCTAAATGAAAATTATAAGGAAATGAAAGTGTCCCAAAACCAAATACAACAAAAAATAGTTCATAAAACAATTACAAAATACAAAATATCATAAGTCTTCATGAACCAATGCCTCAGAATGGAAAACAATCGTAGCGGGTCTTTGATTGTCACTCTAAAAATGTTCTGTGTCTATCAACTATTGTAGGACATATTGGCATTCCATGGAGAATTATTATTGTACCTATAAGATTTTTTCTCAAATATTTATTAGAATAAAAGACATAAAGTAAAATATGAGTGATTTAGATCATCATCCAAATCGAGTTTTGAAGGTGTTGAAGGTGCCGGAAATTTTCCCATCACTATACCTATAATTATACAAATCATAAATGAAAACCCTTATTTTCAATGAAATAGTTACATCCTCTTACTTCTCTTGAGTACATGAGGGAAAAACATTTAGCAAATCATCCTTTGGTTAAGAATAAGTTATAAATCTATAAATATGTATATACTGTTATTATATATATATATGATACTTAAGGATTTGGAAGGGTACATTTTGTATTACCCTACTCGACCCTTGAAGGTATAGAATCAAGTACTTGAAAAGTGCAAGTACATAGAGGTGTTAAGGAATGATAATCATAAATCAATCCCAAGTGGTTGATTTGACGGTCGAGGGGATTTGAACTATAATACACTATTATTTAACTAAAATCTTGTGTATAGCTTGATTGCTTTTATCCGTTTGGTCTAGTTTCCTTGCTTTATTTGTGATGTGAAATGCATGATCTCTTCTTGTGGTGGTAAATGTGAATATGAGGTGTAGCAGTTTTAAGTGTGGGATTACACTCAGTTCCTATTGTTATCCTTAGAACTGCATTCCTTACATGCTTGATAGTTTACCATATTGTCTTGAATGGGGATTGGTTTGCAAATGTATATTTTTTTATCACCCCAAACCAATTAATTAAAGAAATGGACTCAATTAAAATTTAACATGCATTTACATGAGACACCGCATGAGATTGAAGGCCATCACTGCTACTGGACGCGCTGGAAGTGATCAAAGGATCACTGTTCCGCCAAGTGCAAACTAAGTGATTAGGGGATTTTCATGCCTTAACAGTTCCGAGTCCAGCCTGTCTCTTGAGGGTGTAAATGCTTGGTGTAGTGAGGCACCTGAGCCTAGATCATTAAAGCTAAGACACGGTATAAATAAGTGAGAAGAGTAATGAGATTGTGTGTAAGACCCAGGCACTAATGGTGGCTTCGAAATCCCCAACCCAAGGTCAAGGGGGGGCATAAACCCTGGACTTCATGTCGGTTATCGGAAGACCGCATGAGATGCTGCATTCATATAGCTGTTCATGCATAGCATATGATTTGATAACTTGATTTAAAATTGCTTGTACGTGTGTAGCATTGAAAGTATTGCAGTCCCATTCACTGAGCTGTAGTGTGCTCACCCCTCCACAGACCATTTTGTAGGTAAATATTATGAAAGCTCAGGATAAGATAAGATGTGAAGTGTTGAGAGTTTTTGGAAAACAAGAACAATAAAATAATAATTGTGAAGGATAGATTATTTAGATGAAATGTTTTCTTAGGACCCCTATGTAAAAATTGAATTTGTGAAACTTAGAATTTTATTCCATTTTACTGGTTGGTAGGGGGTACTGATTCTCTACAATTATGGTTGACCATAGGGTACGGAATCCATAGTTATATTTTATTTTATAACTATATGTAATATGATTAGTCATAAATGTAATTAATTATTTAAAGTCTTACGATCCCTGGCTCATAAGATGATTATCATGTAACGGGTGCACACGTGCCATGATAATTTTTAGCAAAAACTTCCAAGCCCCCCTTTGGGGCGTGACAAAAATTCTAATTGAAAACCAAAAAAATAATTTATTACAAGCCAAGACCCACTTCCATTAGTTAAATATATTTGAGTAATATATTTAACTTGGTCCACTAAAGTTGGACAAAAAATATTATAGGATAACATTTTATCTTTCAGAAGACAGCTTTAAATGGAAAGATAATTATTAAGTTGGAGACAAAAAAAGGTATGATTCTAAAGTATTAGTAAGAGATTGATAGCATTTAAAATAGATTAATACCTAGATCTACAACATAGTAAATTTGAATTAAAGAAAATACATACGAGATTATGAAAATAGTTGAGATCAAGGAGAAAATTAAGTTTTGAATGTTAGGACAACATGTATAAATATAAAGCAAGATGGATGAGATGAAGTAGAAAAAAAAGAAAAGAACAAAAATATCATCTTTGAGAGAAGTGTTTGAATATGTGGTAAACCAATATTTTGACATGTTTGAGCTAATATTGTAAAGGATAATACTTTTTTAATCCTCATAGTTTGAAACCTTCATTCTAAAGCTCGATTGTATTGTTTCCAATATTTTTTGACATGTTTGAGCTAATATTGTAAAGGATAATACTTTTTTAATCCTTATAGTTTGAAACCTTCATTCTAAAGCTCGATTGTATTGTTTCCTTGTAGTTTTTGAGTTTTAGCTTAACTGTAGAGGCTAAGTGATACAGAGTAAAGGAAGAAACTGGAAGCTATATTGAAGTGACTATAGAAATGATTGACTATTGTAATACTCTTTAAATTTTTTTCTTTAATATAGTGAAATGGACTAGTAAAGTCAACTAAAATCCTAGTAGATGGAGGCTAGAAGAGTGGACTAAGACACAAGGCGAAATCATTATACATCACTATTTGATTTTCTTATCCTTATTCTCTATTTATTTAGATGTTTATTTATTGGTATCTGTAATTTATTTACTATTTTGAATTTACAAATTCTGCTACCAATTAAAGTTTAAGTTGAATTAAATATTCTCTAACAAGTAATCAAAGGAGGTTGTTTAGTTCAAAAAGTTTTGAAGATGCTATAAAAGAAGACTATGTATTCAAAATAAGAAAATTTTTGTATGAATTAAGATAAGCACCTAGAGCTTAATATAAAAGATTAAGTAAATTTTTAATTAAAAATGATTTCACTAAAGTAAATACAACTTTGCTTTTGAAATATTTTAGTGAAAATATTCTAGTTGTCCAAATCTATGTTATTAATACCATATTTAAAGCTACTAATGAAAATATTGTAAAGAATTTGCAAAAATGTTTTATGTAAAATTTGAAATGTCTATGATGAGATAATTGAATTTCTTTTTTGGATTGCAAATGAAATAAACTATGAAAGGTAACTTTGTTCTTGAAGAAAAATATAGAAGAAAAATTCTAAAGAAATTTAGATATGGAAATATCAAACTAGTAGCAACTCTAATGAGTTCTGCAACAAAGTTAAACTTAGATTTTAACGGGGAAAAGGTGAATGAAAAATTATATGGAAGTTTAATTGTTTTATTGCTTTATTTAGCTGCATCTAAACCTGATATCTTATTTTCAGTATGCATTTATGGACACTTTCAAAGTTCACCAACTAAAACACATCTGACAACTATGAAAGGAATCTTTAAGTATGTTGCTGGTATTACAAAATTAGGTATCTAGTACTTAAAGAGTTCAAACTTTGATTTAATTAGATACTTAGATACTAATTATGCAAAATACAAAGTGGATTGGAAAAATACTTGCAATGCACGTCAATTTTTGGAAGACTAGTTGACAACTTGGTTTTCAAAGAAACAAAATACAGTTGCTCTTTCAATATCCAAGGTAGAAAATGTTTCAATTGGTAATTATTGTGCACAAATATTATGGTTAAAGCAACAATTAATGGATTATGGCATGTAATATCAGCATATATCTATTAAGTGTGACAATACGAATGTAATTAATTTAACTAAAAATCCAATACAACATTCTAGATCTAAACATACTGAAATAAGACATCATTTTATCAAGGATCATGTTTCTAATTGAAATATCAAAATAGAATATGTACTCATGAATTTATAGTTTGCTGATATTTTTGTTAAACTTAAAGATAAAGTAGATTTGATTATATAAGTAATGAAATAGGAATATGTAATCCTCTTTAATTAAATTTGACTCAACATAATAAGAAAGGGAAAGTGAATAAATCAAAAGAAAAATACACATATATTCAATCAAAAGGAAAATATGGAAGAAAAACAAGTATGAAGATTCCAGTTTTCTAAATAATTATTTATATGTTTATTTATTGGTGTGTGCAATTTATATATTGTTTTGAATTTACAAATTCTACTATCAACTAAAGTTTAAGTTGAATTAAATAACTACTAACAAATAATTAAAGGAAGTTGTTTGGTTGGAAAAAAATTTTAAACATAATCAATTCACCACCTTTTAATTAGTTACTAGGACCAATAATAAGCATATATATAGCATGAAACATAGTAGATAATAAGTCCACAAATAAAACCTAAGGTTGTTCATAACTAGTATGGAAAACTAATTACAAAATACCAAAAATCTACCATGTCTAAGCTTGAGTCCACAATCAAAAGCCTTAAAAATGCGAGAATCCACAAGAAATCTAAGTGAACATGCTTTTAAAAGATAAAAATTACAAAGAAAAGTAAAGACTACACTATGAAAGTGAAAATACAAGAAAAATGCTCTCTCATGGTAGCCTAATTCTATGTCTATGGTTGTTGTCTTTTCCTACTAGGGAAGAAATGCACGTTTCTGTATACATGACTTACCGTTCAAATCATAACTAATGTACTATTCGGTTGCTAGACACGTGATTCCTATAATGAGCTTAGGCTAAGTATACGATGTGTTTCCATAAAACCCTAATTTAGGATTTTACACCTTTTAGCTGGTCAATAGAAGATAGACTTGGTTCGAACCATTTTTGGCACATCACTGCTTATTTGGCACTTGGAGGGGCATTTAGTTGACTCTTAATTTACCCTTCTATCCAAAAATAATGTAGCTACCATTTGGTCAATAGGCTTTGATACTTAATATCTACTTTTGTGCTCTTTAGCGACCTAATGATGGGGATTACCTTCTAAAAGGTAGCCCCTTAAACCTACAAATTCACACAAAGAAAACACTAAGTATTTGATAAAAACACTATGTAATTGTGCTAGAATTGATCCAATTCTCTTGTTCACTTGTATTGATCAATTATATGAGATTTAAACACTAATTAAGTGCAAATTATAGCATTTCTCATTCAAACCATGTATAATTTATGAAGAATTAGATAAGATAAATGTATAATTTTACATACTTGTCATGTCTAATTCTCCTATTAAACAACTAGACCGAACCAACTATAAATGGGATGCACTCATGGGTACAATATCATAAAATATTTCATCAGCATACTTGTCTTCAATAAAGACAGGAATCTATTTAGTCACATGCATTGCTCCTTTATTGTTATACCAATGTAATAAGGATGTAGGTGTGTATTGTTTGATATTCCCATCTTCTAAGTCATATTAGTCACTACCACATTTGTACAACTCCCACGGTTAACTATCATCACCTATACAACACCCTTCACCCTATATCGTGTTGTTACTTGATCTTCTTATTTCACGGTCCCACTACGTGGACCAATTTGTAATAGTGAAAGTATTCGTTATCAAGTATTGACTACAAAATTGGACAAATGTAATCGGAAGACAAATCTATAGACTTTGCACCGAGTATAGAGACATTAATTACACTATGAAGGCAAGCTAATACACCAAAATCTACTCCTGTACCTCAGACTTGAACTCGTTTTCTTTGATTTCGTGGTGGTGTTGCAATTCAAATGTTTATTTCATTACCTACAATTTTGTACTTATATTAGCTATGGTGAATCTTAAAAGTCTATCAAAAATCCACTGTCTCTGATATTTTGTCATATCCCAGCGGTCACGGTTTTAAGAGGAGCTCCTCTAACCATTATGCTCTCTCAAATCTCACTAAGTTATTTATGTATGAATCAAAGTTTCTTTCTTTCTAAGTTCTTTGCAGTCTTGAAACTATAGCAGTATGGTAATTCACCATAGCTCTTAACCTGACTTGGATCACAATGACTCCAATGTTCTTATGGCATTGCTCTACTTCCACAACCTACACGCTATGTTTTTTTTTTTTTTTTTATGTTCTCAAACACATTTTACCATTGTTTGGGGTGGAATTTCAGCCCTTAAACACATACTTTAGTATTTACAAACTTAATTGATTATTAGTTTGAGAACTATAACATGTAAAACATACCTCATCTCATTAATTTCGATTTTTGCTTTCGTTGTTACACTTTGCCTAACAGGGAGGGAAGAGGGAGAAAGCACAAGAAGGTTGGCCTTTTTGGTATTTTATCGCACAGTTTCTCGATTATGTATTTACAAAATTAGAATACAAAAAAAAAAAAAGGAAAGTATAAGTACATTTATACTCTTATTAAAAAGCTAAATATCTAAAAAATCCATATAAAATTTGGCTTATTTCCCCTTCACTTAATTAAATTTGAAAAAAAAAAATCTTTGTGAAATGAATAAAACATATATCTTAAAGCTTTCCCTCTAAAAATAAACAGAGTTTCAATTTCAACCCTCAATCTGCAGTCACCATAATAGCTATAATGATTAGAAGAGACGAAAAATGACTGTTTATATAAATATCTGATTTGGGATCGAATTAATAAACATTAGATTTGGTTGCAAATAAGATGAAAATAAATAAATAAATCGACAAACACCTTATAGAAGAAAGGTACAGTCCTTCGCTGTAATTATTCTTTAGAAAATAGCCTTTCCTCTTAAGACCATTTTGAGTATTGAAAACTCTTCAAAATAAATAAATAAAAAGCTTGGTAGAAGCTTCTCTTTTTCTTTGTCGGAACATGAGCTTTTAACAAGCCGTGCGTAAAATCACTTTTTTTTTTTGGGGCTTTGGACGATTTGCTATGGCCCACAAAAGTCGGCTTTCTCTGCAAACAAGTAGGCCCACTGAGTTCGGCATGCGTAAATCTAAATAATGTTTTAAAAGAAAGTTGTAGTGACCCAAAGCATGAGTTGGCCGAAAAAAAAAAAAAAAAGAAATTTAAGAAATAGAGGCAAAGCATGGGATTGAGCCGACAAAAGAAGTAATATGTATCTACTCATTTCATCACAAATCATTTGACGTGTGCCTCATTATTACTAAACATAGGAAAAGGTGGTTGCTCTACATGCTATGGTGCATGAACTTGCATCATTGTCCTTTTGCTTAGTTTGGAGATCAAGTCTTAGCCTACTTCCTAGTTGCTTCCTTCCTCATTACCCCCATGTTATTTAAAGGAAAGAATATATAAAGGGGATTGATAATTTAAATAAATTTTTTTTACTTTTTATTTTCCTTATAAAATGGCTAATAAACACTTTTTATACTTACATACATAGTTGTCAAAATCGCAATTTTACCTGAAATGGAATAATATAAAATCGGTAGAATCGTATAAAATCATATAGAATTTGTAACTTGTAGAATCGTATATCTAAACTTATAATTATATCAAAAGTTTATACCTAAATGATTTTTTTTCCATTTTAATTATAAAAAACTTGATAAAATTGCAAACTCGTAGAATCGTACAATTGACTCATAATTTTAACAACCATGCTTACATAACTTTTTTACGATGAAATTTGAAAAGTGGCTTGAGTACTAGATAATAGGCAAAAGTGAGCTTGTTATCATTTATATTTTAATTAAATCATTTAAATCCCTCTATGTTTAAATGAAATTTTAATTAAATTTCGATAAATCTAAAGAGTTCATTACACAGTAATATAAAAAACTTAGTTAAATTTAGATATAATATGACGGACTTAAATAATTCATCTAAACTATGTGGGGGACTTACTTAATTTTCAATATAACTAAAATTGATTTCCATTATAGTTTTGCCCTTGTTTGATAGGACATGTTAAAAAGAAAAGGTACTTCCACCTTTTCCTGTTTCTATATACATACTTGTGGGACCAGCAAGATAAGCTCCACATCTAATCCATAGAATTCCTTATTCCAAGATTTATTAATTAAAGGAACATTGTCATATGCAAGTGCAAACAGATGAAGTTTGATTAGTTTGGCGATTAAAAAGTTACCCGGAAGATGCCAATAGACATGTGAACTTCGAATGTGGTGGGGATATATTTCTCAACTTGTAAAATTTATTTAATATCCCTAAATCCTTAAAAATGGTAAATAATTTTAGGAGATTGGAAATTTTCTCTTTCTCGAACTTATCAAAATATATTTTATTATTGATGAAACTTTAAATTTGATGTGCTTTTTTTTTATATAGAAAAGAAAAAAAATCTTTAATATTGACAATTGGTATGAATTTAAAAGTCATAGTTTTTTAAGGAACTCCTAAGGGATTAGCCTAGTGGTTGACGCTCAAGACATTTGAAAGACAACTTGCACAAGTTCTTAGATTCAAATTTTATCAAGATCACTTCTTAGATTTACCTACGAGTACAAGCTATTTCTATCTTATCGGGTGATTAAGTATTCAGAAATAATTAGTTATTCTACGGCCATTCTCCTTCATTATTAAAAAAAAAAAATGAAGAAAAGTATAAAAGATTATATACAATTTTTCCAAAAGTTAAATTTCGATTTTAGTATGAGACTGTAGATGAAGAATATTGATTATAAATTATCAATAGAGCTTTTACCCTTTTATATAGGAGCCATTATTTGTGTTTATGGTCCTACAATGATGGGATAAACTTACCATTGGCTATACTTTCCCTAATACATGTATCGATTCTGATCTTAATAGTATAGGGCTAAAAACAATTATATAGATCATATATGCACATGTTTTCATTTCAAAACCATAAAATCTTTTTGCCGTTTATATCTTTAATTTGTTTATTGCCTAAAAGAAGACTTAAACAAATTTGTTAAGCAGATAACTTGAAGAAGCCCATCGGAGGACGCCTTTTGTATGGCTGATAAATTGTATAAACAGATGTGCTTCCACATGATAGAAATAAAAAAATATACTATATGAATTTATACATAGATACATAAGAGAAAAAAAATTCGTATTCTTTTGAAAACAATGCTTTGTAACATATTTGCTGAAAATATAAATAATTTTTTTTTTTTTTGATACATAAAGCTCCGTAGTGAATTCAATTTTTTCAAATCAATATATTTTCCCCAATATATAGAATATTTTCACATTTAATGTTACACTATATTTTAAATTTTGATAGAGTCGACAGAAAGAGCCCGTACATGATCGTTGAGGTGACAGCACGTTCTTTCGAATCGGACGTAATCGAAATGGAAACGTGAACTTCCAGTCCAATCAGGCAGGCATGCATGAACTAGATGATGCTTCAAACTTTTGTCACAAAAGCACTCATCAACAATATCTTGCTCATCCTCAGGAATTCCCTCCTTGGTAGATATCGATCCAGTCTTCTTCTCATTCGAATCCCATGGAAAGGGGGAATCCCGTACATAAAAAGTAAAAAAAAAAAAACAAAAGTTGACGATAAAGTAACATGGCCGCGAGAGACTATGTTACTAAAGATAAATACGGTCTACAGACTACAGCTATATGAAGAGAGAGGATTTGATTGAATTGACACAGTTCGATCTGATTCCACTATCCGTTCAATTAATCTAAATTATTTAGTTTCTGCTCATGATGATCAAATTGTGTACTTTGGTTTAAAGATTTTTCCGGACTATAAACTTCGGTTTATTCCATTATGTAAAATTTCATATCACAACTACTGAATCCATGTGCAAAGCAATAACAATCATATGCTGCAACACTAGCGAGGTTAATTAAGTCACTGATTTTTGAAGGAAATAATTAAAAATGGAAAAAAATGCAAAGGATCTATATTTATGCATTTTGTTTTTAATAGGATCATATGTAGCATGGATGAAAACCCTCAAAAGTAATTAATTTATAATTGCAAGTCCCTAAATACATGACCGAAAAATTTGTGCCTTTTATTTTTTTTTTTTTGAAAAAACTGTAAAAATGTGAGTCATTCCCTTGCATCATCTATATGGACCATAATTAAATAATAGTATTCATATTATATGTATAACAATCAATGAATATATATTATCAAATTTTTAATTGTAATATGTAGTATAATTTTAGAAGTTTGATTGATAATGTATAGGTTTACTTTTTTCTTTATTATAATTATTTGTGTGTCTATCAAGTAATCATGTAGATGCTTTTTGTGCAATAGAAAATCAAAACACTTCAGTTTAAAATTTATTTGTATCTAATCAAGCTACTTACTTTCTCTTTTGGATTTGCTTGAAAGTAAATATTTTTTTTAAGAAAAAAAAAAAGAAAGAAGCAACAAATATCTTAAATTTAAGACTAATAAACATTATATACAGAGATGAGTAGGTTACCATATTTTATATAGTACCCTCTCATACTCACTCAATTAAGTAGGTTTTTTATGTATATTAAGAGTTACAAGATAAGTTTTAGATTTTCGAAAACTTACTCTCATTGGGTAAAGTATGGGCATGAAGTTTTCTTAACCTATATTCACCTTTGAATCTAAACTCTAAGGTATATAAAGTATAGGTTTAAAGAATCCTAGTATCCACTTTATAAAAAATTATTAAATTATATTAATAAATAAAAAATAAATAATAACATAATATTTTTCAACCAATAAATGTTTTAATAAAAAAAGAAAAGAGCCTAAACTTATAAATTAATAATCTAAACGACTAAACCAATACCATTTATCTTACGTAATGTTTTCAATTTTTTCCCTTTTACTTCCCCATTTCCTTTCCAACTTTATATTTTTCATTCTTTCCTATTTGCTAATTCGTAAAATCACATAAAACTAAAATAATGAAAAGAGGAAAAATTACTTTTCTTAATTTTATAGGTTTCGGTATAAATTTCACAAGTTTTGCATATGAAGAATTTGTAATATCACATATAAATTACATGCTCAACATTTTATAAATTTAAAATTTATCGGAAGAAAAATAAAATTTACATGTTCTATAGGGTATTCTATACCCTACAAGTTTAATAAGGTACAAGTTACATGATGATTTCAAAGTGTTATAGGGTAGGTTCTGGTTTCAAAATTTAGAAACTTATAACTTACAAGGTTAGGTATGAATAAAGTGATGGCAATTTTTCCAACACTCTAGATGTTTTCAGAACTCGATTTGGATGATGATCTAAATCACTCATATTTCACCTTATTTCTTTTATCTAATAAATGTTTGAGTAATAATCTTACAGGTACAATAATATTTCTCCATGGGATGCTATATGACTTATATTAGTTGATCGCCACGGGACATCATCAGATTATCATCCAATGGCCCGCTGAGATTGACATTACTTCGATGCAATGGCTCTCTGAGGATTTATATTATTTTTGCATTTGTAATTATTCTTTGGACTATTTATGTTATAATCTTTCTTTTGGGACACTTTCATTTGTTTGTAATTGTCTTTTATGACCAACCACCCTAAAAGTGGCATAGTTGTAATTTTGTGAACTTTTTAACCCTAAAGGGAGCAAGTATAAATACTTGCTTAAGTAGGGTTTTGAGGGGAGAATTTTTCAGAATACACTTCACCTTTTTACTTGAGAGAATTAGGGTTATTCCTTAGTTCAATTGCTCTTATCAATTTCAATCCCAAGAATAGGAATTGTGGCTAGTGCAACAAGGAGAAATTGTGAGTAATATCAATTCCTTTTTGTTGTATTTCCATTTCATCACTAGTGAGTTGTATCTAGGGTTGGATTGGATGTTTCTTGGTCAGATTTGATTGCATTTGTAATCAAATTATTATTGCTTAATTGATTGGTTTTTAGCATTGGTTTTGAACCTTCAATTTAGCCATACTTGAACCATGAATCAATTTGTGGGAAAGTGGATCACGATCATTGTTCTTATTGTTGTGATTGGTATTCTCATGGGATTTCAAGTATATTTAGTGATATCAATTGAGGATTTCATCATTGTGATATTCATTACCTTGAACTATAGCATTTGGATCATCTTTTACATTTAAGGTTCACGCAACATCTTGCTCCAATTTGTACTGATTTGTTCTTGTCCTCTAGGGATTGTTAATTGGTTCATTTGCATGTGCTTAAAATCCTTTTTAGGCACATCATAATTTGGTATCAGAGCTTGAGGTTGTGAGAAGGGATTGATTGCAATTTGAATTCAGAAGTTAGGGAATTGTTGAATAGCACATTGATTTGAATTTATTTGACGTGAAGCTTGAATTGTTTAATTGTGTTGTTAAGGAGTTGTAGTTGCTGCTTGTTGTTATAAACATGGATTAATTGTGAATCCTTATCATTTTGTTGTTGATGTGAACTTGGAAGGAAAAGTAAGAAGTGTATTTCCTAGTGTTAGATTGTGGAATTAGAAATAAAATAATTTGCGGTAAAAGAGAAGTGTGACCTTTGTTGATTTCGGAATTGGGGAGAAAAATTACCATTTCCAGATTTGAAAGTGTGTGGAAGGATAAGCATATATTTGGAATTCAAACACTTTCTTTAAGTTTGAAGCAATTCATTGAGTAGCATTGAATAAGTGTTATTTGAATTTGAATTGTTTTTACCATTGTGGAGAAGCTTGCATTTAGTGAAGTAAATTGAATTTGAATTTTGTTGCTGCCATTACTTGTGGTTTATGGTGTGAATTGGAGTTGTGTAGTGGCAAGGAAGTGTATACTTTGAAATATTGTGCGTGTGTTGTATTGGGGAGGTTGTTGCACCGTAGTTGTATGTGTGTAAGTTGCGGTGTAAAAAGGGAAATATTAAGTTGTTAAAGTTGTGTTTGTGTGCGTTGAATAGAAGGGACATTAGCACCGTGACTTGAAGGTATATGTGTGTAGAGTTGTGTTTGTAAAATTTAGTGAAGTTGTGTGCGTTTTTTGTGTGGATTTTTGGTGTGTACATTGTGGACAATTGTTGGTGGCGTAATTAGAGTAGCACCGTGAGTAAAAAGGGAAAGTAATTGAACTAGTTACTTAAATACTTGTTGTTGAATTTAATTCTATCTACTTGAAAGTAATTGTGTGTGTACTTCATTTATTGAATTTATTTGGAGTACAAAATTATTTCCTTATGCCTTTGAAGTTCTTTGAGACGTGAGCTATTATATCATTGTAGTTGCTAAAACGTGTGGATTGCTGTTGTTGATTAAGTGTGTTGTAAATTGTAGGACTACTTCTTCAAATTCACATCATGTCCAGCAAAAGTGTGAATGGGGGGATTAGCAATGAGGCCGATAGCCAGGTTGTTGGAGGTCAAGGTCATAATACTGTAAGTAGGAGGACTTTGGAAGAACAGCTCCAAGATCTTACTACCATAGTTGCTACTTTGGTAACTATGATTGATAGGATAACATTACCACAACCACTAGTGGTGAACCCTCAGGCACCACCTCGGGTAGCTCCATAGAACCTTCAAAGAGAAAGGGTAGTGGGAGAAGGAAATCTAGGTAGAAGGATGGAGGGAGATCATCACCCCTACAGGAAAGAGAGGGACAACAACTTTAGGGCTAATCCTTACCCGAATAGGGATTTTAGGCCACCTCGGGAACTCGAATATGTGAAGCTGCAGATGCCTTCTTATGATGGCAAGGGATCTACTAATGATTATCTAGACTAGGAGGACAAGGTTGAGGGTTTCTTTGAATGCTATAAGATCGATGATAGCACCCGAGTCCAACTAGCTACTGTCGAGTTTACAGGCTATGTTGCCTTGTGGTGGAAGAACTTGATTATTAACAAGCATAGGGATGGGGAGGCTGATATTCAGACATGGAGGGATATGAAAAGGGTGTTGAGAAAGAGATTTATTCATGAGCACTACAAACAGGAACTATTCATGCGACTATAGACATTGAGGTAGGGAAGCAAGATAGTTGATGATTATGTGCAGGAATTTGAAACCCTCATGATTAGATGTGGGTCAATCGAACCTCCAGAACAAACCCTAGCACGCTTTATCTTAGGGTTAAAATATGAGATACTGTGTGTCGTTGAGCTACGACGATATAGTACACTTGATGAGGCTATTCAGTTAGCCCTGAAAGTGGAAAGGCAAAGGAGGTCTAACTTGTTTAGGGCTCCGAGTAGCAGGCCTAGTTGATACGAACCACGCCAACCCGTGACGAAACCCAATACCAATACATTCGGAATTCGTTGCCTAAGACGCCCAAACACCTAAAGTGGAAACCGCAACCCGTTGTCTATAAGCGAGACAAGAACCTTGGTATAATGTGAAGACGTCACAATCGGGATGAAAGACCGATTGATAAGTCGGGATGAACTCCATGGAAATCAATCCGATAAGTTCAAATTAGTTCTTGAAGAACCAAGAGAGGAGCCTCTCAAATATGTTTAATGTTCTAAGATGTATATTCTATGTTGTTCTAAACCCTAAGAGCTTTTATACTAGGGTTACAATTCGTGAAAAACAAGTCCAAAACGACGTAGCTTAGATAAGTTGCGTAAAAACACGAAAACAGAACAAGCTGGCCGGCAGGGGATACACGGCCGTGTACACGACCGTGTACTTTGGCTGTGTACTTTTCTGTGCACATTCCGGCCACATACACAACTATGTACTTCTGGTCGTATACCTTCCTGTGGATTTGCTTGACTCCATACACGGCTGTGCCTTTTAACCGTGTATTTAGCCGTGTATGATTTATGCAATCTTGGAATTCCTACACGGCTATGCCTTGAACATACACACCCTCTTCAACCCGTGTCCGGTGTGACTTGTATAAAAGCAAGGGTCTTCCCATGGTTGTTCCAATCCGTTCCAACTTCATGATTGCTCCAATCCTTTCCGGCTTCATGGACAACCTTTATCAACCCGTTGTAAACACCCCATTTTTGCCCTAGGAATCAATAATTTTCAATAATAATCAATTTTCAATTTTTCCTAATTTTTCCCAATTTTTCCTTAATTTAGCATAAATAATAAAAATATTCAAAAAATGAAAATAAATAGGAAAACACTTCAATTTTGAAAAATGATTTTAGAAATAGCAATAATGAATAGTAAATAATTTTTACAAATTTTTGAAATTTCAAAAAATACAAAAAAATAAAAAAAATTGCATCGCATATGTACAATTTGCGATGTAAATAAAATCGGGAAATTGGGCCAGCTCAGCTGGCTCGTGTGTGCGCATGGGAACCGTGTGAAGGCTGAAGGTCGTGAGTTCGAATCCCCCCGCAGGCGCTCGGCAAAAGTTTTTCGTTCTTTTCCCTGGAGCTGCCACGTGGCAGCATGTGATTGGCCGAGGGAAGTCACGCGCGTCGCGCGTGATCGTCTTCTTCGCGAGCCCAGCCGGAGGAAAAAATCCGACAGAAGTCCGACGAAGGCGAAATCGGCCGTTTTCTTTTTAATCTTCTAGATTAAAGTCGAGATAAGGCTAAATCCATCAGATAAACCAAAGGAGCACAAGAGATTAACATCAAATCGCCGGGATAAAATCAAATCTAAGAAACGGAAAAATATGGGTTTATCTAAATCGGCCGATTTGAGCTTATCCAAGAGGTTTTCCGGACGCCTATAAATAGAGAAGAGCAGGAGGAAGCCAAAGCACGAAGAAACACGAAGAAAAAGAGAGAGAAAGGAGCGAATCGGAGTACGCCGGAGGAACTTGAAGTCGAGACCGCCGATCGGAGTTCAAACCACCGTAAGGAGACGTTCTGGGAGTAAATCGCCATCACCATCGGATTCAGCACCCCCAAGAAGCTAGGATTCGACACTTCACCCGCCGCAAACGACCGTCGGAACGCCGTGAACGAGCCAACCCCGCCGCCGTGACCGATCCGATCCGATCCGACCCGACCCGACCCGATTCGACCCGCGCACCGACCCGGATCCAGGTAAGTCGGATCTTTTCGGATTTTTTTTTATTTTATTTAATTAATTTATTTGGTTTATTTATTTATTCCGAATTTGTTATTTATTATTTATTATTTGTTTAGTGATTTATTTATTTGTTTTTGTTTTATTTTCAATAAATAGGAAAAATGTAGAAATTAGATTTTTATAGAATTAAGAAAAATGTAAAAAAAATAATAAAATAAATAAAATGTAAAAAATAATAAAAGAATAAAAGAATAAAAAAATAGAATAAAATAATAAAAAGATTAGGAAAAATAATAATAAAACTTTAGATTTCAAAATAGGATAGATAATAACTTAGGATAAAATGTTCTAGCATAAAAATTACAAAAATTTATAAAAATCACAAAAACTTATAAAAAATCACAAAAATCATAAAAATCATGAAAATTAATAAAAATTTAAAAATTATGAAAATAGAAGAAAAATTAATTTTTAGCACCTAGAAAAATCTTTTTCTTCAAATAAATCCAAAATTGATGTTTTCCCAAAAAAAATCATTTTCAAAATAAAATCAAAGCTTAAGCTTAGAAATTTTTAGAAAAATTCCAAAAAATGTTAAAGACATAAATCATAAGAAATTTCAAAATTAAAATTCACCAACAAATCTAAAGTTTTTTCAGAAAAGCGAACTACGGCTTGTTTGATCCTGAATAGCAGGTATGTAGGCACCCATTCGGGTCAACCCCTAAAATAAAGAAAAATCATTTTCTCAAAATGATTCTCAAACATAATAAAAAGTAACAGAAACACAAATGAAACACATTTCTAAAGATAAATAATTTTGGGAGATTAGGTGGTAACCGTAAAGGTTTTAATAGGTTAGCCCCCGAACTTAAAAACTCTGGTTTTCCCTTTTTCTCTTCTCACAAAAACGAGAAGAGAAAATAACGACGACTAGTAGTCCAAATTAAGACTAATCCGCTCCTTTAGTCTTAATTCAATTTTCCCAACAAACAGTTGGGTGGCGACTCCAAAAATTAAACGCAAATCCTAACTCAAGTCGAGGATCTAGATTAGATGAGCATAGGGTCTAGTTTAGATCGGATTAGGAATGGGAATTCAAAAATTAGACTCGACAGGATGGCGACTCCACTGGGGACCCATGCCAGTAGGCTAGCCACCTACACCTCTTTGAATTGTTATCTTTAAGAAATGTATTTCAAATTATTACTCTGTTACTAATTTTGCAGGATTTAGTTAGATTTTTACTGTGGGGGGTTTTTTGCATACATACGTTTGTGTGAGTAGATGCGGTCGAACCCGGACCGTCCTAGAAAACTAAGATGGGGAGCCATTGTGTAGGTTTCGGGCGAAGTGAGTTGATTCACCGTTCGGGACCGATTAGGCTACCCCACCCTATGCTTCGATATGGCCTGAGATCCATTTCTTCGAGAATGCGGGAGGCCATAGAGCTCGGGAACCATTTAGAACCCACCTACTTGCATACATAACATCGTACAAGGGATTGACAAATTGAATGACAATGTATTGGTTTGTTGTTTTGTCCTTGGAGTTCAGGACTATTTCCCTGTAACGTTTTCATAGTTCTTGTTGTAACTAGGCTGTTTCCTATTGTAATAGATGGCTAGCAGTGCAGTCGATCGCCTCCTCCGCAAAGAAATTCGGGTGTACAGACCTTTGGACCCAAAATTGGTATTGGACCACTGGTTTACTTTGTATAACCCAGAGGAGCAAGCCTTTATCCAATAAAAGATCGGCCCTGTCCTCTCACTGACTAAGACAGAGGCGAATTTGCCTATGGTCTGGGCCATGCTCCAGTTATGGGAGATCGAGCCCGCAGCTTTCTTCATCGGACCGCATGAGATCACCCCTACCCTGGAGGAGTATACCCAGTTGCTACAGGCTCCAGCACTGACTGATCAGATTTATGCGCCAGACCTTGAGGCCGGGCCAGCTGGTACGTTCAGCAGACTACTGGGCATCCGCAAAACAGCAGTCAACAAAGCCTTGGCAGACTGTAACGGGTATTGCATACGCATGGATGATCTAGAAGCCTGGTTTATTGCCCGAGAAGACAATGGGGATAGAAAGGACATCCTGTGTGGGGACCCTCAGACTTACAGACAAAGAAGGGTGAAGGCTTTCATCTTGACAGCCTTCGCCACCATACTGTTCCCCACCGGAACTTTCTATATTCACTACTGGGTTGCAGAGCTGGTAACCCAATTCCTGGAAGGAAAATCTTACATCCCGGCTCTACTGGCTGAACAGATCCGAAATCTGAATTTCCTCAAGAAGAAGGGTCATGGGATCCTCCGCTCCAGCATCAACCTTCTGCTGATATGGTTCGTAAGCCACCTCAAATGCTTCGGGCTGAACATGGTCAGGAAAACCCTGGCCCAACAGGTGGATCTGGTGGATTCCTGTATAGAAAAGGTAAAGTTACCCGACGACATCACCAGCCACAATTGGGTAGATCTGCTTAGAAGCCTTAGCGCCGAAGATATTCTATGGACAGCCAGGTGGAGTTGCTGCAATAAAATCATCTTAACCTGCAGTAATTTCCAAGCAGTACCATTAATTGGGATCAACGGATGCGTCGGATATCACCCCAACTCCGTAGTCCGCCAATTCGGTACCGTTTAAGACATAGTTTACCGGCCTTCACTCGAAGCAGTCACCTTTGAGTATCAGGATCCGAACCTGTTGGTAGCCGAGAAATTTGCTAAGCTGGTAGAGGTCAAAGCGCTCTGGGGAGCCAGAATCGAAAGCCCGAATGTGGACCTCGGCGAGCTAGATGGCGAAGTGGGAAAACACCGAGCCACCAGAGATTTTGTAATCCGTCAGCTATACCGGACAGGGGAAAGAGCATATCGGGTTCCAGACGTCACCCAGCCAAGACCAGATAAGATCAATCCAGAGGTAGAGATCTACCTGGAGCAGGTCAAGGCCCGAATGGAGGTATACTTTGAAGCTGCAGATTATAAAAAAGACATCTGGAAAGGACGCTTCAAAGAAGCTGACCAAAGGAACAAGGCCTTAGAAGCACAATTGGAGAAATCCTAAGCCAAGGTCAAAGAACTAGAAGCTATCATCAGTAGGAAACCTGAGCCTCCACAACAGAAGACAAAGAAAGCTAGGAAATAGATTATCATTGTAATCTTTCATTTTTATTTGAACTCCAGAATTATTAATAAAAGTAAAGTTTGGATAATACATTGTCAATTAGTTGTCAACCTTCTTTATCTTTTAGCATTCGCGTGACACATGCATTTCATTCTTGCATTCATCACACTAAAATAAAAAAATAAAATGCGGATCCAGGTATCGAAAATAGCTTCCAAGCAACCGAACCCGCCCAGAAGCCCAGTCCTTACACGCTCAAGAGCAAAAATGGCCAACAGCAGTGACAACCGCAATAACACTAACGCTGAAGCTGCCTCAGATTCCAGGATCATATCCCTAGAGCAGACGGTCCAACAGTTGGCTGCCCAAGTTCACCTCTTGACTGAAAGCATCAGCCTCCTGCGCAACACCCAGCCGACTCAAGAAGAGTATTCAGGGGCCAGGAAGGGAAAAGCTGTGGAGGGACAGCCTCCGGAATACGAAGAAATCAATTCCCACCTAAACCCAGCTTTCGAGTATGAGCCGAAAGTCAGCCAGGGGTCGACCTCTGATGATCTGAAAAAGGAGATGGAAGAGAGACAAAAGGAGATGGAGAAGCGACTCTTCCAGCAGCTCAATGACAAAATGAAAACTATTGAAGGCCCTGATGGTTTTGAACAGGCCGGAATCACCAATCTACCAGCATACAGGGAAGAAGCATACCCTGACAAGTTCAAGACCCCAGATTTTGAGAAGTATGATGGGACCGGCTGCCCCAAGATGCATACCAGGCTATATGCCCGGAAGATGAGCAAGTATGCTCAATATGATCAACTCATGCTCCAGACCTTCCAGGACAGCCTCACAGGCCCTACATTGGTCTGGTATGCTCACCTTGACTTCAACATCATCAACACCTGGGAAAAGCTAGCCTGAGCCTTTTATGATCAATACAAGTTTAACATAGAAGTTGCCCCATCTGTAATCGATCTGGGGAATCTCCAAAAAAGACATACTGAGCCGTTCAAGGAATATGCTCAACGCTGGAGGGCCCAAGCTGCTAGGGTAGCCACTCCAATATCTGAAAAGGAATTGACATCCATATTTGTCAATACCTTGGAAAAAACTTATTTTTCACATTTAGTCGGCCAGACGTCCTCCAGTTTTGCAGAAGTAGTGGCTGCAGGTTGCAGGATCGAGAATGCCATCACCACCGGCAGGCTCCAATCAATGGAACCTCCTAGGGTTGCACCAACCCAAAGGCCCTTAGGAGGGAATAGAGTTAAAGAGCCCACAGTCAGTGCAGTGCATTCGAGTAAGGCAGAAAAACCTGGGGCTCGGGTGACTTTCCAGACCCCGAATACCCCAGCCCAGCAACCAACGACGGGTCATGCACAAGCTGCCAGGCCCCCAAGGCAGTTCACTCCAATCCTCGTACCGCTCAGTCAGGTCTTCGCTCGGTTGAGGGCGGACAACTTGATAAGTTTCGAACTCCCCAACGACCGATACAAGCCCAAGAACTTTGATTCCAACCTCAAGTGTGACTACCACATGGGTTAAGAAGGACACTCCACAGATAGGTGCTGGAGGCTCCAGCACAAAATCCAAGACTTGATTGACGCAGGGATCGTACAATTGGATTTTGTAAACACTCCAGCGCCCAATGTCAACACCAACCCGTTGCCTAATCACAGGCCTACCATCAACATGCTCACATCAGAAGAGTCAGCTCCCAAAGAAGCCATCAAACGCACTATTGGTAGGACAACAAAACCAGTTGTTTAGAGCTGGACGTTGGTTGGACATGCGGGAGATTGATTCCCCTTTGTTGTCTTCTTTGTTTATTTGAAGCTCTTGAATGGTATTTGCCCTTCTGAAAGTTTGTTGGAGAGGGGGAATGCACATCTGGGTGTCCATCAACTTCCCCTTCATTCTGCCCCTTGCTTGTACTTCTTCCGTGGCCGTAGGAACATATCCCAGTCCGAAGGTCCCGTGCTGCCCCTCTTTGAACTGATGGCCCTCCTTGCTGGTCACCATATTCACTTCACTGAAAATTTGCAATCCCAGGCTTTCTGAACCTTCATCTCCGATGTAAGGTATGGCAGTTTCTTTGTATATGGCGTAATCCTGCTCGCCCAGTACTGTAATCATCTGCCCATTGGTGATGAATTTGACCTTTTGGTGGAGACTAGAGGGAATGGCACCAGCAGCATGTATCCAAGGCCGTCCCAGGAGCAAGTTGAAAGATCTTGGGATGTCGAGGAATTGGAAAGAGATGTGAAATACTTGTGGACCGATTTCCACTGGTAGGTTCACTTCCCCCACAATGTCTCTCTTTGATCCGTCGAAAGCTCTAACCACTGCGGAGCTAGGTTTTATGTTGTTTGGATCGAACCCCAATAAGCCAAGTGTTGCCAATGGGCATACATTGAGGGATGATCCGTTGTCAATAAGTACTCGGGAAACGATAGTATCATTGCACCGGACCACTATGAATAGTGGCTTGGTATGTCGGTCTCCCTCTTCTCCTAGCTCTTCTGGAGAAAAAGATATCCGATCCATGGTAAAGATAGAGTTTGCCACGTCACCCATCTTGTCTGTAGCAATACCCTCCGGGACTTGAATCTGTTTTAGCACCTTGAAGAGTGCTTCCCTGTGGGGCTCAGATGTAGTAAGGAGGCCCATGAGAGATATCTGCGCTGGAACTTTATTCAATTGCTCCATGATCCTGTATTCGCTGGCTTTTACCATCTTTATAAATGCAGCAAGACCTTCTCCCTCTTCCTCTGTTTTCTCTGTATTGGGTTCTTCAGTCGGGCTCTTATACTTGGGGTCGTATAATCTCCCAGAGCGAGTGATACCTCCCACTATAGGAGGTCGCTCTTGTTCGAGGGCCCGATAGTCGAACGGTGCAGCCTTGTAATTCTCTGCTGGTATAGGGACATTGAATACATATTTTTTCTTTGGGATTTGTACCTCCATTGACTGTCCCTCATAGCATCGTATGACCTTGGGCTTCCGATGGGAATTAATCATGTTGACAGTCTTCCCCTCTTCCTTTGCTAGATTGTCTTCCTTCTCGAATTCCGGCCCACACCCACTAGGCGGCCCTTGCTCAGTTGGGGTGTAAGAATAGTTCACCAGGTACTGAAACTTCCCATGTGATTCTCCCAAAGGGCCAACCGTAGGGTCCCCGGATAACCATCTTTTTTTAATGTGCACCTTTGGAGTCTCTCCCGAAACGGGTTGCTTAGCCGGATTCTGTTTGACGGCTTCTTTGGGAGCTGACTCTTCTGATGTGAGCATGTTGATGGTAGGCCTGTGATTAGGCAACGGGTTGGTGTTGACATTGGGCGCTGGAGTGTTTACAAAATCCAATTGTATGATCCCTGCGTCAATCAAGTCTTGGATTTTGTGCCGGAGCCTCCAGCACCTATCTGTGGAGTGTCCTTCTTGACCCATGTGGTAGTCACACTTGAGGTTGGAATCAAAGTTCTTGGGCTTGTATCGGTCGTTGGGGAGTTCGAAACTTATCAAGTTGTCCGCCCTCAACCGAGCGAAGACCTGACTAAGCGGTACGGGGATTGGAGTGAACTGCCTTGGGGGCCTGGCAGCTTGTGCATAACCCGTCGTTGGTTGCTGGGCTGGGGTATTCGGGGTCTGGAAAGTCACCCGAGCCCCAGGTTTTTCTGCCTTACTCGAATGCACTGCACTGACTGTGGGCTCTTTAACTCTATTCCCTCCTAAGGGCCTTTGGGTTGGTGCAACCCTAGGAGGTTCCATTGATTGGAGCCTGCCGGTGGTGATGGCATTCTCGATCCTGCAACCTGCAGCCACTACTTCTGCAAAACTGGAGGACGTCTGGCCGAGGAAAGTGCCCCTCATGGGCTGACTAACCTTTGATAAAATGCCTCGAAAAGTGCCCCCTATGGGCTAACCTTGAGGTAGAAAGTTTTAGGAAAGGGCCCCCTATGGGCTGCCTAACCTAGAATGGAAATTTGCCTCAAAAAGTGCCCCCTATGGGCTGACCATGAGGACAAGGTTTTTAGGAAAGGCCCCCCTATGGGCTGCCTAACCTTGAATTAGACTTGTCTCAAAAAGTGCCCCCTATGGGCTGACCATGAGAATAAGGTTTTTAGGAAAGGGCCCCCTATGGGCTGCCTAACCTAGAATTGAAATTTGCCTCAAAAAGTACCCCTTATGGGCTGACCATGAGGACAAGGTTTTTAGGAAAGGGCCTCCTATGGGCTGCCTAACCTTGAATTAGACTTGTCTCAAAACGTGCCCCCTATGGGCTGACCATGAGAACAAGGTTTTTAGGAAAGGGCCCCCTATGGGTTGCCTAACCTAGAATTGAAATTTGCCTCAAAAAGTGCCCCTTATGGGCTGACCATGAGGACAAGGTTTTTAGGAAAGGGCCCCCTATGGGCTGCCTAACCTGGATTGAAGAATTTGCCTCAGAAAGTGCCCCCTATGGGCTGACCGTGAGGACAAAGTTTTTAGGAAAGGGCCCCCTATGGGCTGCCTAACCTAGGATTGAGAATTTTGCCTCAAAAAGTGCCCCCTATGGGCTGACCATGAGGACAAGGTTTTTAGGAAAGGGCCCCCTATGGGCTGCCTAACCTGGATTGAAAATTTGACATCTCTAAAAAGGTGCCCCCCATGAGCTAACCTTAGGAGATGATGTTTAGGGAAGTGCCCATGTCATGCTAACTACCTTATTAAAAATGAATGACTAGACGAGTGCCCTACTATGGGCGGACTCATCTCATGCTTTCGAATATGCTTCCTACCGAGCTAAATGATGTAATGCCTTTCATAATGTGATGATGGTTAACCATTTGCCAGTTTATCGTGGATAGCAACCAAACAACCGAACCTTCGTGTTGGTTTGCCTCTGCTTCTCTTCTTCTCATCTTGATACGGGGTTAAAAATCTTGATGTGCTTCACTTCTTGATGCGTTTGACTCATTTGTTGGTAATGTTATCCTACTAATGCACTAAGTTCTAATGCTTAAGAATAAATAAAATTATATCACAAATTTTATCGAGATTCATTATCATTTTATTATTTATCTTTTATTGACGAAATGGTGGGTAATGTGTTTAGGTGTATTTATTGTGATGAGAATTGATTAGGATTGTTGACCACTCAGGGATATTAGCTTTGCTTGTAGAAAAGTAAAAACTCAACTCAATGAAATTTGTATCGAACATTGGCTTTCATAAACATTGGCAAAATTTCAATTCCCTTGCCTAAGGATAGTACATCTTTACAGCATCGGTGTTGACGGGGTCTCTCAATTCTGGACCATCCATCTGAGTTAATATTACGGCCCCACCTGACAAAACCTTTTTTACCACATAAGGGCCTTCATAATTAGGAGTGAATTTCCCTCTGGAGTCTTGGACATTCAGGAGAACTTTTCTTAGTACTAGGTCACCCTCTTTGAAGTACCGAGGTCTCATCTTTTTGTTGAATGCTCGGGCTATCCTCTGCTGGTAACACTGACCATGACATAGTGCGGTGAGTCTTCTTTCATCAATCAAGTTCAGCTGATCAAGCCTTTTCTTTACCCAATCCGATTCCGTTAATTGAGTTTCTGACAATATTCTGAATGATGGTATTTCGACTTCCACTGGTAGAACTGCTTCTGTACCATATACCAATGAGTAAGGGGTAGCTCCTGTAGATGTTCTTATTGAATTCCTATAAGCCATGAGAGCAAATGGTAACATTTCGTGCCAATCCTTGTAAGTTGTTGCCATCTTTTCGATGATCTTCTTGATATTTTTGTTAGCTGCTTCTACTGCCCCATTCATTTGAGGTCTGTAGGGAGTTGAATTTTTGTGGTTTATGTGGAATTGTTGACATAAACCTGTCATCGATTTATTGTTGAGATTGGTACCATTATCGGTGATGATTGACTCAGGAACTCCATATCGAGCTATTATGTCCCTCTTTAAGAAGCGGACTATTACCCCTTTGGTGACATTGGTATATGATGACGCTTCTACCCATTTGGTGAAGTAATCAATCGCTACCAGTATAAATCTGTGGCCATTGGATGCCGTTGGAGTGATGGGGCTGATTATGTCGATTCCCTACATGGAGAAAGGCCACGGTGCCGATAACAAATGTAGCTCGTTGGGTGGAGCATTTATCCGGTTTGCGTATACTTGGCACAGATGGCAATGCTTAACATACTTTATGCAATCCGACTCCATGGTTAACCAGTAATACCCTAACCTCATGATTTTTCGGGCCAACATGTAGCCGTTCATATGAGGTCCACATACCCCTTCATGTATTTCCTTCATGAGTTCGCATGCTTCATTTTTGTCCACACATCTCAACAGGGTGGTATCATGTGATCTCTTGTAGAGTATAGACCCACTTAATAAGAAATGGCTTGCCAACCTTCTGAGCGTTCTTTGGTCATTCTTGCTAGCCATTTCAGGGTATTTACCTTCTTGGAGAAAGGTCTTGATGTCGTGATACCAGGGCTTATCATCTTGTATCTTTTCAACCGTCAAACAATAAGCGGGCCGACTTCCGATGTCTATTTTCATCGGGTGAACTTCGGCTCCCCCTGTTATTTGCACCATGGACGCTAATGTGGCCAAGGCATCTGCGAACTGATTCTGAGTTCTCGGGATATACGTGAAGGTGATTGCCTTAAACTCCTCGATTAGCGCTGTTAGGTGTTGATGGTATGGTACCAGTTTGGGGTCTTTGGTTTTGTATTCCCCTCTTGTTTGTAGTATGATGAGCGACGAGTCCCCGTACACCTCTAATTCGCGGATTCCCATTTGGCAGGCCATCTTGAGGCCAAGAATACACGCTTCATATTCCGCGATATTATTGGTATAGGGAAATGTAAGTCTTGTCGCTGCAGGGAATTGAGTGCCGTCTGGGGATATCAATACCGCCCCAACTCCACAACCGAATACGTTGGCAGCTCCGTCGAAAAACAACTTCCACCCAGCATTCTGCTCTCTCCCAGAGTCTTCTACTGGTATGTCTTCTACTGTTGATATGTTCTCGTCCGGGAATTGGACTCGTATTTCTTGGGTACCCGTCTCGACAGGGTGTTCGGCCAACTGATCGGCCAAGGCTTGCCCCTTTATCGAGTTCTGATGCACATATGTGATGTCGAACTCGGATAGAAGCATATGCCATTTGGAGATTCTCCCCATCAACGCTGGCTTCTCTGCCAGGTATTTCAAAGGATCATGTCTTGTCAACAGCTCAATATGGTAATAAAGGGTATATTGCCTTAGCCGATGCATGACCCAAATTAACGCACAACACGTCTTCTCCACCTCTGAGTACCTCTGTTCCCCATCAGTGAACTTCTTGCTCAGATAATATATGGGACGTTCTCTTCCCTCCTCATCTTTCTGCCCCAGCACACATCCCATGGATTCGGGGAGTATGGTGAGGTATAAGAATAAAGGTTTTCCTTGTTTCGGGACTATCAAGACCGGGGGTTTTATAAGATAGTCTTTGATTGTCCTGAACGCTTCTTCACATTCGTTGTCCCATTCTATTTCAGCGTTCTTCTTTAATAGACGGAATAGCGGCCGACACTTATCAGTGAGTTGTGAGATAAACCGAGCTATATAATTTAACCTCCCCAGCAAGCTTCTTACTTCTTTAACGGAGCGTGGGGAAGGCAACTCTAATATGGACTTTACCTTGTCAAGGTCAATCTTAATGCCTTCCTGGCTGATGACGAACCCTAACAATTTCCCCGTTGTGACCCCGAAAGTACATTTTTCTGGGTTTAGCTTAAGCTGGAATTTCCTCAGTCGATTAAACAACTTCCTCAGAATATCTACATGGCTTTCTCTTTCTTTGGATTTAGCTATCATGTCGTCGACATATACCTCAACCTCACGATGCATCATGTCGTGAAGTATGGCGACCATGGCTCTCTGATATGTTGCCCCGGCGTTTTTCAAACCGAAGGGCATGACTTTATAATAGAAAGTTCCCCACGTCGTGATGAAGGTTGTTTTGGTTTTGTCTTCCTCGGCCATTTTTATTTGATTGTATCCTGAGAAACCGTCCATGAATGAGAAGAGATGGTTTCCTGCGGTGTTATCCACTAGAACATCAATATGAGGTAGGGGGAAGTTATCCTTTGGCGTGGCTTGGTTTAAGTCCCGAAAGTCCACGCATACGCGCACTTTTCCGTTCTTCTTCATGACGGGGACTATATTTGCCACCCATTCTGGGTAGTCGGACACTTCGATGAATCCTACTTCTAGTAGTTTCTTGACTTCTTCTTTGATTTTCAGCAAGATGTCAGGCCTAAATCTTCTTAATTTTTGTTTTTTAGGTTTGACATCTTCTCTTGTGGGAAGCCTGTGAACTACTATTGACTGGTCTAGCCCTGGCATGTCACCATATGACCAGGCAAACACATCTGCATATTCGATTAATAGCTCGGTTATCTTTCGTTTTTGCTCGGCACTCAAATTGGTCCCAATTTTGAGGCTCTTAGGGTTTTCCACGCTTCCTAGATTTACTGTCTCCACAGGCTCATCGATCGAGATTCCGCTTTGTTCATGTCTTAGCCAATTTTCTTGTATTATTTCATGGTTTAAGATATCGTTTTCAACAACTGACCCAGCAGCATTGGAAACGATATCAGCGTTTTTACATTCTACCTGCACGAAATATCCTTGATGTTCGATGGTAAGAGATTTGAGTGACACGAAAATAAAGGCACGTATATAAGAGAAAGCAAACAAACTGTGATTAAATTGAATAAAGAGTCTCAATAAAACTTGTTTAATGATTTTTCTACTCTTGAGCTAACCTAGCACTATTGGTAGGACAACAAGACCAGTTGTTCAGAGCTGGACGTTGGTTGGACATGCGGGAGATTGATTCCCCTTTGTTGTCTTCTTTGTTTATTTGAAGCTCTTGAATGGTATTTGCCCTTCTGAAAGTTTGTTGGAGAGGGGGAATGCACATCTGGGTGTCCATCAACTTCCCCTTCATTCTGCCCCTTGCTTGTACTTCTTCCGTGGCCGTAGGAACATATCCCAGTCCGAAGGTCCCGTGCTGCCCCTCTTTGAACTGATGGCCCTCCTTGCTGGTCACCATATTCACTTCACTGAAAATTTGCAATCCCAGGCTTTCTGAACCTTCATCCCCAATGTAAGGTATGGCAGTTTCTTTGTATATGGCGTAATCCTGCTTGCCCAGTACTGTAATTATCTGCCCATTGGTGATGAATTTGACCTTTTGGTGGAGACTAGAGGGAATGGCACCAGCAGCATGTATCCAAGGCCGTCCCAGGAGCAAGTTGAAAGATCTTGGGATGTCGAGGAATTGGAAAGAGATGTGAAATACTTGTGGACCGATTTCCACTGGTAGGTTCACTTCCCCCACAATGTCTCTCTTTGATCCGTCGAAAGCTCTGACCACTGCGGAGCTAGGTTTTATGTTGTTTGGATCGACCCCCAATAAGCCAAGTGTTGCCAATGGGCATACATTGAGGGATGATCCGTTGTCAATAAGTACTCGGGAAACGATAGTATCATTGCACCGGACCACTATGAATAGTGGCTTGGTATGTCGGTCTCCCTCTTCTCCTAGCTCTTCTGGAGAAAAAGATATCTGATCCATGGTAAAGATAGAGTTTGCCACGTCACCCATCTTGTCTGTAGCAATACCCTCCGGGACTTGAATCTGTTTTAGCACCTTGAAGAGTGCTTCCCTGTGGGGCTCAGATGTAGTAAGGAGGCCCATGAGAGATATCTGCGCTGGAACTTTATTCAATTGCTCCATGATCCTGTATTCGCTGGCTTTTACCATATTTGTAAATGCAGCAAGACCTTCTCCCTCTTCCTCTGTTTTCTCTGTATTGGGTTCTTCAGTCGGGCTCTTATACTTGGGGTCGTATAATCTCCCAGAGCGGGTGATACCTCCCACTATAGGAGGTCGCTCTTGTTCGAGGGCCCGATAGTCGAACGGTGCAGCCTTGTAATTCTCTGCTAGTACAGGGACATTGAATACATATTTTTTCTTTGGGATTTGTACCTCCACTGATTGTCCCTCATAGGCCCTTTCCTAAAACTTTCTACCTCAAGGTTAGCCCATAGGGGGCACTTTTCGAGGCATTTTATCAAAGGTTAGTCAGCCCATGAGGGGCACTTTCCTAAACCCTCCCGATTAGTCAGCCCTCGGGGCACTTTTCGGTCATATTTCTTTCTAAGGTTGCAAGTCTGATAAGACGCTTCCTATCATCATTTCTCATACATTTCTACTCAAAGCTTGAGATATGTCCTGTCGCCAATTAGTTAGCTCATAAAGCACTTTTTGGAGAAGGAACATTACCTTGAATCATTTGGAACATATTCAAATCGTAGGATTATCAGCTATTGGGGCATTTTCCTACCAAAACCTAATTTAGGAGGCCAAAAATGGCGTCTTTTGTTTGTCTTTGTAGTTACGTTTTTCAAACTTTACTACAAAGAGGGGCAGCTATAAACACCCCATTTTTGCCCTAGGAATCAATAATTTTCAATAATAATCAATTTTCAATTTTTCCTAATTTTTCCCAATTTTTCCTTAATTTAGCATAAATAATAAAAATATTCAAAAAATGAAAATAAATAGGAAAACACTTCAATTTTGAAAAATGATTTTAGAAATAGCAATAATGAATAGTAAATAATTTTTACAAATTTTTGAAATTTCAAAAAATACAAAAAAATAAAAAAAATTGCATCGCATATGTACAATTTGCGATGTAAATAAAATCGGGAAATTGGGCCAGCTCAGCTGGCTCGTGTGTGCGCATGGGAACCGTGTGAAGGCTGAAGGTCGCGAGTTCGAATCCCCCCGCAGGCGCTCGGCAAAAGTTTTTCGTTCTTTTCCCTGGAGCTGCCACGTGGCAGCATGTGATTGGCCGAGGGAAGTCACGCGCGTCGCGCGTGATCGTCTTCTTCGCGAGCCCAGCCGGAGGAAAAAATCCGACAGAAGTCCGACGAAGGCGAAATCGGCCGTTTTCTTTTTAATCTTCTAGATTAAAGTCGAGATAAGGCTAAATCCATCAGATAAACCAAAGGAGCACAAGAGATTAACATCAAATCGCCGGGATAAAATCAAATCTAAGAAACGGAAAAATATGGGTTTATCTAAATCGGCCGATTTGAGCTTATCCAAGAGGTTTTCCGGACGCCTATAAATAGAGAAGAGCAGGAGGAAGCCAAAGCACGAAGAAACACGAAGAAAAAGAGAGAGAAAGGAGCGAATCGGAGTACGCCGGAGGAACTTGAAGTCGAGACCGCCGATCGGAGTTCAAACCACCGTAAGGAGACGTTCTGGGAGTAAATCGCCATCACCATCGGATTCAGCACCCCCAAGAAGCTAGGATTCGACACTTCACCCGCCGCAAACGACCGTCGGAACGCCGTGAACGAGCCAACCCCGCCGCCGTGACCGATCCGATCCGATCCGACCCGACCCGACCCGATTCGACCCGCGCACCGACCCGGATCCAGGTAAGTCGGATCTTTTCGGATTTTTTTTATTTTATTTAATTAATTTATTTGGTTTATTTATTTATTCCGAATTTGTTATTTGTTATTTATTATTTGTTTAGTGATTTATTTATTTGTTTTTGTTTTATTTTCAATAAATAGGAAAAATGTAGAAATTAGATTTTTATAGAATTAAGAAAAATGTAAAAAAAATAATAAAATAAATAAAATGTAAAAAATAATAAAAGAATAAAAGAATAAAAAAATAGAATAAAATAATAAAAAGATTAGGAAAAATAATAATAAAACTTTAGATTTCAAAATAGGATAGATAATAACTTAGGATAAAATGTTCTAGCATAAAAATTACAAAAATTTATAAAAATCACAAAAACTTATAAAAAATCACAAAAATCATGAAAATTAATAAAAATTTAAAAATTATGAAAATAGAAGAAAAATTAAGTTTTAGCACCTAGAAAAATCTTTTTCTTCAAATAAATCCAAAATTGATGTTTTCCCAAAAAAAATCATTTTCAAAATAAAATCAAAGCTTAGGCTTAGAAATTTTTAGAAAAATTCCAAAAAATGTTAAAGACATAAATCATAAGAAATTTCAAAATTAAAATTCACCAACAAATCTAAAGTTTTTTCAGAAAAGCGAACTACGGCTTGTTTGATCCTGAATAGCAGGTACGTAAGCACCCATTCGGGTCAACCCCTAAAATAAAGAAAAATCATTTTCTCAAAATAATTCTCAAACATAATAAAAAGTAACAGAAACACAAATGAAACACATTTCTAAAGATAAACAATTTTGGGAGATTAGGTGGTAACCGTAAAGGTTTTAATAGGTTAGCTCCTGAACTTAGAAACTCTGGTTTTCCCTTTTTCTCTTCTCACAAAAACGAGAAGAGAAAATAACGACGACTAGTAGTCCAAATTAAGACTAATCCGCTCCTTTAGTCTTAATTCAATTTCCCCAACAAACAGTTGGGTGGCGACTCCAAAAATTAAACGCAATTCCTAACTCAAGTCGAGGATCTAGATTAGATGAGCATAGGGTCTAGTTTAGATTGGATTAGGAATGGGAATTCAAAAATTAGACTCGACACCCGTTAAGTGCTTCCTTGAATCGTTTCGCTTGATTTCTTGTGATCGGTCCAAGCGGCACTTCAAGAGGATCCACATTTCTTCTTCAGGCTTGGCTCTCATGGCTCTCATCATGGATCTCATCACTAGTACTACTACCAGACCCATGGCAACTGATGGTTGATTAGGAGGGACAAAGGCGGTAGGTGAGATAGTGAGAGCAGTGGACAAAGCTACCCCTAGCACTGTCAGAGAAAATACACCCTCTAGGAAGTGTAAAGAGGTAATAGCACTAGATGTGAGGCAGATTGTTCCCGGATCTACTAGTGGAAAAGTACACTAAATCAAATGCTTTAAGTGCATGGGATTTGGGCATATGGTAGCATAGTGTCTAAATAAGAGGGTGATGACTGTTATGGAGGCCGCTGGAGAAGATGTTAAGGTTAAGGAGGAACAGGCTGAGCCTACAGATTTGTCTGTAGCACTGTAGGAGTACTATGATGATCAGACTGTAGAAACACATGAGGAGCGTACAGGTGAACAGTAGCTACCCATTAATGTGTTACACAGGACTCTAACCTTATCTCCTAATGCTAAAGACATACAAAGGGAGAACATATTCTATGCCTCTTGTAAGAATAGAGGTAACCTTTGTGTGCTCATCATTGATAGTGGTAGTTGCACGGATGTTATATCTGCTGCACTAGTAAACAAATTACAATTATCTACTAGTCCACATCCTAGTCTTTATAACTTACATTAGTTGGACAATCGGGGCAGTATGCATGTTACGCTAAGGGCGAAGGTGCCTGTGAGTGTTGGGTAGAAGTATCACAATGAGGTCCTATGTGACGTGATCCCTATGTGTGCGTTCCATTTGCTATTGGGTAGGCTCTGAATTTTTGATCAGAAGGTGTTACATGATGGTTTCAGAAATACTTATATGTTTAGTATGAGAGGGTCTCGCATAATTCTATTACCTATAACTCCATCTGAGGTGCACTAGTTTCAAGAGTAGATCAGAACTACTTCCACTACATCTAGTAACCAGGAGAACAGGTCAACAGAGATATCCAAGTGCAGTTCCAAAAATGACCCTCTATATTTGAGGGCAAATCTTTCAGAAGCCCGAGGAGATGATGTGAATTTTTTCAGCACTCCAGATGTTCTCAAAACTCAATTTGGATGATGATCCAAATCACTCATATTTCACATTATTTCTTTTATCTAATAAATGTTTGAGTAATAATCTTACATGTACAATAATATTTCTCTATGGGATGCCAAATGACTTACATTAGTTAATCACCACGGGACATCATCAGATTATTATCCAATGACCCGCTGAGATTGACATCACTTTGATGCATTGGCTCTTTGAGGATTTATATTATTTTTGTATTTGTAATTGTTCTTTAAACTATTTATGTTGTAATATTTCTTTTGGGACACTTTTATTTATTTGTAATTGTCTTTTAGGACCGACTACCCTAAAAGTGGCATAGTTGTAATTTTGTGAACTTTTTAACCCTAAAGGGAGCAAGTATAAATACTTGCTTAAGTGAGGTTTTGATGGGAGAATTTTTCAGAATACACTTCACCTTTTTACGTGAGAGAATTAAGGTTATTCCTTAGTTCAATTGCTCTTATCAATTTCAATCCCAAAAATAGGAATTGTGGCAAGTGCAAACAAGGAGAAATTGTGAGTAATATCAATTCCTTTTTGTTGTGTTTCCATTTCATTACTATTGAGTTGTATCTAGGATTGGATTAGATGTTTCTTGATCAGATTTGAATGCATTTGTAATCAAATTATTATTACTTAATTGATTAGTTTTTAGCATTGGTTTTGAACATTCAATTTAGCCATACTTGAACCGTGAATCAATTGGTGGGAAAGTGGATCACAGTCATTGTTCTTATTGTTGTGATTAGTATTCTCGATGGATTTCAAGTATATTTAGTGATATCAATTGAGGATTTCATCATTGTTATATTCATTACCTTGAATTATAGCATTCAGATCATCCTTTACATTTAGGGTTCACGCAACATTTTGCTCCAATTTGAACCGATTTGTTCTTGTCCTCTAGGGATTGTTAATTGGTTCATTTGCATGTGCTTAAACTCCTTTTTAGGCACATCATAAAGCCTTATATCTTATCCACTTTGTACCTAATTAACCCTATATATATATTAAGATAAGTAGTGAAAATGAAAGCATATAGATTTTATACTGATATACCATTATACTAATTTTTTTTTTTACTTAATATTACCATATATATCATATATATATAAACAATTTTCTTACTCTTAACAATGGATAGTCATCAAAGCATTTAATCTCAAGCTACTAACAAAGATCTCTCTCTCTCTCTTTAATTATAACTTCCCTTATTTATATAATATCACTTAGTTAGTAGTATCTAAACACATAGGGATGCCGTTGAAACTTGAAAAATGAGATTTGGTTTGTCATTGGCATTTGCCTTAATAAGGTTAAAAACTAAAATCATGCAAGACAAAACTTAATCCAAACAATGTTCTAACCCATGTATGCACTAATTATATATTGTCATATATAAAATAATGAATAAATTATAATAATTTTATACAAGATAATATATAATTAAATGATAGGAAAATAAGGAGGAAGGGTCTATATTTATGTAGTTTTTCCAAAAACAAAAAAGAGACTTATAATTTTTTATCATGCATTTAAGAGCCTATGCTTATATGTTATCCTCATTTAGGGCATTCAATATTGCAACATCAGATCCCATTACTAATAAACAAACGAATTCCTTAAAATGAGGGTCATTAATAAACATAGGTCCTTAAACATAGTATTGAAAAATTTAAGCCCTATTTTACAAAAACTTTACAAATACAAGTAATTTTTCCCATTGACAATGCGACCTAATTTTATTGATGAAGCTATTATATTGTCTAAACCTTAAACCATTAATGTGATCATCAAAGTTGAATGAATAAGCATTTTTCTAGTACTTTATTAAAAATTTAGATAATATCAAAACATTACATGAACTTAGGACTTCTTTTTAAATTATATAACTAAAATATAAAGGAATAAATGTCATAGCAGAGCAAAGTTTACTATGAATTAATAGTTAAGGTATGAAGTTGCTATAAATGTCACACATAATCAAATTGTTGCTTATCGATTTGACTATTTTGCATGTTTGAAAAGATATTGTGGCAAACTTTTATTAGTTAAACGTAAGGAAAGTGATTGGAATAGTAAATTAAGATAAAAAATTCGAGCGAGTAAAACATTTAAATGGCTTCATATAAATTACAAAAAAAAAGAAGCAAAACTTTATATAGTAGTTTAAACATTTTATTTTGTAATTATAATTACAACAAAGGCTTTTTTTTTTTAATTGTAAAGGAAAAATTGTTTTGTTTTTATAAATGGTTCATCTAGACTTTTTCAATTTCGTTCAGATTATACTTCCAAATATATTGGAAATATTCGATTTAGATTGTTTTGGGAATTTTCCAATCTGAATTAGGAAAAAAAAGAAAAAAGAAAAACGTATCTTAGGTTATTTTATTGCAGTTTGGTTCAATATGGACAGCTTTTGATGCCATAGTTTTACTCCCTTTCATATTGTAGGACATGTCACGATAAGAGAGGGAGAGAGGAAGAAATGGGAGAAGGGAAAAGAAAACAGAAGCAAAAAAGAGAGATGAGAGGAGGGTAGAGTCAAAATGGGGAAAAGAAAAAGGATGTCCATACTCGACATGAACCTAATTGTATTTTATGTCAAATTGGAATATGTTCAAGAACATATGAAACCATTTAGATAGTGTAAATAAATAATACATTTTATTGTTTTGTTGATTTATATCTCTTCTGGATAATATTTACAATTTAATGAATGATGAGCATTTTCCATTTTGATATTTTTCTTC
This sequence comes from Laguncularia racemosa, assembly GCA_037954665.1. NCBI lineage: Eukaryota > Viridiplantae > Streptophyta > Magnoliopsida > Myrtales > Combretaceae > Laguncularia > Laguncularia racemosa. The sequence continues at coordinate 4,749,488 of JBBMOL010000014.1, read as the reverse complement.
AATGATCAATTTTTATATTGAGATGTTTTACTCAATTTGATTTTATTCCATATTCAAATTAAAAATTTATTATTAAAAAATGATAATTTTCCTTGTAAATATGGAATAAGTTTAAATTTCCTTTTAAATCAAATTTGGTGTGGGTCTAAATCGATTGGTAAATGACAATTACACCTCATTTATATTTGCTTCTTGTGTGGTTAGTTTCCTTATATTTGAAATTGAGTGTTTATACCTCAAAATCTTATAAAAACTACATTTTAGATTATATATGCTCTATTTACCCTTTATCTCTTATATTTTCTAATTTTAGTATTATTGTTGTCTCATTCGTGTGCAAAATAGTAAAAATGGTTTAAAGGATGTCATTTAAAGATTTAAAGTTTTAAACAATCAATTTCAAAGGTATGAGGCTAAGACAACATGGTAATCAAGGGTAACAACCTTGTCTTAGGTGTCTTTGTGGAGCCACATCACCACCAATGTTTTCCATTGATTACAATCATATGAGATACCAAGCACACACATTCCATGACCCAATATACCCGTCTCTTGTCAAAACCAAATTGAAGTAAAATTTCTTGATGAAAATCTCACTTGAACCTATCATAGGCATTGTTCAAGTCTAATTTTAAAGGTAGACTCATTTTTTTAACCTGATCTTTTATCTTTCAAGAAATGCAACTATGATGATATTTATTTTGCATGTGTAATTATTTGTAGTTGACAAGTATTATTTTTTCTATGATTGTATAAGTTTGTTGTTAGTTAGCTAGTAGCAGTGGTAGTATAAAAGGCACTCTCAAAATTCTATTTTATTTCAACAAAATACAACTACTGTTACATAGAATTCCGTAACTAATGAAGAAAATGCAAAAGCCAAATCTTTGATGGCAACTTCCTAATCATCAATTTGTAATTATCATAGAAACACCTCATAATCCACAATAATGTTATCATGGATCATGTAACCTAAGATGAAAGCACTTTGAAGATCTAAGATCATATCAAGTAGGAATGACTTAAGCCAATTTACAATAATATGAGATACAATTTTATAAATGAAATTGCACTAACTTATTAGGCGAAAGTAGCCTAATTGTTGTGGGTTGGGAGTTTTGGGAATTGAGATGAGATCAAGCATTCATAACAAATGGAGCTTGATATAAAAAAGAATTCAACAACTCTAGCCATATCCTTGGGCATTTAGTTGGTCAAGTGATGTTATTTGAGGAATAATGAGATGTCTATTTGGTTCAAGCTAGGATTGTTAATGACATTATGGTTGGAAGTAGGAACCAAAATCCTCATGGAATTGGAGGAATTCACATAATTGTCTATCATCATCTCGAACTAGTCATAGTTGTAATACCCCATGTAAAATGTAGTCCTACATAAATTATAAGAAAGAGTTGATATTGGTTTGTAAAGTTGAGTAATGAAAAACATCTTAATGTTAACTAGAAAATTTTGGGTTAAATGGTTAAAAAAGACCTATTAATGTTTATTGGTTTGCCTATTGGTTACCTTTAGCTTGGAGCATCAAATAATATTATAATCGATGTAAACCTTGCAAATTTTTTAAATGAATTAGAGATCTATAGATGATATCCTAAAGAAAAATCTAAGAGTCGATAAGGTGCCTAACCTTAAACCTAAAGACTAGATTCAATAACCCTAATATACCCTACAAAATCCCCAATTTAATTTCCAAAACATGAAATATCAATTAAAGCCCCAATTAGATTCCTAAAGCCTAAATCAAAACTCTAAATCAACTCGCAAACCCTAAATTAGTAATTTAAAACCCTAATTTAGATCATAAACACTAAAATGACAAACTCTATTCCAATCCATGAATTCTACAACCCTAAATCAAAACTCTAAATTGAATCTTAAAACCTAAAGAGTGAAATTAACCTAAAAACACCTAACTTCAAATAATTAAATACCAATATTTAATAATAATTAACTAATAATGTCAATAAATATAATTAAGCAAAAATCAACATTAGAACCAAGCTCATAATGGCATGAATGAGGCTAGAGTAGCAAGGTCATTTCACACACCAATTACCCTTTTAACTAAACTAATCAAGTCAACCTTAATTAAACTTAATTGAAATGCTTAATTACTTACCTAGATTAATCATTAGACAAAAGAAAAATAACCTAGGAACCCCTTAATAGACTACCAACCACCCCATGCTAGAGCCACCATTTGATACCTAAACTAATCTAAGGGCTAACCTTAATTTAAGGGACTTAGTGTGGAAAGTTAGGGAGGATAGAAGGACACCTATCATATAAAAAATGGGAGTTTACTAAAAATGGACAATGATTTAACCTTAAACTTGCTTTAACCTCTAAGCTAAACTTTATCCATTACGTGTAGTTATCATATGAATTAGTTGGGTATTAAGCAAGTGAATTGGGCATGAAATACCCCATCATTGCCAGTTCATTCTCTCTCCCTTTCCCTTCCATTCTTCTTCTTTTCCATAAATACACTTCACCAATTAAGCAACCTCCATATTTGAAGAAGAAAAACACCACCCCCATCCCCAACCTTTCATCAGTAGTCACCCCCTCAACCACCATTACTTCCATCACTTTCTTGTCCTTCAACACCATTAACTAAACACCTTAAACCAAGCAAGAAAGCTTCTAATCCTTGTTTGCTAAGCTTAACTGATGGGAATCTACCTTGCGGTTCCAGTTGTGAGGGAACCTGATTTGGATGTATGATCCAAGACATCCACATATGTTCACTTTTTATCTAATAATGTTTGGTTTTGCACTATAACAAGTACATTGATCGGTTTTACGGGACGGCCAAATAACATGCACTAATAATCAACTTGCGGGATATTTTTGGAGTCACATCTAACGGCCCATAAATTGCTCAATTAACTTGAAGAACTAGCCATTTGAAGACCATCTTTTGCACTTGTATTTGTTATTATTGAACCGACCATTTTTGTTCATTTTTTTTTACTTATAATTTGTTGTAGAACTGACCACTTAGTGGCATATGTGTAATTTTTTGAACATTTTACCCTAATTTGTGCAAGTATAAATACTTGCTAACTAGGGTTTATGTGTAGCTTTTGACATTTTGAACAAAAAAATCTTGTTGCCGTGAGAGAGAGTGAATCCTCTTGCTAATACACACACTTATCAATTTCTAAGAAATTATGGTTAGTGAGGCTTGGAATTCTTATGAGTAGTATCAAGAACTTCTAAGTTGCTTCCTTTTATTACTAGTGTGTAATATCTAGTGATAATAGGTTTCTTTCCATCATTTTTTGTTCACGCCAATTAAGGTTCATATTGCTCTAATCTTAATAGATTGGAATTGCATGTTATATGTAATTCAATTGGTGTTGAAGTCCTTTGTGTTATTTTCAAATTGATTCATGCAATTTAGGTTTATGTTTTACTAGGTATCACGCCAATTGTAAGTCTAATTGTGCATTTGAGATTGATTGATCATTAGTATTGGTGTTCATGTGCTTTAGATTCACTTTTAAGCACATCATCTTTTGGTATCAGAGTAAATTGTTACATGCAATTAAAGTTCACGTGGCAATTGGAATCACATCATTTGTGGAATTTTTTTACTTGATTCTTCAATTGCAATTCATGTGCTTTGATTCACTTTTAAGCACATCATTAACCAAAGCCACCCTAACCATCCTCCATTTTCACTTTCCATTTGAACTCTTAAGCTAGCATCTGCTTAGCACTTGTGTATTGACTGCAAGGTGGACATGGGCTTGAAGAGAGTTGGAGTTGGGATAGGTGTGGATATAGGGTGGACATGGGCTTCAAAGGAAGAAGGAAAGCTTGGACTTGAAGATTTGACATAAAAAAATAGTATAGTAAACCTCTTTTATCAGTAATGTCAATGTGTAACTAGGATTAATTGCATTTTCTTGTAATTAGTATTATGTAAAGTTAGCTACATGTATGTAAAGAATGTTTTTGAGAATATAAGCCTTAGATATGTAACACAATTTCTTAAATGTATATGATGTGCTTAGTATCCAATTAGAATCATACAGATGTTAATTGGATAATCCACTAAACACAAATCATAAAAAAGGGAGTGATTCCACTTCCACGTAAACCCTAATTGTAAGAACCACTTGATTGAATACGCAATTTACAATGAACTCAAATGGAATTCCAAAACCAATCAAATAAACAACACTACATGAATCTAATTTCCAAATCAAGAATGGCATGAATCAAAACTTGAAGAATAAACTCTAATTGACATGAACTAATAACAACATAAAGTAACTAATTCCTTACCAGATATTACGCATTAGTTGGAATTAAGATCAACTTGTAATTTGTTAATACTACTCACAATAAATCCAAGTCCAATCACCACAATCCTATGGAAGAATTGATAAGAGTATTTTGTAAAACAAAGGAACCTTCTTTCACGTGAATAGGCAACCAAAATATATGAGTTCAAAAGTCCCTTCTAAAACTTACTTAACAAGTATTTATACTTGCTCTAATTAGGGTAAAAACAACAAAACCAAATTACAAACTAAACCAACAAATGGCCGGTTCTCAAACAACAAAATACAATTATAAATAAGCCATCAAAATGGTCGGTTCTTCTCTTCCATGGAACACTTGTTGGACCGGTACTTTTTTTATTTATGTAAGTCCATGAATAACCCACAAATTGAGCTTTAGAGAATTTATCCACCGTCCTATAAAAATTAAAAAATGTACCTGCTGGAATGTATAATAAATATGTAATAGAAAAGAAGATACTAAATAAATATTCTTAGGGTCTGATTGTTCAAAGATGACCCTCATCACCAAATTTTGTAATCCTTTGGCTCTTACACTGGTGATAAGTCCTATAAGAATTTGATTCCTATCATCTCCTTGGGCCTCAAGGAGATTTGCCCTCAAATCTGATAGGTCTTTAGGAACATCATCGAATAAATAAAATGACAGGTTTGTAACATAAAATGTAGCAGAGACTCTGTATCCTCATAGCAATTTATCTGTAAAAAGATCACTATAGTTATCCAGTACCCGAGATACTATAGGGGGTAGATGCTCTCGCCCTTCTATCTCTAAGATATACCTTATCTACAATAAATATAATGGTCTCTCATCCACTATGGCATGCCCTAACTTAAACTATTCCACCAATAAGGTCTTCTTCTTCCCAGATCTACTTATATGTCTCTAGACCTCTTGGTCCTCTGAAGGTTTACTCATCTACCTCTAAACTTCTTAGACCTCTGAAGTTTTATTTATTTACCTTTGAACCTCTTAGTCCTCTGAAGGTTGAATCATCTGCCTTTAAACCTTTTGGTCCTTTAAAGGTTGACTCATCTACCTCTGAACCTCTTAGACTTCTAATGGTGACATTGGGTTCAACTCTATACGTTTACCCTCTTGCTGGAACATATAAGTATTTCTATAGCCATCATGTAAAACCCTCCCATCATTCAACCAAGGCCTGCCAAGCAATATATGGGATGCACACATGCGAAGAATGTCACATACAATCTCATCATGATATTTATCCCTTATACTGAAGGTACCCTAGCCTTTTAGGTAACATGCAGACTACCTTACTCACTCAGCCAATGCAATTTATAGGGTTTTAGATGTGGGGTAGTTACAAGTTTCAATTTTGATACTAATGATGTAGCTACTACATTAGTACAACTATTGCCATCAATAATAATAGCACATAGATTACCTTGTACTCTACAAGAGGTGTGAAACATGTTTTCTCTCTGCTCATCATTACTGGTAGGAAACAAAGTCAAAGTTCGGTATAGTATATTAGTAGATAAATACAAATCACTTCCCTCCTAATTATTGGCCTCATTGCTAAGTCCTCCATTCATAATATCATTCGACATGGTTGATGAATTCATCTTTTGACACACTAAACAAATTAATACAACTACAATACACTTCACGTCAAATACAACACACACAACACCCCTTTTCAACCTTATAACAATACTTCACACACACCCACTTCTACGATTCAACACAATATTAAAACAATTCACACACCACGGCTCCACACACACTTCCACACTTTCAACACATAACCACTCACTTCACGGTACAAGCTTCAATCACAACATACACTCTACGCTACATACACACAATTCACTATGACGCAACACCCTTCAACCACACACAATCACTTCACTACGGTGCAACACCCTTCAATCGCACACACTCACTTCACCCACGGTGTAACACACACTTCAATACACACTTCTAATCACGATAGCAAACAACAATGGAAACAATTAATGATGCTTCTCCAAATGGTAAGTAAACAATTCAAAATAGTCAAAGTGTATTATGATTAGCAATACACAATAACTCCTTTAACTTAATGTTTTCTTTTGAATTTCAAATTGTTTCTAAATCCTCCACATAATTGAAAAAAAAAAATTGGAAATGAAAATGCACTCTAGTTTTGAAATCCTCAAGGAAACAATAAACACCAATCACACTACTTCAATTTATAGAATTCTAAATTATGGAATTTAATTCAAGAACTTCCCCTTCTTCCACAAACAATCAACTCATGACAAGATGAAGATGACAAAGATCAATTCTAAAATTCAACTTCCAATTCCACATCAATAAGGTATATCACAATACAATCTCATATAATTACTTCAATTCCACTTTAAATGACTTCAATTAAGAAATGGATGAATAAGAAACCCTAAATCCCAAATTGAAAATTACACAAATCCCTTCTCAAAACCTTACTTTGATATTAAAAAGATGATGTGCCTAGTATCCAATTATAATCATATAAATGCTAATTGAATAATTCACTAAACACAAATCATAAAAAAAGGGCGTGATTCCACTTCCATGTGAACCCTAATTGCAAGAACCACTTGATTGAATACGCAATTTACAACGAACTCAATTGGAATTCCAAAACCAATCGAATAAACAACACTATTTGAATCCAATTTCCAAATCAAGAATGGCATGAATCAAAACTTGAAGAATAAACTCTAATTGACATGAACTAATAACAACATAAAGTAACTAATTCCTTATCAAATATTAAGCACTAGTTGGAATTAGGACCAACTTGTAATTTGTTGATACTACTCACAACAAATCCAAGTCCACTAGACAATCTTATAAAAGAATTGATAAGAATATTTTATAAAAAGAAGGAACCCTCTTTTTTGTGAATAGGCAACCAAAATACATGAGTTCAAAAGTCCCTTCTAAAACCTACTTGCTTTAATTAAGGTAAAAATAACAAAACCAAATTACAAACTAAACCAACAAATGGTCGGTTCTCAAACAACAAAATACAATTACAAATAAGCCCTCAAAATGGTCGGTTCTTCTCTTCCATGGAATACTTGTTGAACTAGTACTTCTTTGATTTATGTAGGTCCATAAGTAACCCACAAACTGAGCTTTATCGAATTTATCTACCGTCCTGTAAAAAACGACAAATGTACCTGCTGAAATGCACAACAAATATATAATAGAAAAGAAGATACTAAACAAATATTTTCAAAGTTTGATTGTTCAAAGAGAACCCTCATCGCCAAATTTTGTAATCCCTTGGCTCTTCCTCTAGTGATAGGTCCTATAGGAATTTGATTCCTATCAGTATATAAAAATTATTAGAATAAGAATCAATATAAACAATTGATGTCTTCTTGAAAGGTAAAACATGAATCGTAAAAGGAAGTATATAATTAGGTGATGAACCACCTTTGGCTAAGACATACAAGGGTTCCAAGAGGCCCAATTTTTTGCTCCAAATACATTTCACCACTTAAAAATGAGGTTAGAGCATGGCTAGGATTCTCTAGAAGTGATTAAATTAAAGCACACAAAGATTTCCCCTTAGAATCCTTTGTGGTTGACGCACATTACTAGTGAACTAATGAGAATTTTCTTTAATCTTAGATGAGAAAAAAGATAAAGCATGATTATGGAAAGATTAGAGATCATCACATCTTACTTAGGTGCTAATCTTAGACCTTAGAATAAAAAAACATGTAAAACTACAAAAGGCCCTAAAACACCACTTTGGGTTGAGATTTTAGGCCATTTCTAGCAAAGAGCTCAACAAGTTTTATCACTAAATGAAAGTTTAATTAGGCCCAGAAATTAGTTAGGAGTAGTGACAGTTAGCCATGGAATTAATTAAACCCATAAAGCCTTAAAATGGGCCTAAAGACCTAGCACCCGAATCTAATCAGACCCATACCCAAAATTACATGCCCAATATGACTAAATTAAACTTACTATGTGAAAGTAAACTCAAAAACCTTCAAAATGTCTATAAGAACACTAAAATCAAACCTAAAATGAAAAAGTTATGACTAAATTATGATACTAGTTGAAATAGGGATATATGGTGAATTTAAATATAATTCTTTAGATAATCTAATAAATAATTATAGTAATATTATTAATTTCCTTATTGGGTGCTATCTTGACCTTGAGTTACGTAAGAACAACTACGACCGGTAGACGTTATGGTGGAGTGAGTATTCTTATGATTGTTTACATTGCTTATGCTTGAACCATTAGTTACACCCATTGAATGAATATGATCAACTGGATATTTAGGGGTTGGGGAATTGCTTGTGATTGATTAGTTGTTTATTTCCCATGCTAAGCTATTACAATATATTGAAAATAACTTGAGTGCTAATATATGCAATAGTGCTGTAGGTTTTATTATCTTTGATAGATGTATTGGTTACCAAAATAAATGAATTTCAACAATAGTTGACTTAAATGATAACTTGAATCGTGCAAATCATGATTCGGATTAAGAAGGTAGCCAACATCATATAGTGGTACAAAGAGGCTATATGAAGGTGATTTTTCATAAAAAACCTTGCCTCGACCTTTGAGAATTATCACATACCAGGAAATGCTACTCTCTGATTAAGGTTAAGCCTAGGGATTTATTACTTATAGGTGAGCAAGATTGTGTGATGTGCCTAAATCCATAAATCAGATCTAAACACAATGTGTTCACTCTAAGGCCTCTCCAAAGAAATAAGCTTAGGATAAACAATCACTAAATAATAAGAACTAAAGATCATAATTATTTGATCTAGGGAGAATTCAGCTATTAAACCTATAACCAAACAATAACCTTTTGAAAGGATTTATGTAAAGATTCAGAAACAAAAAAAAAACGGATGATATGAACGACTTCTCCAATAGATATGACACATCAAGAGAAGATCGAATTACACATAAACTACTCGATATGATGTAAAAATAGCTTGTATGGTTTGTTCACCATAGTTTAAAGAGACCAATCAAAGTAGTTTATTGAATTAGAAAAACTCATGCAATATGTGAAGGGAATAATATCAATCAATTTAACTATTCTTCATAAGGTTAAATGAGATTATATATAATAGCAATTACATCTAAGGAAATAACTGTAAAAGGAAAGTAAACATGTCTAAAAAAACAAAATAACTACTATCTCTATCTAAATTAATTCCTTTGGATGCTTTGATGTAATAGAAGTAACTTAAAAAACTATCCAAACAAACATGTCATATTTAAATCTAACTTTGGTGCCTTCAATAATTTTCTAACCATTAAATAAGATCTTTATATTCTCTTTGGAAACAAGTTCAAAATCATATGTTCCTCCCTCCTTGGAACTCTTTATGTTGGAAATAGTAGTAATGCCACATTCCAAACTAGCAAAACTGTTTCTTTAGGAACCAATCTCTCCCTCTTCTTTCAATAGCAACAAGCTCTTTCCCAAAGTGATGTTGTGAATTGAATACTCTTCAAAATAAGCTTGTGAATCAACTATCAAGTTACTTGCAATAATATCTCCACTAAATGGTTCATCCCTTTTGTCCTTGCTTGAGTCATTATTCCTTCTAGCATCAAAATTCATTTTGAAACTTGATTCCCATCATTTCCCTAAGGCTGATAAAGATTTGCCCTCAAATTTGATGCGTCTTCTATTGACTCTTCATCTCAATTTAGAACATAAGCTAATAAATTTGCAAAATTAAATGTAGCAATAACTCCCCTAATAGTTCTTAGCAATTCTAAAGCTAAATCCATGCTAATATCTACCCATGGCTTCGATGGTGTAGGTAAAGGCATATAAACTCTAAATGCCTCTTATTTACTCTTAGCCTTCCTACATGCTACACACTTCTACACCACATTTTGTACATCCTTCATCATGTTAGGCCAATAAAAATATTTCTTTAATAATTCACAAGTTATTTTCTCTCTAAAGTGTCCTAACAATCCTCTAGAATGTGCTTCATTCGCCAACTCCCTCACTGACCTTGTTAAGATGAATAACTTGCCCTTCTAGAACAAATATCCTTCTACCAAGTGATAATCATCTACTGCTAATCCAATTCTACATCTTGCTACTTTAAAAGTAAAGAGTCGATCTTCAACATATTGTGTCTTAAGTAAGCTAAATCCAAATAATTTCATCTACATAGCAATAATCAATACATATCTTTGTGAAAATGCATCTGCAATAATGTTTGCACTTCCCCTCTTATATTTGATGGCATAAGCAAAACTCTCCAATAACTTAACCCACTTAGCTTGTCATTGAGATAATATTTGCTAACCCTTCAAATACTTCAAAGATTCTTAATCAATATAGATAATAAGCTCTTTTGGAAACAAATAATACTACCAAACAGTAAAAGCTCTAACCAAGGAATAAAGTTCCTTATCATGTACGAAATAATTAAGTACCGCTCCACCTAGTTTCTCACAAAAGTAAGTAATTGGTTGCTTTTCTTACAACAAAATAGCCCTAATACCAATGTTGAACACATCACACTCCAAGTCAAAAGTCTTCTTGAAGTAAAAAAGAACTAACATAAGAGTAGTGGTAAGTTTCTAGTTCCTAAAAACTCTTATGTATCTTCTCACTCCACTTAAACTCCACATTTTTCTTCATCGACTCTATTAATGGGGCTATGATAGTACAAAAGTTTCGAACCTCTGATAAAATGAAACAAGTCCATGAAAATTCTTAACTTCTACCACAAACTTTGGAACTAGTTATTCTAAAATAGCTTTAACTTTCTCTAGGTTAGCCTAAACTCCTCCTTCCGATATAATAAATCTTAAAAATACCACCTCCTCTTGATAAAATTCACATTTCTTCAAGTTGCTATACAACTTTTCTCTTCTTAACACAAGAAATACATAACACAAATATTTTTTATGACTATCTATGTCATGACTATAAATGAGAATGTTATCAAAGTAAAATATGGCAAACTTGCTAATGAAATCTCACATATCATAATTCATCAACCTCATAAAAGTACTTGGTGCACTAGTCAATCCAAATAGCATGATTGTCTACTTATAGAGACTGTGATTCATTTTAAAAGTGGTGAAAGCAGTCTTTCACTCATCTCCAGGTCCTAAATAGATTTGATGATAGCCGCTCTTCAAATTGATCTTTAAAAAGATTCTAGCACCATAAATCTCTTCTAACATATCATCAAGGAATATAATAGGATATGTGTATTTGATAGTAATCCTAATGATAGCATGGCTATTTACACACATCCTCCATGAGCCATCCTTCTTCAAAACCAACAAGGTAAGTACAACACATAGACTTATACTCTCACTGGCATACACTCAATGAATTAACTCATCCACTTGTTTCTTCAATTTTTTTTTTCCCTCTTCAAGATTCATGTAGTAAGTTAGCTTTTTTGTTAGCATAACTCTAAGAATAATGTCAATATTGTTCTCAATACTTCGCGTAGGATGTAAACCCTTAGTTAGCTCTTTTGGAAATACATTTGCAAACTCCTCCAATAGCTTTTGAATGGCTTCAGGAATTGGTTTCCAGATTTCTAAACTTAAAACCTATTGAATGTACAACATGTACATCAAACCTTTAGTCTGAATAACATTTTGAACCTCCCCTTAGGTTATCAATAATGACTCTGACCGATTCTTAACTAACATCATCTGAGTATTCCTTACTTCAAAAGGACTCATTGACAACAACAAAATCTTCTTATCATCCTTAGTAAAAACATAAGCATTCCAATACCCATAATGTATTACTCAAAGAATGAATAACCATGGCTTTCCTAAAAATATATGAGAAGCACTCATGTAGATCATATCAAACTCTATCTCATATCTATAATGATTTAGAATGTCAATTGGAACCTTAACTCATTTGATAACAAGCATAACTCCTTTATCACTAAGCCAATAAAGCTTATAAGGTTTAGAATGGTCAAAAGTAGGCTATTTTAATTTCTCCATCAAAGTAACAGTAGTAGCAGCTACATTAATGCAACTTCCTTCATAGATCATGGCACAAGTATGTCCCTTGACTTGACACTTGATAAGAAATAGATTTTCTTGCTAATCCTCATCTGGTATAACATCCATACTCAAAATAAATCTCACTACTAAAGAAATCACTTCTCCCTAAACTTCTTTTGTACCATCCACTTCATCATCATACTGCCTCAGAATCATACTCTTTATCTCCGCTATCTTCACTTTCAACGTCACCTCCATCCTTTGTCACCATCACTCTTCTATTCAGACATTATGCAACCATATGCCTAAATCTAAGACACTTAAAATACTTAAATTGACTACTATGCTTCCTAGCTATCCTCTAATCTTCTCCTTTAGTCTTGAAATTGGTAGAAGCATTTCCCTTAACATCTTCCTTCTTCTCATGTCGATCTTCATCATTCTTTGTCCTTTCACTTCTTCTCTCTTCACTCTTTCCTATCCCTTAGGAGCCTTTAAACTTTTCCACATAAGGCACCTATAAGGGTTTCTAATCAATTGTCATTCCACTTTGATGGTCAATTATATAGTTTCCTCTAAGATATCAATCTTTTGAAGCTTTGTTACCTTAAAGATGTCATATTTCAATCCTACTGTGAATTAAGAACTAGTACGTTCTTTGGTTACATAATTTCACACCTGATTAGGAGCATTTCAAACTCATTAACATAACCTTTCACATTAAGTCTCCCTTGCTTCAAAGTTTGAAGTTTCATGTACATCTCCAATTTACAATACTTAAGAACAAAGTGCATAGGCATCAAGCATTTCATCTCATCCCAAGTTACAACTCCTTCTCTTCTCTTTATCCTTTAAGCCTTTAAGTTCTTCCACCAAAAGGTTGCATGCTCCTAAAGCTCTAAAGCTTTTAACCCTACCTTCGTTTCTTCATCATAATTATAACACTCATAAATCTTTTCAACCTTATGCTCCCATTCATAATACACTTCTATAGATTCTCTTCCCTCAAAAGGAAAAATTTTCATCTTAGTTGTCTCTCCTCTTCATTTCCAACGATTCCCTCTATTATTTATCTCATCCTTAAAGTTATCACCATCACTTTCATTAGGATCTACAACTACTCTTTGACCTTGGCCATGTGTACCTCCTCTCTAAACTTCTAGATTTCCTAACCTAACATTTAGAGCTTTGATAGACTTTACCAAATCTCATAGGGTATTGGCAATGGTAACTTTCATAGTATCTTCTGCCCTTCTTTAGCCTGCATCAGCCCCTGCACATTATTTCTTGATATCCTTATGGAAATCTTTCAATAACTATGCTCACACTTTCCTTTGCCATAAAACCTTCACTTTGATATCAAAAGATGATGTACCTAAATCCCCAAGTTAAATCTAAACCTAATCATTTTACTTTATGGTCTCTCTATAGGAATAAGCCTAAGGCAAACAATTGCTAAGCAATAAGAACCAGAGATCACAACTATTTGATCTTAGGAGAATTTAACCACTAGAATCATAGCCTAATAATCACCTTTTGAAAGGATTTATGTAAAAATTCAAAAATATTAAAACAAAGGATATGTACAATTCCTCCAATAGATAAGATGTGCTAAGGGAAGATCAAATTACACATAAACTACTTGATATGATGCACAAGTAGGTTATATGGTTTGCTTGCTACAATCTAATGAGACTGATAAAAGTGGAATTCTGAATGAAAAGAAATCATGCAATATGTAAAGGGAATAATATCAATCAACTTAACTATTCTTCATAGGGTTATATGAGATTATATATATAATAGCAGTTACATTTAAGGAAATAACTATAAAAGGAAAGTAAATATGTCTAAAATAAGAAATTGAATAACTACTATATCTATTTAATTAATTCTACCAAATCCTTTGGTGTAATACAAGTGACTTCCAAAAATGTCTAGAAAAATATGCCATATTCAAATCTAACTTTAGCACTTCAATAATTTTCAAACCTTTAGATCAAGATCTTTAGATCCTCTTTAGAAACTAGTTCAAAATCATAGATTCCTCCCTTGTTGAAACCCCTTAATTGGAAACATTACTAATGCAATAGTAGGAACTAACAAGACCTTTGCATTCAAAATCAATCTCTCCCTCTTCTTCCTATAGTAACAAACTTCTTCCCAAAGTGATGTTATGAACTAAATATTCTTCAAATAAGCTTGTTCATAAACTAGCATAGTTCCTTGCAATACTCTATCCACTAAGTAGCTCAACCCTTTTGTCCTTGCCTAAGTTATTGGTCCTCTAGGCTTTAGAATTTAGTTGGAAACTTGATTCCCATTATTGTGGGTGCCATTCACATCTATACCATTAGGGCATTTAGGAATTGATAATCCATTATGCATACCTATCTACATAAATTATATACACACTTTATTGATCTATCGAGAAACCATGATTGAATGAACCCTAGAGTTAACATCTTAAACCTTATTTCCTAACTTAAGTCATGGAGGAAGTTAAAATTCATGCTATATACGGATTTCGAATAACTATATGCATTATTGCATTTAATTAGATGTTTGCATTCATATGCTTGTTTAATAACTTGTCTTATATTTCTTGAAAGTGTAATATGAGGGACGTCTCACGAAGCTAGATGTAGCTTACTCTCCCACAATATTTCATTGTTGTAGGAATCCATTTGGCTTGTACCTAGTTATCACATGCTAGAGGTTGGAACATAGTATGTAGGGAAGTCAAGTGTGTAAGATGAAAGCCAAGAGTGATTATGGCTATAAGTTATTTATTAGACTCTCTAGATTAATATGTATTTTGTTAAAATAATAGCAAATACTTAGACTATTAATATTATTGCTACTATTATTATTATGTTAGATATTTTATGGGACCCACATCCAAACTATTGGAATGGTAATGTAACAAATTAAATAGTTGTATCATTTATTTTTCTTTTACCACATAAAATTGTAAATTGACCTAAAGTAACATAAAGTAATTATGCCTTATACACTGTATTAGAAGTCTCTGAATAACAATAGGGTTATTCTTAGATTTTTATGCTATGTATAGTGGGCTATTATGACAAGGGTCCTTCATGGGCATAACAATTGAGCCCCCACCAATAGCTGTTCGATTTAGGGAACACTGAAAAGTTGAAATGAACTAGGTCCCATTATAGGGACTAGCAATGGGGGCATTGCATGTTTTGGGGGGGGGGGGGGGGGGGGGGGGGGGGGTGTTGGGTGTAATATCCCATGTAAAATGTAGTCTCACATAAATTATAGGAGAGAATTGATAATGGTTTATATAGCAAAGTAATAAATAATTTGTTAACATTAACTAAAACCTTTTAGGATAGGTGGTTAAAAAAGGTCCATTAGTGTTTGTTAGTTTAACCATTAACTACTTTTGACTTAGAGGGTTACATTATATTAGTGATGGTGCTTGAATCCAAGGAACAAAAGAAACACTAAAATCACTTGAGTGACTACAAACAAATTATTGTTACATGGTCTATCCTTTTGCACTTAATATAAATATGAAACTACTTACATCCATGAAGTCTATGTAATATTAACTTTCTTTCCTACTAACCTAACTTCCCATTTTAAGTGAATCTTTATAGTTTGCAAAGACCTTGTCTCTCAAGAATCCTATTTTCCCTCCAACTCTCAATTTGATAGGCTTTAGTTAAAGAACATCTCTAATCAACACATCAATCTTTTTCACTAGATGACTTTCAGTCATCTAGTCTAAATACAAAATATTAATTTGTATCTAAAGAACAAGATTCTAAATTTACTCCTTCTAGCTTCATGCATGATTCCCATAGATTAATCACCAACCTATTTCCTAAGACAACCAAAGGACCATGATTGAGTACCCTTTTGCATCATTAAGTTTATAAAACAAACACATAAAAATGTTTGATCTAATAACCACCACCTCATATCTACTAGAAGACTCTAATGACTTGTTAATTAAAGATGAAATATCCCAACAATCCCAACCAAAAAAAAAAAGAAAGAAAAGAATAAATCAATTTAGTAAATAACATTCAAAGAAAAAAGAGATTAAAAAATCTTATTTAATTAAATAATAGTAAGAGTGGCTTTAGAATAACCCTTATTATTAATTTAAAATAATGGGTATTTTAGTAAATTGGCATTACAAGATATTTCATAAGGTTATTAACTTAATTTTATCTAAATGCCCTTAATCTTACTTAAGTGTAAAATGGGTATTATGGTTATTGACCAAATCATGATAGCTTGGTGGAAAAGTGGGATTATAAATTAGTTAGAATCATTTTCAACCAACAAGATTGTAGTGGGTGTTCATTGAGACTTGTGATTTAGACTTAAAGATCTAGTTTGAGAAGTGAGTTTTACTTGAAGGGTTAAGAGTTAGGATTAGTGACAGTCGGTAGAACTAGGGAGAACCACAAGGGACACAACAACAATAGCTTACAAGAATCAAAGTAAGAAACTTAATTATTATTATTATTACTATTATGGATGGAACCAACCCATATGAACCAATTCACCAAGTGAACCCATCGACTTGGTACCTTTTCCCTAATGAATTAGTTGAACCAACTAGTAAAATGTATAATTAATTAATTAAATAGTAATAATAAATAAAGGTGAGCCATATCTTGCTTGAACTAAACTAGTTCAAGATTGATTCATAACAAATTGAACCAGTTCAATTGAACTAAGCCTTGAAATATTAAAATTGACTTTTCCAAAAATAATTTCCCTAAACTTCGGTTTAATAAACTAAATTAATTAATTAATTAATCTAAGTTGAGCTAATTTAACTTAGCAATTGAATTGAGCCTAACACATTAACGGACCAAAGTAAAGGTAAATCTTTTAAATAACATAACTTTAATCAAGTGGCCTTTCTTTTGGGCTTAGCTAAATAGAACTAAAATCTTGGACTTAGTTAAAAGACTTAATGAATTTGATTTGAATAAAACTAATTAATTAACTTTGATGACTAATTATTACTTTTTGTGTATAAACATTATCACTTTCGAATTTCGAATAATTAAATTGTTTGTGAATGTGTAGGCATTTAAGTACATGGAAGACTCTACATGTTACGTGTAATGTACGATAGAAATTAAAACCAAACTAAATAAAATTTGGCTAAGTATCTACTTATTTGCTTATGCTTAGTCATGTTAGGTTAGCGAACAAGACCTTTAGATTGGATACTTTGTTGTAATCATGATCGCTAGAATGATACGGTTAGGTAGGCACTTAGGCTAATGAAGATAGCTGAACGAGTAGTTGATAAGAGGGAATTGTGTTAAATAAGGCTAACGAGGATGAGATAAAGCTATAATGAGAGTTCCCATGGTATGGGACACATTAGATAATATGATATGTGTGGACTGTAATCGTCGACGACTAAGGGGGCAATGAACTCCATAAGAAATTATTTATAGTTATAAAAGCAGATATGGGATAAACCTGTCCCTATTAGCCCTGAATAGTCTATTATGATGGGATTATGGCCCCTTGTTCTCCATCATATTGAGGTGTCATGAGCTACTTCAATTTCTCGGATGGCAGAAATGTGTTGCATGTTTACATATTAAATTATATCTTAAGAAAGTTTGTTTACTACATTAGTATTAGGTTTGAGTGTGAGTGACATCATATGTGTTTGTCTTTATGCTACGCTATTAATTTTTTTTATTTATTTATTTACTTTTCTCCAGTACCATTTTTCAAGCGATAATTACTACATTGATATTTACACGATGATCAAGGCTTTGGTTTGTCTAATAGGTATGTGATTGGCGATTATCATCTTAACAAAGACAAGTAGAAGCTATTTTTCCATTTGTTTTAGTGGACCTTAATGGACTTCGGTTTACCTTACCTGTCAGACTCTTTGACCCCTTTTACGTTTACTACTACAGATACATTACTATTGGATTTTGACGAGAGGTACCTGGACATTGGACTTTGAACATTTTAGACATTAGTATTTCAGACCTTATGAGCCCTAGAATTTATTTTGGATATTAAAATTGGAGCTTGATTAGTGCTTTTTAAAAAAATTTAAAAGTAGTAAATCAACCATCCATCCACCCTATCCAATGTTCATGAAATTAATAAATGATTTAACAAAGTAAAATTGGATTAAGATAAAAAATCAATTTAAATAAGTTTAATATATTTTATTCAAGTAAAACCCTAGAATTTATTTTGGATATTAAAATTGGAGCTGGATTAGAGCTTTTTTTTTAAAAAAAATTAAATTAGTAAATCAACCATCCATCCACCCTATTAAATTTATGAAATTAATAAATAATTTAATAAAGTAAAATTGGATTAAAATAAAAAATTAATTTAAATAATTTTAATATATTTTATTTAAGTAAATTATCATTACGTTTGAAGTTTTAAGCCACGACAAAACAAACCATGCTAGCTCTATTCATGGTTTTGTCGGCAACGAATTCCCCCCTGGTTACTATTTCATTCAAAATTAGTGTGTGGTCATCAATTTTTAGGCCGAGTATTCTGACATCGGTGTAGAATTCCGTACTAGCCCATTGTGATGAAAAATATTTGTAACACTGTCCATCTGTCAATACATTTGGTAATCGGTTAGACTATGATAGTGACAACAAGGTAAATTAATACTTAATTGTACCAAAAACTGAAGGAACGAAAGTACTCTCAGCAAGTCGAGGTACCTATAAATGGATTCAATAAAAATACCACAGCAAAGGTCACGATTGTTGAATTTGCAACTCATAGAATCCTGTAGGTTAAAGGTTTTATAAGATTTTTTGAGTTGAAACTGAAAAATCATGTATGTGTTCATTCTTGTAAGTGAAATTAGTAAAATGGATAGCTATCGATTTTATCTCTTATTTTAATTTGGGTATAAATTATAATGAACTATCCCAATCAATAAAAACAATTAGGGTTTATAACATTGTTATATTTTGAAGTTGAAATATAAATCTGTACTTTAAAAGATGTATATTTAGAAGATATAGATTTTTTTTATACTAATAACAATGGCAATGATTATGACAATGGTGGTAATGATGGTTTGAGAGTTAGTGGTAATTTTAATGATAATAAAATAGTTGATCATTAATAATTTGTTTTGATTTTATATTTTATGTTAATAATTTATATTATCATGTAATTTATATCGGCACTATTATATATATTTTAAATTTATACACTAGTGATTTATACTAAAATTTATATCAGACTAAAATCTATGTTGAGTTTTTTATTTTCATTTTGTAATTCAAGTTTTTCTTATAAATATTGCAAGTGTATCTACACTTTTAAAAACTAACTTATATAGATTATATAAGATTACATTTATACGTTTTGAATTTATAAACTCTTTAGTGATTTTAGGTAAAATTTCCATTTTAACAATAATGACCTCTAGGCTCAAAGGAATTACATGAGTAAACAAACAAATAGTTGGGGATAGCTAGAAGGGAAAGAGAGCAAATATTAACTAGAGAACATTTGGAAAAAACCAATCTAAATGAAAGATAGCGTAGTAAACAAATGAGATAATCCATTTCCAAAGTCCATATATACACATAAAATAATCGATCAAAGGAAAAGAGTTGAGCGCCAAGTAATTAATATATAGATTAATAGTAAAAATTGATAAATTTTAAGGAATTAAATATAAAAATAGATAAAATTTGTATACCAAATGTTATCCTAATATAATTTAAAAAAAAAAAGGATTATTGAAAAGAAAGATGATAAAAATAGAAAGGACTTAGTGAAGGCGGATGGTGAAAGAGGTAAGACGGGAAGGTAGAAGAGGTAACAATGGAAGGAAATCTGGGAAAAATCCCAGAGAGGGTTAATGACTCTTGATTAAAGAAGTAACCCTCGACCAGGGGAGAAACTATTACCGTTTGTCAACTTATTATAAATCACTTTATTTTAATTTGTTACGTCTATCATCTTTTGAATCCTTTCAATTAGTGATCCCTTTTTTAATCATAATTTATTTTGTTTATATATATAAACATTTTATTATTAACCATAGTCGTCTATAGTTTTCCTCCTCAAATGAAATTATTATGGTAAAATGATTTAATGAAATCCATTTGTTCATGTTATAGAAATAAACATTGGAGCTAAAGAAAATGAAAGTGAAAAAGCATTAAGAATTGTATGTAAGAATGGACAAGCTTCGCTCAAGTCTATTATTTCTTCGGTGAATGCTTTGTGCGCGCACATGCATTTAATCATGATAACCTTTTTGCGCTTGTATTGGAACTAGCCGTGCCCTATTATATATATATATTTTTTCAATTATTATGCATTAAGGTTATTGAAAATGAGAAAATCAAACTTGTTCAATTCCATTAAAAGAACAATATCTGTTCTATTAAATTATAAAAACCTTAGCATCAATGCATTATTGCACATAAGACTTTGGTGGAAAGGATAGCAATGAGCCGAAGTTATCATTGAAAAATCGATGCTATCATCAATTATATGTCGGAAAGAATTCCTTTCTCTCTCATTTTCTTCAATAAATGGCATCTACATCACTACTGGGATGCTACTTCTTAAACTATTAAAGAAGAAAAATAAGATAAAATAAAATAAGCAACTCCAATGAAAAACCAAATGAAGAATGAGTGACCACATCGGAGATATTAGGTGCAATCCCATTCCCATGTCTCATGATTAAACGTACTCTGGCTTTCTTTACCTTTTTCCTTTTTCCTTTTTTCTTTTTTTTTTTCTCTTTTTCCCTGCATGGTCGATGATGCATTGAACGATATACTGTACCCTGGTTCACGTGTGCTTCATGATGATAAAAGACTCCATAAGAAATGTTCCTAAACTACTAAACTCATAATTTTCTTTCGGTTGGCTTGGTTGTAATCATTTTAAGGTATTTAATTAGATAAAACTTTCAGTTTTTTATTTGATTTATATAATAAATCAAATCACTAAATATAAAAGACATAAAAGATACTATATAAAACCCAAACTATTTATGTCATATATTTAATAATATAAACACAACCTTAAAACCTAAAATATATGACTATATTATCATTATTATTTTTAATATTATATTTATGCTAAAACTTTTTAGTAAATTTTCATATTAATTAAAAAATAATACTATGATAATATTGTTTTATTTTTTTTATACTATCTAGTTCTATTAACTAAATAATACTTTTAACCTTTTATTTGGAATGAAATAAAATTGAAATGGAATGACAAGTCCTCTAATATTATTTTACTTTATGATGAGGGTATTGCTAAAATAAAATTATATTTTATGAGGAATATTAATTTCTTTGGTAAAGAGAATGAATTATAATTTTTCATCTATTTCTTATTATATAAAATAAATATTATTTATAATAAAACTTTTACTAAGCAAATAAAAGAATAACTATTCTATAATAATAAAAAAAGCAAAATAATGATTCCATACGTAGAGTTTATCTATCGGCACAATTGGCGTGCATAGGGTTTAATTTTTCTCCTACGACTCGTTCTTTGAAAGGTTTTGTAGCATAACAAATAACAATGTTTGCAATTGAAAACTAATATGATGATCTTTTCAATTGACAATATATAAGCAACAATTTCCTATCTCATAATGAGATAAACAAACAGCATAACATCACATTGTTTTTCTGTCCAAACCAATTAATCCCTTTGATCATCGGGATTAAATTCTTTTCCAGGCTCTGGAAAGTAAAAATTTGAAGTCCTTTCGCTATCCGAAGAAAATCTCACATAATCATCTTGCTGCCAGTACTGGTGCTGCTGCTGCTGCTGCTGCTGCTGCTGTGAAGAGGGTGAAGAAGAAGAGGACATCGAAGATTGAGAAGCAAAAGTTTCTTGACCATACAGATTCGATACGAAATAAGGG
Organism: Laguncularia racemosa; assembly: GCA_037954665.1. Taxonomy (NCBI): domain Eukaryota; kingdom Viridiplantae; phylum Streptophyta; class Magnoliopsida; order Myrtales; family Combretaceae; genus Laguncularia; species Laguncularia racemosa. The sequence goes on along the minus strand of JBBMOL010000014.1, from coordinate 4,727,209 downwards.
AAATCTGCATCGTTGCTGGAGAGGAGTTGTGCATATTGGAGTAGGTCCGGGTACATTGCTTGCTGGGATTGCGATGGAGGAAGTGATGCTGGGCTAGGATTCTGTTCCTGTGGAATGCTTGCTGAAAAATTGCCGCTAGGAGCAACATAACCAAATTGAGTATTTCCTTGAACTCTTTCAGGAAAATTGAGCTTTGCCTTATTCCCTTTGAATTTTAGAGCAGCTCTATCATATGCCAAAGCAGCATCCTCGGCAGTGTCAAAGGTTCCTAGCCAAACACGGGCTGCTTTCTTAGGGTCACGTATTTCCGCTGCCCATTTTCCCCACGGTCTTTGCCTTACTCCTCTGTAATGTTTTTTCCTGATGTTCCCTTTAAGAATTGTAAATAAAGCCTCATAAGAACTAAATAACATATCCTTCGATTATTAATAAGATAATTCAATTAGCACTATGATCTATCCATTTCCATATGAGAGGCGTAATACATCTTTAAAGCACTCCTAGAGAGATGTTATAAACATATAAGGAGACTAGTAAATTAACTCTATTGTACTATATGGGCTACAACATTTCAAATATAGCCTTTTCTAAATGCTACTTATTTATTTTTGCCACCTATATCTTTTGTGGGATATATGAAAGGGAAATCTGACTTTTCCAGCTATATATTTTAAGTGTTTTTCGTTTTATAACTAGTGGACTGTGCACCTGTAATGTGTCTACCCTAAAATAATAATAATAATAATAATTAGTTAATCACCAAATTAACTAAATAAAAAAATCAAATACTTTGTAGGAAAGAAAAAAAAAATTCAAACTTTGCATTAGAATTCAGCACTCATTGAAGATAGTGAAATACAGTGTTTAATGGGGTAGAGGGAGATGGTTAGTTAGCTGAATAAAATAAGTATGATAACACTTAGGATACCAAAGAGGGTTCTTGTGGATTAATACTATAGATATTTATTGAATGTTTGGCAATTCTAAGGAGAGTGGAGATGAGTGGAAATAGGTGGAAAGAAATAGAAAAGTAATGTAAGTACTTTTTGTTTGGATTAATTAGTTTACATAACAAAAGTATATGGAAGGAAATTAAATATAAGTTGGACTAAAATATCTCTATCGTATAGTAGGTCTTAGAATCAGAGACGTTTCCATTCATTTTTCTCGATTTCCACCCATTTCAACCCTCAGTTGAAGTATTCAAGCCCAACATTTTCATCTATTTTCATAACTTTCTATGAGTTTCAACTTAGCCAAACATAGTGTTAAGCCATATGATCTATGTAACCTTGGCTAAATACTCTAGATCAGATGAGTTCTTCTTTAATCTACTTTCAACAATGAGTTGATGAGTCTTATAAAAACGAGAGAAATGCATATGCATATTTGGAAAAACACGGAGATTATTATTAGATTATTTTAAATGCTTAAGGCTTGTGGAAAATATTGCATTGAAGATTTGAAACCAGTTTACAAGAATCTGCTTCTTTTGGTTTTCATGTAATTTTATTCTAATTTTCTCAAACTCAGCCAGTGAAGAGCATTAGAAAATGACATATTTAGCACATACGCTCGCAAACATCATCAAGAATTGATTTTATGCATACATTTAATGTGAATGGGAATCAAACTCTAAGGAGAACAATGCTACGTACACATAAGTGCTAGTTTACAAAACTACCCACCATTTCCTCAAGCACTGTAATTAATCAAATATGGGCAAAGATCCATTTATCAGCCTATATATGTTTTCACTAAATTTTTAAATGGTATATGATTTTTCAAGTATTTTTGCATCTAGTATACTGCGGGCTATTTAGTCATTTAGCAACCATGAAAGGTAGGTTGCACCCCGAGGACATTATGAAATCTGGTGTTAGTGCAAGCCTTTTCAAGTACGCGTCCAACTGGAATTCTTTTGTCTTGATTAGTTTTGATAAAACGCACACGAAATTTATTCTTAGTCATAACATTAAACTATATAATAATTCACCGACAAAGACACGTTAGCTATACCGGCAAACCGGCCACGTATACCTATAGCTTAGACGATCTACGCCACATTTTGAAGAATGCAAAATAAATACTCGAGGTGAGAACGGCAGAAATCAAGGGCAGTGGTCAAACACTGGAAACAAAAATATGGAGAAAAGTAGCTCACGGAATCTATAATATCATTATCAAAAGCTACGACAAAGCTTAGTAGTGTTTTAGTAACGGAAGTAATTGCTTGTCTTGTCTAGTTGTTAGTGCGAGAGATCTATATGGCCCCTCTAATTTTAATACCGTAGCCAGAATTACTATAATTCTATCACAAAGCTTGAGAAGGACAGGTGATATAAAAAGGGCCATGGAGATTGAAACGACATGTTATCTCCACACGGAAAGCAATCTTGATTTCAACTTTGGTGGCCTAATACAAAATACGAATATAAGGTAGGTGCAACCTAATAAATTTTCTATTTACTTTTTAAAATTTGAGATATTAGATACTGTATATTGAATAGTTAAATCGGGATAGAGTTCAATTTTTTTATATGAAAAAAAAAAGAAAAACCATAAAAGGTGTGTCTAATTCCACATTCAATAACTCCTACTTTTTTTTTTCCCTAAGTATAAATATATAAAGTTAACTAAAAGATAAATGGGTTGAATTAGAGCAAGAAAATAAAGTTAGACTATAAAAAAGTGAAATTAAATTAAACCTTGGTCTTGGGTGGCCTGATTTGATGATTCTTGGGGTTTTGGTGGCATATCATCATTTGCTGAAGCTGATGAAGTTGTTGTAGTACCAATGACTTGAGAGAGAGCAGATACCATAGCTGAGACTTCATTCTCAGATAAATTAGAAGTAGCATAGCTATCTAAATGATAGTTCTCTTCTTCTTCTTCTTCCTGGTTTTCTTCTTTACTCTTCTCTTGATGAGATGCCTCAAAAGGAAGTGGTCTCTTTCCATATCTTCGATCCACTTTCGTATATCTTTTTCTTTATTCAGATTGTATATGATGGTTGTGTAGGTGTGGGCACGAATATGATGAATTCTAGGGTTTTTGGAATATATATGCGTGCACTTTTCTCAGATTTATTTGTTTGGAGTTTTAACTCGTAAGAGAGAGAACGAAGAGAGACAAACAAATAAAGGGAAGTGAGGTACCGGAAGGAGAGTATAAACAAGGTTGGAAAGGGAAAGATATATAGTTGAAAACAAAGGAAAGATATAATAAAGTAATACTGCATTTGAACTACTTAATTTCGCTTTTATCACTGAAGTTGCTTAAATACATCATATTACCAATGTAGTTAGATACACTTTGACTAGGCCAGTTCAATCGGTCCAATCATAATACCTGATATAAGATAGATCCGATTTAATTTTAATAGCCCGTGTCCAAACCTGATTGACTCGTACAATTGGACCTCGATATGAATGATCTGAACATGTTGAATGTGCCATAATATAAACAATTTTGTTTTGTTTATTCTTTTTAAAATATTGAAAACAATTGAAAATAGATATCAATATTTACTAAATATATGTAAAGAGCAATATCCTAAATAGTAAATTGTTTAATATTCCATCTCAATATTCAATGCTCTAAATTGTAAAAATAAAATATAAAAATGAAAAACCAAATCCTATTGCAAGGCACTTGTGTTGCACATTCTCCTAGCTTATTAAGGTTAGTGACAAGATTCAATCTCTTTTTTTTTTTTTAAATGAAAATAAGAAAATGACTAACATTTTGTGTTTTGTTTTTCCTATGATATTGAAATTGAAGAAGAGGTGAATTTAGAGTCACTTGGTACCATTGGATATATAATGTTTTATAAGAATTAAGCAATAACAATGATGAGTCGATGACATTTGATCAAATCATTAATCCAATTATGTAATTTATTTATTTGTGATTTTATTTGTATTTATTCTAAGTTGATGGATTTATTTAAATATGTAATTTATTGAATTGTGTTTCTTATTTTCATTTAAGTTGATGTAGATTTGATTAAACTTTGATTTATTTGAGTATATGCTTTAATTAAATTTAATATTTTATAGACATATTAGCTTCAATACAAATTATATTTCAAAAATTTAATCACTTCAATTTGATTTGGTTTAATCCTAGTTTAACTCATTAACTCTTGACCCCTATTATATATATGGCAAGTATTGAGAGGAGGAAATCAAATATGTTCCATTCTTTTAACATACCAGTATTCACACCATTGAATTAGAAGAGTACTCTCAAAATGATGATAGTACTAATAAATGCTTTGTTTTTCTCTAATTTTAAACATTAAAATTACTTTTTGTTAGCTCTTTAGTAACATTAGTTAAGGAAACGACATTATGAAAAATCAATGTATTCTCAATCTTTCACTTGAGAGTTGTAAATATATTGGAATAAGAAAATTGCTATATGTTGATAAGCCATTTTAAACTTAGGCCTAATCTAACCTGCTTAAACCTTAAGTTGAGATCCAGATGCTAAATCTGACCTCCTTAGTCATCCACCGAGCTCTTGCAATAGAAACACTATTGATAGAGCTTAGACCAAGCATTAGTGAGTTCTACTAATATTTCTAGAGTCAAATCAAGTTACCAAAAGCAAAAGTCTAGGCATCCAAGCACTTGCAAACACAAGCTACAAAGCCAGGTTGGATCAATTCAACCAAACCCCCAAATAAGAAATACTTAATAGATAATGAAAGATTATAGTCAAAGATACACATCTCACTGAATTTGAAGTAAATCGTACGATCATTACTCCCCTTCCTAAAATGGCTCAGCCTCATCTCTCTAAATAAGAGATGAGGGCTTTTAATAGAAGATCTTAATCTCTCTCAATTCTCATGCATATTTTCTCCCTCATCGCTGTGTTAACTTAGATATCAAAGTGGTTATGCCAAAGCACCCTCTGATGCCCCCATAGCCTTTCTTTTTTCTATCTTGCAAGTGACCTTAACACCTCTCAAAATCTACAACATAATATTGAGCACCGTCTTTATATCTTACCCACCACCATAATTGCTCCACAATAAATAAAAAAAAAATCTAAGGAAACCATGGACCTCCTCATCATAGACCAACTAGCCCATGCAAACACATCCAACCCTCCAAACACTAATAACCAAACCATTGATCCACAGCATTTTGTGAACCTGAAAAATCTATGCAAAACACTAGCTAGACAAAATGAAACTTTCAAGGCTGATGATTAAAGGCTACAAGCTTAAGTGGCTAAGCTCGAATAATTGAACAATATGCTTGACATGGAAAACATGTCTACATACTTTTGGAGCATGGAAGAAACAACCTACCACTGCCAACAACGGAATTCCCGCACCAAATTTAGTAAGCTCCATTTGTTGATGACCACAATTAAGCTCTTGTTGAGTAGATATTACCCACTGCTTCTTACAGATGAGCTTAGTCCCCATCAATTATACCAGTTACCTCATGTAACCACATGAATGCTATAGCTCGCAATAGCTGACCCAAGCCATCCAATGCTCAAACGCAAGGTAACCGCCTAATCAACAATATGGATATTAAGTGAAGTAAAGACTATATTAAAAGGCTTTTTAAACTAAAGGAAAGCAAGAAAGTTAACCTCTTCGCACAGTTTTCCATCAATAGTTCTTTGTTCACCTAAGCCATTTAAGATGAAGTCCTCCCACCTAACATCCATCTACCATGACTTGACTCTTATGATGGAACGACTTATTCAAATGACCACTTCTATCATTTCCCAACCATGATGAACTTGCATGGTCTCAACGATGTGATTGCTTGAAAAGCATTCTCAATCACTGTGTGTAAGGCTCCTTAAAAATGGTATAGCAACATCTTATAGAACTCCATCTCCTCCTTCAACAAGCTTGCTAATCAGTTTCAAAAACACTACTTGGCGAGCAAGTTACTAGTGAAAGACTCTTCTACCCTCAACTTGATCAAGTAGGGTCCCGACAAGTCCATCAAGGACTACTTAGCAAGGTTCAATGCCATAATGTTAGAATTCCCTAATGTTGATAAAGGCATCGCCTTGGATGCCATAATCCAAGGTGTAAAACTATCTGTTGACTTCTTTAAGTCTTTAGCCAAAATAAAGCTAGAAAATTTTGAAGAGTTTAGACAAAAGACCAAGAAATACATATTACATGGGGATTACATCCATATAAGCTGGGAAGCTAATTGAGATAGGTCAAATAAGAAAAAGGAAAAAGATAAGGGCTTAGCAAAAGACCACCTTGGCCCTAAAAGTGATCAAAGGTTCTCTAGAGATAGGGATAATGACGCTAGAGATTGGAAGCACATCATCCTGACATTCACCAACTACGCCCCCTTAAACTAACCAATGGGGGATGTTTTCATAAAAGTACGAAACAAGGGAATTTGATGTGCTTAAAAAGGGGGTTAAGCACATGTAATTGGATCAATTGCAATCTTCAAATGACTAATCCAATTTCAGTTCAAAAGTTACAAGAATTGCGTGAACCCTAATGATGTAAGATGATTTAAATGTTATAGTTTTCAAGGAAACAATACTACAATGATGAAATCCTCAATTGCACCACTAAACACACTTGAAATCCCATGTGATTAACACACAAAATCAACAAGAACAAATCCGTGATCCACTTTCCCAACAAAGCCAATCCACGGTTCAAATGTAGTAAAATTGATGGTTAGAACTAATGTCAAAACTAATCAATTATATAACAAGATAAAGTGATTATAAACACAATCTAATCTAACCAAGAATAATCCAATTCTACCATAGATATAACTCACTAGAGATGAAAAATAAATTATAACAAAGAGAACTTGATATTACTCAAAAATTCACTTTGAAGCCACTCGCCACAATCACAATTTTGGGATTGAAATTGATAAGAGCAATTTTGGAATTAGGAAACCTTAACCCTCAACACGTGAAGTGTTTGTTCTTTTTCTGAAAAATTAGCTACCTCCTTCAAAACCCTACTTAAGCAAGTATTTATACTTGCTCCTTTTAGGGTTAAAAAGTTTACAAAATTACAACTATGCTACTTTTAAGGTGGCCGGTGCTAAAAGACAATTACAAGCAAATGAAAGTGTCCCAAAAAGATTACAACATAAATAGTCCAAGTAAATAACAAATATATATATAAATTAGTCTTCAAGATGTCGGTCTTCAAGGTACTTTCGAAATATCTCTTGATGAGGTTCCCGACTCACTTAAAAGTGTAGTGATTTGGCACCCTATAGGGCTGACAAATGAACCTATTGGAATGCATAACAAGTATATGATAAGAATGAAGAAATTAAGTTAACTTCCTCGGGATTAGGTTTCTCATGAAGGATTCTCAAAACCAAGTGGTGTAGACCCTTAGCTCGGGCCTTAGTGATAGGTCCTGTGGGAATCTGATTCCTATCAGAATCTTACCAAGCTAGATCAAATGAAGGGCAATTTAAATTGATGAAAATTCAACAAATAATACGACTTTCATCAACATAGGGGCCATAACACTTATGAGTGTTATCAATTGAAGAATGCCTACGAAGATCTCGTTTAACGTAAGTATCTACGAGAGTATATTGCTAACCCCAAAAATTACATCGAATGACTTACTTAAAGATGGTACGCTAAGGAAGATCGAGTGGACGATAACACCACCAAGAACAACAACCACCAAAACCGAGCCCTCAATAGCATCATCAATATGATTTCTAGGGGGCCTTAGGATAGGGGCTGACCGAGCTCTTTGAGCTCGGTTAACAGCTATGCGAGATGATAGGTTAAGAGCCTAGATGAAAAAAGATCGAGAATAAACAATTCCATCTCATTCTTAGATGAAGACTTAGAGGGTATACAAACTTCCCACAATAATGCCCCTATGATTAGTGTGAGGAAAACAAAATTTAACGTGCAAAAGATCTTAGTTGATACAAGCTGCTTGACAGATATAATCTTTAAGCATGTCTATAATTAAACAAAGCCTAAGTGAAACACTAAGCTAAAGCCTAACAAACACAATTTGTATAGGTTCAACATCCAACCAATACAAGTAGCATGCATCACCACTCTTCCTATAGAGCTAAGTGATAATGGAATCATTGCTAAACAACTCATCAACTTCTTAGCAGTAAATTGTTGGTTGCCCTACAATGTAATACTAGGTCAACCTACCCAGAACACTTTCAAGATGATATCATCTACTATTTACTCAAAGGTTAAATTCCCCACACCAAAAGGAGTTGATATTTGCGAGGGAGATCAAGAATTAGCAAAGACCATATACTTAAGGGCCATAAAAGGGAAGAGGTATTCATTGTGGAGAGTGGACTAAAGGTAAAGTCAAGGTATAGAGCAAAACCGCCCAAGGAGATTCAGCAATTCCAACTTAAAAGCAACCCCAAGCAAACCATGAAGGTAGGAACCTCTATACCTATTAAGCTCAAATTTCCCATCACCTTCCTTTGGTCCAATAGTGATGCTTTTACTTAGTCACCCTCTGACATGCTAAGCATCTTCCCAAAACATATAACACACTACCTTAACATCAATATGAATGCTAAGGTTGTTAACTAGAAGGAAAGGTATTTTACCTTAGCAAGACATGTGGCTATCGAAGTAGAGGTGAAAAAGCTATTAAAAGTAAAGTTCATAACGGAGAAATGTTATCTGGCTTCGCAAGCCAATTGTTTGCTAGTTAAAAAATCTAACAAGAAGTGGAAAATGTCTATAGACTACACCAACCTAAATAAAGTTTGCTTGAAAGATTGCTTTCCCCTCCCAAGGATCGACCTACTCATTGATTCCACCTTATATCACGCACTACTTAGTTTTATGGATGCTTTCTTAGGCTATAACTAGATCAAAATGGAGTTGGAACATGAGGTGCATACCTCCATTATCACTAACTTCAAGAGCTATTGCTACAAGATGATGCCTTTTGGCCTCAAGAACAATGTGCAACTACTCAAGAACAATAGTGCAACTTACCAAAGGTTTGTGACTAAGATGTAGATGACATGATCATGAAGATTAGATAACTCAAGGACCATCTCTAGGACTTATATGTGACCTTTTAATACATTGAGGCAATATATCATGAAACTTAACCCCCAAAAGTGAATCTTTGAGATAGCCTCAAGCAAGTTCTTCATATACATGGTCACTTAGTGTAACATTGAGGAGAACATTGAGAAGATTCAAACCGCTTTAGACATACAACCCTTGAAGACCACAAAAGATGTCTAATGGCTCATAGGGCAAACCACTACACTAAATAGGTTTATGTCTAAAAGTGACAACAGATGCTTTAAGTTCTTCAAAATCCTGAAGAACCCCTCAAACTTCTAGTGGATCGACTAGTGTTAGGTAGTTTTCAATGAGCTGGAAGCTACTCTTGACTAACCTACCCGTACTTTCAAAGCCCATCCTAAAGAAAACTTACATTTGCATCTATTAATGAGTAGTCAGGCCCTCCTACTATCTTAGTCCAAGTCGAGGGGAAAGATCACCAACCTATTTACTACGTTAGCCACATTTTCCAAGGACTAGAAATATGGTACTTTAAGGTGGAAAAGTTGGCCTTGACAATGGTGATATTGGCTAAAAGACTCCAACCTCACTTCAAGGCTCACCAAGTCATAGTCATGATTGACCAACCGCTACATAACATCCTATAGAAGCTAGATGCATCAGGATAGATGGTGAAGTATGCATTAGTGCTTAATGCATATAGAGTCTAATATCGATCTCATAAGGCAATTAAAGCACAAGTCTTGGAAAATTTCATCATTAAGTATACCATAGAAGAAGAAACATTAGATCAAGGTGTCAAGCTAGTATAAACTCTCTACATTGACATTTTTTCCACTTGCGGGGGAAGTAGAGCAAGACTTATGCTACACGAGATACACAAGACAAAAGTTTACTATGTGCTCAAGTTTAGGTTCCTAACCAATAATAACAAAACAAAATATGAAGCTCTTATTATGGAATCAAGTTAGTAAAGGACATTGGTGCAAAGAAGCTAGAATTTTCTTAAACTTCCAACTTGTCATCCAATAAGTTAAAGATGAATACATAATGAAGGACAAGGTAATGACTAAGTATCTTTAAGTCCTACACACCCTCACCTTGAAGTTCCCTTCATGGACTACTATTAAGATTCCTCAAACTAAAAACTCTAAGGCAGACAAACTATTAAAATTAGCCTCTACCAGTATTGTCAACCTAGACAAGAAAGATAAGAGAGTCTTCATTGAGTACCTCCCAACCAAAAGCATTGACAAACTACATTAGCAAGTTCTTGAGATGTGACATGCACTAATCAAGCCATGCTAGATGGAACCAATACTTGCTTATTTGAAACATGGAACTATCTAAGAATATAGAAAGGAAGTAAGGAAACTTATGTACCAAGCCATAAACTATACCTTAACTAATGACCTCTTGTATAGATGAGGTTAGCGTCTTCCTTTCCTTCAATTTTTGTAACTTGAGGAAGGTCTGCACATTATGGAAGAGTTATATGTAGGAGTATGCAATAACCATATCAAGAGTTAAGCACTTTACATCCGGATGCTCTAAGCTACTATTAGCTTACCACAAGGGAAGACGTGAAGCAAATGGTTCAGAGGTGAGTCCAATGCTAGAAGCATGCACTTATCAAACATTCACCAAAAAAAAATCTCCAATCCTTCACTACCCTTGGCCCTTTACCCGATGGGGGAATGACATTCTTGGCCCTTTCCCCCAAACCTCTAGTCAATGACAGTGCATGATTGTAGCTATCAACTATTTTATGAAGTGGGTGGAAGTTGAGGTTGTAGCTAAGGTAACTGAGAAGAGTATCGAATCCTTTGTTGTTCCATACATTCTCATCATAGACAACAGTACCCCTTTTGATAATCAAAAGTTCAAAGACTTCTACAAAAAGCATCATATCGAGTTTCACCACACCTAGGTCGAACATCCCTAATCTAATGAGTAAGTTAAGGTAGTGAACAAGATTGTTCTCAACAATCTTAAGTAGAGGATAGATCAAGCTAAAGGCAAATAGGCTGAGGAGATTCCAACCATCTTATAGGGGTACCAAACCATGCATGAGATCTCCATGAGAGAAACCCCTTTATGCCTTGCTTTTGGCTCTAAAGTGATTTTATCCATCAAACTGGAGCTACCAAATATCTAAACTTAAAAGTCTAGATGTAATGGTAGACCAAATTGGTCTCCAAGCTAATCTTGACACCATCGAAGAGTTTCAAGACATGGTAAGAGCTTAGATAGGCACTTACCAGCACAAGGCTACGCAGTACTATGATAAGAAGGTTAAGTATAAGGTCTTCCAACCTAGAGACCTAGTGTGTAGGAAGTTCATACAAAATTAGAAGACCTAGTCAAGGTAAGAGAAGGCTCAGGAAATGAGGTGTATAAGTTGCAAAGGCTTGATAGTTAGCTCTTACCTCAAATATGGAATGAGGATAACCTCAAGTTATATTTTGACTAATTTGTATTGAGCTCATGTAAATGTAATTTTAATGAAAGTTTAATTGTTTTCTTACAAGTTTAAGGTTTATTTAACCCATATGTTTGTACTTGTAAATAATTTTAAGTAAAAAACCTATGTCCCAGCCTCTCTCAAGGTAAATAGGACTTTACAAACATTAAGTCTAAACTTCTTCCAAGGTGATCAAACTCTTGATGGCATTAAGACTTAGCCAATTTTAAGGAAAATAGATTCCTGATTATGCTAAGTCTTAACATCTTTCTAAGTGAACAGGCTAACATGCTCCTTAACCACCCTTGGATGGTCAAAGTAATCAACCTCTTCAGGTCATGTTGAAGGTGTTGCCTATTTAACCCAATAAGATAGCTTGTTGATAAGACCTAGGTTTAGATGTTCGAAAACTCCTATAGTAAGGTTACGGCCCTTACTTCATCTTGAGGAGGAACATAGCTAAGCTAACTTTTAGTGAAGATGATCTTTTGAATACTTAATGCTCACAAAGGCAAAAGAACAACAACAACAAATAAAGTAAAAGAAAGACAAGGAAAGAAGAGTAATGGCAAAAACACTTATCAAAATTTCCATTCAATATCAAGTCAAATTACATTCGTAAGGTCAGCATTTAAACCTTTCCTAATACAAATTAAAAGAAGAAAATTTCCAGAAGTAATTTTTCATTTAGGGGAAAGAGGATTAGATAGGGTCTCAAAGCTTGGGCTAGCTTCAGCTTTAGTTGCCTGCCTTTAAGGTATGGACTTAGTCAAAGGTGTAGGGTTTTCTGATGTGTCAGTGCTCGGAAGTGGAGGAATGTCTTCAACTTAAGGGTCTTAGCCTTACTCTTTGGGCACCTCCTCCTATTCGGGCTCATCCATAGTGTCTTCATCAACAAATATTTTAGACACCTCCAAGTTATCACAAAAGGCCAAATAACTCAAATCTTATTCGAGGTACCTTTAAGATCTTCGTTTGAGCCATTTAAATGCCCTGCATCAATTTCTTCTCTTGAAGATTAGACCATTTATTACTAGATGTGATCTTATTGAAAACCACCATATCCAATGTAGCCCTTTCCACATCAACATCAACACTGCCCTAACCCTAAGAGTTGTGCCTTGTCATGCTCAACTTCCAACTTGAGTTGGCATATCTTGTCTCTATAACTCTTCTCCTTCTCCTTAAAGGCGACCTCTTAACTTTGGAGCTATTGTCAAGCTCTATCCAACTAATTGGAGAGGCTCCACAGCTAAATGCCAAGGTCCTTATTACACTTCTCAAGCTCTTTAACCCTAAAAATAAGATCAGTGTTCAACTTCACCTTAACCATGCCCTAAGCTTTTAGAGCCTCCATTTTAGCTTTAGTCTTCTTTCAGAGCTTGTTTATGTGATGATACGATTCCAAGAGCTAAGATACGAGCACTAAAGAAATCAAAGTCAATCCGAGCTATAGGTGGCAGTACGGGGTCCAAAAAAGGAGGATATAAGCGTCGGAAGGACCCAAGGCGAAGTTTGGCCAGCCTTGAATAAAGGCCGGCCAAATTAGTTCCAAGGTCGCCGGCCTTAGTGCCGGCTTATATAAGTAGGCCGCCGGCCTTTGGTGCCGGCTTACATTTAGGCTGCCGGCCTTGAATGGCCTCGCATAATTTTTTTTTAGGCATGATATAAATAGTGTTCTTTAGGGTTTTTTAGGAGACAGATGTTATTTTGGTTGAAAACAAAAACACTTTGAGTGTGTGTGAATCCTCTTTGGAGATTCTTGAATATTGAGAATTGATTTCACTTTATTCTTGTTGTTTTTATCAAATTCTTGGTTCCTGTAGAATTTGTGGCAAGCATTGTTATTGAATTCTTGGAATTCTTTAACCTTAGTGATTGATTTATAGAACGCGGTCTCTATCGTTCTATGATTACATTGCGAATCAGTTTAATTTTATCAATCTTGGCATCTATAGATTGGTAATTTTATCCATATCCTTGTTTTTATTTTGTTAGTACCAAAATCCAAAAACCCCTAAAATTTGTAACATTTGATTGTTATTGACGATTTGATTTGTGTGAAAAGGATTCGATTCAATTTCGTAACATTTGGTATCAGAGCAAAGGTTGGATTCGTAACGATTTAGAGCCAAGGTGAATCGACATGGGTTAAATTAGAGTGAAGGTTGGTGGATTGGAGAATCGACGCAGGTTTAATCGGTAAGGCTGTTGAATCTCAATTCAATTGTAGTTTGAATTCAATACTGCCATTGATTGGAAAGTTTGGGAATTTATTTTGATAAGTATTGCTGTGAATTCAATTGTTGGATGTTGAATTGCTGTGAATTGGTGTTTTGGGCTGTTGTTGAGAATTAGGGTTTTTGTGAATATCTTTGCTGAATTCAATTGTTAGGTATCGAATTGCTGTATTTGGATAAGAACAATTTTAATTGGTAGAGATGTCGTCGCATGGAAGTGTTAATAACAACAACAATGGGAATGATGCTGATAATGGGGGTGAGGTTGTGACTAGGGCTGAGTTCAATCAAATCCAAGAAAATATTAGATTGATTATGGAGAGATTGGAGGTTAGGGATAGAAGAAGCCATAGTGGTGCAGGAATTAAGAGGAGACATTCTAGTGGTGAATCTGATGCTGGTAGTGAAAGGAGTAGGAGAGGAAACAATGATGACAGGCGTAAGGGGATTGAAAACATAAAGCTGAAAATTCCACCTTTCATTGGTAGTAGTAAACCAGAGGAATTCCTGGACTGGGTGCCACGGGTTGAGAAGGTATTTGAATGCTATGAGTGGGATGAGCGCATGAAGGTGGAAATGGCATCTCTAGCATTCTCTGAATATGCTAGTCTGTAGTGGGATAAACTACAAATTGAGAGACGTAGGGCGGATGAGGAGAAAGTGCGTTCATGGGCTTTGATGAAAAGATTGATGAGATGCAGATTTGTGCCAGATTACTATAAGCAAGAGATGCTAATGGAGTTGCAATCCTTGAGGCAGGGTAAGAAAAGCATAGAAGAGTATGTAAAAGAGTTTGAGACATTAATGGCAAGGTGTGATATTAAGGAATCATCAGATGAATCCATAGCTCGTTTAATCAATGGGTTGAAGATGGACATTGCCAATGTAGTGGAACTCCAGCATTATCAGACTCTAGAGGATGTGATTAAATTAGCCAGTCGGGTTGAGCGGCATCAGCGCAGGCGGGATTAGAAATGGTGGGATCAAAAATCATATCACCACCATAACTCAAATGATGGTGAGAGGGAGAAGGAAAGGAAGGAAAAAGGAAAGGCAGTCGCTGGTGAGGCTGTTGACCAAACACAAAAAAAGAAGAGCAGGGATATAAAATGTTTTAAGTGTTTAGGACTTGGCCATATTGCTTCTCAATGTCCTAATAAAAGGGTTATGGTCATAAAGGGTGACAAAGTCGAGAGTGAGGAAGAAGAACAGAAGGGTACTGAGGCAGAAGAGGAAGATGAAGACATTATAGAGAATCCAGTACAGGGAGACTTGCTAATGGTTAAGTAGGATGAAGCTTTTCCTAATAAGAGAGCCAATTTATTTCATATCCAAGGCATAGTGCAGGGGAAGACTTGTTTGATTGTGGTTGACACAGGCAGTTGCACTAATGTTGCTCCAGCAAGCTGGGTTACTAAGTTGGGTTTACAGGTGGAGTAGCATCCAAGACTTTATGCACTTCATTGGTTGAGTCCATAGGGAGTTGTTCATGTACACAAACAGATTCGTGTTCCACTAATTATTGGTGATTATACTGATGAGATTGTTTGTGATGTAGTTCCTATGGAAGCTACACACTTGATCCTTGGAAGACCTTAGCAGTATGACCTCAGAGCTAAGTATGATGGATACACCAATGAGTATACCATTCAGCAACAGGACAAAGCATACAAGCTTCTTCCTATGAGTCCAATTGAGGTACAACAAACAAGGTTGATTTGCCTTAAGAAGCCCAAGGGAAAGAGGAGTCTGTTTATGTGGTCTAGCAGGATGGATGATACAAATTCGAGGTCGAATCTTTTTCAACATGGAGGAAATTATACGATTCCAAGAGCTAAGATACGATCACCAAAGAAATCAAAGTCAATCCGAGCTATAGGTGGTAGTACGAGGTCCAAAAAAGGAGGACATAAGCGTCGGGAGGACCCAAGGCGAAGTTCGGCCAGCCTTAAGCCGGCCTTGAATAAAGGACAGTCAAATTAGTTCCAAGGCCGCTGGCCTTGGTGCCGGCTTATATAAGTAAGCCGCTGGCCTTTGGTGTTGGCTTACATTTAGGCCGCCGGCCTTGAATAACCTCGCATAATTTTGTTTTTTAGGTATGATATAAATAGTGTTCTTTAGGGTTTTTTAGGAGACAGATGTTATTTTAGTTGAAAACAAAAACACTTTGAGTGTGTGTGAATCCTCTTTGGAGATTCTTGAATATTGAGAATTGATTTCACTTTATTCTTGTGGTTCTTATCAAATTCTTGGTTCCTATAGAATTTGTGGCGAGCATTGTTATTGAATTCTTGGAATTCTTTAACCTTAGTAATTGATTTATAGAACGTGGTCTCTATCGTTCTATGATTTGATTGCGAATCAGTTTAATTTTATCAATCTTGGCATCTATAGATTGGTAATTTTATCCATATCCTTGTTTTTATTTCGTTAGTACCAAAATCCAGAAAACCCTAAAATTTGTAACATTTGATTGTTATTGATGATTTGATTTGTGTGAAAAGGATTCGATTCAATTTCGTAACATGTGAAGTCCTAAAATTTCAAAAAGTTATATAAACAATTAAGGAAAATAATTAGAATAATAAATTCTCCAAAACGTAATTTTCAAATGATATTTAGTTAAATAACGAAATTAATTTAAATTATAGATTTAGGAACATCAAATGTAAATTTGGAGTAAATATTTATATTCGGGATAATTAGATTAGCTAGACGTAAGCTTTCTTAATAAAATGCTAAAAAAATGTAAAATTTAAAGATATTTTTATATGCGAGCAAAATAATAAAATAGAGATATTATAATATAAGATATAATACATATAATAATATAAATAATTATATCTAGCAAAAAAAAAAAATCTCGTCAAGTTAAATGCATCAGGCGACAGCAGCAGTCCCGTCCCATCCTTGCCCCTTCTACCTTCCCTTCTTCTTCTTTTTCTTTTCTTTCTTTTCTCTTCTTCCCGGCTTACTCTTCCTTTTCTTCTTCTTCCCGTTTTTTTTCTTTCTCGTCTATTCTTCCCTTGGTTGCATCTTCTTTCCCTCTTCCTTTTCTTTTTCTTTTTCTTTTTCCTTTCTTCTTCTTCTGGCCACGTCCTTATCCTTCACCTTCGAGCTACATCTTCTTCAGTAGCTTTCGGCAACAACAACAGCGACGCAACAATAGGGAACAAGAACAACAAAGAGGACGACGGTAGAAGCAACAACAAAGGCAACAACTGCAGTGACCACAACAACAGCAACCCCAATGGCAACTACAACAGCCGTAATGACAACGACAATGATGCAACAACGGGGATAGCAACAATGACAAAGTGACAGTGGCAACTAGTGACCAACCACACCGGCGTCTGCAACAACCACGACGACCTCGAAAACAGTAATGGCAACAGCAATGACTGCCCTCAATAGCAACAGCAACGGCGGTGGATGGTGTATACATAAAGGTGTGCTGGTGTTTGTATGTGAGTGGGCATGAGGATGTGTGTGTATGGGAGACGAGTCCAATGGTGCTGACAGCAACAACGACCACAATGGCAACCCCGACAACAACAAAAACAACCACAATAACGACCGTAGCAACAACTGCAACGGCAACCGTGGTGACGATAGTAACAGCGGTGGCAGTGACGACGACCACAATGGACCACACCCACAATGACAACGATGATAGACAACTCCTAAGCGAGGTTTGCTAACTGGAAACAGCAACAGCATGGCTGCAGATGCTCTAGTTGGTGGGCGCTAAAGGAGGCTCGGTAGATGGTTGAGTGTGTGAGTGTGCGCGAGAGAGGAGGATCACAGTGACAATGGCAGTAGTGGCAACTCCGACCACAGCGGCAGCAATGACCGCAACAATGACAGCAACATCTAAGCCTCCATGGTGATCTGGTCTCCGGCGTAGGTGGACGATGGACTAGCAAAGGAAGGAAGGTTACGAGGTGCCGCGATGTGTTTTTATTTGTGTGAGGTAGAGGAGTTGCCCTATTGCAGCTGTATGTATGTGAAAGGGGAAAAGGAGCAAGGTGTGTAGTGTGTGTGCGGGTAAAGAATGGTGTGTAGGGATGTGTGTGTGCAGGTGAAGGTGTCGTGTGTGTTAGGAAAGGAGAACAGCGACCGCCAACGATCGCAACAACAACAGCCGCAACAGTTGCGTTCTAGAGGAGAAAAGAAGAGGGGAAATGAGAGGAAGAGAAAGACATATATATGTATGTATACAAATGTATGTTGGGTAGCAAGGAAAAAGAGGAAATGGGTAAGTGAATCTAAGGGAGAAGAGAGAATTGCGTGAAGGATAGTAAGCGTGTGTGTGGGTGTGTATGTGTGTATGTAAGTGTGTGGTGGTGTGCAGAATGTAGGGGTGTTGATTGCTATGTATGTTAAATTGTTGGCTTGTTGTATTTGCAATTGATGTGATTGTTGTTGAGTTGAGTTATGTAGTGGGGATTTATGAGTTAGGAAAGAAGTCATGAAGAGTATAGAGGAATGAATGGTCCGGGGTATAGATGTCATTACCTTAATGATAGCAACTAGCACCATATTGCTAATGCTATGACCACGAACTTAACCTATGATTTAAAAATTGTTTTCTTTCAAAACAAACTAGAACATAGATGATGGGAAAATTTCTGACACTGTCAACCTTTTCAGAACCCAATTTGGATGATGATCCAAATTGCTCATATTTACCTTATGCCTTTATTTCTAATAAAAATTTGAGAATAATCTTACAGGTACAATGATAATTCTCCATGGGATGCCAATATATCCTACAACTTCCGTTGGATACAGAACATTTTTCAGGATGACAATCAAAGACTCGCTGCGATTGTTTTCCTATTTCGAGGCATTGGATCATGAAGACTTATGTTATTTTGTATCTTGTAATTGTTTTATGAACTATTTTGGTTGTATTTTGGTTTTGGGACACTTTTATTTCCTTGTAATTTTCATTTAGGGTTAGCCACCTTAAAAGTGGCAAACTTGTAATTTTAAGCACTTTTTAACCCTAGGAGTAGCAAGTATAAATACTTGCTTAAGAGATGGTTTGAGGGGCATTATTTTTGCAGAATAAAGAGGTCATATTCACGTGAGAATTAGGGTTCCTAATTGTCATTAGACTCTTATCAATTTCAATCCCAAGAGTTGAAATTATGGCGAGTGCAACACCTTGAAATTGTGAGTAGTATCAATTTCATTTTGTTGTGATTTTTTTTCTTCTCTAGTGTGTCATATCTAGGGGTGAATTGAGATAGTTCTTGGATAGATTTGCTTCTAATTGTTGTCAAATTCTTGTGTTTAATTAAGATCTCTTTCAATTGAATTCGAATAATCTTTGAAGAATTCCTCTTGAAAACGTGATTATCACTTGTGGAAAGGAGTTCTTAGAATTGAAGTTTTCTTTTGAATTTGTGGATTATTTTCGTGGGTTTATATGTGATTAGGGTGTTGTTAGAAGAGATTAACATTGAGGTTTCACAATTGCAACATTGAACATTTGGATTTCCTTGCATCTTCATTAGGGTTCATGTGAATTCTTGCCCTTTTGGAGCCGATTTGTTGTTGATTTAAGTTAGCTTTTTCTTAAGTCTTTTAAATGTGCTTCTAAGTGGATTTAGGCACATCAATAGAAACTTAGCTTTTCCTTCTATAGCTACTGAGTAGGTAGGATTAGTTGGAATAAGGTGTACAGGTTTCATTATGTATACATATCAAAGTTGGTTCCTAAATGTGTATACATATACTTAAACAAACTTATTTTCCTATTATATTTACATAATACACTCATGAACTTAATTGTACAAATCATGAGTGCAACCTTGGTTTTTACAACCTAACGATCATGTTTTCTTACCCTCTTAAGTTCGTAAGGAAAAGTGTCTAGTAAATTATCTTTAAGTAAAAATGTGTCACGAATATGTACACACACACACACACACACATATATATATATATATCATGTACAAATGTCTTGAGGACATCGAAAGAGAAAACGAGATGACCTTGTTGGCTCTCGGAAGTGAAAATGATAGAGCACTTGAGAAGTGCGATGACACAAAGGTGTCAAAGATGATGATTGTAAATCAACCCCGAGTGGTTAGTTTGACATGTAAGATAAATGACACAGAGGTGTCAGAGATGATGATTGTAAATCAACCCAAGCGGTTGATATTTAAAAGAAATGGCACAGAGAGGTGTTGAGATAATTTAATCTATTCTAAGACTAGATAAGTTTACATCCATGGGGTATGGGTTCAGTGTCTGTCTTGAGTGATAAGAAGGGCTTGATCCTTGCTTGTTATGATAAGTGTGAAATGAAATGCTTGGTAGTTGCTTCATCGTTTGAATGGAAATTGATTGTGATGGTATATGTTGTTTGATCACCTTAAATCAATAATTAAGGAAGTGGACCTGATTAAAACCTGACATGCATTTCCACGAGACATGTGCATGAGATTGAAAGCCATCACTGCTACAGGATGTGTCAGAAGTGATCAAGAGGATCATTGTTTCGCCAAGTGCGAACTAAGTGATTAGAGGATTACCGTACCTTGACGGTTCTAAGTCTAGCCTATCCTTGAGGGTTTTGCTCCGTCTGGTGTAGAAAGGCACGAGAGCGTTCACTGTTGAGTTAAGAAAATATCATAATTAATAAAGTGATAAGATAAATAAACCGAGTAATGATCTGGGCATTGATGGTGGCTTTGGAATCCCCAACCCAAGGTCAAGGGGGGCGTAAACTTTAGACTTCACGTCGATTACCGAAAGACCACATCAGATGCTGCATTTATATGGTTGCTCATGCATAGCATATGTTTTGATAACTTAAATTGATATTGTTTGTGTGTATGTAGCATTGAAAGTGTTACCATCCCATTCACTGAGCCATAGTGTACTCACCCCCTTATAGACTCTTTTGCAGGTAACGATTACGAAAGCGCAAGATGGGATAAGATGTGAAGTACTAAGAGTTTTGGAAGACCAAAACAACAAAGTAAGATTTGTGAAGGATAGATTTACTTAGATAAAATGTTAGGACCCCCATGTGAATAGAATTTGAAATTGAGAAACTTAGGGTTTATCCTATTTTACTGATTAGTAGGAAATACTAATCATCTACGATCATGGTTGACCATGGGGTACGGGATTCATAGTTATATTTTATTATCCAATTATATGTACTATGATTAGTTATAAATATAATTATTTATTTAGAGTCTTATGATCTCTAACATGTAAAACGATCATCATGTAATGAGTGCACACATGCCATGATGGTTTTAGTGGAGACTTTTAGGCCCCCTTCCAGGGCATGACAGTTTACCTTAACAATTTAGCATTGAGCCTCTTCTCTAATCTTCATTGCCTTTACCTCAACCTCTTAAACGTTTTGCATCATGACAAATTCATCATTAGAAAGTTTCCAGTAGCCACCATAAAGTCTTTGATGCTTTGAGATGGGGATCCCATGCTTGGATCAGAGCTCTTCTACCTACTCTAACTTAGCTCCCTAAACATCAAAAGCTTTCAACATTTGAGAGCTCAATTATAATTGGACAAGCAAACATCAACAAAGTCAAACAAGTGAAGCAAAAGAAAAATTAAAAAACCAACAAGAAAGAAATTTTTATACCATGGAGTTTTGCACTAATCATCCTTTCGATAGCTACCCTAGATAATCCTTAAAAGTTGTTGTCTAGAGGGGCTTTATCTCTAGGGAGAATCAAACCCCACAAGATAGCTCAACTCTTGGTGCCATCTTGAGCCTAACATTAAAGTTATATACCTCCCACCAAAGATGGAATATATGACCTCTATTAGCTATCGCTTTACCTTTTTCACAAGTCAAATACTATTAAAAGTAATAGCCCCCTTTTAAAATAGTGAAAATGACATACAATTACACAACTAGCTTACAAAATTTTAAGATAATACTTGTGAAAATGTGATAATTTTCGACAAGCATGCCGGTTGTGCAATCATATAAGGTAAGCACTAAGGTTATATTTTTTCACAAGGTGGAAAAATAAGTATTAGAATATAGTGGAGTTAATTTAAGCTATGCTATCCAAACACAAAGATTGTTTTGAAGGCATGCAAATAAATCAAAGTTAACAACGGATAAATAATGAAACTAAATGTGGATTTTAGTAAATTATTTGCATCAGATTGAGATTCCTTTGATAAATTAATTAATTAGGTTATATTTCAACAATCCTCTAAAACTATTATTGCCATACTATAAAGACATTTATATTAGTCTGAACTTGAATTTTAATCACACTCATAGAACTCACATTGGCTCTTGTGTAGTGGGACCTATTATGTGGTAGGAGTACTATGTGAGTAGTTCCTCATCTACACTTTGCTAGTAATTACCTAAGCCCTATCACTGTCGAGATAATTTAGTTAGGAATTGGAGTTTAACCCTAATCTCATAACGCTCAAGTGAGTACTCGAACCATATTATACTAATTTGTAAATCTAATATTGTAAGAGTTAGGGATTCTAGGTTCTAGATGAGGTTATAGCACCTAATGAAGTTAGCTAAACCCTATAGACTAATAAGGGGTGATACCTAATTATAGAGACCCACCATTCTACCCATGATTATGGATTGCTCAATATAAATTAAGTATATTTTTCTCTAAAACTAACTTAAACTTTAAGTTCACACTTAACACAATATCAATACATTAATAGCAACAACAGTTCATCAATTTCAATACAACCTAATATACATGTTAAGTATCAAATCTCAAATTCATAGAAAATAGAGCATTAAACACATGTAGACAAGAACATGAATAACATATTGCATTAAACATGAAGAGAATATGGTTAGCAATATAAAGTCGAGCTCCAATAGCTAGCTTTCTATGAAAAACTCAATTCCTCCATGGCAACTCAATGGGAATCCTCTATACAAGCTTTGAAAGAGTTAAAATCCATTAAAGACTTATGCTGCAACTAACATTATCTAATGAAAATATAAGGACATCGCAAATCTATGCTAAAAGTACTAAGAAAAATAGAGAAAATATGAAAGAGACAAAGTTATAAAAACCTACACTAAACCTTATTCTTCTAATCTATCAAAATCTCACCCCAAATATGTTAAAATGGCTAGAAATGAATGTATTTATATGTTGCAGCTAGTGGTTGGATAATAGCATCCTTACCATTCGAACACTAGACACGTGTCACCTTATGGATCCAATTCTTTAGTAAATATAATGTTTTGATTTGTAAAACCCTAATGTTACCATCCGAATGGCATCTTATCTTGACTTTATGAACTTTTAGGCCCCATAACATCCAAATGGCTTGCTAGTGGCTAGTTATAGGTTTTCTAAATACAGGTTAGATGCTTTAAGCTAACCTCCAACCGCCATGCCCTATCCTCCACATTCTTCTTTCCTTTCTCTTTCCTTCTAACTGCTACGGAGTAACCCCTAGACCTATGATAAAAGTAACAAAAACTAAGTGTTTTAACATAAAACTCAATAAGATTGTGCCATAAACTCCTAAAATCAAGTAATTTATTATGTTAAACATGAATGTAAGATTTTCACAATAGATTAGTTCATATTATCACAATATCATCTAAATGTCATGTAACTTAATGGAGAATTAAGTAGGATAAATTTGTAATTATACACACTTATCATCTACCCTCAGCATGTTGTGGCAACTTGAGAAAAGAGAAAGTTATTTCTTCCAACCTTTCTTATACCATTAAAGCTAGCCCTGCCTTTTTACAATGAACCACCTATTATGCAGACTATGACTCTGTATCAACTTAAACAACCTCATTTTGAGCCACTGGGGGTTGTTAACTAAAGGCCTAATCATGAGGCTGCTTCCTTAACGCTTGGTTAAACCCTTCACCAACCTCCTTTTTCAACTTTAGCCTCATTCCTTATAGCTAGTGGTAACCCCTTAGCCTTTTAAGGAGGGGCCTTCTATTGAGTAACAACAATAGTAGGAGCTTTCTTGCCCTTCTTGACTACGAGAGTCGCCTTGCGTTTAGCTAAGTTTTTCATGAGCTTATCATCTCTTAATTGTATGTCTACAAACATGAAAATAAAATAAGTTAGTGAAGAAGTAAGGACAAATGTATTTAGAAAATACTATGTCGAACACAACCTTTTAAGGAGATCCCATTCCTCCAGCATTACCAAATGAACAATTTCTCTACGGCAAACTCACCTTGCCGTGAAAAAGGTGGCGACTATACCTCCTCCATCCTCATATGTCTTCCTTTTGGAGAGCTTACCATTTATGAGGTGCTCTTTTGCAATCCTTATGGTGTTCTAGTATTCACTTGATCTCTTCCACAACTTGGCCTATATCTAATCTACTGTTGCCTTATCACTAGGCCTCAAAGCTTTGATCACAAAGATCCCAATCGGCTCTACCCACTCGGTCTAGAAGTCAAGGTTAGACTCTAACAAAACCACAAGGTACTTACTTTTCCACCTATGGATAAAGGAATCTAGCCCAACCATCAAATTCTTGTTATAATGACTAAATGTAATACTAGTCATCATTCGAATGCTATAGCCCATAGAAATGTCAAAGATGCTGTAAAGTAGCCTTCAAGACAAAGTGCTCACACAAAGCTTTTAACACAACCAATAACCAACACACATTTGGTATGAGCTAAGTAGGGCTCACCTTGTGGTACAAAAAGAACTCCTAGAATTTATAGAATGGAACTCAGAGCTCGAACTCTAGACACTTTTGGTAAAGGTAAAACCGACAACCTATTGTCAAAGTTGCATAGTTACCAGCTCAAGCCCATTAACTATTCAGATGTAAAGGTGCTCTACACCCCACTACACCCCATTAGGCATTTTTCCCTCCTCTATAAATAAATACAATGGTTGCAATGGCCTACTCTCTTTGCCATCATCCACATAATCTTCCTTAGGGATCTATGCAATAGCAATCATGGTTTCAATATCCTTACTAAGACCTCCACTCAATGTTGTTAGTTGATCCACGCAAAAAGAGATATAAAATAAGCGTGAATAAATACTGGCAAGTGTACCAGATCGGATCAAGCAATATAGTGAGAGAAGAGTGTCGAACTACAAAGATTGATTTAAGTAATAGACCTATATAAATTTCTACTATTATTTAGGCAATGATATTTGATGACAATAAAATATGAATGAATTATACTAAATCTGTAAAAAGAGAATTGTGTCGAAAAAGGATGAATGGATGGTGGGAAAATAGAATCCACCTTAATTTTTTCTAATCATATTGCCTTCATGTTATAATAACTTATAGCTATATGGATTTTCATAAGAAATTTGACAAAACCTTAATCCTTTTTCAAGTTTTAAAGTATCAAAACCCCAATTTAATTTAATAGCTCCCGCTAAATAAAATCAATGGAGGATTCTAATTTATGATCATAAATTTCCCAATTATATGATTGCCTAATATCTTTAAAATAATTTCTCCTAATCCCTTAGTGAAAAATTAAATAAAAAATATTGCATGAAACACTTAGGTCAATTTCTAATAAAGTTCAATAACGCCGCTTCCGCATAAATTATTAAATCTTACTTGGGAGTTCCTAATAAATCCTAAATTTCTCTTTCAAGTCATTTAAATTTCTATGCATTGATTTTAATTATAAAATACAATTCATAGTAGAAATTCTCATATGAAAATTCCACCTATCTATATGTCCTATAACATGAATACAATGATCATTTTAGTTGAATTATGGCTTCATCATGTTTCCCATAGAGATGATTTAGAACATTATGGTGTGGATTGCATAAAAACAATTTAAATGAATAGATGCAATGGAATTCATATTGAATAATAAAAATAAACTGATAAATTGCATAAAAGAAAATAAAATAAATGAAACAAATGCTATAATCTTCAAGAGTTTGTAGAACTTCAATCTTCTAAAATGATTCCTAGAATTCTTCAATTGAAAGTAAACTTCAGCAAGGTAACATTCTTTCTTCAAACTAAAATTTGGAATAACATGAAATGAAAAAAGAATTAAAGAGAAGATAAAATCCTAGAAACAAGAATGAATCAAATAGGTTCACGCAAGGGGTCTATTTATAGATCCAAAGAGTAGGAGGATAAGGCTGATCTGATAAGGAATTGAGTCAACAAATCAATCAAGATAAGGTTTTGGAGAGATTTTCGCATGGACATCCCATAAATAGTCAAGGCAGGCTCAAGGTTGATGGCCTTTAATGCAATTCTTTACTTGCTTCTTCAATTTTGTGAAAAACTCCTCCAATCAACTTGTATTTTACTTTTAGGTCCTTAAAACCTTAATTTTCACAATAAACGCCATTAAGTACCAATTCTTTATATTTTCTTATAATATTGAAATAAATTTAATATAAATCCCAAAAGAAAATATAAGTATAGTGTGATCTTATCAACATCCCCACACTTGACTTTTTGCTTGTCCTCAAGCAAAATAATTGAAATGAATAAGAGAAATCTGTCATTGAACTTTTGGTACCCATTGCTCTAACCATACTGAAACTTGTAACTAGAATAATCTAGTTGAAATTTAGTAGTTAATCTAAATAAAACAGATTTTTAATCCCAGTGTTTAACAATTGAATTCTCCTTCAAAAGAAGAATACTTAGTCCATACGGAAAAACATTCATTTACTTCATTGGTTATTATCAAGTATAATCTCCTTCAATTTTACTTCTCTAAACAAGATAACAAAAAGTGAAAGCATATGGTATCCATTTTTTCCTAGAATTTCTCCCTCTTCAATTTCGTCTTTATTTCACTTATTGCCCTGTATTCAACATTTTCTTTTTAATTTGCCTTAATTGACAGCGGAGTCAGCCTTCACTCTTCCGAGGGACCAAAGCCTGCCCATGTCAACCTGGCTTTCATTAAGGTACTAAATTTTTTGCCTTTCCGCCCTTCTCGTTATTGTGAGTTCATTGAGTCGGCACATCCTAGGCTCATCACCGAAGTGACCAGGTTTTAAAGGGATCCCTACGAACTTTTTCTCACACTAACATTTAAGATTGGATACTCTTAACTCACTTACCTGAGTCATTAGAGTAAAGGATCTAATTGCCATTTTTTTTTTTGAATGAATATTAGTTAAGACTATTTTTATAAGGGATCACTAAGTAAAAGATTTCCTTTACCACTTTCACTAAGTGTTAAGGTATTCTCAAAGAAATTTATCCCAACCAATTTTTCCATGAAGTAAACCTATTTGTTTTTTCAACTTAAGGACTCAAAACATAGAGTAAGTCCGTTCTCTAGAGACTTTACTATTAAATTTTAACTATGTAAACCAGTCACAACAGTTGGTGAGTGGGGGAACCAATCTAAGTCAATTTCAAGATTTTACTAATGATAAACACTTAAGGACATAAAGAAAGCATGGGAATTGCAAGCTCATGATGTGTGTAATCAATCATTATACTTCTACATTTATAATCCCTTCCCCACACTTCAATTGGACAATGTCCTCATTGTTCCTATAATAGCACAAACTTAGAGAAAAGAATGTCAATGCAAAAAAATTTTGAAAAACCGATACTTCCCTGGTGTCAAGTTTTTCATCAGGAAGAAAATTCCTCCAAAATGTCTGTCATCCCTGAGGGCCTATCAGTGGAAGGGATCTCATGAATTCCCTCCTCAATAATGGGAGGATTAGGCCTGTGGATTACCTTGGTAAGTCCCCAATCTCTTTCAATAAGGCAGTTATATATCCTCCACATAAAATGAATTATGTCCTTGTATCCTCAATTTGCCTGCTCATAAGATTAGCTACCTCGCATTCGTGAGAAAATAAATGAGTAAGAGAGAGAAATAAGTGAGCAAATGAGAGAGAGAAGGGGCCGCCAACGTCTAAAAACCAAACAAAGGCCGGCACCTTGTACCTGTACGCTATCGGCCTTGAATTCGAATTCTTTTTTTTTTTTTTTTTTGTAAATATCATCGGAAATAAAATACTAGTGTATACAAATATTGAGCATGGGTTGCCTCCAATGAAACGCTTAGTTTATAGTCGCTAGCCCGACTTTTCCAGTTCATGTCCTCAAATCTCCTAAATCCACAGATGTAGCATCTCTATCAACATTTTCCCCTTCATAGTAATGTTGGAGAAGATAACTGTTTACTTTGAAAGTACGGTTGTCTTCTGCCTTCAACTCGATTGCACCATAAGGAAACACATTAACAATTTCAAAGGGTCCAGACCATCGTGACTTCAACTTACCTGGGAACAGCTTCAAGCGGGAGTTGTATAGTAAGACCTTCTGACTAGGGAAGAATTCTCACCTCACAATGTTCTTATCATGCTATCGCTTTGTTCGTTCTTTATAAATTTTGGCATTTTCATATGCTTCTTCTCTCATTTCAACCATCTGATTTAGTTGAAGCAATCTTTTTTTAACTACAGCTTCCTCATCAAAGTTAAGGTATTTAATAGCCTAATATGCCTTGTGCTCGAGTTCTACTGGTAAGTGACACGATTTACCAAAAATAATCTTATAGGGGGACATTCCTATAGGGGTTTTAAATGCTGTTCTATAAGCCTATAATGCATCATCAATTTTTAAAGACCAATCTTTCCTGGATGCATTGATAGTCTTCTCTAGAATTCGCTTAATTTCCCTATTGGATACCTCAACCTATCCACATGTTTGTGGATGATAAGGGGTGGCAATTTTGTAAGTAACTCCATATTTTAATAATAATTTCTCAAATTGCCTATTAAAAAAATGTGTTCCCCCATCACTTATTATAGCTCTAGGTACCCCAAATCTTGAAAATATATTCTTTTTCAAAAATTTAATAACAACCCTGCTGTCATTAGTTTGAAGAGCAACTGCCTCTACCCATTTTGAAACATAATCAACAGCTAAAAGAATGTATTTGTTTGAAAAAGATGATGGAAAAGGACCCATAAAGTCGATTCCCCAAACGTCAAAAAGCTCAATTATAAGTATATTGTTTTGTGGGAATTCGTGTCTTCTAGAAACGTTGCCAGTCCTTTGACATTGAGCACAAGACATGATGTAGTTCCTACAATCACTGAACAACTTGGGCCAATAAAATCCACATGATAAAATTTTAGTTGCCGTTCTTTCTACACCAAAGTGGCCTCCTGCCTCCTTAGAATGACAATGCTGTATAATGCTAAGCTGTTCACTTTCAGGCACGCACCGTCTAATTATTTGGTCAGCACAATTTTTAAAGAGATATGGTTCATCCCAAAAATGAAACTTCACATCATGTAAAAATTTCTTTTTCTGTTGGTAAGATAGACCATATGGAGTGATTTTGCTAACCAAATAATTAACGATATCAGCATACCAAGGTAATCCTTTGACTTCTACTGCATGCAATTGTTCATCAGGGAACTTTTCATTAATAGGTGAATAAAAACAATTAGATTCCAAACGGGATAAATGATCAGCCACCACATTTTCAATTCCCTTCTTATCTTTAATTTCCAGGTTAAATTCTTACAGTAGTAGAATCCATCGAATTAACCAAGGTTTAGCATCATTTTTAGCAAATAAATACTTAAGGGCAGCATGGTCAGTATATACTATGATTTTAGAACCTATCAGATAAGGCCGAAATTTATCACATACAAATATGACTGCTAAAAGTTCTTTTTCAGTTGTGACATAATTCCTTTGGGCCTCATTTAAGGTTTTACTTGCATAGTATATTACATGAAATGACTTATCTTTCCTTTGCCCAAGTACCGCTCCTATAGCATAATTGCTGGCATCGCACATCAACTCAAATGGAAGCTCCCAATAGGTGCAACAATCACTGGTGCAGTAGTGAGCTTCTCCTTCAATAGATTGAATGCCTGCAAACAATTGTCATCAAAGCCAAAGGCAGAATATTTTTCTAATAAATTACAAAGAGGTCTTGAGATTTTAGAAAAGTCCCTGATAAATCTCCTGTAAAAGCCAGCATGTCCCAAGAAGCTTATGATTCCTTTCACTGTAGTAGGTGGTGGTAGCTTCTCTATCACCTCTACTTTTGCCCTGTCAACCTCAATTCCCTGCTTAGACACTTTGTGCCCTAAGACTATTCCCTCTCTTACCATGAAATGGCATTTTTCCCAGTTAAGAAGCAGATTAGTTTCCTTGCATCTCTTAAGCACACATCTTAAATTTGTCAAACATGTTTCGAATGACTTCCTAAAAACAGAAAAATCATCCATGAGTATTTCAATAAAATTTCCTAACATGTCAGAGAATATGGACATCATGCATCTTTGAAATGTAACGGGTGCATTACAAAGACCAAAGGGCATTCTCCTAAAGGCAAATGTGCCATAAGGATAAGTAAAGGTGGTTTTCTCCTAGTCCTCCGGTGCTATATAGATTTGATTGTAACCAGAGTAACCATATAAAAAGCAATAATAATCATGCCCTGCAAGTTTTTCTAATATCTGATCTATGAAAGGGAGGGGGAAATGATCTTTGTGGGTAACATCATTCAGTTTCCTATAGTTTATACAGACTCTCCAACTAGTTACAGTGCGAATGGGAATTAATTCATTAGCCTCATTTTTTACTATAATCATACCTCCTTTTTTTGGTATAACTTGGATAGGACTAACCCATTTACTGTCGAAAATTGGAAAAATAATGCCTACATCTAACAATTTAAGCACTTCTTTTTTTACAACTTCCTTAAGAGTTGGGTTAAGTCTTCTTTGTGGTTATACTGTAGGTTTGCACTCAACTTCAAGAAATATCCTATGAGTACAAATTGAAGGTCTAATTCCCTTAATATCAGCAATGGTCCAACCGATGGCTTCCTTATGCTCTCTTAGAACATCTAAAAGTTATTGCTCTTGATCACTTGTCAAAGAAGAAGAAATGATTACTGGCAAATCATCATCTATTCCAAGATATGCATATTTTAAATGACTAGATAATGGTTTAAGCTCAAGCACCGGGGGTTGTGTCAATGATGGAACTGGCTTCTTCTCACTTGTTCCTAGCTCCTCATAGTAGTGAGCTCGAACTTCTAATGCTTCTTCCACACATTCTTCAATTGGTTCTTCATCATCACTCCATTCATCTATATCCTTGAGAACTGATTCTATTGTCTCCATACCTGCATTCTCTTCAATATTCTTACAGGAAACTTCATCAATAACATCAACAGTGTAACAAGACTTACAATCATCAAATTTCCTAATGGTCTCATAAACATTAAAAGTAACTTCTTCATCCATAACTCTCAAGGTCAGCTTACCTTGTTCCACATCTATCAATGCCTTACCTGTTGCAAGAATGGTCTTCCTAAGATCATGGGTACCTCTTATCTTCTTCTAATTCCAGGACTATAAAGTCAACTGGAAATATGAATTTGTCCACTTTTACTAGGACATTCTCCACTATACCCTTTGGGTACTTGACACTTCTATCAGCAAGTTGTAGGGTGACATGCGTCTCTTTACATTCTCCAAGTCTTAGTTTTCTGAAAATGGACAGAGGCATTAAGTTTATACTTGCACCAGAATCTATAAGGACTTTATCAAAATGAAAATTACCAATAGTGCAAGGAACAGTAAAACTTCCATGATCTCTTTGTTTTCTTGGTAGATTGGATAAATTCTTCTGTAGGATCATAGAACATTCTCCTGTAAGCATTACAAGTTCATTCCCATCTATCTTTCTCTTCTTGGTGAGAAAATCCTTCATGAATCTAGCATATGAAGGCATTTGCTGAAGTGCCTCTGCAAAACGAATGTTAATTTGCAATTTTTTAAAGACTTCTAAAAATTTAGCAAATTGTGAATCTAATTGTTGTTACTTCAGCCTTCCTGGGAAAGGAACAGGAGGAACATATGATTTCACTTTTGGTGAATTTTGCTTTGGTTCCTCTTTCTTTTGTTTCCCTTTATCTTTCTTTAGGTTAACCTCTTTTTCCTCAAGTTTCTTATCAACTAATTCCTTACCACTTCTTAGCATAATAGCATTTATACCCTTAGGATTCTGCTCAGTATTGCTAGGTAAAGACCCAGATGGTCTATTACTCAATTGTTGAGACATCTGACTAAGCTGATTCTCAAGATTCCTAATGGTAGCTTGTTGATTCTACAACATTGTGTCAGTCTTTTACATATAACTTATCACGAGTTCTTCCATTTTAGACTGACTTTGCTGAGAAGAGGTATTATGATTAGAATATAGTTGATGGGGGATATTATGATTAGGACCTTGCTTTTGAAATCCAGGTGGTTTAAGTGTGTTGTTATCATTTCTCCATGAGAAATTTGGCTGGTTATGCCACCCTGGATTGTAGGTGTTTGAATAAGGTCCTTGATTACCTCTTTGGAAATTGTTGACAAAATTTAATTGCTCTCCATGGGATGAGGAAAAGTTTCCAGATGGGCACTCAAGAGTTAAGTGTGGTCCTGAGCATAACTTACAACAAGAAATTTCATTAACAATAAAAGAAGGTGCAGAGGTGAGTTTACTTATCTGGGCTGTGAGAGTTGAAATTTGAGCTGTTAAGGTGTCCATGTCATTGACAGATGCTGCTATAGACTTACCTCTTTCATGTTGCCAATTATGTGCACTAGAGGCCATTTCATCAATCAAAGCACTAGCCTCATCATACGTCATACCCATTAGTGCACCCCTAGAAGTAGCATCTACTAGAGACCTCAATGTCTCATCTAAACTAAGATAGAAAATCTCAATAAGGAGATTATCTGGTAATCTATGATGGGGGAATTTTCTAATTGCCTTCTTGAATCTTTCCCACGCTTCATAAAGTGATTCACCACTAAACTTAGTGAAGTTTGTGATGTCATTCCTTAACCTAGCAGTTCTAGCTGGTGGAAAAAATCTCCTTAAAAATTTAGATGAGAGATCAGCCCAAGTGGTTACAGAGTCCTATGGCAGTGAATTATACCAAGCCCTAGCTTTATCTCTAAGTGAAAACGGAAAAAGTTGTAACCTAATTACATCATCAGATACATTATTCATTTTCACTATATAACAATATTGAAGAAATACTGCAATATGCTCATCAGGACTCTCATTTGGATATTCTCCAAATTGATTTGATTGAACGATTTGAACGAGTGCTGGTTTCAACTCAAAATTATTAGCCTGGATTGTAGGTCTTCTGATTGTAGGACCTGAAACAACAGGTACCGTATATTCCCGAAGTGCTCTACCAGTACCTTGAATCCGATTGTTGTTATCACCTGCCATGTTGACTTCTTTCCTTCTTCTTTGCTCTCTTCTAAGTTGTTGCAAGGTGCATTCTATCTCAAGATTAATCGGTAGAAGTTCAGCACTTCTACTCTTGCGCATAAAAAAACCTTTAAAGAGAACGGGAAACGATCACACAATGATAAAAACAAAAAAAAAAATTTGCACCTAAATTAACAATAGAATCTGAAGATGGTCCAATATTAATCAATCCCCGGCAACAGCGCCAAAAACTTAATCCACGCAAAAAGAGATATAAAATAAGCGTGAATAAATACCGGCAAGTGTACCAGATCAGATCAAGCAATATAGTGAGAGAAGAGTGTCGAACCACAAAAATTGATTAAGTAATAGACCTATATCAATTTCTACTATTGTTTAGGCAATGATATTTGATGAGAATAAAATGTGAATGAATTATACTAAATCTGTAAAAAGAGAATTGTGTTGAAAAATGATGAATGAATGGTGGGAAAATAGAATCCATCCTAATTTTTTCTAATCATATTGCCTTCATGTTATAATAACTTATAGCTATATGGATTTTCACAAGAAATTTGACAAAACCTTAATCCTTTTTCAAGTTTTAAAGTATCAAAACCCCAATTTAATTTAATAGCTCCCACTAAATAAAATCAATGGAGGATTCTAATTTACGATCATAAATTTCCCAATTATATGATTGCCTAATATCTTTAAAATAATTTCTCCTAATCCCTTAGTGAAAAATTAAAAAAAAAAATACTACATGAAACACTTAGGTCAATTTCTAATAAAATTCAATAACGCCGCTTCCGCATAAATTATTAAATCTTACTTGAGAGTTCCTAATAAATCATAAATTTCTCTTTCAAGTCATTTAAATTTCTATGCATTGATTTCAATTATAAAATACAATTCATAGTAGAAATTCTCATATAAAAATTCCACCTATCTATATGTCCTATAACATGAATACAATGATCATTTTAGTTGAATTATGGCTTCATCATGTTTCCCACAAAGATAATTTAGAACATTATGGTGTGGATTGCATAAAAACAATTTAAATGAATAGGTGCAATGGAATTCATATTGAATAACAAAAATAAACTGATAAATTGCATAAAAGAAAATAAAATAAATGAAACAATTACTATAATCTTCAAGAGTTTGTAGAACTTCATTCTTCCAAAATGATTCCTAGAATTCTTCAAATGAAAGCAAACTTCAGTAAGGTAACATTCTTTCTTCAAACTGAAATTTGGAATAACATGAAATGAAAAAGAATTAAGGAGAAGATAAAATCCTAAAAACAAGAATGAATCAAATAGGTTCACACAAGGGGTCTATTTATAGATCAAAAAGGAGGAGGATAAGGTTGATCTGATGAGGAATTGAGTTAGCAAATCAATCAAGATAAGGTTTTAGAGAGATTTTCGCATGGACATCCCATAAATAGTCAAGGCTGGCTCAAGGCCGTGGCCTTTAATGCAATTCTTCACTTGCTTCTTCAATTTTGTGAAAAACTCCTCCAATTAACTTGTATTTTACTTTTAAGTACTCAAAACCTGAATTTTCACAATAAACACCATTAAGTACCAATTCTTTATATTTTCTTATAATATTGAAATAAATTTAATATAAATCCCAAAAGAAAATATAAGTATAGTATGATCTTATCATTAGCATGTGATACTGGCCTTCCTACTATCCAACTTTAGACCTATAGGCAAGTGCACCTATCGATTCTATAGTATAATAAATAAAGATATCGAGTGTTAATCCATAGGGATTACGAGTATTAGTAATTACCCTTTCCTAATTATCTAATTAGTAAAATTAATTAAATGAGTAAATAAAATAAATAATGAATAAATCAAAGAAAACAATAATAATAAAACTAATATATTTGAGTATTGAATCCCTTTAGAATTACTATTGCAATTAATTAATTATTATTCAAATTTTTATTTTATTCTTAGACCGTGGAATTCCTAAATTGAACTAATAACTCTCTTAAGTCATACTAATTCCTAATTTTAGGTTGATTAATTGGAATCTTTTCCTAATTAAAACCCCTAAAATTGCATTACATTCGATTTATGAATTTTGCTATTAGGTTTGACCATAATCCAGAAGATTTATGTCATCCTATCTTTAGGTTTGCATGTAACTCTTTTCAATTATGTTAGATCTATTATTATATAAAATCTCTTGATTTTTATATAAGAAATCAAATTTCAACTAATATGTCGGTAATATTAAATTAAAAATAATAGAAACACATAATTGAATTATAAGAATGATAAATAAATCATTAAATAATAATAATAAAAATTTACATATTCATTTTAGGGTTCATCATACTCGAACATAAAAGAAATTAAGTTATAAAATATTAAATCTAAAAACAATAATAAAAAAAAACATAAATAAAGTATTAAAAATTAAAAATATAAAAATCTACTCTAATATTTTAATTCTATTCTACTCTCCAATTCTATCTAATATTTTCATCTAAATTCTAATTCTAACTATCTAATCTAATTTTATTCTACTGCTTCTTGGACTCCTTCGTTCGTTATATATATATATATATATGTGTGTGTGTGTGTGTTTGAATGCAGCAGGATCACAATCATGGATGTTTTCTACAAATCTGATCCGACCTTATCTGACTTTCTTCTCCTTCTTGTCGTTATATATATATATATATATCACATCCGGAGCTTGGCGTTGGAGAGATCTTCCTCGCGTATTTTCCGGCGTACAACACGGCATATACACCCAGCTGATTTTCCGACGATTTAAATCAATTAGTTATGTGCGTGTTTTCTAGCTGCTACTTTTCTGGTCGAGCTATGTCCTATCGTGTTTTCCGGTGAGTCTGCTTTTCTGATTTTTCGGTGGAGCTCTCTTTTCATTTCAGCACGGCCAGTTCTTCAGAATTGCACTCTGTTTCACCCTGTTTTTGTTGCTGTTCTCGTCTCCTCCGGCACTGACGTGTTGCCTCACGTGTACAATTCTGTGTAACTTTCAGCGTCAACACGGTGATCAGCATGAGTGTGTCGGCTATCAGTTCATCGGTGGATGAATTCTTCTCACATGCTGCAATCACAATTAAACACAATTTGTTTTCCATTGTTAGATATATTGATTCACATGTTGGACTTTCATTTTTGTAGAAATTATATATTTTTTTTAATTTTCATATAATTTTTCCATTAATTAATAAATTATAATTTAAAGGCTTTAAAGTTAAAATAAAGATTAATTAACTGCATTATTTATATAAAATTAAAAAAAATTAAATAAAAAGTTATTCAAATTTATATAAATAATTAGTATTTTATAACTCTTATCATCATATCAATGGTATGCCTTGAAGAATGCACCACCATTGTCCCCTTGGGGGTGGAGTGACCCTCTTATTGTTACAAGTATCACATTGCTTAGATTGTGGGAAGAAGAAGAAGAGATTGGTTTCATACCTATTAATAGTATATTACTAATTGAAGAATGGAAGAAGTTTGATGAAAACATGCCAAATGAGAAGGAAGTTTGTAGAATGCAAAAGAGAAACTCTTAAAGAAGGAAGAAGAAGAAGAAGAAAGAATGAGAGTTTTGAAGTCAAAAGGACAAAGAAGGATGAAAATGACAAAGTTTTGCCATATTTGTAGGCAAAGCATAGAAAATGAAAAGGCAAATATAGGAAAAAAAGGAACAATTCTCTAACTTAATCTTGCTACATGTCTCATACGCTAAATCAATGGTGCAAATCTAGTAGGCATGACTAGCATGCACATATCACACCCTATGACATCCTAACAACTATCCATTACATTAAATGCGCTAAAATTTATGTGCCAAAGATAAAGGGAATTGAGGCTTCCTCGGGTAGCTATTGTTGCCTTAGATCATGCATTGTCTAAAGGGATTGGAGTACTCCATTTAGCTAAGCCCAATAATTAAACCTATTACATCTTAGCTTAGGCGGAGAGGGGAGGGGGTGCAAAACAAAACATAGTTTAGCAAGTTACTAGCCCAACCTTACCCACTAGCTCAACCATTGTTTTAAAGGAACTCACATGCTCTACAATTCTCTAAGCACGAGTTGGGCCAAGTTTGGGCAACCTACCTACTCAACTACTCCACCTAAGTTGAAGTTGTTGAAGATGCCAGTAAGGAGTTCACCTTTTGAGCCTTAACTCATCTCTAGTGCACATCAACTTGGTATAAAGCCTTAAGAGCCTATCTTTGTCAATTTGTCGCAAATGAGACTTAGGTTTTTAGGGGGGGGGGGGGGGGGGGGGGGGGTGGGTGTTGTTAGTAGAGGAGGTGTTGTAAGTGTTGATAGGCCATTTTGGACTTATGCCCCTAGCTTAAGGCAACTTGCCCAAGCATTAAGCTAAGCTCCAAAGGCTAAATCCTATCTCCTTGACCATTCACCAAGCTCCTATAATAGAAAGCACTATTGACAAAGCTTGGACCAAATGCTAGCAAGTTCCACCGACCTATTCTAGCATCAGACCAAGCTATTAAAAGAAGAAATCTAAGCATCTAAGCACCTACGAACTTGAGCTACAAGGCCAAGTTAGATAAGTTCAACTAGACCTTTAAATAAGAAATTCTTAACAAATAAGGTAGGATCATGGTCAAAGATATGTATGCCACTAAATCTAAAGTAGATTTATGATCATTACTCCCCTTCCTAAAGTGGCTCGGCCTCATCCCCTTCAATAAAGGATCTTAATCTCTCTCAATTCTCATGTATATTTTCTCTCTCATCGTTATGCTAACTTAGGCATCGAAATGGTTATACCAAAGCACCCTTCAAACCCCCATAGCCTTCTTTTCTAGTCTTGTAAGTAACCTTAACCACCTATCATAATCTGTAGCACAATAGTATGTAAATTACAATATAAATAAGAAAGGACAAAATTTACAACAAGGTTTAAATAAATATATATCTACTTTAAGGCAAAAGATGTTATTTGATTGGCTTCACAACATATAACATATTGGTCTATTTGCTTCATTTTTTTTTTTTGACTTTTTAGTATCATTCTGATATTTATTTAAATAGTGTGTTTGCTAAAATAAGATGCAAAAAAAGATAGAAATATAAATACATGTATACTCTTCTTACAAAATTAAATATATAACAAATCCTTATGAAATTGGAGTTATCTACCATTCACTTTATTCAATTAAAAAAAACTACTAAAATTTCTTTTTCAAAAACATATAATATATATCTTTTTAACCTTTTTATTAAAAATATTTTAATTCTCACTTGTCAATTTCATTTCCTTAATCACCATCTTTATCATAGTTATGAAATAGAAGAGATATAGATAGTTTTTCAAATATCAAATTTCAATAGATACAAATTAGATATAGATTTAAAAAAAAAAAAAGAATCTGAATAGGCTCATACTTTTGAAGGCACAAAAAAAAAAATTAGGAATATAGATGTGAAATTGGGGAAAGTGATATTTTATTTATAATTGCAAGGTAAATCCCATGAAGACATCTTGCTCACTCAAAGATGATACTCACCCACATCTTCACTAACAATTATTGTTACAAAATTACAATCCTAACTACCCTCATCATCCTCTCCTCTTCCTCTTAATCTAAACTTAACTCCACCACAAATAAAACACACCAATACAAAGGGAAGCACTAGATGGGTCCAAACATGGCTAGCCACACATGTGATTAGCAGGCCCTTTTTATCCATTTAGTCCCAAAATTCCTAACTAGCATTGTTTTGATTCTTCACTACTTATAGTTTACTTATCACTTGACTTGTCTTTAAATACTCCATACAGGACTTACAATCTCCACTTCTCACATTCAAGGGCTAAGGGGTTTTACTTTTTCTTCTTTTAAGAATGTAATTCCTATAGTAACCTTTAGTGTATGTCTTAAATACCAAGGTTTATTATTGTATTTGTAACATTTGGTTAATCAATAAAGATAATGTATTTTTTTATTTAAATTTTTTCTTTTCATTTATTTACAACATAGTTCGTTGATCAGTTAAAGGATATAAGGAATCAAACTAAATAGTCACAATGGGAGATATCAAATCATTCATAACGAAATCATAGTCACATGTATCTAGGTAGAAGGAACAAAGGCATAAGAATCTTATTTATATTGATTAGGTTGATCTCATTTGATTAGGAAAACCAGTTCAAATCATACATGAAAAATTTAACTAATCTCTACTCTTGAGACAATATACTTAAGACTATACTTTGATGTCGGACAAAAGTTATCATGAAAATATCCAAGTAAAACAATTATCAAATATAGGCTAAAGCATGTAAAGGGTGGCAATGAGATAAAAAGGAGTCTATCTCTTGTTAAATAAGGAAAGTCAATATCTCTTAGCCACTTTATCAAAATAACAATAAATTAAAACATCCATGACCATGGTAAATTTAAATTATATAAGTAACCATGTTAAATGAATCACTTTAGTAATGATGTAACATGGTCTAGAAATAAAAAGACACAAATGAAGGGAAAGTAATTAGTTCACTAGTAGTATTTTATTCATAACAAAATTTCAAGACATTAGGTGGCCAATAACTATTGTTAAATGGATAACTTGGTTTGTGTTAATAAGTTACTTTGAACATGGGCCTTCATATCTAAGTTAACTTAATTAGCGCTAATAAGTTGCTAAGAACCTAGGCCTTTGCTCAAGCCTTGATCACATTGCTCAACTCAAAGTCCAAATGAAGACAAGTGGAAAGAACTTAGCAAATAAGGTTAGTCAACAGTCTCATAATTCCCTTGATTATTCTCCATCAAATCCACAGTTAAAGAGGAAATCTTGGGACATTAACCACCTTCCTTATCTAGTTTGACCTTTCCTCTTATAAATACAAAATCACACCACTAGGTAAAGAATCAAAACCCTATCACTCTACCCTTACTTTATCTCTCTTGTTACCTTTACCATCCACCTAATATTAACTTGGGTGTTGAAGTGGCTACAACGAAATCAACTCCAGCATTCCCTATAGCTTTTTGTTTTTTCCTTATACAAGTCATACTCTACAAGCGAAGATTGTGTAACAACATTTTATGCCATCTGATTAAAGAAGCAATCAAACCACCACCATGGCTAGAAAAAACATATCTCTAAAAGTACCAAAATCTCTCAAACTAAATGAACCCAAACCTAATTTCCAGGCACTACCTCCACCTCCTTACCTCTATAGCAATAGGCAATGAGGCAAATGAAAGTTGATGATAGAGTAGCCTACCTTGAGCAAATGTTAAATGCTATTATGGCAAAAAATAAGCGGCTCCATGTGCATGTAAATGAACTAGAGTAACAGCAACACCAGCATACTACACCCACTGTTGTCAAAATTGTGATTTTATTTATACAATTATATGAGCTTATGATTTTATGATGCCTTTCTAAGTTAACTTAGGCATAAAATCATTTTCATATAAACTCGTGGTAAAATAACGAGTTTGCATATAAAATCAATAAAATCTTATGTTTTAAACCAAATTTACCGATTCTACATATAAGTTAATTGGAATAAAGATTGAAAAATGCAACTTAACTTTTATAAGATATGAATATTATTGGTTATTTGAAAGACTTGAAATTAGAATATGAGAATATAATTGATAAAAGTATCAATAATAATGTTGGCTTTAATGATGAAGATGGCAGCAATAATGGTTATGGTGAAGAGAGAGTTGACGATAGTTTTTTACTTTTAATAATAAAAAAGGAATTAATTTTTTTTTATCTTTTTTATTTTATTATTATAATCTATATTGTAATATATTTTATATTGGTACTATTATTCGTATTTTAGTTTTATGTATTAGCATAATAAATTATGCTAATTTATTTGTACTATAAATATATTTTTTATGAGTTATGACTAAAATTTATGTTGAATTTATTTATTTTTATCTTATATTTCATGTTTTTTATGATTATAGTAAACATATCAATAATTTTTTTAAGCTATTTTATATAGATTGTAGAAACTTACGCTTTTATGTTTCAATTATACAGTCCGATTCTATAGACTTTTTGGTGATTCTAAGTAAAATAACAAGTTTGACAACCTTAGCTTGACCATTAATGGTGCAAGACAATGACCATGCATCCACTCAATCACTGCCACAACCTTACCCCACCCCACCCCACCACCTACCCCCAACACTTCCAACTTACTATTACCATAGCATCCCTTTTGCTATCTCGCAAATTTCTCTACCAACTACTTCACACATCTAAGCTACCTATAGGAGCAACTGACCTAAGCCATCTAAGGCTCAATTACACCGCTCATTGGCTTATGCTAATGTAGGAAAGCTAGAGGATCTTATTGATACAAATTCGACTTCTACAGCACCTATCACCAGGGCCCGAGCTAAGGGTCTACATAACTTAGTTTTGAGAATCTTACATGAGAAACCCAATCTTGAGAAAGCTAATTTATTTTCTTCATTCCTATCTTATAATTGTTATGTATTCCAGCAGGTTCACTTATCAGTCCTACAGGGTGCCAAATCACCTATACTTTTGAGTGAGTTGGGATCCTCATCGGAGCTCAATTCGAAAGTACCTTGAAGACCAGCATCTTGAAGACCAATTTCTTTTATATATTTTTCATTTGCGTAGACTATTTTATGTTGTAATTTATTTTGGGACACTTTCATTTTGTTTGTAATTCTCATTTTGGATCGGCCTATCCTAAAAGTAGCATAGTTGTAATTTTGTATACTTTCTAACCCTAAAGAGAGCAAGTATAAATACTTGCTTAAAGTAGGGTTTTAGGAGGCCATTTTTTTTTCAAATTATACACTTCACTTTAACGTGAGAGAATTAGGGTTTCCTAGTTCAAATTTCCTCTTATCAATTTCAATCCCAAGAGTTGAAATTGTGGCGAATGTAACACTTAAAATTGTGAGTCATATCAATTTCATTTTGTTGTGATTTCTTTTCTTCTCTAGTATGGAATATCTAGGGTTGAATTGAAAGTTTCTTAGTCAGATTTGATTGCATTTGTAATCAAATTATTATTACTTAATTCAATGGTTCTTAGCATTTGTTATCACCATCAAATTTTGCTTTATCTTGTGGCGTGAATTGGCTCTTGTTGGAAAGGTTGATTTCGGAGTTGTTCTTGTTGATCTTGTGTATTACTCATGTGATTTTCAAGTATATTTTATGATCTTCATTGAGGAATACATCATTGTGAAATTCATTTCATGAAATATAGCAATCGGTTCACCTACTTCATTTAAGGTTCACGTAATTTTTGTGCCCTTTGAACTAGTTTTGATCTTGTGAATGGAAGTTGCTCCTTTGGTTCATTTACATGTGCTAAGACCTTAGGTTTTAGGCACATCATCTTTTGATATCAAAGCTTAAGGTTTAAGAGAAGGGATCGTTTCAATTGGAATTTGGAATTAGGGGTTGTTGAATTAGCACCTTGATCCGAATTGTGAAGTGGAGTTGAGTTATTTCAATTGTGTTGTTGAAGTGTTATCTTGTTGTTTTGTTGTTGTATACTTGGAGATTTGTAACATTCTTGGTTCCCTTGAGAAGTGGCCATGAGTGTGAAGTGTCTTTAAGGTAAAACGTAAGGAGTAGGAAGTGTTGATCCTTTGTGATCAATTGAAGAAGTGTGAATGTCTTATTGAATTTTCGAAAGTGAGGAGTAACATTTGTGATTTTCAAACTTGAATTTTCAGAATTGAGGTGTGATTTAAGGAAGAAATTTGAATTTCAAAACACACATTAAGTGATTGAGTAATTGTGTATTCATTTGAATTTGAAAGTGACTCCTTACCATTTGTGGAATAGAGCAATTATTGAACTCAATTTGAACTTGAATTTAAGCTGCCTTGATTGTTGAAAACTGCAGTTTGTTAACTTATGTGGAAGTGGAAAAGTGCACGTGACTTGAAGAGGTGTGTGTGTGTAGAGTTGTGTTTTTGTAAATTTAGTGAAGAGTGTGTGCATTTGGCATGAGTTTTGGTGTGTGTAGTATAGACAATTGTTGTTGGTGATTAGTGTGGAACCGTGAGTAAAAGAGGAGTAATGTGGTGATGGATTTGATTATTTTATATTTGTTGAGGTGCTGCACATTGTGGTTCTTTATAGCGTGGAATCAAAATAAGAAAAGAAAGTTGAGTAATAGAATTTAAAATTCAAATAAATCATTAAAGTGTGAAAGTAATTAAACTAGTTACTTAAGACTTAGAGTTGAATTTAAATTCTATCTAATTAAGAGTGGTTATGTACTTGAGCCGTGGAAGGTGTGAAGATTATTTTTGTGATGTTGAATTTAAACACAACAATATCTAGTGAGATATTTCAATATGCTAATGTGTTGCGCCGAATATTGACTACATTTGCTAATAAGGATGAAGAACAAAGAGAAAACTTATTCCGTACTTCTTGCAGGATACAAGGAAATTTGTGTGTCCTTATAGT
This sequence comes from Laguncularia racemosa, assembly GCA_037954665.1. Lineage (NCBI taxonomy): Eukaryota > Viridiplantae > Streptophyta > Magnoliopsida > Myrtales > Combretaceae > Laguncularia > Laguncularia racemosa. Next base: position 4,683,738 of record JBBMOL010000014.1, on the reverse strand, counting down.
TGATGGTGGTAGTTGTACCAATGTAGTAGTCGCATCGTTAGTATTGAAACTAAGACTTACCACCACTCCACATCCTAAACCATATAAATTGCATTGGCTTAGTGATCAAGAGAGTTTGCATGTAACCCAAAGAGCTTGGGTAACATTCAGTGTAAGGGATAAATATTGTGATGAGATTGAGTGTGATATCTTGTCTATGTGTGCATCCCATATATTGCTTGGCAGGCCTTGGTTATATGACAGGAAGGTCTTGCATGATGGCTTCAGGAATACTTATGTGTTCCAGAAGGAATACAAATGTGTTATTCTAAATCTGATGTCACCTTCAGAGGTCCAAAAGATTCAGCAACAGATCAGTAGGCCATCAAAGGTTAAAAGGGCTTCAATATAGTGTAATGATTCTGAGGAAAAGAAGGTATTATTGATGGGACATGGTGAAATGGAGAGGCTAGTTACATAAGAGACTCCAGTATACTTGCTTTAGCTGAGATGTGCACTAGGGGTGCAGGAACCACAATCTCTACCTTCAGTAGTTTCTCAAGTATTGAATGAGTATACTGACATTTTTCCTGATGATTTGCTAGTAGGGTTACCACCTTTAAGAGGAATAGAGCATGTTATCGATCTTATGCCCGGTTCAGTATTATCGAACCAACCTACGTATTGCATGAGTCCCAAGGAGGCTAAGGAATTGAAGTGCCAGGTAAATGAGTTGGTTGAGCGGGGGTTTGTTAGAGAGAGTCTCAGCCATGTGCTATTCCCGCCCTTCTTGTTCCTAAGAAGGATGGTACTTGGAGAATGTGTATCGATAGCAGAGCCATCAACAAAATCACCATCAAATACAGGTATACTATTCCTAGACTTGATGATATGTTAGATGAGCTGCATGGTTTACAGGTTTTCTCCAAAGTAGATCTTAAAAGCGGATATCACCAAATTTGGATGAAAGAGGGGGATGAATGCAAAATCGCTTTCAAAACACGTCATGGACTTTATGAGTGGTTGGTTATGCCCTTTGGTTTTAGTAATGCTCCTAGTACATTTATGAGGCTGATGAATCATGTACTGAAAGAATTTCTAGGAAAATTTGTTGTTATTTATTTTGATGATATTTTGATCTACAGTAAAAACCTATAACAACATGTGGAGCATCTTCGGGTAGTACTCTTAGTATTGAGGGCACAACAGCTATTTGCAAATATCTAAAAGTGTTCTTTTTATTAAAATGAGGTAACATTTTTGGGTTTTGTTGTATCTGGTTCAGGTGTTAGGGTGAATGAGGAGAAAGTGAGGGCAATCAAGGAATAGCCAACACCTACCTCAGTTATTAAGGTAAGAAGTTTTCATGGACTTTCATCCTTTTATAGATGCTTTGTCCATAATTTCAGTGGTATTATTAGTCCTCTCACAGAACTAACTAAAAAGAATGTACCTTTTATTTGAAGTGAAAGTGCTTAGAAGAGTTTTGAAGAGGTAAAAGAAAAACTCACTTGTGCTCCGTTATTGGCTTTACCTAATTTTGACAAGGTTTTTGAGTTAGAATGTGATGCTTTTAGGATAGGAATTGGTGTTGTACTAATGCAAGAAAAGAGACCCATGGCATATTTTAGTGAAAAGTTGAGTGGTGCAACTTTAAATTATTCTATATGATAAGGAATTTTATTCCTTAGTGAGGGCTCTCATGACATAGCAACATTATCTCCTCCCGAGAGAGTTTATTATTTATACAGATCATGAATCTTTGAAAAGTTTCAGGGGACAACAGAATTTGTTTGAGTGCCAAGCTAAGTAGGTGGAGTTTTTGGAGGGTTTTGCTTATATGATAAAGTACAAGAAGGGTAATCAAAATATTGTTGCTAACACTTTATCATGACGGTATGTACTTATCACTTCTCTTTAGTCAAAACTATTAGGTTTTGAATTATTAAAAGAACAGTATATATGTGATGAGGAATTCATGACTATTATGGAGAGGTGTTATGGGGGTAAGATGCATGATGGCTATTGCGTGATTGAGGGGGTTTTGTATAAATCAAGAAAACTATGTATTCCTTCTGGATCTGTGAGGGAGTTACTGGTGAGGGAAGCACATGCAGGTGGATTGTCTGGACATTTTGGTGAGAGGAGAACCCTAGCCATATTGAGGGAGAATTTCTATTGGAAGGGTATGATAAATGATGTCCATAAGGTATTAAAAAGGTGTGATATTTGTAAGAGAGCTAAAGGGAAGAAAGGTGTATAGGGTGAGTACATGCCTTTGCCTATACCAGATAAACCTTGGACTGATATTAGTATGGATTTTGTATTGGGGTTACCTAGAACACAAAGGAAAAAAACTCCATTATGGTGGTTGTTGATAGGTTTAGTAAAATGTCACATTTTTTGCCTTGTCACAAAACAAATGATGCCCTTTTTATTACTAACATTTTTGTGCAGAAAATTGTCAAATTACATGGAGTCCCACATAGCATAGTGTCAGATAGAGATACTAAATTTCTTAGTTTCTTTTAAAAGAAATTATGGAAAAGACTAGGTACTAAGCTTATGTACAGTACCTCTTGCCATCCAGAAACAGACGGACAAACAGAAGTTGTCAATCGTACGCTTAGGAATCTACTTAGAGCAACAGTTGGCAAGAATCTTATTGATTGAGACCTGTGTCTTCCTATTATTGAGTTCGCTTACAATAGGCCTACTCATAGTTCAACCAGTAAGTCTCCCTTTGAAGTTGTTTATGGCTATAATCCTTCTATTCCATTGGATTTTATAGCAAGACCAGCAACAAAGGAAGAGAGTCTTAATGGAGTTGACCAAGCCAGACAAATTTAGCACATTCATGATAGAACAACTGAACACCTTCAGAAGACCTAAGAACAGTAGAGAATCTAGGGAAACATACACAGAAGAATTCATCTTTATAATCTAGGTGACTTAGTCTGGATTAATCTTAGCAGGGATAGGTTCCACATAAGAAGTCATAGAAGCTGTCTCCTAGATCAGACGAACCATTCAAGGTTTTAAAGTGCATCAACAATAATGCCTACCGGATAGAGTTACCCGGAGAGCATGGATTATCAACGACCTTTAATGTTACAGATCTATCACCATACTTATCAGATGACATACATGAAGACCTATCGGATTTGAGAACAAATCTTCCAAAAGCTCGAGGAGATGATAGGAATCCAACTCCTATAGGACCTATCACTAAGGCCCGAGCTGAGGGTCTACATAACTTAGTTTTCAGAATCTTACATGAGAAACCAATATTGAGGAAGCTAATTTATTTTCTTCATTCCGACCATATAATTGTTATGCATTCCAGCAGGTTCACTTATCAGTCCTACAGGGTGCCAAATCACCTATACTTTTGAGTGAGTCGAGATCCTCATCGGGGCTCAATTCGAAAGTACCTTGAAGACCGGCATCTTGAAGACCAATTTCTTTTATATATTTGTCATTTGTGTGGACTATTTTATGTTATAATTTCTTTTAGGACACTTTCATTTTGTTTGTAATTCTCATTTTGGACCAACCACCCTAAAAGTGGTATAGTTGTAATTTTATGTAATTTATAACCCTAAAGGGAGCAAGTATAAATATTTGCTTAAAGTAAGGTTTTAGGAAGCCATTTTTTTTAGATTATACACTTCACTTTAACATGAGAGAATTAGGGTTTCCTAGTTCAAATTTCCTCTTATCAATTTCAATCTCAAGAGTTGAAATTGTGGCGAGTGCAACACTTGAAATTGTGAGTCATATCAATTTCATTTTGTTGTGATTTCTTTTCTTCTCTAGTGTGTAATATCTAGGGTTAATTTGGAAGTTTCTTGGTCAGATTTGATTGCATTTGTAATCAAATTATTATTACTTAATTCATTGGTTCTTAGCATTTGTTATCACCGTCAAATTTTGCTTCATCTTGTGGCGTGAATTGGCTCTAGTTGGAAAGGTTGATTTTGGAGTTGTTCTTGTTGATCTTGTGTATTATTCATGTGATTGTCAAGTATATTTTATGATCTTCATTGAGGAATGCATCATTGTGAAATTCATTTCATGAAATATAGCAATATGTCCACCTACTTCATTTAGGGTTCACGCAATTTTTGTGCCCTTTGAACCGATTTTGATCTTGTGAATTGAAGTTGTTCCTTTGGTTCATTTACATGTGCTAAGACCTTGGTTTTAGGCACATCACTTATTAGGTGATCATCTAAGCTAAAGGAGTCAAAGAAAAGTGACCCTTAAGACCACTTCTCTTTTGGCCTATCTCTATTTGCCCGGGGAATCCAAGATGAGGTGTTAATTCCCTCTTTGCCTATTCGCATCTTGATGCTAGAGTTTTATAATGAAACATCTAACCTTACAATACTTACATAATCTACTAAACATTATCACATGACCACCGCACTTCACACCTAAGCATACACAATCGCTCACACCATAATACTACTACAACGAGTACTTTAAATCTAACCTAAATGCCCCTACTCATTTTAATTATTGATCCAAGCAATTTCCAACCTCTAAATTTTTTAACTGCTAACCATCCAATAATCCAATCCTGATGTGAAAGCAATTCAACTTCAATTTTCTTTTAATATTAAATCTACCATTCACAACCTCCTCTCTGATACCAAGATGATAATAAAATCCATATTCGAGTTATGGTGCAAAATTTCTCTAAAAATTATAAATTTTGATTTTTTTATTTCTAAATTTTGGTAATTTTTAATGGGTTTTAAGGTTTTCTATGGACAAGATTAATTAAAGAAATGAATATTTTTCTTAGAAGATGTCACAAGAGAAATATATTATTTAAGTATTTCATATCGATAAGCCTAGTAAGGTGCCACACTACAAATTAAACAAACTAAAAAAAAACTAGTGATCCACAAGTTAAGAGTTGAATTGATAAGATATACTATAAGAGAAAAGTATCTTAAGGTTTTGATTTTATAAACATCAATGTTATGAAAAGAAAGTACAAAAACTAATCCTAACAACCTTAAGGGCATAAGTGATAGAAAATTGAAAATAGGTTGTTAGTCTATGAAGGACGCAACAGTCATAAAATGAAAAATAGTCTATAACCAAATTGAAAATAAACCTAACAACTAATGCTAAAAGATATTAATATGAAATAAACAAACCATAGATAAATCTTCTACCAACCTTTTGTAGATTAATTTCTAGAATCACTTATAGGAACCCTTTATCTTCTCAAACTTACAACTAAGATCTAAATCTTTGTTTGCAAACAAGAGCCTCACTATAACTAAAATCTCTCCACTAGAGATAATTAACTCTCAAAAAGCAATCAATGAAGCAATAGTTGGAAAATTCTTACAAGGCCTTTGCTTATAACAATCTAGCAATATAAATTCTCACAAAACAATTGACTAGAAAATCTTAGACAAATATGTATAACTACCCTATTCAAAAAATCATCAATATAAAGGCTTAATTGAGTTTATACAATCATGGAAGATCCTTACTCATTTTAACGATAAAATTAATCCTCCATTGATAAAGAAAATGTTTTTAATGTTCAACAATTAGAAGATTTTGATTTAAATCCATTTGTAGAAGTATTTTGAAATGATCAAGTACTCCTTGAGCAAAAAATAATGATACCATGAAAGTGTGAGAGAATAGTATTGATAAAACATTCTTTCTCGACTAGGATTTTCAAAATAACTTTTATCAATATTTGGCAAAAACATATTCCACGTATAACTTTATATTCCAAAACTATATGAAAAACTCACCTAAAGTTATACATTCACAAATGGCACATTGAATTATTTTTGGATTGATAAATATATGCTAGTTGTGATAGTTTGTTTCAAGAAAAATTATCCAAAAATGTTTTCTCAAGGATCAAAATATATTATGTTAAAAATAAAAGTAGCTATAACAAGCTTTACCATGTTGTGGAAAAGCTTTCTTTCAAATATCTTAATCAAATTAAATGGATAATCTATCTATTAAAAGTTAAAATAAGAAGAAATCATTAGATTTAATCATTTGATTGGGTATAATGATTCTCAAATATACTCAGTTGGTAAATGTAATTATCTTAAATTACTTTAGGTATGTAAATGTATCAAAATATAATGACAAGGGTAAACATGTGATTTTTACAAAGGTAAGGGGCAATTTGGTCATTTCCTTGATGGAGTATATAAACCCAAGTTGAGCTAGCGCTCCTCCCTTTTACCATTTGTGCAATAACAACCTAAAGGAACACTAGTAAACCACATGAAGGACCAACTCGATTCCATCAGGTAAGAATTTATATGGTCAAATTATTATATCTAATGTTAAAATTGAGGATTAAAATCAATTGTCTTTACCCAATTCAATCAGAATTCGGATTAAGGAAAAGAGCGAAATGAGCCTGGAATCAAGTGATCTAGGACTTCAAATCACAAGTTGGGATAAGTAAGTATACTAGCCCACATGGTTCATTAGAAATTATAAATTTTAGGGTCCAATTAGTCTTAGGAACACAAAAATTTAGAATTTGGAACGAATTGAAAAAGAGGAAATAAGGTTCATGAAGAACGGCGTAGTACACGGTCAAGCACATGCCCGTATACTTGCCCATGTTAAAACACACATTATGTGTAGAAAGGTACATAGCTAAAGTACATGCCCATGCAATTAAGCATATCAAATTATGGAAATTCATAGAAAGGTACACAGTTAACTATATGACCATGCATTTGGGCATGCCAAAATGATAAAATCCACTGAACAATAGACGACCACTTTACATGACTATGTATCTGAGCATACCAAAAATGCAAAACACATAAAAAGATACACAACCACTACACACGACTGTCTATTCAACTATACCAAAGTATGCAGTTTAAAGCATGACCATATACTTAGAAATATTTCATTTATCAATTTAACTTACATTTATTCAAACTTCTGTGCAACCTAAAAACACAGTGTAACCTTAGGAACTTCAATAGCATAAAAGAAGGAATCATATAACGGTTAATTGGAGAGAATTAAGAAACTTAAATTATTCTTATATTAATACTAAGAAGGAATCACCGGTGTTTTGACATATTACAAATTAATTTTAAGTCCAAGAAATCTTTAAGTTAGGATCTATCAAACAATAAATACAATCTAGCCATAAAGATTTCCTAAATATCACTAACAGAGCATATTAACATTGTCGGAGCATTCTAAGGTAGAAGGTCTTAAAAACAAAACATAACATCACCATATCACAACAGTAACACTAGAGTGGCATAGTCAACTCCACTCAAGCCGGAGCCACCAGCAGCACCACCAGTACCTTCTTCTTTAGTAGTTCTTCCAACATCCCCTGGATCACCATTCCCTTGTCCAATAGCAACATTTGCAGCATCGTCAACCTCCTTTTTAATTCCAGCGGGAGTAGGAGAAGTTGCACTAGCAGTAGGAGAGAAGAGTACCTGCATCTTTAGCACCAGAACCGCTCCTTCCTGTACTACTCTCCACCTTTTTGGCTTCAGCGAAAGAGGGAGATAAAAAAAAGAGCCACACGCAAGTTACCAATTTTTATCACTAAAACCTTCTCGGTGTTATCATATTCAGCAACTATATTTTTTAAAAACATGTATCACAGTTAAAATTTCGAAGAAAACCATAGCAAATGGAGCACAACGATTCCTATCCTACTCCTTGAAACAAAAACACACATTGACCACTTTGCAATTTCGTCCAAGATAATGGCAACACAATAGCACCTATATAATGCACTTCTTTTATTTTCTTATTTGGCCATGATTAATATGAAGACCTTTTTTTTTTTCTTAAATTGTATTAGTTTGCTTTTGTTTTTAATTTTCTTCTCAACTTTGCGGACAATATTTATTTCATGGAGGACATAAATTGTTGTAACTATTAAAATTATCAAACAAAACAGTTACAAATCTTAACTAGATAGAAATATTAATTAGAAAATGAGATATCAAGAAACTATTAAAAATAGTACTTGCTATTCAAGCTATGGACATTCAATTATAGAATTAAGAATCAAAATTAGTCTTCACTTCTTTCCATACCATTTCCTTTCTATTTCTACTATATTCGAGCAGCACCACCAATTTCTACCTATCTCGAAGTGTAAGCCGGCTAAAATTGGCGAAACTATAAATCCTCTCCTCAACAAATTACGAGAGTGCTGTCATGAATCAAAGTTTTCAAGACGATATTCCGAGCTGCTATTGTTTATAGATTACTACATGAAGTATAATTCTATGATATCATCACTCAAAAATGATGATATTATATTATAATAATTAATAATTTATTTTATTATTAATAAATTTTATTTTTATTATTAGTTAAAAGTAAAGTTATTGACAATCTTTATAAATTTATAAAAAAAATTTATAATAGTAAATCATTCTTAAATAATAATAAAAATAAAATCTATTAAAAATAAAATAAATTATCGACATTTACAGTGCAGGAATTCTAGTACATGAAAGCAAAGTTATCATTTTGAATAATGACATCTCGCCTAATTTGCAACCTTCGACTAGGGAGAGTCACACGATCAAGCTACTTGAAGTATGAACGAAATTCAAGCATGCGTTTCACAATATGATCGAACTGAGTCTCACTTTCACGCGGTCGGCGGGACGGCTTTGAAAGTGTCTCCATGAAAGAAAAGGACAAGTGCTGTCGTTTTCCTTTGTCATCCGGCTAGCAAAGTAGCATGCGCTGAAGGACGAAGATTTATATTTTAATGAAATTAATTACGAGGAGTTACAAAATACTACTACAGGAGAAGAATTTATGTATATATATATATTGATATAATATAATATAATTTGCAAAAATTTTGCATATCAATTATACCTTCAAGACATATATTTATTTATTTATTAATAGGGAAAAAACATGTCCTTAATATAGAGAGTGTCATATACTTATATTGACTTAAACTTCTAAGGCCCATTTTACTTTAGCAAAGTCACATAATAGGAAAGTGCCTAAAATCGATCAAGAAAAAAAAAAAAAAGTAACCTAAATCTTTTGAAAAATAACCCTTAAGTAAGTATTTCCTATTGTAAGAGCATTTTCAGGAAAGATTTACATACCTAAGATGGAATTTCCGTAATATTATAAAAGGGGTCCCTCCATCTAGGTAAGATCATCTGATACCTTCGTACACTTTGATTGCCTTACCCTTATGCTGCTTCTCTAACTTGAGCATTAGAGTTCAAGTACCGAGAGATACTATCGACATCCCCAATAGCTCACATTTGCTCATCTTGCGAGTTGAACATCACAAAGCCCATAGGTGAGATTCAACTCAAGATTGTGACTAGGCAATAAGAGCAATTAAAAATTGGCACTCACCATATCAAGGCCAACTATGATTATGACTGTCACAAGATCAGGAACTTTGGCAAGATCATCTTTGATGACAGTAATCCACCAATTGTTACAAACAACCACCTTACAGTACCCCCAATTACACCTCTTGCTCCATAGGGAAATGAAGATTAGATTGCAAGACTTAAGAGCCAACTTGCTGATTTACTAGCTGAAAACCATCACTTGAAAGACTAAGATAATGAAATCAATAGCCACTCCCAACAACACTCTTAGCTATGAAGCGAGCAGCATGGTGATAGTATTTCACAACACCACGGGAATGTGCCACCAAATTCAAATTGAGCCCCCAACCCAAGGGGCGAACAGAACGATAACAAGAATGATAATTCTAAAGCACAATCTATAAGATCTTTGGTTGATCAATTTATAAATGATATAGACAATATAATCAAACACCTTAATGAGTTGAAAGATGCAAAGAAGCTCAACCCATGGGACATATTCACCACTGGGAACTCCCCTTTTACTCAAGAAATCTGTGATAAGAAACTTCTAACACATATGTGAGTTATGTAGCTCGAGTTTTACAATAGAATGACTAACCTAATGGAGCATCTCAGCTATTATACCACTTAGATGAACCTTCTCGATGTTTTTGATGCAATTACATGCAAGTCCTTCACAGGATCTTTGAAGAAGGTAACACGGACATGGTTCCAAAGATTGAGGCTAAATTCTATTTGTAGTTTCTATGACCTTGCCATGTAGTTTTACCAACACTTTTTGATGAGCAAAATGCCTAAACAAGATTCTTTAACTCTTAACCTTGTCCGATAAAAGGAAGACGAGACACTGAGAGATTATATCTCTAGGTTCAACAAAGTGATGCTTAAGATTTCTAATGTTGACATGAGTGTGGCTCTCAACATAGCAGTCAATAGAGTAAAGGACCAATCTCAGTTTTTCTATTCCCTTACATTACATAAGCAAAAAAACTTCAAAAAGTGCCAAGAATGTGCAACAAACTACATTGCTCAAGAAAACACCACAATGCTAGAAGGCAAGCTAAGCATTACTTTTCCAATAAGAAGAAAAATGTGAAAGATCAAACCATGGTAAAAGAAAGACTCCTTCTTGCCTTAGAAAATAACGGGTTCACTTGAAACAGTAATGGCATCAAAAAATGTGCCATCCCTTTCTATGAGTAGCACACTTAACTTAATAAACCCCGTGCTGACAAGTCTATGGAGATATAAGACCAAGGCATCATCACTTAGTCCAACAAGATGAGGCATAACTTAGATAGAAGAAATTCCAACAAGTACTATGAATTTCACATAGATAGGGGCCACACTATTGAAAACTACACACAGCCTAAGAATGCCCTTGAAGACCTCGTCCAACAAGGTTACTTACCGGAATACCTCGTAAAGGATGATAAACCCCTAAAGTGACCAAGAAGGGAGGAAAGGGAAGAAATGGAGCAATAATAACAAGCCCACCCCATATAAGGCACCATCAATACTATTGTTAGAGGACTAGCTAAAGAAGGATGCTCCATCTCATGGTGCAAGGCGTATGCTCGATCAAGAAGCTATCAAAATGTCCTCAGCACTCAAGTAAAGTGCCCCAAACTAGACACCATGACCACTTTTTTCAACAATGACCTTGAAGGCATAATGTTCCCCTTTGATAATGCCCTAGTAATTAAGGCTCAAATTGCAAATTTTGACATCCACAACATCCTAATCGATAATGGCAACTCTATAGACATTATATATAAGAAAACCTTCAACTAGATGAAAGACCAAGTTAAGGAAAAAACTAAGCCCTATAATAATGAACTTTATGGCCTCAATAACCAGCTACTAAAGCCTAAGGGCATTATAACCCTCTTGTAGAACTTTAGGATGGACCACATAAGACACAAATCTTGATTGATTTCCTCATCATTGATGACGGTCCCCCTATAATGTCATCCTTAAACGCCCATCGCAAGGAATGATAATCGCAACAAAACACTTAAAGGCTAATTCATAACTTCTATAGGAGTTAGCGTCTGCAATGGCAACCACTAGACCTCTAAGTTTTTATATCTCCAAGCCCTCTCTTAGCGAGAGGTCCTTATGATGGAATCCACTGTAAGGAAAAATAAAGATCAAGAAGTGAACCTACCGAAAAAACAAAGGATGTCCAAATTGGCAACTTACCCAAATAGACTACAAAAACTAGCACAACAGTCTCAATTAAACTTGGCATGTAGATCATTGCCTTCTTGTAAGCTAATGTGGAAGTTTTCACATGGTCACCATCAAACATGCCTGGGATACCTACTGAGGTGATCTCACACAGGCTTAATATCGACCCTAACATGAAGGTGGTCATGCAAAAGAAGACGCATTTTGCCCTAGTGCAATAAGCGGCCATCAAAGAGGAGGTACAGAAACTCTTGAAGGCTAGATTTATCCAAGAGGAGCCATATCCCACATGGTTGGCCAATTGTATATTGGTAAAAAAGTCCAACATGAAGTGGTAGATGTGCATCAATTACATCAATCTCAATAAGGTATACCCAAAGGACTACTTTCAACTATCGTGCATTGATCAATTAGTTGATTTAACCTTAGGTTACACCCTACCGAGCTTTATGGACACCTTTTTGGGCTATAACCAAATCAAGATGCAAGAACCCTCATTTGTCACCAACTTTGGAACATAATGTTATGAGGTGATGCCTTTCGGGCTCATGAATGCTGAAGCAACATACCAGAGGTTAGTGACAAAAATGTTCATGCATCAAATTGGAAGAAAAATTAAGGTTTACATCGATGACATGATCATGAAGAGAAAAGAGCCTCACTAATACCTCACTAACTAGGATGAGACTTTCCAGACATTGCAACAATACAATATGAAGCTAAACTCTCAAAAGTGCATCTTTGGAGCAGCATTTGGAAAATTTATTGGCTTTATGGTTACTTCACAAAGAATTGAAGCCAATCCCAAAACATTAGGGCCATCCTAGATATGTAACCGTGGAAAATGGTAAGGAGGTCCAAAGGTTAATAGGGTACATTACCTCACTAATTAGGTTTATCTCTAGGCTAGTAGACAAATGTGCCCCGTTCTTTAAAATTTTGAAGAACCCTGTAGGTTTTTAGTAGACTAATGAGTGCTAAGAGGAATTTGATAAGTTAAAGTGCTTCCTTACAATGCTACCAGTCCTTTCCAAACCCATTATTAGGGAAGAACTTTATCTTGTCCTCTTTATCTTCAGTTGAGCCTTATCCTCTATACTCTTACAAGTTGATAGTATAGAGTATCAACCAATGTATTATGTGAGCCACATTCTATAGGGCCTAGAGAGCAAGTATTCGAAGGTGGTGATTTTAGCACGAAAATTGCATTCATATTTTGACACTCACCCTATTGTAGTCCTCACTGACAAACCCTTGAGGCAGACGCTCTAGAAGCTAAATGCATTAGGTCGGATGGTTTGATATGCCTTAGAGCTTAGTGCATATAGCATCCAATACTAACTATATGAAGCTGTAAAAGCACAAGTGTTGGCTAACTTCATTACTAAGTCAATGACTAAGGATGAAATCCTTACTAGTGATCATAAAATGCCCACTTGGGCACTTCATGTTGATGGTTTTTCCACTAAGGCAAGAAGTGGAGCAAGACTCATTTTATGTGAGCCACATGGAGTAGAAATCCAATGTGCTCTAAAGTTTAGATTTCTAGCCAACAATAATGAAGCAAAATATAAAGCTCTCATCATTAAGTTAAAATTAGTGAAGGAAGTAGGAGTGGAGAAGAATGAAATCTTCTTAGATTCTCAACTCTTAGTCTCGCAAGTCAATAGGGAGTACATAGTAAAAGATGAAGGCATGACCAAGTACTTAGAGGTGATAAAGTCTTTATACTCTAATATCATATCATGGGGCATCACTAAGATTCCTCAAACCTAAAATGCTATGGCGGACAACCTATTTAAATTGGCTTCAACATAACTCTCTAACCTAGATAAGAAAGTGTTTATTGAATACCTTCCAAAGAAGAGCATCGAAAAGCCCCAACTGGAGTGCTTTGTCAATGAGACCCAAGCTTCGTACAAACCATGTTAGATGGATCAATTGTTGAATACTTGGTGACTAAGGTTATCTCTAAAAACAACAAAAAGGTGAAGGCTCTAAGATAGAAAGTAGCCCAATACACCTTGCTTGATGGTCAGTTATATAAAAGGGCACACAACTTATCACTACTCAAATGTCTCTAACCTCCTAAAGTAAAACATTTACTAGTCGAGCTTCATGCAAGTATATGTAGTAATCACATGATGGGGCATGCATTGGCCATCAAAGCACTTTGAGTCGAATATTATTGGCTTACTATGAAGAAAGATGCCAAGATGATTGTGTAAGAATGCGACAAGTGTTAAAAAAATGCTCCAATGGATAGACAATCGAGTGGAAACTTAATGTCAATTATCAGCCCATAGCCCTTCGCCCAATGGGGGATTGACACATCCCCTAAGGCTTTGGGACAGCATCAGTATATCATCATAACTATCGACTATTTCACGAAGTGGGTCAAAGCTGAGGTGGTCATTAAGATTACTGAGCATAGCATTAAGGAATCTGTCTCCCACACCATATTCTACTAATTTGGGATCCTTAGTGCCATCATAACTAACAATGGCACTCAATTTGATAGTGCTAAATTCTGAGAGTTCTATACAAAATATAAAATAAAGATATACTTCACCTCCATCACCTACCCATAGTCTAATGGCCAGGCTGAGGTAGCTAACAAGGTTATCCTGCAAAGCCTTAAGAAGAGAGTTAATCAAGCTAAAGGGAAGTGGGCAAATGAGTTTCCTTACATTCTTTAGGGATATTGAACAACCCCACAAATGGCGATGGGGGAAAGCCTTTTCAAACTAGCCTTTGGTACTAAAGTTATGCTTCCCGTCGAACTCGAGCTATAGGATCTTCACACCTAGGAATTTGATACCTAAGTAAACAAGATCATACTCCAAGACAACCTTGATCTCCTCAAGGAGCATTGAAACCAAGCCAGCTACCAAGTAATAGTATACCAACAACAAGCAAAGAGATACTATAATAAAAAAGTCAAGCACAAGGTCTTCTAACCTAAAGACCTAGTCTGTCAAAAGTTCAAGGCTATAAGATCGAGAGAGGGGTAGGGCAAATTGGCATCGAATTAGGGGGATCTTGTCTAAGTTAAGTGTTTGGTTGGATACGACACCCACAAGCTTGAGAGATTGAACAGTTATTCGATCCCAAGAACTTAGAACGCAGATAATTTACCCCCATATTTCGAGTAGCTTTTAATGTTTTAAGCACATGAGTTGAAGTATTATTGGTGATTATACATGTTCCTATTACTTAATGAAATTACAATTCACACTTATTTTTATACTTGTATTTACAAACTTTTATCTAAAACTAGCATTAAAACTTAACAAAAAAAAATAAAGGTTAACAAGTAAAATTATACACCTCAGAACAAATGTTAATGGGCTTTGCTAAATACTTAGTAGACAAGCATCTACCCCCATAAAATGGGTAAGACTTATATTCCAAAGTGTTTATAAAGATGCCCTTCACTGACCATGCTTAAGCTTAGTCGATGATATCACTCCAACTAATAATTTGTGCTAACCCATAACCAATTAATCTAAATGCTAATCAACGGTACCTAGTGCAACTAAAGGGTATATCCTAACTAAGAAAACTTAGCATTGAACGACTAAGATATACTACCCCAAAGAATATGAGTACCTAGTTTTTTTATACAAGTATTCTAACTAGTTACACTTTAGTCTATGAAAATTATATCAAAGCACAAAATTAAGAACTAATCAAAATCGATATAGCCTAACCTATAAAAGGTAGATGGTATTTAACAAAAATTAAAAACATAAAGGCAACATAAGTCGTCTACAAGGATAAATGAAGTAACATTTTATTCATTAACCAATTGACTTTTTGTATAATTTTAGTCGACACTTCAACTAGTATACAAAAAGAAGAAGAAGAAGAAGTGATGGGGATCAAGTAGCATCAAGAGTTCTCGAGCCAAAGTCTAATGACCCGCTACATGGTATTGGAGGTCCAATGACAAGAGCTAGAGTTAAGCGAGCGGGAGAAGCTTTGCAAGGATTAGTTATGGAACTCCAAGAGCAAGAAGCAAGTCGACACAAGTCTAATTCAAGCCCCGAGCTAGTAAACATAATATATCAAAGCATGGACGAAGCGGAGGCCATCAACGATGGAACGACAGCCTTCAGCAAAGGGAAGGCCGCCGGCCTAAATTTCAAGACTGCCGGCCTTGGAAGCTGCACAGCCGGCATAGTGCCGGCCTAGATATTCGTGGAACGTCTTTTTGTTTTCTTCCGTTATTTCAAAGCCGGCCATATATGAATTTAGGCCGCCAGCTTATGTGTTTTTTCGAATATAATACCTTATGTTGTCATTTGAAAGGACTTTTTATCAGATTGAGTAAAAAATTCCTTGAGAGAATCCTCTCTTCTTTAGTTCTTGCAATAGAACTTCCTTCGATTTCTTCATCCTAAACGCTTGGAGAAATCAATCCAGATAGCTTAGGTTCTAATCGACGGGTTCGATTGGGGTCAGGTTTCGTTTCGTTTTCGATTCAATTTCAATTCTCGGGTTTGAATCCTTCTTGAATGTTGGGTCTTAGATCGATATCTAGGGTTCGCGTCATTTGGTATCAGAGCCAAGGCTCATTGAATCGGGTAATCTCTATCCTTGTTAATATTTTTCTTTAATTGATTGCATAAATTTTCTGTCGTAGTAAAAAAAAAAAAAATTGTTGTTGCTGTTCGTGGAATTACTATTCTGTTTCGATGACGGGAAATTCCAATTGCCGAATCCCAAAGGCAATTCCACTGTCTTAAATTAGTTAGTCAGTAAAGTTCACAAAAAAAAAAAAAGAACAAAAAATTCGTATAGAAAAAAAAAAATTCCAGTTTATATTTTAGTTTGTTTGTTTAATTGTTGAAGTTCATTGTTTCCTATCAAATTCACTATATTCCATATTGGTCAATCGTAGTTATTCATTGAGTCGTCGTATTTTTGTGTTGAAATTCTGAGTTGTTGGTTGATTTATCCTAGTGGTTTATTTTGGAGAAAAACTCATTGAGTTAGTTCTTGAGCAAGGATTTGCAAAGGAGAGCAGAGTGGTGAGAATTTTATCGTGGAAAATCAAATTGTGAGATACACGAGTGTACACACATCT
The DNA here is from genome assembly GCA_037954665.1 of Laguncularia racemosa. NCBI lineage: Eukaryota > Viridiplantae > Streptophyta > Magnoliopsida > Myrtales > Combretaceae > Laguncularia > Laguncularia racemosa. The sequence goes on along the minus strand of JBBMOL010000014.1, from coordinate 4,667,088 downwards.
TTGAGTGTAAATTGGTGAGGGAGTGAATTGTGAGGCCTTGATATATTTTTTATTACTAACGATCTTTGTTGCAGCAAACATGTCTGGCCAAAGTTCACCTGACAGGGAAAAGGGAGTAGGAGATAATAAGCTGTTGTTTCATGCGCTATTGGGTGAAATGACAAAAATGATGAGGGCTGAGTTAGAGCCAGTCCATCAAAGGATGGATAGGTGATGGGTGTCGAATCCAACAAAAATAAAACCTACTCCTAGACAATTATATGATTTGCATATAGTGATGAGTAGGGTCGAATCCATAGAGATTGGTTAAACCTATTTCTATTCAAGGAGAATAAAAGGGAAAAGGAAAATGGGGGTGTTTGGTTTGTGAATCGAATAAAGTTAAAACAAGATAAGAAAGTTGTATATTGATAAAAAGCCTAGCCAAAGGAATCAAGATGGTTTAATTCTAGGAATTGATCATCGATGCAAATGTTCTCTATTCTTGTTCCTAGATAAATTGGTTATGGTTATTAACAAGCTCTAACAACCTATCTCTCCTTACTTCCTCGATAACCTCAGACAAGCGCTTTGAATTATTTCTCTTATTGATTAAACAACCCTTAGACAAGCGCTTAGGATTTAATCTATCAATAGCATTAAGATCTAGAGAGACCACCAATTCATGCCAGTAGATTATAAAATAACCTATTTAAACATGATCACACACCTCCATAACATGAATTCGATCATCTCTTTTATAACCAAACATGTTATTGCGTCACTAAGACTAGAACAATCAAACAATTACGGATTTGACGTGCTAGTTGACAATATATTAACTTGCTAATTGAGTAAAAGAGCTCTATTCATACCCATCAACAAAGATAATAATGACAAAACGATTAGAAGATATATGAATACCCGAAAGCAAAGAATAGAATAAATACAAGTCAATTAGACCTCACAATTCGTGGAGAATTAAACATCTATGACCCTTTGGCTAGAAAAGTAGCTTAGCTACTCATGTTCATCAATAAAACGAAAATAAAAGATAGAAACATAATGAACCCGGTTGCCTGCTCTGCCTCCGCGTTTCCTTCTTCAAGATCCAAGATTCCAAGATCAAAAGTTCAAAAGTTTTTCTAACCCTCTAGGGTTGGCTCTATTTATATTATTAGATGGATAGCATGTGATCTTTTGCTAGCAAGATACGAAAATATCTTTCCTTTTCCAAGTAGATTTCGAGAAGTGAAGATTCGTCTGCCTGGCACGCCCCACCACACGGCCGTGGGTCAAGCCGTGCCATCCTCTGTGCATATTCTTCAAGTCTTCATCTGCGCCCAGTGTGTACCACGGTTACACACACGGCCAAATTTAAAACCGTGCCTTCATCTGTGCATAATCTTCAAGTCTTCATCCGTGTCCAGTGTGTACCACGGTTATACCCACTGCTAGATTTCAAGTCGTGCCTTCATCTGGTTGATGTTCCACACTTTCTTCTCCTTGGCACTTCTATCTTCCGCCACAGCTCCAAGCACGGTTGCTCCCACGGCTTTCACCACGGCCGTACCCTATGCCGTGTCTCTCTCTAGTTGAAAGTCCTCATTTTCGCCTTCTTGTCCAGTGTGTAACACGGTTTGAACCTTGGCCGTGCCTCAAACCGTGTTTCCTCCGGTGGTGTAATTCCTTGTCTTGATCCAAGTTGTAGATGACTTCTCTAAAATACTTGAATTAGCATCCTTAACTCCATTTAACCTGATTTATCACGATGATAGAATTAAAGTACCATTTCCTTATGATTTCTATAAAATCAATAATAATTTAACACAATTTATACTATAAAGATTGAGTATAAAATGGCTCTATCAAATTCCCCCACACTTAAACTCTTGCTTGTCCTCAAGCAATTGCATCAAATCAATTGAGAAATCTATCATAGATTATACAAACTTTCTTTTCATCATTCCAAGCATCTATTCATTTGTAATTCATGACTTGTAGTTTTAATGTCTACTACTTCAACCAAACTGGTTTCCTGTGATCAAATTACTATGGGCAAAATTCAATAGCTAATCTAAACAAAACAAACTTTAATCCTCATGTTTAGCAAAAGAATTTTTATTCCAAAAGTAAATACTTAATCCACTAAGGAAAAGCACCCAATTAAACTTCATTGGACATTAGCAAACATATAATCCTTGCAACATAAAGTAAAAGCATATAGTATAAGCTCTTTGCTAGATATTCTCCCTTTTATACATCTTTGTTTTATTCAATGAATGTTCACATTCATGTTCTTTTGATTTATTCAAGCATCTATTTTGACGGGTTTTTGCCCGCTTCTTTTCATGAACTTTTGCCTTTTTCGCCCTTATCGTTATAGTGAGTTCATTGAGTCGGCAACATCCTGAGCTCATCACTCAAGTGACCGTGTTTTGAGATACCCCTACGGACTCTTCCTCACTCTAACATTCAAGTTTGAATACTCTTGACTCAATTAGTTGAATCATTAGAGTAATGGCTATGCTTGATTCTTTTTTTTTTTTTTTTACTAAGTGTTATGATTGCTTTACAAACAACTTCAAAGAGTATACAGTAGCTAATATAACCTAGAAGTAAACTTGTTTATTTTTCACTTAGGGACTCGACTTACTCTTAGACTTCCAATTCTAAAGCTAAATTTGTTTCTTAAAGATTTCACTACTTAATTTTAACCATGTATTCTAATCACAGCAGTGGGTGAGTAAAACATTTGAACAAGTCAATTTCACATTTTGTAGATGCTTATTACAACATTTAGTACAATCTCTAGATTTCATGATAATTTTGAAAAAATTTGGCTTAAAATTGCTTAAGGACAAACATTCAAAGTATGGATCAATTCTCTATTCTCTATAATTTATTATCCTCTCCCCCACACTTAGCTTGAACAGTGTCCTCGCTGTTCCTAATTTAGCACAATTGAAAAGGAATTAACAACTCAAGGAACATTAGAGAATAAGAGAAAGGAAATACTGGTACTTCCCTGGTATTGGAGTTTTCTCCTTAAGCTCTGGAAAGTGTCATCTGATTATGTGTATCCTTGCTGCAGCTAGTCCAAAGAGTTTAAAACTACACTAAAATCAAAACAAACTAAACTAAAACAAAACAAAACTAAAACAAACCAAAACTAATGCAAAACAAAACTTTTTTTTTTTTTTTTACATGGGTTGCCTCCCATGAAGCGCCTTTCTTTAACGTCTTTGGCTAGACGTTCCTGGCTAAATATTCAGATAAGGATTTTGATTCCAGCCTTGGTGCCTGTAGTGATGGGTTAATAACATCCGAAACAAAAACAGGAGAGATATCGTTAGTATGTTTCATGGCATCATAAATGTTAAATTTAATCACTTCACCATCAAATTCCATAGTGAGGGTGCCATCATTTACATCGATTTTCGTTTTAGAAGTCTTAAGGAATGGTCGCCCTAATAATATCAGTGATGAAGTATGAGAATCACTATCGTCCATGTCAAGCACATAAAAATCAGCAGGAAAAACCAACCCATTGACTTAAACTAAAACGTCCTCTAGAACTCCCTCAAGATAAACATTGGACCTATCAGCAAGTTGAACAATAATACCCGTTTCCTTTAAAGGACCAACATTTAAACGTTGATAAACAGACAAGGGCATGACATTGATAGAAGCTCCTAGATCACACATGGCTTTAGCGATTCTAAGATTACCTATTTTGCAAGGAATGGCAAACATACCTGGATCCTTACATTTGGGAGGAAGCTTCTTCTGAATAATAGCTAAAACATTTTCACTCACACTAATCTTTTCATTACCTTTCAGCTTTCTTTTGTTAGTGCACAAGTCTTTGAGAAATCTAGCATAACGCGGTATTTGCTTAATTGCATCAAGCAAAGGAATATTTACCTCGACTTTGCGAAAAGTTTCCAGAATCTCTTTTTCTTCCGCTTCATTCTTGGATTTCGCTAATCTGGAGGGGAAAGGAGGTGGTATCAATGTGACCTTCGATGGCTCAACTGGAGACTTGCTAATCTGGTTGCCCTGCTGGCTCGGAATCGAAATCTCTTTCTTGGTCTCTTCCTCAAGATTAGACGGATTTCCTTTCTTATTTGATCCCTGCAATTCTGTTCCACTTCTCATGGTAATTGCATTAACGCTTTGCTTCGGGTTTGGAATAGTTTGAGAAGGTAACTTACCTTGAGTTTCTAACCTATTGACAGCTGAAGCAAGTTGGCTTACCTGATGCTCCAAGTTTTGAATGCTTTGCTTTGTTTCCTCCTGAAATTGTTTGGTATTCACAGCTAGAGACTTAACAATATCCTCAAGGGGCATACCTGAAGTGGAAGGAGCTTGGGGTACGTGGTGTGATGGCTTTGGCTGGAATTGTTGGACATGTTGAGGGTTATTGCCATATCGGAAGTTAGGATGATCCCTCCATCTGGGATTGTAAGTATTCGAGTAGGGGTCATACTTCCTTTGCGGTTGTCCTGGAAATCCGCCTACAGCATTGGCATGTTCATGGTTGTCATCTTGCAATGTGGGGCACATGTCGGTCGAATGACTAGGAGCAGCACAAATTCCACAAGCTTTCACCTGTTGGGTATTTCCAAGAGCTAGCTGCTGCACAAGGGAGGTAAGATTAGAAATTTGATGTTCAAGGTTAGACACATTTACCTCATTTACCTTCCTTGAAGACGTATCATGCCTATACCCAAATTGTTGCGAATTGGCAGCCATAATGGAGATCAATTCCCTAGCTTGACCAGGGGTTTTGTTTACTATAGCGCCTCCACTTGCAGCATCCATCATCTTCCTCTCCATCGGAAGTAGGCCCTCGTAGAAGTATTGGATAAGGAGTTGTTCAGATATCCCATGTTGTGGGCAGCTTGCACACAATTGCTTGAACCTCTCCCAATACTCATGAAGAGTCTTGGTGTCCCTCTGTTTGATACCACAAATTTCTCTTCTTATACCAGCGGCTCTGGAAGCGGGGAAGAATTTATCCAAGAAGAGTCTCACCATATCAGTCCATGTGGTTATAGAACCTGGAGGCAAATAAAACAACCAATCTTTAGCTTTAGTACTTAAAGAAAATGGAAAAGCACGTAGCTTGATTTGATCGTCTGTTATTCCTTGCGGCCTCATACTAGAACACACTATATGAAACTCTTTCAAATGTTTATGAGGATCTTCATTCTCAAGACCATGAAATGTAGGTAGCAGATGTATCAACCCAGATTTCAATTCGAATTCCACAGCTAGTTCGGGATAGTGAATACAAAGTGGTTGTTGATTCACATCCGGTGCAGCCAACTCCCTTAAGGTTCTCTCGAGATTTGCCATGTCGTCCTCTTTTTCAGAATCAGACAAGTCCGATACTAAGTTCGGTCTAGTGGATGATCTAGCTTCTTGTCGTAGTCTCTTTAGAGTCTTCTCAATCTCTGGATTATAAATTAGTTCACCTGTCTGAGAAGAACGAGTCATACAAGAATAGAAATAAATTTGACACCAATCCCGGCAACGGCGCCAAAATTTGATGGGTGTCGAATCCAACAAAAATAAAACCTACTCCTAGACAATTATATGATTTGCATATAGTGATGAGTAGGGTCGAATCCACAGAGATTGGTTAAACCTATTTCTATTCAAGGAGAATAAAAGGGAAAAGGAAAATGGGGGGGTTTGGTTTGCGAATCGAATAAAGTTAAAACAAGATAAGAAAGTTGTATATTGATAAAAAGCCTAGCCAAAGGAATCAAGATGGTTTAATTCTAGGAATTGATCATCGATGCAAATGTTCTCTATTCTTGTTCCTAGATAAATTGATTATGGTTATTAACAAGCTCTAATAACCTATCTCTCCTTACTTCCTCGATAACCTCAGACAAGCGCTTTGAATTATTTCTCTTATTGATTAAACAACCCTTAGACAAGCGCTTAGGATTTAATCTATCAATAGCATTAAGATCTAGAGAGACCACCAATTCATGCCAGTAGATTATAAAATAACCTATTTAAACATGATCACACACCTCCATAACATGAAGTCAATCATCTCTTTTATAACCAAACATGTTATTGCGTCACTAAGACTAGAACAATCAAACAATTACGGATTTGACGTGCTAGTTGACAATATATTAACTTGCTAATTGAGTAAAAGAGCTCTATTCATACCCATCAACAAAGATAATAATGACAAAACGATTAGAAGATATATGAATACCCGAAAGCAAAGAATAGAATAAATACAAGTCAATTAGACCTCACAATTCGTGGAGAATTAAACATCTATGACCCTTTGGCTAGAAAAGTAGCTTAGCTACTCATGTTCATCAATAAAACGAAAATAAAAGATAGAAACATAATGAACCCGGTTGCCTGCTCTGCCTCCGCGTTTCCTTCTTAAGATCCAAGATTCCAAGATCAAAAGTTCAAAAGTTTTTCTAACCTCTAGGGTTGGCTCTATTTATATTATTAGATGGATAGCATGTGATCTTTTGCTAGCAAGATACGAAAATATCTTTCCTTTTCCAAGTAGATTTCGAGAAGTGAAGATTCGTCTGCCTGGCACGCCCCACCACACGGCCGTGGGTCAAGCCGTGCCATCCTCTGTGCATATTCTTCAAGTCTTCATCTGCGCCAGTGTGTACCACGGTTACACACACGGCCAGATTTAAAACCGTGCCTTCATCTATGCATAATCTTCAAGTCTTCATCCGTGTCCAGTGTGTACCACGGTTATACCCACTGCTAGATTTCAAGCCGTGCCTTCATCTGGTTGATGTTCCACACTTTCTTCTCCTTGGCACTTCTATCTTCCGCCACGGCTCCAAGCACGTTGCTCCCACGGCTTCCACCACGGTCGTACCCTATGCCGTGTCTCTCTCTGTTGAAAGTCCTCATTTTCGCCTTCTTGTCCAGTGTGTAACACGGTTTGAACCTTGGCCGTGCCTCAAACCGTGTTTCCTCCGGTGGTGTAATTCCTTGTCTTGATCCAAGTTGTAGATGACTTCTCTAAAATACTTAAATTAGCATCCTTGACTCCATTTAACCTAATTTATCACGATGATAGAATTAAAGTACCATTTCCTTATGATTTCTATAAAATCAATAATAATTTAACACAATTTATACTATAAAGATTGAGTATAAAATGGCTCTATCAATAGGATGGAGCAAAGTAGGGAGGCCACGGGTAGCACTACAATGGGTCGAAGATTTGAGAGGCTTCCAAGGAGGGGAGTGAGAATAGAAGAGGGAGAGGACACTGAATTAGGAGAGTATAATTTCGTGATGGGGAGAGAAAATACCCAAAGAAGAGATAGTAACTTGGGTAGCATAAAGATGAAAATACCTTCCTTTCAAGGGAAGAATGACCCAGAATTATACTTGGAATGGGAGCGAAAGGTTGATCACATTTTTTAGTGCCATAACTATTCAGAGGACAAGAAAATTAAACTTGCGGCAGTTGAGTTCACTGACTATGCAAGTGTATGGTGGGATCAACTGGTTAGGAATAGGGGACGGTATGGAGAGGAACCTGTTAGCACTTGGGGAGGAATGAAAACTATTATGCAGAAGAGGTTCATTCCTAATCACTATTATAGGGATTTGCATAGGAAGTTGCAGGGTCTGACACAAGGGTCCAAAAGTGTAGAGGACTATTATAAAGAGATGGAAATAGCCATGATTAGAGCTAAGGTGGAGGAGGAGGATGAAGCTATAATGGCTAGGTTCATTGGTGGATTGAATAGGCAGATCGCTGATATTGTTGATCTACAACATTATGTAGATATTGAGGAATTATTGCATAAGGCGATCAAGGTTGAGAAGTAGCTAAAAGGAAAGAGTACTTAAGGTATCATCCAGTTTCAAGTTCTTCCAGGTATAATTCAACTTCTAGTTCTTCGTGGAAGTCGAATTGGAAGAATAACAAACCACCACCGAAAACTAAGGAGGAAGAGAAGGCTAAGGCACCGGCATCTTATTTGAAAGGTAACACTGAAACCAAATTTACTTCTAGATTGTGTGATATTAAGCGTTTCAGGTGCCAGGGATTTGGGCATATTGCATTGCAGTGTCCAAACACTAAGGCGATGATCCTTTTGGAGAGTGGTGATGTGGAGAGTGTGAGTTCAGGGGAAGATGATGACATGCCCCCACTGGAAGATTGTAGTGATGTGGATTTAGAAGGGCCTGTAAAGGGAGAGATGCTTGTTACCAGGCGGGTTCTTAATACTCAACTTAAGGATGAGGGTGATAAACTGCAGCGAGAGCATATTTTTCATACTAGATGCCATGTGAATAACAAGGTGTGTAGTTTGATTATTGATAGTGGTAGCTGTACAAATGTTGCTAGCACATTATTGGTTGATAAACTGAACCTGAAAACTGAGAAGCATGAACAGCCTTATAAGTTGCAGTGGTTGAGTGAATGTGGGGAGGTTAAAGTGATCAAGAGAGTACTGGTCTCTTTCTCTATAGGGAAATACCGTGATGAGGTATTGTGTGATGTGGTACCTATGCAAGCTTGCCACATATTACTGGGACGACCTTGGCAGTTTAATAAAAAGGTCACCCACGATGGGTATCATAATAGGTATTCCTTTATTCTAAACAAAAGACAGTTGGTCTTGACACCCCTTAATCCTTGGGAGGCTAGTGAGGATCAGATGAGAATTGCTAGAGAGTTCAGAGAGAGAGGGAAACACAAGAGTGAACAAGGAAAGAAAATTGAGACTATAAAAGAGAGTGGCAAAAACACACTGGTGAGTTGTGAGAAGAAAGAAATAGAGGGAAACACGAGTGGCATTGGAGAGGCAAATGAGATTAATAGTGCTTTGAGGGCAAAACGACATTTACTTGTACTAATGTACAAGGATGTTTATCTTTCCACTGACCATCTTAACTCTTCTTTGCCTGCAGTTGTTGTTTCTCTTTTGCAGGAATTTGCTGACTTATTTCCTAAAGAAGTACTAAGGGGATTGCCTCCACTAAGAGGCATTGAACATCAGATTGATTTTATTCCAGGTGCTTCAATTCCAAATAGACCAGCATACCGGGCAAATCCAGAGGAAACCAAAGAGATCCAAAGGCAAGTTGATGATCTGGTAAAGAAGGGGTTTGTGAGAGAGAGCCTCAGTCCATGTTCAGTTCCAGTCATCTTGGTTCCAAAGAAGGATGGAACATAGCGAATGTGTGTCAACTGTCGAGCAATCAATAAGATCACAGTTAAGTATAGACATTCCATCCCTAGACTTGATGATATGCTTGATGAATTGCATGGTGCTTGTCTGTTTTCCAAAATTGACTTAAGGAATGGCTATTACCAGATTAGAATGAAAGAGGGGGACGAATGGAAAACTTCTTTTAAAACTAAATTCGGTCTCTATGAGTGGATGGTAATGCCTTTTGGGTTAACAAATGCGCCTAGCACATTTATGAGATTAATGAATCATGTTCTTCGTGCTTTTATTGGGAAATTTGTTGTTGTGTACTTTGATGACATCTTAGTTTATAGCAAGACATTAAATGAGCATGTTACGCATTTACAATGTCTTTTTGCTGTTTTGAGAGAAAATAAGTTATATGCCAACTTGAAAAAGTGCACCTTTTGCATGGAAACTGTGGTTTTTCTTGGGTTTGTTGTAGGTGCAAATGGGATTGCTGTTGATGAGGAGAAGGTGAAAGCGATTAGGGAGTGGCCCACACCAAGGAATGCAAGTGAGGTTAGAAGCTTTCATGGATTAGCAAGCTTTTACAGGAGATTTGTTAGGGACTTTAGTTCTATAGCTGCTCCTTTAAACGATCTTGTTAAGAAGAATTCTGAGTTCAAATGGACTGAAGAACATGAGAAGGCCTTTAACGCTCTGAAAGGTAAGTTGACTAATGCACCCTTACTTGTTCTTCCTAATTTTGAGAAGGTTTTTGAGATAGAATGCGATACTTCCGGGAAAGGTATTGGTGGTGTTTTGATGCAGGATTCCAAGCCAATCGCTTATTTTAGCAAAAAGCTCAATGGTGCTACATTAAACTACCCAGTCTATGACAAGGAGCTATATGCTTTGGTGAAGACCTTGCAGACTTGGCAACATTACTTATGGCCTAAGGAGTTTATCATTCATTCTAATCATGAGAGTTTGAAGTTCCTGAAAACTCAAGGTAAGTTGAACATGAGGCATGTGAAATGGATGGAGTTCACTGAGACCTTCCCATATGTGATCAAATACAAGCAAGGAAAAGAGAACGTGGTGGCTGATGCACTTTCTCGAAGATATTCACTTTTGACTTCTTTGCAAACTAAATTGCTTGGGTTTGAACTCATTAAGGAGTTATATGAGACTGATGCTGATTTTGGTCAAATTTGGGCTGCTTGTGTTGAGTCTAGATATTTTGATTTCTATAGGCATGATGGGTTTTTGTTTAAGAAAGATAAGTTATGTGTGCCTAAAAGCTCTGTGCGTGAATTGCTTGTAAGGGAAACACATGGGGGTAGTTTAATGGGACACTTTGGATATTTTGCATGAACATTTTTATTGGCTAAAAATGAAACATGATGTGCAAACTGTGTGTGACAAGTGCATTGCATGTAAACAGGCCAAATCCAGAGTAATGCCCCATGGAGAATACATTCCATTGCCTGTGCCTAATCAACCTGGACTGACATTTCTATGGATTTTGTGTTAGGGTTACCACGATCTCAAAGTGGCAAAGATAGCATATTTGTTGTTGTCGATAGGTTTAGTAAGATGGCTCACTTCATTGCCTGTTCTAAAACTAATGATGCACAACATATTGCCGATTTGTTCTTTAGGGAGATTGTACAATTACATGGCTTGCCTAAATCCATCGTGAGTGATAGGGATGTGAAATTTTTGAGTCATTTTTGGCGTACTTTGTGGAATAGGCTAGGCACTAAATTATTGTTCTCTACTGTTGCACACCCTCAAACTGATGGTCAGATGGAAGTAGTCAATAGGACTCTTTCAACCTTGTTGCGTGTTATGATTCATAAGAATTTGAAACAATGGGAGAAATGTCTGCCACATGTAGAATTTGCATATAATAGGACCATGCATTTCACTACATCTTATTCTCCATTTGAGGTAGTATATGGTTTTAACCCTCTGACTCCATTGGATATTTTGCCTTTGCCTGTTAACGAATTTGTTGATCTTGATGGAAAGAAAAAGGCAGAGTTTGTAAGGGAATTGCATGCTCAGGTTCGCGCCAACATTGAGAAGAAAAATGAGCATTATGCTCGACAGGCCAATAAGGGTCGTGTGAAGACTGTTTTTCATCCAGGAGATTGGGTGTGGGTACATCTGAGAAAGGAGAGATTTGCTAAACAGCGGAAATCTAAGTTACACCCCAGGGGAGATGGACCATTTCAAGTGTTGGAGCGCATAAATGATAACGCTTACAAGATTGACTTGCTAAGTCACTATGGTAATGTAAGCGCAACCTTTAATGTTTCTGACCTTTCTCTGTATGATGCAGGTGATTTGAGGTCGAATCTTTTCGAGGAAGGGGTGAATGATGGGGATCAAGTAGCATCAAGAGTTCTCGAGCCAAAGTCTAATGACCTGCTACATGGTATTGGAGGTCCAATGACAAGAGCTAGAGTTAAGCGAGCGGGAGAAGCCTTGCAAGGATTAGTTATGGAACTTCAAGGGCAAGAAGCAAGTTGACACAAGTCTAATTCAAGCCCCGAGCTAGTAAACATAATATATCAAAGCACAGACGAAGCGGAGGCCATCAACGATGGAATGACAGCCTTCAGCAAAGGGAAGGCCGCCGGCCTAAATTTCAAGGCTGCTGGCCTAAATTTCAAGACTGCCGGCCTTGGAAGTTGCACAGCCGGCGTAGTGCCGGCCTAGATATTCGTGGAATGTCTTTTTGTTTTCTTCCGTTATTTCAAAGCCGGCCATATATGAATTTAGGCTGCCAGCTTATGTGTTTTTTTCGAATATAATACCTTATGTTGTCATTTGAAAGGACTTTTTATCAGATTGAGTAAAAAATTCCTTGAGAGAATCCTCTCTTCTTTAGTTCTTGCAATAGAACTTCCTTCGATTTCTTCATCCTAAACGCTTGGAGAAATCAATCCAGATAGCTTAGGTTCTAATCGACGGGTTCGATTGGGGTCGGGTTTCGTTTCGTTTTCGATTCAATTTCGATTCTCGGGTTTGAATCCTTCTTGAACGTTGGGTCTTAGATCGATATCTAGGGTTCGCGTCAAGAAGAAAGAAAGAAAAACACCAAAATTTACACCTATTCTACAGGGTGCTCCACAAGGGTTGATGACAACGCAAACTCAAGCAGAGGAAGAGTATCTTTAATGGGAGGAAGTGAAGGCACATCTTCTTTTAAAGGAGAAGAAGGAGGAGGAGCATCTTTAACTAATGTCACCCTCAGCAACTAAGGGAAGACATCACCCCTCATTTCTTCTTCATCCTTAGCCACTTCTTTATCCAACTCTTCCCTATCCTTTAGAGGGGTATTAGGTTCCTTCATTTTGTCTCCCAGACAAGAGAAACCAAACATTAGATACTTGTCACTAATTTATGATCATCTAGCCTTTATCCATGACCCTCTAGCCCCCATCCATGACCTAAACTAGTTCGTTGGCATACTTATCGGAGACTTAAATCTCCTCCTATTGCCAATCCCTAGCCATCCTCTCCCTCTCCCTAATTTCGCAGATCCTCATATCTTGGTCAATGACAAGCTTCTCGAAATCTTGAATCTAGTCTTTCATCCTAGCCTCCTTCCCATTACCTTACTTAAGGCATTACTAAGCTATGTCTAAGTTAAGCTTAAAGTCCATAGCAATGACCTTCTCACACCAAAGCTCTTATGTAAGGTAAAGCTTTAGCTTTTGTAAGGCCGTGACCTCCTCCTTCATAGAGTTAATCCAGCCACCTACATCTTTGAGTGCCCACTAGGGCTTAGACAAGTGAGAGATGCTCCTTTAGGCTTTCTCCTTAACCTCAGCTACTCTCCAACAACAGTCTTCCCTCACCACTTTAAGCTCCTCGCGAGCTTCTTTAAGCTTAACCTCTACTGCCTTTTGCTTCTAAATTGTATGTTGTAATGGTTATATTTCCGTAAGAACATTTTAAAATAGTTATTGCATTCAGTAGTCTATTTACATACCTATCACTTGCCATTGCACAAGCGAAGAGAACCCCATATGTAGCCTTCATAGTCTACACAATAAAACAAGTAGTAAAGACAAGAATGAAAGAGAGAGAGAGAGAGAGAGAGAGAGAGAGAGAGAGTTAGGGGTAAGGCACATGACAATGCTTTTGATAATGTTCCATGGCTATGTCCGCACTCCCTCCAAAGGCAATGGATTGAGTTTTTGCATCGTCCAAGATAGAGATTGCCTCTCCCAAAAGGTCACATTTTGAAACCACTACTTCGCTCCATTCTAAGGGCTCGTTGCGATTACCTTGAGTCACACTAGCTAGGGACTTTCCCTTCCCCTCAATTGTGGTAAAGGTGGGACCAAATTAATGAGTAAGTTCTATCCCCCTAATGACAATCCCACCCACCAAGGGTCTCCTAACAGGGGGAGCTTCTACCTTAGCCCTCCTTTCTCCTTGGGACTCATTCTTACTATAACCATCCTAGTGGGCTATAAGGTCAAAAAATCAAAAGTGTCAAAATGTTGCCATCTCTACAAGGAAAACACATAGTTAGCAAAAAACTAAATCAAAGCTTACCGTGAAAATTTCATGAAGGACAAGCCTTCGAGCAATAGTCCATGAGTTCACCCTCAAACCAACCCTACCTTAGATGTTGACCTTTACCTTCACACTAATCCTCCTTAATGTCCCCATCGGTATCAACTCCAACATCTAAACCTTTAAGTGTTTTTGTACCAATACCTTAGAATGCCCACATCAAGCTGGGAGCATTGAACAGCCTCCCATTCTCCTCGAAAGCTTGTAGAAGGACCTTGGAACAATGTTTATCAAAGGGCATCAACTTGATAGGTTTAGTGCATATTGGGTTCACCTACTGAACCTAGAAATCTAGTAACTTGAGCATCTAAACAACTACAAATTTCTCCTTCCAATGGTGCACCAAAGATACCAACTCATCCATTAGCTTCACCTTAGGTCAGCTAGATAGGTAGAACTACCTTAGGATGGTCCAGACCTTTTAAATCCATAGAAAAAGAGAAACAGTTGAGGAGTAGGCCAAATTTCGTATGATTCACAAAGACCCCGAGTGTCACCAATAGAGTATAAGCGTTCAATATGAGTTAGCATAGGCTAACAAGGTGATAGTTGAAGAACTCCTTCTAAAACTCACTAAAAGGAAACTACAATCCAAACTCAAGAAACCTCTAATAGATATAAAAATGGTTACTTGACATCAAAGCAACACGCTTATCCTCACGCCTGGCTCAAACAACGTACTCTTCTAGAAGCAGTGTGAGGTATACAACAATCGCATCTTCGTTGGTTTCATTGGCAAGACTTTTCACTCTCGCTTGTACTACCCCTAATGATGATAGCTCATCTTAACTCAAGTAAATTGGCCTCCAATCCTCCCCATCATCAGGATAAATACCAAGGGCTAACTCTCCGTGAACTTCCTCTTACACTCCTCCTTAAATGACCTAAGGATCCTACTGTCCACTTTCTCCTCCATCACTATTGTTGCATCAGGTCGACTTGAGGGCCCTACCTCGTGGCTTGCTGCATTGGAGATGATTCTCTATATGATGCTAGAAAAGGTAAGGGAATATGAACTCAACATACCTGATGTGTTTAATTTCATAGAAAAATTGAAAGGATGTAGAAGGTCAAACGAACACGAGATTGCTTAAGATTTTAAGCAGATTCTGAGTAAGGAGTGCGAAAAGTATGGAAATGGACAGTTTCATGCCTTCTATAGGTCGTTACAAAGGATATATGCTTTTTTTTGAGATAGCTTGAGATTGCACCATGTGTCACCTGATAAAACAAAGGGCTAAGATCATTTCACTTTTATGAACATCTTAAACCCTATCACCTTAAAAGCGTAGATTTACACGCGTAAGCATAATTTGGAAACGACATATGAAAAGACAGATGCGTTCATAAGAAACCTTTCCATCTTCCTTGAAGCTTAGGGTTAATCGTCAAAGCAAGGAAGCTATCTACCATGGCTCAGTTAATAATACCTAACCCAATGCTATCACTGTCATAGGCTCGATTAACATATCCAGGCCATCATCTTAGAAAATAAATAAAGCCTAACCTCTACTCTAGTGGGGGGGCAAGTGTTATATACTTATATTGGCTTAGGTCATCAAGGCCCATTTTACTTTAATAGAACCACATAATAGAAAAGTGTCTAAAACTAGTCGGGATAAAAGAGGAAAATAATCAGAACCCTTCGAAGAACACGCCCTAAGTAAATATTTTCTATTATAATTGGAGCATGTTTAAGAAAGATTTACTTATCTAAAATAAAATTTCCCTAATACTACAAAAGGAGGTCTCTCTGTCCAAGTAAGCTCATCTAATACCTCCCATACACTTTGATTATCTTACCCTTATACTACTTCTCTAACTTGAGCATAAGGGTCTAAGCATTGGAGACACCTCCGGTGACCCTGTTAGGTCACATTTGCCTATCTTACAAGTTAAACTTCACCAAGCTCACAAGTGACATTCAGTTCAAGATTGTGACCAAGCAGTAGGAGCAATCAATAGAGAGAGACTGCAACCTTTATATGCTATTTCGTAAAATGGCACAACCTTTAAGACTTCTAATATAGTACTCATATAATTTAATGGATTGCATCCATTTAAAATTATACTTTATTTCATAAAAATATGTGAAAATCGGTTTTTAATTGAATAAAACTATAATAAATTAGATATATTTTGTATAGTTAATAATAGTCTTTACACTATATTTATATAATCTTTATCATTTGAATCGATACGATTATAGACTTTAAATCGGTATCTGCACATTATCTAGGTTTTTTAACTGGTTATCTAGTGTTCTACTGTTTTCGAAATAAGTTTAGATATTTTAAAAAATATAGAAGGGTCGGGGTCGGCTAGATCAGATAGGTCCCGACTATAGGTCCGGCCGTCCGGGTACGTCTTTATCTCTCTTCTTCAACGGACAAAGACGCTTCTAACTTCAACAAAGGTTATATGCAAATTGATGGGGGTAATAAGTGTACTTTTTTGGCATGTCTGGATATGCTCGATTATGCACAATAATAAACATTGAATGCAACCATATATATATATTAGATATGTCAATGTTTTCGTCCTATACCATATCTTGCTACCACATCTTAGATTACAAAACGCCAGACACGGAACCAAAAATATTCATGCGCAATCAAAGGTCGACATCATGAGATTATTACCGCTGCGCAGCGTATATCTTTCGTTTCAGGCTCTGTACTTTTCGTTATCCTTTAGCTTCCTGCCACGGACAACAAAGTGGAATCAATCTAGGATCACGTCGTATCTAAATCATAGATCCAAAGATTTTGTCCCATCGTCCTCGTCCAGAAATAGCTGACTAGAAATCTGTACGCATATTTTTTATCATGCCAGTTTCAATTTGGTTTTTAGCTTCTTTGCTATTAAGTTTTTGTAATTCTGAAATATTTGCTAGAAAGTTAAACTATGTTAATCATATGTATCATTCTATTTATGTTATTGTCGTGTCAAGTGCTTCTATGCACTATCAGAACATAAGATTGAATGAGATGGTTAACAACGGAGATCCAAAGTAGCCCAAGAAATAAAAGCATGGAAAAATGAGGATGGCAGTATCTTTTTTCCTTAAACTAAAAGCTTTATAATGGTCACAAAAAAAAAAAAGGCCTAAAAGCTTTACCCAAGGTATCTAACCTCTGATCATGGCTTATCTTCGTATACAACCACACGTTATGCAAAAATACAAACCAAGGGTTATTGACTAGACAGATTGTTCATAGTAAGGGTGAGTACATACAGAGTATGAATTCTTATCCAAGATATATGTTTTAAATTTTAAAATCAAAATTTACCCTATAATATTTTAAAACCACCTTTTCTATCTTATATCTATAACCTGATGCTATAAAACTTACACAATAAAGATACTTTGTGAAGCTTATAAATTTTATTTTATTTTTTTACAAATTTTAAATTTATGTAATATTTAAAAAGTAATTTATATGTAATATTATAAGTTTTCTATATACAAAACTATGGAACTAGTAATAAAATCTATAAAATAAAATAAAAAAGTGAATAATTTTTCCTACCTTCATTATTTCAAACTTTGTGATCTTACTACCTAGCAAATGAGAAAGAACAAAAGATGTAAAGTTTAATAATAAAATGAGAAAAAAAAAAAGAGAGAGAAAGAAAGAGAGACAATATTAGTTTTAATCATTTAAAACTATTAATTTATGAAAGTAGGATCTTTCTTTTTTTTTTACCAAAACATTTATCATCAAAAAATATAATATTATTATTTATTTATTAATATTATTTAATAACTTTTTTATAAAATGAGTATACCCTATATACCTTAAAGTATAAGTTCTAAAATGAGTACAGGATAAAAATATTTCATACTTATATCCTATTCTATAGAAGCAAAGTTTAGAAAAACTATGCTAGAAACTATGCAATTAGATAGAGTACAAATGGACATCTTGTATAATAGGGTTACTACTCATTACTAGTGAATAGAGCATGTAATAAAAACATTTTTCCTTCACAAATAAGAACATGTAAAGCTGCTAATTCATAACAATGGTAAGAGACAATTAAATACAAAGTAATACTAAAAATTTAGATTTAAAGTATAAAAAAATGTTGGGTTAATATCATGAGCACTACCTAAACTTTGGACGAAAATACAATTTACTACCTTAAGTTTAAAATTGCTAAATCTAATACCAAATTCAAAGTTTTCACGTCACCATTATTATTCATGTTAAATCTTGCAATGATTATTTATCTAGTTTTATCCTTTAACTATTATTATCGTGACACATGTCCTACCAATTTAAATAATATTATATTGGCACTGTTGGCTTCAACTATTGAACATGTAAAAGGGCATTATTTTTTTCTTTTATGTAGTTTGATGTATTTTTAAAATTATTAAGCATAGGGTGTGTAAAAACAATGCCAAAGTAGTGTTATTTAATGTAGTGAGATATGTATTGTGCTAATAATGGCCAAAGGATATGACTAAATAGGCCATTGTCACAAGATTTAATGTTAATAAATTAAACTTCCATCCAAAGTTAAGATAGTAATCAAGACATTATTTCAAAAATGTTCAAGGGCCATAGAGTGCAAAGCTCAAGTTTTGGCTTAATATATCATATTTACATACACCAATAACATCTAAAATATATAACAAATAATAATAATGGCTAGTGCTAGATAGATCAAAGAGTAAAATGTAAGAAATAATAAATTTAGGCAACTATAATAAATAAAGAAAACTACAAAGGAAAACAATAATTTTTGGCAATTAAATTAAGCAAAGGTGATTAATATGACTTAAAAGAGAAAACTTAAAATTCATAAGGAAATCAAATCAAAAAGTTGTCGTAATATGGAATACATATAAAGCCTATCCTAAACATTATAAATATAGGAGCCTCTCTTACAGTCACATTTGAAGGAGAAACAACTCTAAGGTCGCGTAATTTAGGTTCTAAATTGATTTTACTTTAGAACTTAGAAATTAGAAATCGTTGTTAATAAAACTAAATTCTAAATCTTACGAATCCTAAATCAATATAGACATTTAATTTAGCATAGAAATCTCGACTATAAAACCAAATCAATAATTAAATAGAAAACTGAAAGTAAAACTAAAAACGAAACTGGCCAAAAATAAATAAACAAAAACAATAATTTTTGGCAATCAAATTAAATAAAATGAAATTAATGTGACTTATAATAAAAAACTAAAAATTAATAAAGAAATTAAATTCTAAAAGTTTCCATGATAAGGGATCCACATAAATTGTATCCTAAACATTATAAATATAGTCTCAAAGCTGCTCTCACAATTTACATCATCAAGAAACAACATGTTGGTTCCAAAACCTTAGACTCTATTGATTTCAATATTTAAAACTTAGATATTAGAAAATGCTGTTAATAGAACTTAATTCTAAATCTTACGAATCCACATTTAATTTAGCATTGAAATCTCAAATATCAAACTAAGAAATAGAAAACTAAACCTAACACTAGAAACACTAGTAAACCCTATTTTTATCAATGTCGTAATCTAAAATAAATAACGGTAAAAAAATTCTAAATTTTAAGTGATATAAGAGAACTAATAAAAAGATCTTAACAAAGAAATTTTGTTTCATCTATAATAGGATTTTCTGATGAATGGAAGTTAAGTCTTTAAACTAATGACCTAAATAATAATTAGAATTTAGGAAAAATAATGATAAGATAGTTAATCTTAGATAAATAAATTGATGAAACTATTTCATAGAATCATAAATTAAACTCTAGGTTTTATTTTAGGCAAAGTTATACAAGGAAAAAGTATAAAGCAAAATAGAAATCATCATAGTGAACCTAACTAGGACAATCAAATTGGAAATTTGATTGTCTTGGTTAACAACTAGACCGCCACATGGTAAACATGGTTGATTAAGCTGGTTTGTGAAGCCACCTAGTCAACGACATCTACAATCTAACCCACCTAAGTCATCTAACTTACTAAAAATATTCTCTAAGTAACTCCAAATTAAGTAAAAAAAAATTCTAAACCTTAAGATTAGTTGGAAGCACCAATTAAAGTGAATTTAATTATAATTTTATCAAAATTAATATAACGACTACTAAATTCATGGTACAATAGAAGAGCAAAGATTATGGAAGCACAAGATGAGTAACAAGTCTACATTTTTTTTCAATGCCTATGTTATGTATAGTAATGAATCCTAAAAAATATTTGGCTATAATAATTATTGTGTGTTGTTTATGCTTGAGTTGAGAACTAGATAGGTAGCTCATGGATGATGTGTTCATTACCTGTAGAGAGGCAAGCATTTGAAATTACATAGCCATTAGATTTTGGCACTAAACCACCACCAATTGTTAGGTGGGTTACTGATGTGGCTAACTATTTTGATACAATTTTAGAGATAAGCTATAAATGTGTCACACAAGGGCAATGGAATGCTACTACGAATAGTTGTAATGGATTGATCAACTAGTGACTAATATAAGCAATGAGACCAATCTGAGACTATTCAATCTTAGATCATGTGTCTTGGATCCTAAGGGTTTATATTTTTTTTAGATCTTGACATCCTCTAATTTGCTTTAAGGATACCTAGATTATTTGTGCATGTTGCCTCCCCCTTTTTTTGTAGTCCAATGTTGCCTCCCTGTTAAAATAACTCTACAACTAATATTATGTATGTTGATTGGCATTTAATATTAAATTAAATGAAGGAAGATCTAGCACATTTATGCCTGCGACAAGCATAGTTGTGATACTACTTAGAATTCTAAGATATAGAATTAGTAAAATCGTATAAAAAAAATAGAATAAAAAACTTGTAGATTCATATACCAAAACTCATAATTCTCTTAAAGATATATATGTATATGATTTTGCATCCATTTTGATGGTAAAATGCCTCATAAAATTATGAACACATAAAACCTTACAATTAACTCACAATTTTAACAACTACACAAGGAAATAAGAACATGTGAAGTATTAATCATGCCCTTTGATTTTTAGATGTCTCAATTTAGGTGGTATTAAAGCTTAGGTTTTTATTTATTTATTTGGTCCAAAGAAGCTTAGTTTTAAAGAGCTTTGAAATAATAGGAGCATGCATTAGATTTGAGTCAAAATAAAACTATAAAGCTAGTTAGATAAATTAAAAAAAAAAAAGAGGATAAGTTATGAGTAGTTTGTTGATGATAATGAAAAACTTCAAATAGAAATTAGGAAATAATAATTTCAAAAGAGCTCCAAATACAATATAAGACCATCATACAACCCCTAATGGTAACATTACAATAATGGAAAAATATTTGGTGTCCTCAAATCTCTATCTCTAACATGTTTTGACCAATGGCATTCACACGCTTGGTTTGATGGAATAAATTTTTATGATTAAATATTAATTTATTATCCATGTCATATGATTAGTAAGGATACACTTAAGATAAGGATTTAGAGACAACAAATATTTTTAAAAAATAAAAAAGGGGGTAGAAACATAATTTATTTATCAACAAAGGATGGCTCCGACCTAAAAAAAAAAAACATAATTAATTTTCTAAGATATTAGGTTTCATCTATAATTAAATCTAAAAGATTTAGAAATGATAAGATAGTTAATCTTATATAAATAATCTACTCAAAATATCCCATAGCATCATAAATTGAACCCCAGATATTATACACAATCGATTGAGTTGGTTAGAGAAAGCTACCTAGTGGACCATGCCTCTAGTCTAGACATCTCAATTCACCTAACTATGTAAAGTATTGTTTTAAATAACTCTAAACCAATTACAAAATTTATTAACCTTAGGATTAGAAGAAAAGGTGAATAACTATTTTGCTTCTTTGGTGATTGTATATGCTAGATAGCAATAAATCTATAGCACATTTGGTTGCAATAATCGCATTGTGTGTCATTTATGCTTGTGTCAAAATGATAACAAATTAGATAGGTAGGTCATGAACTAAGTGCTTATCACCTATTGAGAGGCAGGCATGAGATGAGGTGATTGGTAGATTTAGTTGCTAAACCACCACAAGTAGGTAGGCGGGTTGTTAATATGGTTAAATACTTTGATCCGCATTGGGTCTTCTAGAGAGAAGTTGTAGGGTCACACTAGTGGAATGGATTTCTAGTGAAATCGATATGAGATAATTTGATCTTAGATCTTATGTCTTAGGACCTAAAGTTTTATATTGTTATTAGATCTTGGAATCTTTGCATTTTCCCTCAATTGAAGTTGCTTATGTCTACTACCCCTCTCTTTAGCGAACCATACAAGTAATATTGTACATGTTGATTGAATTGCTACTTGCATATGGTATTAAATTAAATCGTGCACAATGAAACACCCTCCAAAGGCATTTCCTTGATAGGCACCATAACCTTATTGCTTGGGAAATAATTTTTTCTGCCATCTCCATATTGAGGATAAGACTTAATTGCAATTTAGCATTTAACTAAACTCTACAAAATATTTTTTTTTTTTTAAATCTTGTTTGAGCTTTCCAACATCAAATATATTACAACAGAAACATACATTCAAATATACATGTAACCTTACAACTTAGGTTCATACTTTACATTGTTACTCTTTAGCTTATATCACACATATGTAACATGGCTATCTACTATTAAGCCATGTCTAAATTTCAATTCAAAAGCCTACAACTACTTGCGCTCATGGCCTAACCCATCTTCAAGATCTTATCATGTTCCATCATAAAACCTAAGGCTTTGATAAGCTAGTCTCTCAACTTGTATGAAGCAAAGCAAGTAAAACAAAAGCAAAAGCAATATACAATAAGCTATGGCAACAAACAATATAAAGCATGCTATGTAACTTACTATATAACAATTTATGTTAGTCTCAATCAAACAATTAAGAAAGGAGGTTGAATTGATTGTTCTTTTCAAAATTAAGACAATAAAGTTTTTATTCAAAATGGAGTTAGAATCTTTTCTTCATTATCTGAGGATAGCAATAGTTAGAAATTGTTAATGAAATCAAGTTTCATAGTATTTTGTAGGTGTAACAAGTTAAGATCCATGAGAGTTGCAAGAGAAAGCAAAATCACTTAAAGTGTTATGAACTAGAATATATGAAATGTGAAAAATAAAAAGAGTAAGGGATAACAAATATCAGGCAATCAATTTATACAATTTTATCCTTGTATGTCAATTCTCTCTTCCAACACAGCGCCAAGGAACCAATCTATCAATACCGACACGATCCACTATTCAAGAAATGCAAGAATATAAACACTAAATCTACTTTATCTCAGAATCTCAAACCCAAGATTACACAATATCTATAAATTCTACCTTAAATTCCTAAATAACTCACAAATCCCTATAGAAAAGGGAAAATAAAAATAAAAAAGTGAAAAATTATCTAAGTTTAAGGATAATAGTAAAAGTTTATGATGTTTTCATTCATTATCTTAGTAGTAGTAAATAAATGACTTTTTAGCACTATGCTTGCCTAATAGCTTATGTATAATGTTTCTATTGCTATTTTCATTATTATATATATAGATATTTCTATTGTTTGAATTCTCTCCTTTATATAATATTGAAATATGATGTTCAATTTTGTTTGTATGTGGAATTGGTCATTTGATTGAAATCTTCCAATTAACGTGATTTGTAAAACTTCCTTTAATCTTCATGTCACTCATCCATTATATGATTGACTTCCATAGTTGTTCACTTCAACTACCTTAAAATACTTTTTTGAATATTTGACTCGCTCTCTTTAGTCCTTAGTTGACCATTGAAAATGAAAAATTTTCACATGATTTGGTTAGTGGACTGGGATTAGATATATTACCTAAATATATCTAATTCACAACACTATGCCTTCAATTCAAATTTCTGCTCCTTTTTTGCTTCTAGTTTTTAGCTTCTAACTTATGTCTCTATCTCAAGCTTCTTTCTTTTGCCCATGCTTTTACCTTTTGTATGTGCTTTACTTCTAATTTTTTCTTTTGTAAGCACTTTCCATCCCCTATCTCAAACCTTACTTTTGCTTCTTACTTCAGTCTTTACTTAAGCTTCTTCTTTAGCTTATGCTTTTGATTGTCTTAAATCTTGTATTTTTTCTTTAGAAATTAGTGTTCTACTTCTTCCTTCATAGGTTGTGCTTCTTTGTATCAAGATTCTTTACTTCTAACTTGCTTCTAGTTTTTTTTATATATATATATAGTTTCTCACTTTTGCACAAGTATACTTAGGTTTTACTTTTGTTCTAATACATATGAACACTTATGGAGCATGTCAAAAGACAATAGTGATTTATTATCATCAAAACCTTTTTAGAGATCCCAATATTCTCCTTCCTTTTTATGATGGTAAAACATTGACATATGCATAGTTGTTAAAATCACGAGTCAATTATACGATTCTATGAGTTTGCAATTTTATCAAGTTTTTCATAATCAATATGGAAGAAAAATCATTTAGGTATAAACTTTTGATATAATTATGAGTTTAGATATATGTATCTATAAGTTACTAATTTTACCGATTTTATACTATTCAATTCTAGGTAATATCGTGATTTTGAAACCATAGACATATGTAATATGTAAAACCACAATCTATACCCATAAATAGACTAGGTCGTATATACAATAATGAAAAGAATTAGTGAAACCAAGTTGTTCCCACAAGGACTAGATAGCAATTACCAATTATGTAAAATTCTAGTTTCAGCAAGGTAATCAATTATAATCTAAAAGAAAATTAATGAAACTAAAACTAATTAGATTTAATTATACCAACAATTCAAAAGGCAAAAAGATTAATGAACTAAGCATGTGAGGTATTGACTGGACTATCATTTGGAGAGTTCACATATATATCAAGTTTATATTAGGATTAATTTTTTGAGTTTTATCGAAATTACAAGAATTCGCTTCCTTCCATGTCTTATTAATCCTATTTGTGAAAACGGTTTCTCTTCCAAGTTATCTAGTTTATAGTCATTAGTTAGTAAACAGATTTCTCTCACAAATACAAATACCCTAATTAAACATTAATTGCCATACATATCCCTATGTCAATATAACTAATTTTAATTTCATTAACTGCGTAAATAAACTGAATCTAATATGCACATGTCCATGTGCTGCCGATACTCCGCTATTGGAGCGTGGCTTGCTTGGACGTGGTCTGGGGCTGACTTCGGGCTTTCACGCAATTTTCTTGATTTGGGTTTGACTTGCTTTGTACTCGTGGATTGATCTCCTGAATTATTCTGGTCTTGGATGACTTAGAGCTTTGCTTGATGGACAGCTGGGCATTGCTTTTTTCAAATTAGTGGGCTGGCGTGTGAAATCTTGGTCCAATTGCTACAGCCGGACGTGGCTTTGCATGGCGATGAGCTGGGCTGAACTTGCTCTTAACTAATTAATGGAATTGAAGTTTCACTTGTGGCGGTAGACGCGATGCTTCTTGTGGCATCCATAGATAGATGCATAGATGGGTTTACTCGGTTTCTTTTTCCATGTAGTTTACTTTCAATCTGCACATTTCCCATTATGAATATTAAAATATACACATTCGTATTGATAACATTCAAAATTACATATTTTCCCCTAACTCAAAAGCAACAATTATGCGTAATTATTGAGTGAAAATGAGGAAAAAAAAAACTACAAAATTTGTGAATTACATGTAAAATGGACCAGCAAAGCGTAATTGCATTAAAACATGAAAATTGATCAATTTATAATGGAAAATTCTCATTTATTTTGCTTGGACCAATTTTGAAAATTGAAGCAAAATAGAGGAAATACAATAATCTAAAGAGATGTGAACTCATCTGGAGTGAACCAGTCGACTAGTTTAAACCCTTACCAACGAACTAGTCCAATGGAAAATCGAAATAGAAGATTGAGTAAATTATGTGCCTAATTCCTATTCAAAATCAAGCAATCGCAATTCCAATTGACAAATCCACAACAATCAATTTCGATAATTAAACAAAGAACAATAATAAGATAAACCCTAAACCCTTACTAGATATGGCACACTAGCAAGAAAATAGTTCTAGCATGGTTTTGTTGATATGATGGACAGCAATCCTGATACCGTTACTCGCCACAATCCACAAGATTGATAAGAGTATAAGAAGAATGAGCAAACTTAAACTTGTGTAATTCTCAAATGTCAAAAGTCTATCTTGTTTCCATTACAAACAGGTATTTATAGTACTAAGGATAAACAAGCTTGAAACTACATAAAACAATCGGTCTAATGGAGTAAGCCGTTGGCCTTAAAGACATCTAGGCCATCGGCCTTGAAAATGCGCACCACCAGCTTTAAAAGGGAAAAGGCTACCGACCTTAAGGGCCGATCTAAATACATAAGTCGCCAGCTTTTATGGCCGACCTAAATGGGTTCACCACCGCCCTTTGTGATTTCATTTTCCATCAAGTGAATTTATAATTTTTCATGACTTGATTTCCATCATCTCTCGAACCTATGAAAGATTTGCTCTCAAATTTGATGATTCTTCTATTTTAGATGCAATTTTCTGTGATTTCTTATAGAGAGACCAATCACTGCGACGATGATTTCGAACCAAGTTGCTTAGATTGAAAATCTTAGTCTTCCTATGTTTGTTGCTCTGAAGTCGTGGCTGCCCTTGAGTCTTCTTAAGATGTTTAGAAACCTTTTGACGAAGCTTTTGAATCTCCTAGGATTGTTCCGCCCTACTCAAGTTTTCTTCTAATTCCTTTCACCTCACGAATAAAGACTTCTTTCCAATGGTTTAATTAATCTGTTTCTAGGCTTCTTGCACCTCAAATGGTGACATAGAATTCAACACAATTCGCTCACCATCTTTTTGAAACACATAGGTGTTCCTAAACCCTTCATGCAACACTCTCCTATCAAATAACCATAGTATACCAAGTAGCATATATGATGCACACATAGAAAGAACATCACAAACAATCTCATCATGGTACTTTTCCCCTATGCCAAATGAAACCTTAGCCCTCTGAATGACATACAAACTGTATTGTTTACTCAACTAATGCAGTTCATATGGCCTTTAAGGTGTGAGGTAGTGATTAGTTTCAATTTATTCATTAGTGAAGCAGCTACTACATTAGTGTAACTACCACCATCAATAAGAAGAGCACAAAGGTTACCTTGAACCCTTTAGGGAATATGGAATAGGTTTTCCCTCTGTTCTTCTTCAGTAGTTGGAAATGTAGTCATTACCTTGCACAATACGTTGATAGCCAAATACTGATAATTTTCTTTTATCTTCATGTGCCTCAGCATCTACATCCTTATAATACTTATTTAGCACTATTGACAAATTTGTTAGCTTATGTATCTCTTCCTCACCATCCTTACTCTCTATCTCCATAGCAGTCATTACCCTTTTGTTTGGACATTAAGCAGCCATATGTCCAAAACCTAAACATTTGAAGCATTAGATTTGACAAGTCTTCCCACCTGATGACTCAGCCACTATCTCCTAATGTCAACCCCAACAATTGCTTTGCTTTTTCTAGAAAATTTTTCTCCCCTCCATTGTTAGTAACAACTGCATTCTCTTCCACATTCTTATCAATTCCCCCTTTGTTAACCTGTTTACTATCTAGCCCATATAGTTTAGTAGAGAATCCATACCTGTTACTCGCTACTTTATACGGACTAGAGCACCACTATCTCTCAACTTGTTAAGCCAACTAAATGGCCTTATCAAGGGTGTCATACCGCAACAGGT
This sequence comes from Laguncularia racemosa, assembly GCA_037954665.1. Classification (NCBI taxonomy): domain Eukaryota; kingdom Viridiplantae; phylum Streptophyta; class Magnoliopsida; order Myrtales; family Combretaceae; genus Laguncularia; species Laguncularia racemosa. The sequence continues at coordinate 4,639,570 of JBBMOL010000014.1, read as the reverse complement.
CCACTATATAGGTGATCTCATATTTTAGACCGGACACAAATCGTGCCATAATTTATTCAAGAGGTTCAACTGCTCCTCATCAAATCATCAGTGTCTTAAACTCTTAGACATACTCATCCATGGTTTTGCCTCTTTATCTCAATGTTTGGAGATGCATGAATAGCTCCTATCGGTAATATTCTGGTATAGACCTCTTTCTCATAACTCGTTTCATCTCTCCTCCTACTAGCCACAATATTCTTCCACCATAAGGGGACATAACTTGTAAACTTAACTACTGCCAAACGTACTCGAGTGTTGTCATTGATTTCATAACACTCAAAAAGTCCTTCCACCTTATCCTCCCAATCAAGATATTCTTCTGCAAATCCCCTTCCAAAAAATGAAGGCATCTGCACTTTCATTTTCTACACCTTTAGGTGGCTTGAACTCACGATTAGGATAAAGTTCATCATCAAAATTATCATCCCTTTCCTCCTAGTAAATCTGATACTCTATTTCAACTTGCCTACCCCTATTTCCTCCTAATGCTCCTTCCCTACATACAACATTAAATGCTACCTAAGGTGGGGTGCTTGAGGATCTGCCACTGTCTGTTGGGGTAATGTCATTTGATTGACTTGTGTTGCTAGATTAGTAACTACAGTGGTTAGGTCCTACAACTATTTTCCAAAGTTCTCCTACCACCTACGCACGATGTCCCTTACCTCCTCCTTCAACTTGACTATTGGTTCATTTCCAATTCCTCTATTCACGTTGTCGTTCAACTTCTTCGCTGAATTGCAATCTCCACATAGGAATTCTCGAATCACTCAATCACACACCACAATAATCCCCAACGACACAATCCCTAATTTTCAACCTTCACTCAATCCTCAATTTAATTCCAATCAAACCCAGCACAACTGACAATACAAACCCTAACTTCATTTTACTTCAATAACCAAGGCAAAAGCCCTAATTACGATCGCACAACCCACAACACAAACCGCGGTATAACCCTAAATTTAGCCCTTTCTTTCAATTTCAATTCACAATGACCAATGAATCATGCACAAATCATGCAATAACCTGGTTCAATTCACAATCAAACAATTCAAGAAGCTTATAGAATAAACCTTAATTGCTTAATTCAAAATCAACACTTCCACTTTACAATCCCTTCTCTCAACTAATACCGTGATACCAAATATGATGTGGCTAAATTCCTATTCAGAACCAAAGCAATCGCAATTCTAATAGATAAATCCACAACAATCAATATTGATAATCAAATAAAGAACAATAACAAGACAAACCCTAAACCCCTACTAGATATGACGCACTAGCAATGAGAATAGTCGTAGCATGGTCTTGTTGATATGACGCACAATAATCTTGATATAGTCACTCGCCACAATCCACAGGATTGATAAAAATATAAGAAGAACGAGCAAACTTAAACTTGTGTAATTCTCAAATGTCAAAAGTCTATCTTGTTTCCATTACAAAGAGGTATTGGTAGTACTAAGGATAAATAAGCTCAAAACAACATAAAACAACGGTTTAATGGAGTAAGTCCACCAACCTTGAAAATGTGCACCACCGACTTTAAAAGGAAAAAAAGGCTGCCAACCTTTATGGTTGGCTTAAATGTTTGCACTGCCGACCTTTATGGCTAGCCTAAATGGGTTCACCACCGGCATTTGTGATTTGATTTTCCATCAAGTGATTTGTAATTGTCATGACTTGATTCCATTAGTAAAACTAGTTGACTAGTTTATAGCACAAATTGCTAATATATAAGTAGTTGGTCAATTTATACCTTACTAGTCAACTGGTTCAATATAAATATAAATATATTACATTTGCATTCTTTAAGAGTTAGACTTCATTTATTTATTTATTTTCATTTCTCTTCACATTTTTTATAGAGTTAAGGTTTTTAGGTTAGGGTTTCTCTAAAGTTAACATTTTCTTTGTATTTTAAAGTGGATTCCAACCCAAGAATGCATAAAGAACTTCTTTCAAACAAGGATTAAGCTTGGTGTTTCAATTTAAATGTCATCTCCTCCTATTTTCCTTATATGTTTTGTTATGGATGCTACTTTTCCTTAGTGTTCTTAATGTTCTTATGATGATTTTGAATCTCTGAAGTTGTTGGATTATGAAGTTGTGATTATGTTGTTGTTTGGTTATGTGTTGAAAATGGGTTTTTAGCTTTAGTCATTAAACTTGTATTTCATGAAGTTGGGACATACTTGTAGGTAAGGCTTATGTGTTAAACATAAATTCTAATCGAATTTCTTGACTAATTAACTTAGATTGCAATTTGACAACTCTTAATTTAGTTAAGGTTTAGCTATTGGTTAACTAATAACTCCTTGTCACAAGAAATAATTGAATAGCACAATTAATTAGCTACTTCATAATTCATCCCATGGGTTCTTAATCATATTGTTGGAGAAATTGGATATCCTTGTTAATTGGAGTAGACTAGTATATAGTTATAGTGTAATAAAATTGAATCTTTAATTGGTTGACCTAGATTAGAGTAATTAACAATTAATCTAGTGCTTAGCCAAGTCCTTCCCCATGGATACAACTTGATTCACCATTCCACTGTAATTTTTACACTTATCAAATTACCATTCATAAAAAATCTTCAAATTACTTTTGATTTTTTTTTTTTGCCCAAAAAAAAAAGGAAAAAAAAAAACTAAAGAAAATCTTTCCTCTTGATTTCAGCTCCAAAACAGCTATGCATGCAGATGCCAGAGTTGATCGACCCCAGGCTACGAACAATTTGCTTTACCAAAAAAAGGAAAGGAGGGGGAATTTTGTTTTTACTCCCCTTGGAAAAAAAAATTTAATTTTTAAAGTTTATGATCTTCCTTGGGTACAAAATACTCAACAATAAGGTCAAAGCAATTGGGCTTTTTGCATCCGGAAATTTCTAAAGGATGGAAATTTGGAATGGGGGGTACATACCCTAGTCTTATCGACCCCCAAAAAACAGTATAAGGGCCCAATAAACCCAAAGATGTCCTTTGGGTTTTGTTTTGGCTTTCCCCTCATCAGCAAATGGGAGCCCCTTTCAAACCTTCACAAGCCAATTTTCCCCCATCTGGGGCCCGGGTTTGGTTTCCCAAATTGAAAGGGATTTCCCCTCGAGAAAAAAACTATGCTCCCTAGCATTCCCCAAAGAGTTGGGAAAAAGCAATTATTCTCAAATTACGCGTTGAGAACATTTTATTGTTAGGGCAAGGGGGGAGGGATTTTGGGGGATTGTGTGTTCAAGTCAACCCCGGCATGAGCCTTTTTATTTTACACGATAAATATTGTCAGCGCAAATTATAGATTTTCGTATGAAAAAATTTAAATCATTAAGTTTTAAATGTGGATGTTTGGTTTTAACTTATCCAAAGTTGTTCATTGGACTCAGTCCTACTAATTTCTCCGCACCTTTAGGGGGAAGGCCAATTTTTTTGCACAACCCATAAATTGAGACTAATCTCCATGCTAGCCAAAAAATGACGAAAGTAGGGGCATATATTGATAAAGCCAAGAAATCAATATTTGGGGCAACAAAAACATAGGGGAAAACCCCCTAAAAAACCCCCCCTTTGTCATAGTTGGTGCAAAGATGGTGCAAAAATATAGTCATGTATTTTTACTTAGGTGACTTTGGTGGTTGCGCAAAATATAGTTTTGATGTTACTTTGGGTTTGTTTTGTTGGTTGCTTTTGATCACAATCAAAAAAATTGAACAAAAAACAAGGCCCATGGAGAATCGCCCATTGGTTTAAACCTAAATGCATAAGTAATGGAAGGGCAAAACCCCAAAGCATTGAGTAAATTTCTTCTAGAAGGAAAGTAGTAGCCCCTCTTAGTCCCATCCCTTCTTCAAAAAAATTTACATTTATGAACAAATCATTACCCCCTATAGCACCAAATGCAAATAGCCAAATTTTCCAATGAAAAACCCTTTAAAGGTTCCCAATGTAAGTATGGGATGAAAATGGTGGGGGCAATCAATGAAAAAACAATTTGCCCTCAAAAGAGATTAACACACTAAATTTTAAATTCAATCCCCCATTTAATGGCAACCAACCAAGATTTTTTCCAAATTCCTTTCAAAGAAAATTTTCCATTTTCCAAAAAACTTTGGTTGTCTCTTAGCTTCACATAAAAAAGGGAAGGGAAAAAACCTCTTTAGAGTCTAGCTAAAAGGAAAGCTTCGTTTGGATAAATAAAATTTTTAAAATCTAAAAAATTTTGGCCCAAGATTAAAAATTTTAATTGGATCATAGACCAGTATCGCCTGTTCTTTGTTTACAGTAATGGGGGAAACTTTGGTTTTGGTATTTAGCCCCATCCCCTTTAAACCAAAATGATTTAAGATTTCTTCACCTATTCTCCAAGTATTAAGGATAAAAGGATCTTTATACAGTTAAAGGGGGTTTTGCTAAAGATAGCCTCTAAGGTTAACAAACTCGCAATCTACTAGACTTTCAAAATAGGGGTTTTCCACAACAATTTGGATCGGGGGATACTCCCAAAGCGTTGGATGGATCCAGGGGGCCCTTTGACTTATCTTATAGTCACCTAGTTAGTCCTCCAACAACTAGAAATGTTTGTTCCAAAATACCCCACTTCTAATGGGGTTTTTTTTATCATTTGTGTCCCCCACATATTGTTGTTTCCTAAAAGTGGGGGGGAAGGGGGAAATTTGGGTTTTTTTAAAACTAACTGCGAGCCCAACAACCAATCTCCTTGGAGCTATAGGAAATTGTTTGATCTAAGGCCCCTGGGGCCCAAATCTTTTCAAATTTTAATCTCTTGTCTATGGTTTAGGTAGCTTTTCACCCCTAGCATTCTCAAGACCACTAAAATTGTGTATGGAACCCTAAGGGGAGCCCAAATTTTTCAACAAAAGCAAAGTGCATTGATTAGTTGTAGCTTACCGCAACCTTAAAATTTTAAGCCTATAAAACCACAAAATAAGACCTTAAAGATGCTTTTTGCCTTTCTTTTTAAATCTTTTCCCTTTTTTTGTCATTTTGTTAAAACCCATTGAAGGAAGGTTGTAGAGGAATTTCCTTTTCCCATACAATGAATCTCATGGAAATGAAAAGTGGTAAAACTGACTAACCTAGGGTTTTTTCCACCTACTGATTTTGGGGCCCGTTTAAATTTGACTATTGCTGGTTTTTTTTACCCCCTTGGTATGCTAATAGTTATTTAGCAACATTTAGTATTTATAAGAAGATTCAAAAAAAATTTGTGGCTAATAAGAGGCTCTCCTTTAGTGCTTTTGTTAGGGATTTTAAGAAATCAAAAAAACCCCATAAGAGATAGGGTGTATGTGTTATTATAAACCCTTACATGCGTTTTTTCTGTACATTTCATGCAAGAAAGTTGGATGCTTGGATTTTTGGGTTTTATTGAATATGATTTGTCAATTAATTTATGATTGTTTCAAACTTTTTTACAATCTAGATTAGGGTAGATTTTAGGGTTTAAATTGGGAAAAAAAAACATCTGTTTCCAAAGCCCTTGTTTAAAAAACTTCCATGTTGGTCCCTTTGATCATACCCTTGTTTTTAAATTACCTCCCTGATTTAACTAAAAAGGAGAAAACTTGACAAACTTTTAAATTTCAATCTATGTGGCCTTAACTCATTTGGGGGGTTTAAAAGGGTTAGTATAGAGTGTATGGGAATAGGGGTTTTGGTACTCTATAAGGAAGCAATTACCTTTTTTTTTTAAGAGGAAGCTTGGAAATGGAAAAAGAATATTTTTAGAATACTACAATAAAAAAATAAAAAGAAATTACTAGCACACTTAGCAAGTGTTGAAAGAAACTCCATTCTAGACCAAAACTTTTTTTTATTCAATCTTGAGATAACATTAAGGAAGGACTTTAAGGGGGCAATTGTTAGTTTGGAGAGGCAAAAATTTTTTAAAGCTAAAAGGAAAACAAGGGATACAAAGCAAAATACTTTAAATAATATCTGTGTTTGTGGGTAGTAAGGAGAACCCAAAAATAGAAACCATTAAATTTTTTAAGATTTTGTTGGAAACTAGATGAATGATCCTTTTTAAGTGCAAACTCTTTCAAAGCCCCCTTGAGAAATTTTTTACATTATTAGAGGGGGTTTTGCTTTTCCCCAACTAATCCTATTCCAAAACCGTTACATGGAGGTCTTTCAAATGTTTTTATACCCAAGTTGATGGGTTTAATTATAACTAACATAATGGATACCTTCATAGCCTTGCCCTTGGAAAGCCCTTTTGTAAGGAAAGAAAATTTATGCATTGTTCTTGAAAGAATGTTGGCTAACGATTAGGGATTTGTGAAAAACTTATTCTAGATCTATAGATCTTGTTTCCTCCTAGTTATTTATTCTTAATGAAAATTTAATGGTCTTTGGGATACCTAAGTTTCTTGGTGCAAACAAAAATCACTCAATTTTACACCCAATTTTTTTATGTAATACAAGTCGGGATTGGTTGCAAAAATATTAGTGCCATAAAATCAAACCCTTCCCTTTAAAGGATCTCATTGATTGATGCAAGGTGCTTTTATTCTAAAGAAAAAAGCTCAAGATCAATCCTCTTAATGAGAGAGATATTATTCCAATTGGGGACAACAAAAATAGGGAAATTAAGGGAGGGAAAGATTGGTTTAAAATGATCTAAAAAAAAGGGTTTTTGTACTTTAAAGGGGATTTCATTTTGGAGTTTTTACTAGTTTAAAACTTCCCTAAGTTAGATTGAGTTAATAAGAGCTGCAATAGAAAAACCCAATAGTTGAAGTGGTTTAAATGGGGAAACTTTGGGCCTCCTTCATGTCTTTAAGGGAGGAAATTGTCAAGGGGGATCTATTTTTTACCTTACTTTTTCCCTTCTTTTTCATGAGCCCCTTTAATTAGGTTAATTAATATAAAAGTAGAGAATAAACTTGGGGTTACCCATTTTTTTTTAAGGGGGGACGCTGAAGTTTTGGGTCACATCTCCTTAATAAGTGTCAAAAGCCCCTTTAAATTATTTATCCCTTTAATTGGATAACATTTGTTAATTATTTTTTTTAAAATTTTATTGAAGGAAAGTATACTTGTTTTATAAAAAAAATTTTTCCCGGGGGTCTTAAAGGACTAAATTTGGGAAATATTATATGATGATCAAGGGGAAAAATCAATGAAATTTAAAATAAGTTTGGAGCGGTTTTTTAAAAAGGAATAAAATTTCTTTTTCTTCCCCCCTTTGATTCAGCATGGTATGCTGAAAGGGGCAAGGTGACCATTTAAAAAAACATCAGAAGCGGAGAAAGCAATCAAAATTTAGTTTTTTAGCCCCGGGGTGTGACCCTGGCCCTGCCAAAGACAGTGCTGACTTGTGGTATTTAGACAATTTTAAATAGCCGTTAAAATTTTTTTATTAGAGTTATAAGTAATTTTAGAGTGGGAGTCAAAAACCCCAGGAGGAAAAATTTCTAGGCTTCCCGGAAAAATAAATTTAAAATGCATCTTTTTAAGGGTCACAAGATTTTCAATTACAAGGGTTTTTTTTTACAACATAAATTTTTTTATCTTCACCAATCTATTGTGGGCCTTTTTGTAAACCCCATGGAGAAGAAAAAACCTTTCCCTGCCCTAAACCCCTTTTTGAAAACCCCTTAAATTGTGAAGTGAAATTGTTATTTAAAATTTAAAAAAAAAAATTCAGTTTTTGTATTTTATTCAGGGGATTTCATTGGGCTTGTGGTTAGTTGTGCATGAATTAACTACAAAGTTTGATTTTTTATTAGTTTGAAAGATGTTTTCATTTAATATGATAGATATTCAGGGAAAAGAGGGATTGAGTATTTCACCCCAAAAGGTTTGGAAATTCCCGATTTTCTGCTTAAAAGAAAGTAAATTTTGTATCTTTAAAAGGGTCCTGAACCCTTTTTTAATCTTATGTAGATTAGTGGGAAAGGGGAGGTCTTTCCCCTATTCATGTAAAGGTTTTGGGAATCTTAAAATTGGGGAAAAAATTAAATTTTTTTGTGGAATTTTGTAGTGAAAAACCCTGGGTTTGGGCATTAATCAATTTATTAAGTATAAAAATTTTAAGGGTTAAGGTTAGATAAAATAAGGGGGATGTTTTGGAAATTTTTTTTATCCCTTTTTAAAACATAAATAATTTTTTGGGTTACTAGGGGTTTTGGGTTTTTTAGAATTTAAATCTAATCTCATTCAATATTTAGGCATAAATAGTAGAAAAATGATTTTAAAACTAGTATTGTTTCAAGATTCTTTTAGGGCGGTACCTTGAATCTATGTACATTAGATAGGTACAATTGCCCAGCTCAAATTTTGATAATTAATTAAAGGTTTTTTAAAAAATTTAAGGGAAAATTTTATATTTTTTGGTAAGTACACATTAAGTTTTTTTGGCGGGTTTTTGCTAAAGGGTCTGCAAAAGCAATAAATTTGGGGAAAAGCTTTTGTTTTACCACTTAGTCATTTTTCCTGTTTTTTTTATTTGTTTTCTTCCTTTTCCTCTATTTTTGAATAAATTTTAATATGTGATTGGGTTTGAGTTTTGCCAATGCAAAGGGCAAAGAGTCTTTCTAAAAAAATTCTTTATCTAGATCTTTTAGATTGAAGAGGGGTAGTCCATAGAATTTGAAAAAATGGTTAAATGTTCTTTTGTGAAATCGATAATTAAAAAAGAGGCTTTGATATTGAAGTTGAGATGGAAGCAAAGGGCCCCCCCCAAATTTTTTAGGGAAAAAAAACAAAACCAATCATGGGTGAGGAACCCTCCCCCCAAAACCCCCAAATTGTGTATGCTAGCCTTATGATTGAAGGCACGGTGTCTAACAATTGTGAAGCTTCCCCTTTGAAGTTAATTATTAAAATAAAAGGTGTTGTGAATTTAAATTTTGCAGCAATTTTTTGTTTTATTTGATTTCCAAACGATGACCACATGCCATTTCAAAGCTTTATATAGATTTGTGGACTTTTAAAAAACAATTTGAGTTGCAATGATGCAATATGAATGGGATTGTTTCCTTTTTCATTAAGAGGGAAAGCCAAGATTTGTTGGGAAATTTTCCCCTTTGGGGTTGGGTTTTATTCCCATTTATGGAAGACGGGGGTTTTTAAAAACCAATTTTCTGGACAATTTTTTTCCTTCATAAAAAGACTTTTAAATTTTTAAGAATGTATTTTCCCTTTTATTCAAAATGATGCCGAAACTTTATTTTGAGGTTTGCAAGGTGAAAAGAGTTGTTAGGGCTATGTCCCATCTCAATTACCACCATAGATGAAAGTTAAAACCCTTTTTTTCCCAATGGGCTAACCCACACCCAAACTAGACAAATTAGTTGATGAAATTTTTGGTGGGTGGTAACCTTGAATTTTAAAAGGGGCATTGGAAGGAGTTCTCCAAAAACTTTTTAAAAGCCCCCTGCCAAGAAAAATTATCAAGGGGGGAAAAAACCCTGAGGCAACCCCGAGTGTGGATTATTTGAGGTAAAATTTCATGGACCCACTTTTGTTGTTAAGTTTGGGATGTACTAAAGCAAACAAGTTGCTAGTAAAGAATGCAAAACACCAATGATCAATTTAGAGATTCATTTAAAGATCATAGAACTTCCTTAAAAAAAATCAAAAACAAGTTGACTATTTTGGCATTCAATAGCCCCAACAAAAAATAAGGAAAAACACTTTAAAATTTTTGGGTTGGCGGAATCACCCCATTCTTAGCTTGGTAATAACAAACCCTAGAAAAGTAATTATCCGGGGCTCTAAAATTTTAAAGACCCCCAAATTTCCATACCCTTTGGGCCCCGTATGCCAAACTTCCATCTTATCACCTTGGGAAAAAAAACAAGTTTTAAAAGATCTTATTGACTAAAATTCATTCAAAGCTTAAAGGGTTTAAGACTTTGGGAAATTTTTAAGAAGCTTTTATCTACAATCTTCAAAAACAAATTGGCCCAATAAAACCAAAAATGGTTTTATGGAAAACAATAGGGTTTTGAAGTGCCCTTAATTTTATAGAGCCATTTTTTACTCAATCTTTATAGGGTGAATTGTGTTAATTTATAAATGATTTTATAGAAAATTTATAAAGGGAAAAGGTACTTAATTTATTATGGTGATAAATCAGGGTTAAATGGAGTCAAGGTGCTAATTAAGTAAATTAGAGAAGTCATCTACCCAATTTGGGTCAAAGACAAGGATTTACACCGCCGGAGAAAGGGAAAGGGACCTGGGCGTTGTAGTTGAAAATACACGGCTGTTGTATTGGTTTTTGATCAACAGAATATACCCGGTTGAGTACAGGCCCTGTATCTATCTTGAAGAATTTAAAGGGGAGGCACGGTTTGTGATCTGGCCCTGGTAGAAAAACCCTGCCATACACTGAACAAAAAGGAGGAAAAAGTGGGCTATCCCAAAAGAGATAGGCCGGCTGTGATCTAGCCGTGGTGGAAAGGTGCCCCTACATGAACAAGAATGAAAAAATTGTGGAACCCTGGGGCCGAGGGAAGGCACAGCTTGAGATCTGGCGGGTGGAAGCCCTGGCAAAACATGAACACGGATGTGATAAAGTGGAATCAAAGAGGAAAAAGGGACCCGTTTAAATTTTGGCCGTTGTTGGGGGTTTGTGTGCCAGGCAGACCCATTTTTTCCCTTCTCGGGCATTTACTTGAAAAAGGAAAAAATTCGTTTTTTGCTAGTAAAGATCCTCTGCCATTCCTTTTTCAATTTTAAATAGAAAACCCCCCTTAGCGGAAAGGGAGTTTTTTGGGGAAAGGGGAAGGGAAGGGAGAGGCAGAGTAAGGGAAAAACCGGGCAACAAAGACTTTTTCATGTTTCCACTTTTTAATTTTGTTTTTAAGGAATGGGAAAATGTGTAGCTAAGCGATAATTTAGCCAAGGTTTTATTGAAGTTTATTCTTCACGGATTGTGAGATTTAATTGATTACTTTTATTCTAAATCTTTGTTTTCGGATATTTATATATATTCTGGGGCGTTTTTTTTTTTAATTTTTATCCCTTTTTTGATTGATATGAAATTAGAGCTCTTTACTCAATTAGCAAGTTAATCCCTCTTGGCAAAATAGACGTCAAATCCGTAATTGTTTGATAGTTTTAGTTTCGGTGACACAATAAACATGTTTGATTATAAAATAGATAGTCAAATTTTTGTTATGGAGATATATGGGTCTTGTTAAATAGGTTTCTTATAATCTGTTGGGAAGAATTGGTTAGTTTTTCCCCTTGTTTTTAATGCTAAATTTATAGAAATTTAAAAACCCAAGAGCTTGTTTAGGGTTTTTTCTAATCAATAAGGGAAAAATTTGAAGGCATGTTTTGATTTTCAAAAAAAGTAAGGAGAGATAGGTTATTAGAGGGTTGTTTTAATAACCATAAAAAGTTTATCTTGGATAAAGAATGGGAAAAATTTGCATCCATGATCCCAATTCTAGAATTTAAACCCCTATTGTTCCCTTTGGCTGGTTTTATCATTATTCCTTTTATTAAATTTTTTTCAATATTTTTTTTTGATTCAAAAAACAAAATATTCTTTTTTCCCCTCTATTCCCCTTTTATAGGAAAATTTTAACCAATCCCCCGTGGATACAAACCCCACTCACTACTATTCACCAATCTATAGTTGTATGGAGTAGGTTTTTTTTTTGTTGGATTCGACCCCCATCAAATTTTTGGGGCCGCCGTTGCCGGGGAATTGGGGGTCAAATTAGTTTTATATTTTGTATAGACTCGTTCTTCTATAACGGGTAAAATTCATTTAAAAATCCAGAGATGGGGAAAAATTTAAGAGACAACGAAGAGAAAGCTAGGCTGCGTAAAAAAGGGGAAACCGTATCATCTAACCCCCCGGGAACTAAAATTGGCATCAAATTTTTCAATTCACCCCCTTGATTCTGAAAAAAAAAACGATATGGCAAATCCTAAAAAGAACATTAAGAAAATTTGGCTGCACCGGTGGGGGAATAACAACCACTTTGTTATTCAATATCCCGAATTGGCTATTGGTTTGAGTTGGAAATCTGGTTTGAAAATCGTACACCTTTTTCTTTGGTTTTGGGGAATGAAGATCCTCAAAAAATTTGAAAGAGTTTCATATAGTGTGTTCTAGTATGAGGCCGCAAGGAATAAACGATGATAAAATTTCCAAGTTCGGGGATTTTTCCATTCTCTTTAAAAGAAACTTAGAGCTAAAGATTGGTTGTTTTTTTTTTGCCCCCGGGTTCTAAAACCCACTTGGAAAATATGGTGGGCTCTTTGGAAAAAAATTTTCCTTTGCTCGGGGAGCCGCTGTTGTATAAGAAGAGAAATTTTTTGGATCAAACGGGGAAACCGAGACTTTTTCCTTTGGAATTGGGAGGGTTAAAGCAACTTTGTGCAAGCTGTCGAAAAAACATGGGAATATTGAAACCTTCTCATTCAATATTTATGGGGGCCTACTTCGATGGAGGGGAAAGATGATGGATGCTGCTAGGTGGAGGGTTTTTAAGGGCATAAAACCTGGTAAAAAGTAGGGAATTGATTCCCTTATGGCTACTAAAATTTGCAACAAATTTTTGGGGGATAGGATGGGTCCTTCAAGGAAGGTAAAAAGTGGTTTAAAGGTTTTTTAAACCTTTAACAAAAAATTTCAACCTAACCTCCCTTGCAGGGATTTCCCCTTGGAAATTTTTCAGCAGGTTTTAAGGGTTGTTGGGAAATTTTTGTTTTTCTAATCATCCTACCGACATGTGTTTCCCCCCATTGTAAGATGATAAATGAGCATTTTCCCAAGCTGGGGAATTCTAGGAAACCACAAAGGAAATTTGATCTAAATCGAATTTCTTTTTAAAACTGGATGGAGTGATCACATAATTTCAGATTTGGCAATTTAAACCACAAAAAATTTCCCCAAAAAATCCAACCCTAAACACAAACCAAAATCCCAAAGCTCTTCCCTTCAGGGATGTTCTTTTAAAGGGAAAATTTTTTAAATCGCTTGCTGTTATACCAAAATAATTTCAGGATGGGGACAAAGCAAAGCATTTACAACTTGGAAAATTTAAAGTAAGTCAATTTCCCTTCTTCTATAAACAGGTTAGAAACTTAAGGTAAGTTACCCTTCAGGGGCTATCACAAATCCAAAGCAAATCTAATGCAAAATTCCTTTTAAGGGGGAACAAAATGCAGGGATCAATGAGAAAGGAAACGTTAATCTTGGGAAGAGACTAGAAAGAGACTGGGAACTTGAGCTTTGCAGAACAAAAAAAAACAGGGAAACCCGTTTTTAACACAAGGGCATGATAACATACCTTTCCCTTTTCCCCTTTTAATTTGGGGAAACCAAAAAATGAAGCGAAGACAAGAGATCTTGAAAAATTTTTTGCAAGTTGAGGTAAAAAATTTTTTGGGATGCAATTAAGCAAGTACCCCCCGTTATGCTAAATTTCCCAAAAAATTGTGCACTACCCAAAGAAAGCTTTTAGGGAATGAAAAAGATTGTGTGGGTGAGAATGTTCAGCTATTCTTCAGAAGAAGCTTCTTTCCCAAATGAAGGATCCAGGTATGTAACCTATTCCTTGCAAATAGGGATCTTGGAATCGCCCAAAGCTTTTGTGTGATTTAGGAGCTTCAATCAATGTTATGCCTTTGTTTTGTTATCAATGTATTAAAAGTTGGGTTCCCTTGAAGGAAACAGGTGTTTTGTTAACTTGCTGATAGGTCCATGTTTATCGGGGGGGAATTCTAAAAGATGTTTTTGTACAAGTTAATGGGTTGGTTTTTCCCTATAGATTTTTATGTCTTGAGATGGAAAAAATTAAAAGATTCCGTAATTCATCAATGATATTATTAAGGGGGGACATTTCTTAATACATCCAGGAACCCCGGAAATTGATGTCCCCAGGACGGTAACCTCACTATGGAATTTGTTTGGGTGAAGTGATTAAATTTAACATTTATGTTTTCGCATGAAATATCCAGTGATATTCCCCTGTTTTTGTTGTAGTGTTATTGCCCCCCATTAACCACGGGGTTTCTTTTGGGATTTAAATGGGACGATGATGAGTTGAAAATTGAAATTAATAGGGGGTTTATTTTTAATGTCATTTGAAAATTTTAAAGGGAAGAAGTTTTGTAATATTCTTGATTCCCGGACATGTTTTGGGGGTTTGGGAAAACCCGTTAAAAAACACCTACAGGTAGATGTGTCTCCATTAATTTCCCTCCTTCTAAACACAAGACTTTTTCCCCTTTATTTTTGGAAAGCCCCAAAGCTGGGAATTTAAAACCCCTTTACCCGAACATCTAAATTTAACATTTCTTAGGAGAAAATGGACTCCTTGCTAGAAAGTCTCTAAAAAAACAAAGAAACTTTAAAAGAAGAAAATTTTGACTGGGTGTTAAGAAGGTATAAAGAAAGCATTGGATGGTCCTTAGGTGTATCAAGGACAAAAACCCCCACCATGCATAGCATAAGATATTAATGGAAGAAAAATTGCAAAACCTTAAAGGGGGAAGTTCAGCTTTTTGTTTGAAACCCCCCTAGGAGGGGATTAGTTAAGAAAGAAATCTTGGAAAACTGTTTAAATGCAGGTTGATCTACCCAATTTTCGATAGCAAAAGGGTAAGCCCAAATTTCCCAAGTTTTTCCCAAAAGAAAAAGGGAAATTTAAACTGTGATTAAAAAACCTCTGATGGTGAGTTAATTCTATCGGGTTCAGAGGGGATGGAGGGATTTGTGTTGATTATAGGAAGTTAAATGGGGTCAATACGGGAAAGATACTCCCTCTTCCTTTTCTTGATCAAAAATGCTGAAGTTTGGCCTGGCCATCTCTCACTTTTGTTTTTCTTGGGGGTTATTCAGGTTTTATAAAATTTCCCCAGTGGCACCGGAAAAGTATCAAGGGGGAAAGATCTACTTTTAAATGTCCACTTCGGTATTTTTTGGTATCAAAAGGTTTCCCTTTTTTTGGGCTCGCAAGAAAAACCCCCCATTCCAAGGGAATTGGTTTGTATGTTTTCCAAATTATGTGGAAAATTATCATAGAGGTTTTCATGGATGACTTCACTGTCTTTAGAAAAACTCTTTTGTTTCATGTTTGATTAACCTTACAAAAGTGCTTCAAAAGATGTATAGATAAAGAATTTCTTGTGTTGAATTATAAAAATGTCACTTTATAGTTGAACAGAGTATCTTTTTAGGTCATATGTATGCTTCTTAAGGGGCTTGAAGTCGATAAAGTAAGTAGAATTGATTAAAAACTTTACCCCTTTCCCTGTAAGGTAACGAGAATTCGCTCTTTTTTTGGGGGTGCAGGATTCTATCGTGTTTCATCAAGGATTTTTTCCCGGGTTTCTCATACCCCTATGCAGATTGCTACAAAAAGAAGTGACATTTGGGGTTCGATTTAGGCTCCCGGGAAGCACGCTTTTGACCCCATTGAAGGATAAGTTAACTTTTGCTTCCCCAATCATCCCCAACCACCTGACTGGAAACCTTTTCCCCTTTTCAATTTTGTGTGAAAGCGGGGCAATTATGCAGTTGGAGTCGTTCTTGGGCCCAAAAGAGTTTTGGGAAGGGCTTTTCCCCGGGCATTTAAATTTCGCTTCCAGAAAAAATTGGATGTGCTAATGCAACTATTCACCCAAAGGAAAAAGAACCTTTTTGGCGTTGTTTTTGCATTAGAAAAATTAAGGGGCATTTTTTTTACTTGGTTTAAGGTATTTTTTTACTTGATCATGCAGCTTCAAAAAACCTTTCTCGCGAAGAAGGAGGCGAAACCAAGACTTATTCGAAGGATTTCTCTTATTACAAAGGGGGTTTTATCTGGAAAGTTCGCGATAGGGGAAAAGGTTTAAAACTTGTTGCCGACACCTCGTAGGGAAAAACTTATCAGTGAAAGGGTCAATACCAATTACAAGATGATTTTCCCGATGAGCATCTTTTTCTATTCAAGACAATTCCCCTGGTTTTGCTGATATTGTTCAAAATATTTGGTTACTTTAAAAACCCCTATTTAAGTGATTTGTCTTTGGGCTCAAAAAGATAAAATTAAAAGGGTGCTAAGTATTATGTATTGGATTTAAACATATTTGTGGAAAATTGTGCTAATCAAATCATTAGAGGGGGTATTTCAAACGATTTCCTTTTGTCTTGCCCAAATTTTGTCACTCAATTTAAAGTGGTGGACATTTGGCCCTAAGAGGAGCTCAAAAGGTATTAGGGTTTTAGTTTGTTTTTGGGCCCATATTGTTTGTTTATTTTTTATGTTTTGTAAGCTTTTGTGAAAGAAGTAAAAAAAAATTGGCAACTTAGGACGTGGGGGACCCAATGCCACCCCTTTCCCCTATTTGCTTGTGGAAATATTTGATATATGGGGGTAATTGACTTTTTGGGTCCTTTTCCTCCTTCTTTCGGGGGAATGTTTCCCTCCTTCTTGCGGGATTTTTTTTTCAAAATGGGTGGGGGAAACCAAAGTTTACCGGAATAATGATTTCCAATTGTTTGGTTGGATTTTGTTTAAAACTCATATTTTTGCTAGGTTTGGGGGGCCCCCAAAGGCTTTTATCAGTGATCGTGGTTTCAACTTTTGTAATAGAGTAGTGGAAACTTACTAAAAAAATACAAGGGGCACTTTAAGCCCATTCCAGGGATACCACCCCCCAAACCAATGGATTGGCCGAAGGTTTAAAATCCCAGAAATCCAAATTTATTCTGGAAAAAAATCGTCAACCCAAGGGGAAGAAGGATTGGAGCAAAAAAGACTTGAAGAAGCATTATGGGCTTTCCGACAGTTTCAAGACCCCTATAGGTATGTCTCCTTACCGTTTGATATTTGGCAAACCGTGTCATCTCCCTGTGGAGTTGGAACATAAGGGTGTACTGGGCTATTAAAACAATGTAACATGCAAATGGATGAGGTTGGTGAGCAAAAAAAACTTCAATTACAAGAACTTGAGGAAATTCGAAGAGAAGCTTATGAGAGTACTAAAATCTACAAGGAAAAAACAAAGGATTTTTATGATCAAATGATTTCCCAAAAAGAATTTTTCTGTAGGTCAAAAAGTATTACTTTATCTTCTCGATTGAAGTTGTTTTCTAGAAAACTACGATCACGGTGGATTGGTCCCTTTGTTATCACTAACATATTTTCACATGGTGCAAATTGAGATCGCAAGTCTTGAAACTGGTAAGAACTTCAAAGTCAATGGTCATCGCTTGAAACCTTTTTATGAAGGATTTCAAGTATGTAATATTGAAGAAACCAGTTTAACTTACCCCGAGTATTGTGATTAATTACAGGAACGTCTAGCCAAAGACGTTAAAGAAAGGCGCTTCATGGGAGGCAACCCATATCAATTTATTTTATTTTAGTTTTGTTTTGATTTTTTTTTTCTTTTGATTAGCTGCAGCAAGGGTATATCATTAGATGACACTCTCTAGTGCTTAAGGGGAGAAATCCAATTACTCTACACTTTATACCAGGGAAGTACCAGTATTCCTTTGCTCTATTCTCTAATTGTTCCTTATGTTGTTAATTCCTCTTTAATTGTGCTAAATTAGGAACAGTGCGGACAATGTTCAAACTAATTGTAGGGGAGAGGGTAATAAAATATAGAGGATAGAGAATTGACTCATACTTTGAATGTTTGTCCTTAAGCAATTTCAAGCTAAATTTTTCAAAATTTATCATGAAATCTGGAGATTGTACTAAATGTTGTAATAAGCATCTACAAAATGTGAAATTGACTTGTTCAAGTGTTTTACTCACCTACTGCTGTGATTAGAATACTTGGTTAAAATTGAGTAGTGAACTCTTTAAGAAACAAATTTAACTTGTATTTAGCTTTAGAATTGGAAGTTTAAGAGTAAGTCTAGTTCTTAAGTGAAAAATAAACAAGTTTACTTCTAGGTTGATGAGATCCATGATGAGAGTCAAGTTGGAAGAAGGAATGTGGATCCTCTTGAAGTGCGCCTGGACCCATCACAAGAAGTCGAGCGAAACGACTCAAAAAGCATTAACGGGTTGATAAAGGATGTCCATGAAGCTGGAAAGGATTGGGGCAATCATGAAGTTGGAACGGATTGGAACAACCATGGGAAGGCCCTTACTCTTATTTCAAGTCACACCGGACACGGGTTGAAGAGGGCGTGTACTTTCAAGGCACGGCGTGTATGCAGTCAAGCAAATCCACAGAAAGATACACGGCCAAAGTATATGGGTGTGTATGGAGACAAGCAAATCTACAGAAAGATACACGACCAGAAGTACACGGTCGTGTATGTGACTGGAATGTGCACAGAAAAGTACCGGTCAAAGTACATGGTCGTGTACACGGCCGTGTATGTTGCCAGAAGTTGTACAGAAAGGTACAAAGACCAAATACACGGCCGTGTATCCCCTGCCGGCCAGCTTGTTCTGTTTTCGCGTTTTTACGCCACTTATCTAAACTACAATCGTTTTGGACTTGTTTTACACGAATTGTAATCCTAGTATAAAAGCTCCTAGGGTTTAGAACAATGAACAATATACATCTTTGAACATTAAACACTTTTGAGAGGCACCTCTCTTGGCTCTTCAAGAACTAAATCGAACTTATCGGATTGATTTCCGTGGCGTTCATCCCACTTATCAATCAGTCTTTCATCCGATTGTGGCGTCTTCATTTTATACCAAGGTTCTTATCTCACTTATAGACAACGGGTCGCGGTTTCCACTTAGGTGTTTGGGCGTCTTAGGCAACGAATTTCTGAACGTATTGGTATTGGGTTTCGTCACGGGTTGGCGTGGTTCGTATCAGTTTGGTATCAGAGCTTAGGTTTGTAAAAACATCAAGTTCGGTTGAGGAAGGTAATATCAAAAACCCTAACTCCAATCGTTCATATCAATTATCGTATTCAATTTCATAGTATTGATTGTCTTTTGATAGTGTAATATCGCCTAGGAGATTGTTAGCAAAAAAAAAAAAAAAAGAGTAAAGTCACAACAAAAAAAAAGAAGAAGAGAAAAGAACAGAAAAAGAAAAACGTGCTCAAGAGCACAACCAAGACAAAAAGAAAAAAAAAATGGATAGAAAAATAGAGGAAAATTTACGAACCCTAGAGTTGTTTTGAATTCTACGGAAGGAAATTGGTGTAGTTGGGTTAGTTCTAAGAGAATTGTGAAGAGGAAGTTGGCGAGTTGATATCATCATTATTTGTGAGCATACACGAGTGACTGTGTGATATCATCATTTGAGCGAAACACGTAAGGGAGTGTATCGTGAGGTTTGATTATATATAATTTTGTGTTAGTACTAATCTTTTCTGCATGAACTATGTCGAGACAACATTCTCCTGAAGGTGAAAAGGGGAAGGTTTGATGCTAGGTTAGTAATTGAGGCGTTGAGAGGGAGAAATGAAGAGGATGTTCCAAGAGGGAATGGAACAAATTCATGAGACGGTAGAGTAAAGACTAGAGCAATCCACAAACGTATTCTAAGGGCGTAAGAGGGAGAGTCATTCTAGGAGAGTACCGAGGGGTAGAGATGAAATGTCGGAAGATGAATTTGATGAGCCTTCTGTTGGGAGTTGTAGAGGTTATAGTGGTCGGAATAGAGGAACTAGGGATTGGGAAGATAGAGGAGATAGGAAAAGAGAGAATATATTTCATACTAGTGTTATCTAAGAGATCACATTTGTAGTTTGATTATTGATGGGGGAAGTTGCACCAATGTAGTGAGTAATTTTATTGTCGAGAGGCTGGGGCTCAAAACTGTTAGACACCTTAGTCCATATAAACTGCAGTGGTTGAATGATAGTGGTGAGACTAAGGTGAGTAAGCAAGCCTTGATTGGGTTTCGCATTGGTAGGTATGAGGATGAGGTGTTATGTGATGTAGTGCCAATGCAAGCATGTCATGTGTTGTTGGGGAGGCCATGGCAATTTGATAGGAAGGCTGTTCATGATGGCTTTTCTAACAAGTATACGCTTGTTCACCAAGGGAAAAGCTTTAATCTTAAACCGTTAACACCTAAACAAGTATATGAGGACCAGTTGCAGCTACAACAGTCTTTTGCAAAACATGAGGTGAGTGAAAAGCAGAGTGAGAGTGAGAGAGCAAAAGACAATGAGAAGAAAAAGGAATATAAAAGTCAAGATCAAAAGGAAAAGGAGAGGAAGGCTGGAAAGAGTGTGGAGGCCAGTTTGAAGGGGGATCAACTTGGTGGTGAGTGAAAGGAGAGGGCAGCCTTGCAAAAGGAGAGTTGTGTGGCAAGAGCGAGTGTAGTAAAGAGAGCGTTAGTGATGAGGCAACCTATGTTGTTGCTGGTTTTTAAAGAAACATGTTTGACTACTAACGAATTGTCTAACTCTTTGCCTAGTGTGGTTGTGTCTCTTGTGTAGGACTTTGAAGATGTCTTTCCTGATGAGATTCCAAAGGGATTACCACCTGTTCGTGGTATTGAGCACCAGATTGACCTTGTACCTGGAGCATCGATTCCAAACAAGCCAGCTTATAGGAGCAATCCGAAGGAGACAAAGGAACTCTAAAGGCAGGTCGATGAACTAATGGAGAAGGGGTACGTGAAAGAAAGCATGAGTCCATGTGCAGTGCCTGTGATCTTGGTGCTTAAGAAGGATGGGACATGGAGAATGTGTGTTGACTGCCGCGCCATCAACAACATCACGGTAAAGTATCGTCATCCCATTCCTCGCTTAGATGACATGTTAGATGAGTTGCATGGGTCTAGTATCTTTTCTAAAATTGATCTGAAAAGTGGATATCACCAAATTAGAATGAAAGAGGGTGATGAATGGAAAACTGCATTTAAAAAAATATAGATTGTATGAGTGGTTAGTAATGCCTTTCGGTTTAACTAATGCACCTAGTACTTTTATGAGACTTATGAACCATGTTTTGAGGACTTTTATTGGAAAATTGTTGGTTGTCTATTTTGATGATATTCTTATTTACAGCAAAAGTTTGGAAGATATATGTCACACTTGAGGGATGTTTTAGAAGTGCTTCGAAAGGAACAATTATATGCTAACCTCAAGAAGTGCACTTTTTGCACAGACAAACTTGTGTTTCTTGGTTTTGTTGTTAGTGCGCAGGAAATACAAGTTGATGAAGAAAAGGTTCGTGCGATCCAAGAATGGCCTAGTCCAACCAATGTAACAAATGTGCAGAGTTTCCATGGACTAGCAGAGCTTTTACAGGAGATTTGTGAAGGATTTCAGCACCCATTGCAGCACCACTTACTGAGGTAATTAAGAAGAATGTGGGGTTCAGCTGGGGAGAGCAACAAGAGAAGGCCTTTTAGACGCTTAAAAATAAGTTGACTCAGGCGCCGTTACTTGCTTTACCTAACTTTACTAAAACGTTTGAAATTGAGTGTGATGCTTCAGGATTAGGTATTGGAGTAGTGCTTATGTAGGAGAGAAGACCGATTGCATTCTTTAGCGAGAAGCTAAGTGGGGTAACCTTGAATTACCCTACTTACGACAGGAGCTATATGCAGTGGTTCGAGCCCTGGAGACGTGGCAACACTACCTTTGGCCAAAAGATGTTCGTGATCCACACTGATCATGAATCTTTGAAGTATTTGAAGGGGCAACACAAGCTGAACAAAAGGCATGCTCGTTGGGTGGAGTTCATCGAAACATTTCCATATGTCATCCACTACAAGCAAGGTAAAGAGAATGTTGTTGTGATGCACTTTCTAGAAGGTATACTCTTATCTCTACTCTTAGTTCTAGACTGCTTGGTTTTGAGCACATTAAGGAGTTATATGCTGCTGATCGAGATTTTTGTGAGGAGTATGTGTATTGTGAGAAGAGTGGGCATGGAAAATTTTATAAACATGAAGGATTCTTGTTTAGGGAGAGTAAACTATGCATTCCAATTTGTTCCTTAAGAGAATTACTTAGTGAGGGAGTCTCATGGAGGAGGTTTAATGGGACACTTTGGAGTAGCTAAAACATTAGGGGTATTGCAGGAACACTTCTATTGGCCTCACATGAAACGAGATGTTGAGAGGATTTGTGAGCGATGTGTCAATGTAAGCAAGCGAAATCTAGAGTCCAACCTCAAGGGCTTTACACCCCACTTCCCATTCCTCATGAGCCTTGGGTAGATATTTCTATGGATTTTGTGTTAGGATTACCTAGTCTAGACATGGTCGGGATTCTATTTTTGTAATTGTTGATAGGTTTTCTAAAATGGCACATTTCATTCCTTGTAACAAAACGGATGATGCTTGTAATATTGCTAATTTATTCTTTAGGGAAGTTGTGCGATTGCATGGTATGCCTAGAACAATTGTATCAGATAGGGATGCTAAGTTCTTAAGCTACTTTTGGAAGACTTTGTAGGCTAAGTTAGGAACTAAGTTATTGTTTTCTACTACTTGTCATCCACAGACTGACGGTCAAACTGAGGTAGTGAATTGAACTTTATCTACTTTGTTGAGGGCTGTAATTAAAAAGAATATTAAGAGTTGGGAGGATTGTTTGCCGCATGTTGAATTTGCTTATAACCGTACAGTGCATTCTGCTACTAAATTTTCTCCTTTTGAAATTGTGTATGGTTTTAATCCACTAACTCTTTAGATTTATCACCTTTACCTATTTCTAAGTATGTTAATTTAGATGGCAAGAAGAAGGCCGAATTTGTTCAACAGATCCATGAGAAGGCAAGGCTGAACATTGAACGACGAACAGAGTAGTATGTGAAACAAGCCAACAAGGGTCGTCGACAAGCTGTTTTTGAACCTAGAGATTGGGTTTGGGTTCACATGCGCAAAGAGCGGTTTCCGTGCAGCGTCGATCTAAACTACTTCCTAGAGGTGATGGACCATTTCAAGTTCTTGAGTGCATCAACGACAATGCATACAAGATAGATTTGCCTGGTGAGTATCAAGTAAGTGCCACATTTAATGTTACTGATCTGAGTCCTTTTGATATAGGTGACGATTTGAGGACAAATCCTTTTCAAGAGGAGGGGAATGATGAGATCCATGATGAGAGTCAAGCTGCAAGAAGGAATGTGGATCCTCTTGAAGTGCCGCCTGGACCGATCACAAGAAGTCGAGCGAAACGACTCAAGGAAGCACTTAACGGGTTGATAAAGGATGTCCATGAAGCCGGAAAGGATTGGGGCAATCATGAAGTTGGAACGGATTGGAACAACCATGGGAAGACCCTTACTCTTATACAAGTCACACCGGACACGGGTTGAAGAGGGCGTGTACTTTCAAGGCACGGCCGTGTATGGAGTCAAGCAAATCCACAGAAAGATACACGGCCAAAGTACACGGGCGTGTATGGAGACAAGCAAATCTATAGAAAGATACACAACCAGAAGTACACGATCGTGTATGTGACCGGAATGTGCACAAAAAAGTACACGGTCAAAGTACACGGTCGTGTACACGGCCGTATATGTTGCCAGAAGTTGTACAGAAAGGTACACGGCCAAAGTACACGGCCGTGTATCCCGTACCGGCCAGCTTGTTCTGTTTTCGCGTTTTTACGCCACTGATCTAAACTACGTCGTTTTGGACTTGCTTTACACGAATTGTAACCCTAGTATAAAAGCTCCTAGGGTTTAGAACAATGAACAATATACATCTTTGAACATTAAACACTTTTGAGAGGCACCTCTCTTGGTTCTTCAAGAACTAAATCGAACTTATCGGATTGATTTCCGTAGTGTTCATCCCGACTTATCAATCGGTCTTTCACCCCGATTGTGGCGTCTTCATTTTATACCAAGGTTCTTGTCTCGCTCATAGACAATGGGTCGTGGTTTCCACTTTAGGTGTTTGGGCGTCTTAGGAAACGAATTTCGAACGTATTGGTATTGGGTTTCGTCACGGGTTGGCGTGATTCGTATCATAGGTTATATTAGTTACTGTATACTCTTTGAAGTTGTTTTTGAAACAATGATAACACTTAGTGAAAGATGTGAAGAAACTTTTTCCTTAGTAACCCTTTAAACCGGATAACTATTATTACTCTAGCAATAATTGAAAAAAAAAAAATCAAGCATAGCCATTACTCCAATGATTCAAGTAATTGTGTTAAGAGTATTTAAACTTGAATGTTAGAGTGAGGAAGAGTCCGTAGGGGTATCTCAAAACCCGGTCACTTGAGTGACGAGCTCGGGATGTTGCCAACTTAATGAACTCACTATAACGATAAGGGCGAAAAAGGCAAAAGTTCATGAAAAAGAAGCGGGCAAAAACCCGTCAAAATAGATGCTTGATTAAATCAAAAGAACATGAATGTAAAAATTCATCGAATGAAATAAGACTTAGAATAAAAAAGGGAGAAAATCTAGGGAAAAAGTAGATACCATATGCTTTTACTTTATGTTGCAAGGATTATACACTTTCTAATATCCAATGAAGTTTAATTGGGTGTTTTTCCTTAGTGGATTAAGTATTTACTTTTGGAATAAAAATTCTTTTGCTAAACATGAGGATTAAAGTTTGTTTTGTTTAGATTAGCTATTAAATTTTGTCCATGGTAATTTGATCACAGGAAACCAGTTTGGTTGGAGCAATAGACATTAAAAATTACAAGTCATGAATTATAAAAGAATAGATGCTTGAAATGATGAAAAGAATTTTTGTATAATCTATGACGGATTTCTTAATTGATTTGATTCAATTGCTTGAGGACAAGCTAGAGTTTAAGTGTAGGGGAATTTGATAGAGCCATTTTATACTCAATCTTTTGATACGAACCACGCCAACCCGTGACGAAACCCAATACCAATACGTTCGGAAATTCGTTGCCTAAGACGCCCAAACACCTAAAGTGGAAAACCGCGACCCGTTGTCTATAAGCGAGACAAGAACCTTGGTATAAAAGTGAAGACGCCACAATCGGGATGGAAAAACCGATTGATAAGTCGGGATGAACGCCACAGAAATCAATCCGATAAGTTCGAATTAAGTTCTTGAAGAACCAAGAGAGGTGCCTCTCAAAAGTGTTTAATGTTCAGTGATGTCTAATCTTTAATGTTCTAAACCCTAGGAGCTTTTACACTAGGGTTACAATTCGTGTAAAAACAAGTCTAAAACGACGTAGTTTAGTTAAGTGACATAAAAACGCGAAACAGAAAAAGCTGGCCGACAGGGGATACACGGCCTGCGTACACGCCCGTGTACATTGGCCGTGTACTTGTCTGTGCAACTTCTGGCAACATACACGCCCGTGTACTTTGACCTTGTATCTTTCTGTGCAACTTCTGGCAACATACATGCCCGTGTACTTTAGCCGTGTATCTTTCTGTGGATTTGCTTGATTCCATACACGGCCGTGCCTTTTAAACCGTGTATCTAGCCGTGTATGATTCTAGGCAATCTTGAGAGTCCTACACAGCCGTGCCTTGAAAGTACACGCCCTCTTCAACCCGTGTCTGGTGTGACTTGTATAAGAGCAAGGGTCTTCCCATGGTTGTTCCAATCCGTTCCAACTTCATGATTGACCCAATCCTTCTCGACTTCATGGACATCCTTTATCAACCCGTTAAGTGCTTCCTTGAGTTGTTTCGCTCGACTTCTTGTGATCGGTCCAGGCGGCACTTCAAGAGGATCCACATTCCTTCTTCCAGCTTGACTCTCATCATGGATCTCATCATTCCTCTCCTCTTGAAAAGGATTTGTCCTCAAATCATTTCCTGCATCAAATGGACTCAGATCAGTAACATTAAACGTGACACTTACTGGATACTTACTTGGTAAATCTTTCTTGTATGCTATATAATGGATGTATTCAAGAATTTGAATTGGTCCATCGCCTCTAGGAAGTAATTTAGATCTACGCTGTACGGGAATCTGCTCTTTGCGCATGTGATCCCAAATCCAATCTCCAGGTTCAAAAACAGCTTGTTGACAACCCTTGTTGGCTTGTTTCACATACTGCTCCGCTCTTCGCTCAATATTTAGCTTTCTCACGAAATCTGTCTTAAAATCAGCATCAAAACTCACAGATTTGTTAAGTGGCAATGGCAATAAATAAATAGGAACCAATGGGTTAAAACCATACACAATCTCAAATGGTGAACAATGAATAATGCTATTTAAAGCCCTATTACATGCAAACTCCACAAATGGTAGATAATCCTTCCAAGTCCTAATGTTTTTCTCTATGATTGCCCCTAACAATTGAATTAACGTCCTATTAACCACCTCAATTTGCCCATCAGTTTGTGGGTGACGGATAGTCAAAAACATCCGTTTAGTTCCCAACTTTTCCCACAAGACTCTCCAAAAATGACTCAAAAATTTCTCATCTCGAATACTAACAATGCTCCTAGGTATACCATGCGGATGCACTACTTCTCTAAAGAACAAATCAACAATGTGTATAGCATGATCAGTTTTATGACAAGGACTGAAATGAACCATTTTAGAAATCCTATCCACAACCACAAAATAGAATCTCGACCATGCTAGGCTTAGATAATCCTAACACAAAATCTATGGACATGTCTATCCAAGGCTCATGAGGAATGACACTATACTCATATAACCAATCTAAGAAGTCATCTAAGCAAGGAATAGTATGACGATACTTTACTGTGATGTTGTTGCTGGCACGGCAGTCAACACGCATTCTCCATGTCCCATCCTTCTTAGGTACCAAAATCACAAGCACTGCACATGGACTCATGCTCTCCCTCACGTACCCCTTCTCCATTAATTCTTCAACCTGCCTTTGGAGTTCCTTTGCTTCCTCCGGGGTGTTCCTGTAAGCTAGCTTGTTTGGAATCGATGCTTCGGGTACAAGGTCAATCTGGTGCTCAATACCATGAACATGTGGTAATCCCTTTGGAATCTCCTCAAGAAAGACATCTTCAAAGTCCTGCACAAAAGACACAACCACACTAGGAAAAGAGTTAGATAATTCGTTAGTAGTCAAACATGTTTCCTTAAAAACCAGAAACAACATAGGTTGCTTCATCACTAACGCTCTGCTCACTACACTCGCTCTTGCCACACAACTCTCCTTTTGCAAGGCTACCCTCTCCTTTTCACTCACCACCAAAGTTGATTCCCCTTCAACTTGGCCTCTCACACACTTTCCAGCCTTCCTCTCCTTTTCCTTTTGATCTTGACTTTTATATTCCTTTTTCTTCTCATTGTCTTTTGCTCTCTCACTCTCACTCTGCTTTTCACTCACCTTGTGTTTTGCAAATGACTGTTGTAGCTGCAACTGATCCTCATACACTTGTTTAGGTGTTAAAGGTTTAAGCTTAAAGCTTTTCCCTTGGTGAACAAGCGTATACTTGTTAGAAAAGCCATCATGAACAACCTTCCTATCAAATTGCCATGGCCTCCCCAACAACACATGACATGCTTGCATTGGCACTACATCGCATAACACCTCATCCTCATACCTACCAATGCGAAAACCAATCAAGGCTTGCTTACTCACCTTAGTCTCACCACTATCATTCAACCACTGCAATTTATATAGACTAGGGTGTCTAACAGTTTTGAGCCCCAGCCTCTCAACAATAAAATTGCTCACTACATTGGTGCAACTTCCCCCATCAATAATCAAACTACAAATGTGATCTCCTAGATAACATCTAGTATGAAATATATTTTCTCTTTGCACCTCTTCTTCTTCCTTCACCTGCACATTCAAAGCTCTCTTCACTACCGCCACTAACCTTCCCATTGCAGGCTCCTCATCATCACTAGCATCCTCTAATGGTGGCATATCATCTTCTTCACTATCCCCCTCAGTCTCATACTCACCATCATCACGCAAAATCATCACACGCCTATTTGGACATTGACTAGCAATATGGCCTCTACCTTGACATTTAAAGCATTTAATGTCACGATTTCTAGAAGTAGAAGATTCAGGATTACCTTGATTACCAGAAGTAGAACCCGCTTGCCTCAGCTCTCCCTTTGGTTTGGTGGGTAAAGGCTTTTCTTCTTTCTTCCATTGATTAGTCTTCCAAGTGGATGAACCATTACCCTGTTGAAATCGTGCACTACTACTACCCTTCCGCTTGTGCTGGTTCTCAACCTTTATAGCCATGCGAACCATATCCTCCAATTCTACATAATGCTGCAATTCAACCACATTTTGGATTTCTCTATTCAACCCAGCAAGGAATCTAGCCATTGTAGCCTCTCTATCCTCTTCTACATTCGCCCTAATCATAGTGACTTCCATCTCCTTGAAGTACTCATCTACACTTCGGCTTCCCTGCCTCAGAGTTTGCAACTTGTTGTGCAATTCACGATAGTAATACGCAGGTATAAACCGCTTTCTCATCACTCTTTTCATCTCTTCCCAAGACTCAATTGGTGGCTCGCCACTCCTTCTCCTATTCAACATTAATTGATCCCACCACACTATAGCATAATCCGAAAACTCAATGGCAGCAAGTTTTACTTTCTTTCTCCCACTATAGTTGTGACAATCAAACACCATCTCCACCTTTTTCTCCCATTCTAAATACGCCTCGGGATCATTCTTCCCTTGGAAAGGAGGAATCTTCATCTTTATGCTACTCAATTGATCATCCTCTCTATTCCTATCTCCTCTATCTTCCCATTCTCTAGTTCCTCTATTTCGACCACTGTAACCTCTATAACTCCCAACAGAAGGCTCATACAAATCATCCTCCGTCATTTCATCTCCACCCCTCGGTACTCTCCTAGAACGACTCTCCCTCTTACGCCCTTGGAATACATTTGTGGATTGCTCTAGTCTTTGCTCTACCGTCTCATGAATTTGTTTCATTCCCTCTTGGAACATCCTCTTCATTTCTCCCTTCAATGCCTCAATTACTAACCTAGCATCAAACCTTCCCCTCTCACCTTCCGGAGAATGTTGTCTCGACATAGTTCCTGCAGAAAAGATTAGTACAACACAAATATATATATGATCAAACCTCACGATACACTCCCTTACGTGTTTCGCTCAAATGATGATATCACACAGTCACTCGTGTATTCTCACAGACAACGATGATATCACTCACCAATTTCCTCTTCTCAATTCTCTTGGAACTAACCCGAACTACACCAATTTCCTTCCGTAGAATTCAAAACCAACTCTAGGGTTCGTAAAATTTTCCTCTATTTTCTATCCGAATTTTTTTTTTGTCTCTGTTTTTGGCTTTTGATCACGTTTCTCTTTTCTTTTCTTTTCCCTTCTTTTTTTTTGTCGTGACTTTTTTTCTTTTTTTTTTGTTTACAATCAACTAGTAAATACTACACTATCAAAAGACAATTAATATTGCGGAATTGAACACGATAATTGATATGAACGATTGGAGTTAGGGTTCTTGATATTACCTTCCTCAACCGAACTTGATGTTTTGACAAACCTAAGCTCTGATACCAAACTGATACGAACCACGTCAACCCGTGACGAAACCCAATACAATACGTTCGGAAATTCGTTGCCTAAGACGCCCAAACACCTAAAGTGGAAAACCGCGACCCGTTGTCTATAAGCGAGACAAGAACCTTGGTATAAAAGTGAAGACGCCACAATCGGGATGGAAAAACCGATTGATAAGTCGGGATGAACGCCACGGAAATCAATCCGATAAGTTCGAATTAAGTTCTTGAAGAACCAAGAGAGGTGCCTCTCAAAAGTGTTTAATGTTCAATGATGTCTAATCTTTAATGTTCTAAACCCTAGGAGCTTTTATACTAGGGTTACAATTCGTGTAAAAAAAGTCCAAAACGACGTAGTTTAGTTAAGTGACATAAAAACGCGAAACAGAAAAACTGGCGACAGGGGATACATGGCCTGTGTACACGCCCGTGTACATTGGCCGTGTACTTATCTGTGCAACTTCTGGCAACATACATGCCCGTGTACTTTGACCGTGTATCTTTCTGTGTAACTTCTGGCAACATACACGCCCGTGTACTTTAGCCGTGTATCTTTCTGTGGATTTGCTTGACTCCATACACAGCCGTGCCTTTTAACCGTGTATCTAGCCGTGTATGATTCTAGGCAATCTTGAGAGTCCTACATGGCCGTGCCTTGAAAGTACACGCCCTCTTCAACCCGTGTCCGGTGTGACTTGTATAAGAGCAAGGGTCTTCCCATGGTTGTTCCAATCCGTTCCAACTTCATGATTGACCCAATCCTTTTCGGCTTCATGGACATCCTTTATCAACCCGTTAAGTGCTTCCTTGAGTCGTTTCGCTCGACTTCTTGTGATCGGTCCAAGCGGCACTTCAAGAGGATCCACATTCCTTCTTCCAGCTTGACTCTCATCATGGATCTCATCATCTTTATAGGATGAATTGTGTTAATTTATTATTGATTTTATAGAAATCATAAGGAAATGGTACTTAATTTTTTTATGGTGATAAATCAGGTTAAATGGAGTCAAGAGTGCTAATTCAAGTAAATTAGAAAAGTTATCTACAATTTGGATCAAAGACAAGGATTTACACCGCCGGAGGAAAGTACATGGGCGTGTAGTTGAAGTACACGGCCGTGTACTTGGTTTAGAATCAACAGAAATATACACGGTTGAAGTATACGGCCGTGTATCTGTCTTGAAGAATCAATAGAGGGAGGCATGGTTTGTGATCTGGCCGTGGTAGAAATCATGCCATACACTGAACAAGAAGGAGGAAATGTGGACTATCAACAGAGAGAGGCACGGCTTGTGATCTAGCCGTGGTGGAAGCCGTGCCATACACTGAACAAGAATGAGAAATTGTGGAACATCGACCAGAGGAAGGCACGGCTTGAGATCTGGCCGTGGTGGAAGCTGTGGCACACACTGAACACGAATGATGATATGTGAATTATCAACAGAGGAAGGCACCGTTCTAAATCTGGCCGTGTTGGTGGTGTGCCAGGCAGACGATTATTCCCTTCTCTAGATTTACTTGAAAAAGGAAATATATATTCGTATCTTGCTAGCTAAAGATCCTCTGCCATTCCTTTAACAATATAAATAGAACCAACCATAGAGGACAAGGGAGTTTTTGGACAGGAAGGAAGAAGGAGAGGCAGAGCAAGGGAAACCAGCAACAAAGACTTTTTCATGTTTTCACTTTTAATTTTCGTTTTAAGGATGAACATGTGTAGCTAAGCAGATATTCTAGCTAAAGGATCATTGAAGTTTAATTCTTCATGGATTGTGAGATCTAATTGAATTACTTTTATTCTACTCTTTGTTTTCGGATATTTATATATCTTCTGGACGTTTTGTTAATGTTATCTTTGTTGATTGATATGAATTAGAGCTCTTCTACTCAATTAGCAAGCTAACATCTTGTCAAGTAGTACGTCAAATCCGTAATTGTTTGATAGTTCTAGTTTCGGTGACATAATAACCTGTTTGATTATAAAATAGATAGTCAAATTTATGTTATCGAGATATAAGATCTTGTTTAAATAGGTTATCTTATAATCTGTTGGCATGAATTGGTAGTCTCTCTTGTTTGTAATGCTATTGATAGATTAAATCCTAAGAGATTGTTTAGGGTTGTCTAATCAATAAGAGAAATAATCGAAGAGCATGTTTTGATTATCAAGAAAGTAAGGAGAATAGGTTATTAGAGCTTGTTAATAACTCATAACCAGTTTATCTTGGATAAAGAATAGGAAATATTTGCATCAATGATCAATTCCTAGAATTAACCTATATTGATTCCTTTGGCTAGGCTCTTATCATTATTCATTTTTATTATCTGATTTCAATATTATTTTGATTCACAAACAAACCCCCCTCATTCTTCTTTTCCTCTCTATTCTCTTTTAATAGAAATATATTTAACCAATCCCTGTGGATACGACCCTACTCACTACTATACACAAATCATATAGTTGTCTAGGAGTAGGTTTTTATTTTTGTTGGATTCAACACCCATCACCTACAATCTAATTACAAGAACATTAAATCTAATTGCTGAAATGGCATGACTTCCACTTTACACGTGAACCCTAATTATACAAATCAATGTGTTCTAATCACCAACAAGATGATGTGATTCAAAGGAATTGTATTATAAATCAATGATAGGAGAAACCAAGTATCCAATTCCAATCAAAGGCACAATCTTTAGCTAGTAAGATGAACCCTAAATTACATGAAATTGGATGAAAAGAACAACTAATTCCTTACCAGATATTACACACTAGTTGGAATTAGGTTTGATCTTAATGTTGTTGATATTACACACAACAAAATCAAAATCCACTCGCCACAATTCAATGGAGAATTGATAAGAGTATGAGACATGAAAGGGGCAAATTTCCATGGAAACAAAATGTCAAATATGTGATGTTCAAAAAGTCCCCTTACAAACCCTAGTTAGCAAGTATTTATATTTGCTCCTATTAGGGTAAAAACCACATGAAAAATTACAAATAAGCCATTTAGCCTGTTCCAAACAACACATTACAAGTAAATCTAAAGTCCCAAAAATGAGTAAAAAGTGACCGATTCAATAATAAAAATACAAGTACAAAAGATGGTCTTCAAATGGTCGGTTCTTCAAGTCAATTGAGTTCATTGCGGACCGTTGGATATGAGTCCAATGATGTCCCCAGTTTGATCAACAGTGTATGTTATTTGGCCATCCCGTAAAGACTGATCATTGTGCCTGTTATAGTGCAAACCAAACATTATTAGATAAAGAAATGAACACATGTGGATATTTTGGATCATATATCTAAATCAGGTTCCCCTACTGCTGGGACCGCAAGGTAAATTCCCATTATCTCCTCGAGCCTCTGAAAGATTTGCCCTCAAATCTAAGGGTCATCTTTTGGACTGGACCTAGATGCCTTTGTAGACCTGTTTGCCTGATTGTTAAAAGAACTAAGGGCGTTTCTAATTTGTTCTTGGAAAGAGCGCACCTCAGATGGAGACATAGGCATCGAGACTATCCGAGACCCACCATTTCAAAACATATAAGTGTTTCTGAACCCGTCATGTAACACCTTTTTATCAAACATCCAAGGTCTACCCAACAATAAATGAAAGGTTATTAGGGGGAGAATGTTAAGTTCTCTAATTTAGTTTTGATGTTAACAAAAGAGGAATAATGTGTAATGAATGTTTGAGCTTGTCAGAAGTTGTTTCAGAAAATAGTATGGAATTTTTCTAAAGTTGAACAAGGAGACAGAAGCTTGTTCAGAACCTTCAAAAGTGTTATATAGACTATTTTTGTTCTGACAGAAGGTGTTTCAGAAGTTGTGTAGTGTATTCGTAGTTATCATGTTAATCTTTCAGAAGCACTTTTAGAACCTTTACACTAGGAGAACAGTTGACAGGTTTGTTTCAGAAGCACTTTCAGAACCTTCATAACAGGAGGACAGTTAACAGGTTTGCTTCAGAAGTACTTTCAGAACCTTTCATGTCTTGTACGAATTTTTCCAGATTACGTTCTAATTTTTATATCGATAGTTTTTAATAAATTTCAAGGCTTAGCTCTACGTGTTAAGTATTTTTGGGTAATATACTTGATGTGTTTTACTAAAGTTGGATTTTATATCATGGGGTTTTTAATTTA
The DNA here is from genome assembly GCA_037954665.1 of Laguncularia racemosa. Taxonomy (NCBI): domain Eukaryota; kingdom Viridiplantae; phylum Streptophyta; class Magnoliopsida; order Myrtales; family Combretaceae; genus Laguncularia; species Laguncularia racemosa. The sequence continues at coordinate 4,606,037 of JBBMOL010000014.1, read as the reverse complement.
CATAAAGTTTTACAAGATTTTATTCAAAGATTTCATTTTATGATAAAATGAGATCATATAAGATTTACAAGTTTTATCAAAATTTAAATTTAGATATTTGTGCTATATTTTGGGAGATCCAGCAGTTACAAAGATAAGGATAAGAAATATGGTTGTTACATGAAGATATGGTTCCACAATGTGAGGGATATCTTCAACAAACTTGATCCAAGAGATATATCCAAAGAAGATCTCGGTCAAACTAATTTATCCAAGCTTATCCTCATCAACAATATCACGGAATGCAGATTCTCTCCAACAGATCCAACTTATTTTTGAATTAAAAATTCAAAAATAAATTCAAGATTGTCATGTGGAAAGTAGCCTTTATATTCTCTTCATATAAGGAGTGTTTAATTCAAATGAAAAAAGAAGAAGAGAACATTGTTGAACAGAAAAAGAGACACATGAGAAGAAAAGGCTCATACATCTTCAAGCGAAAATATTTTACATATACATGTGAATTATCATATAGAGGAAATATGATATTCCTTATTGTTGTTGTAATTCCTTTCGTGAATAAGGAATTGTTTGTTGTTTCATCACTGTAGTTGAGTGATTAGCTTAGTGAAGAAGCTAGAAAGACTCAACAGTGAGACTTTGTCTTGAAGAGGTTTATGTTGTATATCTTCAATTTGTTTGATATAGTGAAACACAACCGGTATAGACAACTGGGACCCCGACGTGGAGCTGGAAGAGAGGACTAACGTGCGAGGTGGAACCTGTATAAATATTTGAGCATTCTATTCTTCTCTAATTTTTATTTATTGCACATTATTGTTCTTCATTATCGTTATTCACGTGATTTTATTAGTCAAGAGTTTTGATTGATTTGAGAAAAAGTGAAACTTTAAGTAATTAATCAATTCACCCCCCTCTTAATTAATCTAATTGGGACCAACAAAGGCACACATAGGAATCACATCACAAATGATCTCATCATGGTATTTCATTCCTACACTGACTGGCACATTTGCTCTTTGTGTAATATGCAGACTATCTCAGTTATCCAACTAATGCAATTTGTAAGGGCTAGGATGCGAGCTAGTAGCTAGTTGTAATTTATCTACTAATGTAGCAGATATGACATTAGTGTAACTACCACTATTAATGATTAGCACACAAAGGTTACCTCGGATTCGGCAAGGTGCATGGAATAGGTTCTCCCTCTGTTTATCCCTGGAATGTTGAGATATATTCAAAACCCTGTGTAACACATTAATAGGTAAATACTGTTCACCCATTTTATCCTCATGTGTCTCAGTGTTCTGATCATCATAGTACTCCTGCAAAGCCATAGATAGGTCTGTAGGCTCGACAAATTCTTTTTCATCCTCTTCTTCTTCTTCGGTGGCCTCCATAATTGTCATTACTCTCTTATTAGGACACTGTGCAACCATATGTTCAAATCTCATGCACTTAAAGCATTTAATCTAGCGCATTTTTCCACTAGTCGACTCCGGTACTATATGCCTAACATCAAGTCCAACTACTTCTTTACCCTTCCCAGAAATCATCTTCTCTTTATCTATGCTTGGGGTAACTCTGTCTACTGCCCTGACAAGTTCACCTATTCCCTTTGGTCCACCTAACTGACCATTAGCCCCCATGGGCCTAATAGTAGTACTAGGCTTACTACTATCAACATAGAATGGATTGGATCATCTCTGCCTTTCCACTTTCAAGGCTAATAAAGTATACTATATCTCTGAAGCTCAACAACACAGGCTATCTCATACTTCAACTTAGATACAAAACGTGTTAGGGTTTGTTCAAGAGGCTTTATTGATTCACATCTAATCATTAAAGTTTCAAATTCCTGTACATAATCATCCACTATTTTGCCTCCCTGTCTCAAGGTCTATAGACACATAAACAGTTCCTGCTTATAATACTTAGGAATGAACCTCTTCCTTAGAACCCTTTTCATGTCTCTCTAGGTATGAACTTTAGCCTCTCCATCCCTTCGCCTACTGATCACTGAATTTTTCCACCTCAAGGCGGCATACCTTATGAACTCAACAGCAGTAAGATGAACTCTGGTGTTATCATCTATCTCATAACACTAAAAAAGGCCTTCAACCTTATCCTCCAAGTCTAAATAGTCATCTGCTGAATCCTTGCCATCAAATGAAGGCATCTGTAGCTTCACATATTCTAGGCCCCTAGGTGGCCTAAAATCTCTATTTAGGTAAGGATTAACCCCAAAGTTATCATCCCTCTCCTCCCTATAGGGATGATGATCTCCTTCCATTCTCCTCCTTATATTTCCTCCTCTTACTGCTCCCTCTCTTTGAATGTTTTGAGGAGTTACTCTTGGTGGTACCTGAGGATTTGCCATTGGTGGTTGTGGCATTGTCATCCTATCTATCCTTATTGCTAGTGTAGCAATAATGGTGGTAAGGTCTTAAAGCTATTCCTCTAAAGTTCTCCTCCTATAGTTCGATGACCCTATCTTCCACTAACTTAGCTATTGGCCTCATTGCCAATGCCCTCATTCACATACATGCTTGTGGATGTGATTTGTGAAGTATAATCTCAAACAATTGCAGCACACTCCCTTCACAACACGACATCACAATAACACGTTTAGACAACAACACGCACATAAACTTGTATACCCACGGTGCAACAAGTCACCAATACAATAAATACTTCTTTACACTTAAATTATAGTAAAATAAATGAAGAAACAATTAAACACTTCCAAGTAGTTAAGTTATTGAATTCAACTAAGCAAGTGTTTAAGTAATAAAACTTAATAACTTTCACACTTAAATGCTAGTTTTTGAATTCCAAACTTCACTACTTAATTTCCTTCCCTAGCCATGACACACACACACACTTTAATCTCCACATGCAGCACCTTACACACACTACACACATACATGGTGCAATCACTTCAACCACCACTATACATACAACACCTCACTTCACAGTGAAATTACCCTTTAACTCAAAATACACAACATAACTCCAACAATTCAATACACTCCCTTACATTGCCACACATACACACACAACACGGCAACAAATTCAAATTGACACCCCTTAATGCAACTTTCCCACAAATGGTAGGAATCAATTTTAAATTCAAATAAAATATGATGGGAAATTTTTTTACACTGTCAACCTTTTCAGAACCCAATTTGGATGATGATCCAAATTACTCATATTTTACCTTATGTCTTTATTTCTAATAAAAATTTGAGAATAATCTCACAGGTACAATGATAATTCTCCATGGGATGCCAATATGTCCTACAACTCCTGTTGGACACAGAACATTTTTCAGGATGACAATCAAAGACCCGCTGCGATTGTTTTCTATTCCGAGGCATTGGATCATGAAGACTTTTGTTATTTTGTATCTTGTAATTGTTTTTATGAACTATTTTGGTTGTATATTGGTTTTGGGACACTTTTATTTCATTGTAATTTTCATTTAGGGTTAGCCACCTTAAAAGTGGCAAACTTGTAATTTTGAGCACTTTTTAACCCTAAGAGTAGCAAGTATAAATACTTGCTTAAGAGAGGGTTTGACGAGGCCATATTTTACAGATTTGAGAGTACATTTCACGTGAGGATTAGGGTTTCCTAATTGTCATTAGAATCTTATCAATTTCAATCCCAAGAGTTGAAATTGTGGCGAGTGCAACACCTTGAAATTGTGAGTAATATTAATTTCATTTTGTTGTGATTTCTTTTCTTCTCTAGTGTGTCATATCTAGGGGTGAATTGAGATAGTTCTTGGACAGATTTGCTTCCTATTATTTTCGAATTCTTGTGCTTAATTGAGATACTTTGCATTTGAATTCGGTTCTTCCTTTAAGATTACTTCTTGAAATGTGATTATCACTTGTGGAAAGGGGTTCTTAGAATTGAAGAATTATTTGAGATTGTGAATTATTCACGTGGGATTATATGTGATTAGTGTGATGTTAGAAGAGATTATTATTGTGGTATCATAATTACATCATTGAGTATTTAGATTTCATTGCACCTTCACTAGGGATCACGTAATTTTACCCTTTTGGAACCGGTTTTGTGATTGCTTTGAGTTTGTTTTCTTGAGTCTTTTATTGTGCTTCCAAGTGGGTTTAGGCACATCATCTTTTTGGTATTAAAGCACATGTTGAGAAAAGGGATTGGTTGTATTTGATTTCATGGAATTAATTATCAATTAGGGTTGATCAAGTGAAAATCGCAAATTGTGTTGTTGTTGTGGTTTTGAGTTTGTGAAATTACCTTGGCTTGGAATTTAATTTGCTGTTTGTTGGAGTTGGATTGGGAAGGTTGTTGTATCATCTTATGATCAATAATTTTCGTGGAAGGGCAAAAGCATAGAAGTGTTGTTTAATTCAACAACTTTTAGAACTTGAAAACTTACCAATCCTTGCGTGGCTTGTTATGGCATGAAGGAGGATGTGTAGGTTGTTGTTGTGACTTCCATTGTGTAATTGTGGAATTAGAGGAGTACAATTTGCAGATTTGCATTGAGTTTTGATTAGTAAGGAATTTATTTGAATTCAAACACATGCCATTAAGTTATGGGAGTTAATGAGTGCTATTTGAATTTGAATTCATTGCTTACCAATTGAAGAAGGCTTGCAATTAGTAAAGTGGTTTGAATTTCAAATTGAAGTTGCTGCCTATTGTGGAATTCGGAATACATTTGTGGAAAGTAACATATTTGTCCTTTGTTGTCATTCTTTGCCGTGGAAGTGGAAGCCTACTTGTTATTAATACCACTTGTGTTGTTGCCGTGGAAGTAGATCATCTTTATTGTTGTTGTTACTTGTGTGTTGCCGTGGGAGTGGCTTGTGGAGGTTAAATTTGTTGCACCGTGTTGTTGTGACGTGTTGTGGAGAAGAGTATTACACGTGAGTTGCAATAACATAATTATAAAGTTAAGTGGGTTTGTTTGTTTGTCTTTTTTGTAGTTGCTATTGTGTGGAGTTAAGGGAAGTGTAGTAGTGGAGTGTGTGCCCTTGATTCAAATTGTTTTGAGGATCAGTATACGGGAGTCTACAACTATGTCAAATGACAGTGTGAATGGGGGAATTGGTGATGAAGCCAATAGTTAGGTTGGTGGAGGACAAGGTCGTAATGTGGCAGGTAGGAGAACTTTGGAAGAACAACTCCAGGATCTTACTACCATAGTTGTTACACTGGCAACTAGAGTTGACAGAATGACATTACCACAACCATCAGTGGTAAACCAACCGGCACCACCTCGAGTAGCTCCACAAAATCCTCATCGAGATAGAGTAATGGGAGATGGGAATTTGAATAGAAGGATGGGTGAGGAGTATCTTCCATACAGGGAAGAAAAGGATGATAATTTTGGGGCAAACCCAAATCAGAATAAGGATTTCAGGCCACCTTGGGGTTTGGAATATGTGAAACTACAGATGCCATCCTATGATGGCAAAGGATCAGCAGATGAATACTTAGACTGGGAGGACAAGGTCGAAGGTCTCTTCGAATGTTATGAGATCAATGACAGTACCAGGGTCAGATTGGCTGCTGTTGAGTTTGCAGGGTATGCTGCACTCTGGTGGAAGAATCTGATTATCAGCAGGTGTCGGGATGGAGAGGTTGAGGTTCAGACCTAGAGGGACATGAAAAGATTAATGAGGAAAAGGTTCATTCTTAAGCACTAAAACAGGAGCTGTTTATGCGACTACAAACATTGAGGCAGGGAGGCAAAACAGTGGATAATTATGTGCAGGAGTTTAAGACCCTTATGATTAGGTGTGGGTCTGTTAAGCCTCCAGAACAAACTATAGCATGTTTTGTCTCAGGTCTAAAATATGAAATAACGTGTATTGTTGAACTGCAGCGCTATAATACACTTGATGAGGCTATTCAGTTGGCCTTAAAAGTAGAGAGACAAAGGAGGTCCAACTTCTTTAGGGCTCCGAGCAATAGGCCTAGTACTATTAATAGACCCATATCAGTTGACAGTCGATCAGGGGGAACAAAGGCGGTAGGTGAGGGAGTAAAGGCAGTGGACACTACTACCCTAACCATCATGAGAGAAAATTTACCCACTGGGAAGGGTAAAGAGGTCATGGCCCTAGAAATGAGGTAGACTGTTCCCGAATCTACTAGTGGGAAAGGCGCCAGATAAAATGCTTTAAATGCATGGGATTTGGGCATATGGCTGCTCAGTGTCCAAATAAGAGGGTGATGACTGTTATGGAAGACACTGGGGAGGATATTGAGATGATCATGATTAGATTGAACCTACAGATCTACCAATAGCACTGCAGGAATATTATGATAATCAGACTGCAAACGCGCCTGAGGAGCATACAAGAGGAAAATATCTATCCCTTAATGTGTTACACAGGGCTTTATCTATATCTCCTGATACCAGTGATATCCAGAGGGAGAACATATTTCACACCTCTTATAGAATCAGAGGTAACCTTTGTGTACTCATCATCGATAGTGGTAGTTGCATGAATGTTATATCTGCTGCGCTGGTAGACAAATTACAACTGTTTACTATCCCACATCCTAGTCCTTATCACTTGCATTGGCTGGATAATAGAGGTAGTATGCATGTTACCCTTAGGGCAAAGGTTCCTGTGAATGTCGGGCAGAATTATCATGATGAGATCTTGTGTGATATAGTCCCTATGCATGCATTCCATTTACTGTTGGGTCGGCCTTGGTTTTATGATCGACGGGTGATACATGATGGGTTTGAAAATACCTACATGTTCAGCATGGGTGAGTCACGCATAGTTCTATTACCGATGACTCCATATGAGGTCCAGGGGTTTCAAAAACAGATCAGAAATCCATCCACTACCATTGTTAGCCAAAAGAGTAGGACAACAGAGATACTAGGGTTCAGTTCCACAACTGATCCTCTAGATTTGAGGGCAAATCTTTCAGAAGCCCGAGGAGATGATGGGAAAATTTCTGACACTGTCAACATTTTCAGAACCCAATTTGGATGATGATCCAAATTACTCATATTTTACCTTATGTCTTTATTTCTAATAAAAATTTGAGAATAATCTTACAGGTACAATGATAATTCTCCATGGGATGCCAATATGTCCTACAACTCCTATTGGACACAGAACATTTTTCAGGATGACAATCAAAGACCCGCTGCGATTGTTTTCTATTCCGAGGCATTGGATCATGAAGACTTATGTTATTTTGTATCTTATAATTTTTTTTATGAACTATTTTGGTTTTGGGACACTTTTATTTCCTTGTAATTTTCATTTAGGGTTAGCCACCTTAAAAGTGGCAAACTTGTAATTTTGAGCACTTTTTAACCCTAGGAGTAGCAAGTATAAATACTTACTTAAGAGAGGGTTTGAGAGGCCATATTTTACAGATTTGAGAGTACATTTCATGTGAGGATTAGGGTTTCCTAATTGTCATTAGACTCTTATCAATTTCAATCCCAAGAGTTGAAATTGTGGCGAGTGCAACACCTTGAAATTGTGAATAATATCAATTTCATTTTCTTGTGATTTCTTTTCTTCTCTAGTGTGTCATATCTAGGGGTGAATTGAGATAGTTATTAGACAGATTTGCTTCCTATTATTTTCGAATTCTTGTGCTTAATTGAGATACTTTGCATTTGAATTCGGTTCTTCCTTTAAGATTACTTCTTGAAACATGATTATCACTTATGGAAAGGGGTTCTTAGAATTGAAGAATTATTTGAGATTGTGAATTATTCACGTGGGATTATATGTGATTAGTGTGATGTTAGAAGAGATTATTATTGTGGTATCATAATTGCATCATTGAGTATTTGGATTTCATTGCACCTTCACTAGAGATCATGCAATTTTACCCTTTTGGAACCGGTTTTGTGATTGCTTTGAGTTTGTTTTCTTGAGTCTTTTATTGCGCTTCCAAGTGGGTTTAGGCACATTAAAATATAATCAATAGCATTTAATAACTACTTCAAGTTTAATGAATGTGTTTGAATTCAAATGATTTCCTTTTTTCCACACAAGCTCAAATTTGAAAATTGTAAGTTGCACTCCTTCAATTTCGAAAATTCTTACAAGGATTCACTTCTCTTTTATCACAAATAATGTATTTCCAATTCCACAACAAACACTAGGAAATACACTCCTTACTCCACCAATTCCCTTCATAGCAAAGTCAAGAACAAAGAAGCTATAAAAAGAAATCCACTTCTACTACAACAAACATGACACCATAATAACAAAATCAAGTACTTCAATTCCACCTCAACACTTCGGATCAATAAGTAGAAATTCAAGAACCCTAATTTCAAGTTGTGATGATCACGAAAATTCCCTTCTAAAAAACCAATGCTCTGATACCAAAAAGATGATGTGCTTATAATCTAATTGCTCAAATGGCGTGAATTCCACTTTCCACGTGAACCCTAATTATACAAATCATTATGTTCTAATCACCAACAAGATGACGCGATTTAAAGGAATTGTATTATAAATCAATGATAGGAGAAACCAAGTATCCAATTCCAATCAAAGGCACAATCTTTAGCTAGTAAGATGAACCCTAAATTGCATGAAATTGGATGAAAAAAACAACTAATTCCTTACCAGATATTACGCACTAGTTGAAATTAGGTTTGATCTTGATGTTATTGATATTACACACATCAAAATCAAAATCCACTCGCCACAATTCAAAGGAGAATCGATAAGAGTAAGAGATGTGAAAGGGGCAAATTTCCACGGCAACAAAATGTCAAATATGTGATGTTCAAAAAGTTTTCTTACAAACCCTAGTTAGCAAGTATTTATACTCGCTTCTATTAAGGTAAAAACCACTTGAAAATTACAAATAAGCCACTTAGTGGCCAGTTCCAAACAACACATTACAAGTAAATCAAAAGTCCCTAAATTGAGTAAAAAGTGATCGGTTCAATAATAAAAATACAAGTACAGAAGATGATCTTCAAAGGGCCAGTTCTTTAAGTCAATTGAGTTCATTGCGGACCATTGGATGTGAGTTTGGTGAGTCCCCAATTTGATCAACAATGTATATTATTTGGTCATCCCGTAAAGACTGATCATTGTACCTACTATAGTGCAAACTAAGCATTATTAGATAAAGAATTGAACACATGTGGATATTTTGGATCATATATCTAAATCAAGTTCCCCTACTACTAGGACCGTAGGGTAGAATCCCATCAAGTTCTCTTCCTAATAATACTGAGCCTAATCCAAGGGAGCATGCAAAAGCTATTACCTTGAGAAGTGGGAAGGAATTGCAATCAGAGAAGCCAAATCGATATGATAAAGAGAAAGTTAAGGGCCTACGGTAGAAGAGGTGATACCTAAAAACTCAGAGCCTATATAGAAATCACCATCTCTAGTTATAAAAGAATACAAACTAAGGATTCCATATCCTTCACACCTTAATCAAACTAAGGACAGAGTAATTTGGTAAATTTCTATATCTTTTTCAAACAATTGCACATCAACATTCCTTTTGTTAAAGCACTATCGCAGGTACTAAGGTATGCTAAGTTCTTGAAAGAACTTTTGTCTAACAAGTAGAGATTGGAGGGTATTTTTACTGTTGAAGTTAGAGCTAGTTGTTCATCCATTATTTAAAACAAGCTTCCTCCAAAGTTGGAGGATCTAGGTAGTTTCACAATCCCTTATATAGTTGGTGATATTACTGCTGAAAAAGCTTTGGTTGAATTTGGGACGAGTATCAATTTGATGCCCTACTCTTTCTTTAAGAAGTTGGGACTTGCTGAACCCAAACTGATGTGCCTAATCACACTTTAAAGCACATTCAAAAGACTTAAGAAAAGATATCTCAAGTCTAGGCAAAATCGGATCCAAAAAATGGCACTTTTCTAGTGAACCCTAATATTGAAATGATGAAATTCAACCTACTAATGATATAATCTGAATACCACAATGGAAATGGCTTCTAATAACACTTCTAATATCATATAATCCACGAAAATCAAGCCTCAATTTGACAAAGAAAACCGTGAAGGAAGATCCCTTTTCTAAATGGTGAAATTCACGCTAGCAAAGAAATCCTTAATGATGAATTGAATCAACTTGATAATTCTTTCAAATAATCAAATGAATTCGTGTACAATAAGATGTAAATCTGACCAAGAACTATCTCTAATCAACCCTAGATACAACACACTAGAGAGGAAAAGAAATCACAAGTAGGAATTGATATGACTCACAAATTCCAATTGTTGCACTCGCCACAATTTCAAGTCTTGGAATTGAAATTGATAAGAGTTGGAACCAAGGTATGAACCCTAATTCACACGTGAAAAGAGGTGTTTGTTCTGCAAAAAAAAGCTCCCTAAACCCTCTCTTAAGCAAGTATTTATACTTGCTACTTCTAGGGTTAAAAAGTGCTCAAAATTACAATTTTGCCACTTTTAAGGTGGCTAACCCTAAATGAAAATTACATGGAAATAAAAGTGTCCCAAAACCAAAATACAACCAAAAAATAGTTCATAAAAGAGTAAATATATAAAGAAATGGTCCTTCAAGATGCCGGTCTTCAAGAAGCTTTTGAATCAGTTTCAGTTGACAACCCTGATTCACTCAGTAATAAAGGTGTTTTTGTATCCTGTAAGACTGACAAATGAACCTGCTGAAATGCATCAAAATTATAGTGCAAAGATGTAGAAAGTGAGTTAGACTTCTCAAGGTTAGGTTTCTCTAGCAAAACCCTCATAACTAAATTCTGGAGACCCTTAGCTCGGGCCCTGGTGATAGGTCCTGGAAAAGTCTGATTCCTATCATCTCCTCGGGCTTCTGGAAGATTTGCCCTCAAATCTGATGGATCTTCGTGCAAGTCATCTGCTAAATAAGGTGAAAGATCTGAAACATTAAAAGTGGCTGATACTCCATAATCTCCGGGCAACTCGATGCGATAAGCATTGTTGTTGATACGCTTTAAGACCCTGAATGGTCCGTCTGATCTAGGAGATAGCTTCTGTGACTTTTTGTGTGGAAACCTGTCCCTGCTAAGATTAATCCAGACTAAATCACCTGGATTATAGAGATGGTTTTTCTTGTGCCTGTTTCCTTGGATCCTCTGTTGTTCCTGGGTCTTCTGAAGGTGGTTCAGTGGTCCGATCATGTATGTGTTGAATCTGTTGTGCTCGGTCAACTCCACTAAGACTTTCTTCCTTTGTCGCTGGTCTAGCTATAAAATCCAATGGAATAGAAGGGTTATAGCCATAAACAACTTCAAAGGGAGACTTACTGGTTGAACTATGAGTAGACCTATTGTAAGCGAACTCAACAATAGGAAGACACAAGTCCCAATCAGTAAGGTTCTTGCCAACTGTTGCTCTGAGAAGATTCCCAAGCGTGCGGTTGACAACCTCTGTTTGTCCGTCAGTCTGGGGATGGCAAGAGGTACTGTACATCAGTTTAGTACCCAGTCTTTTCCATAGTGTTTTCCAGAAGAAACTAAGGAACTTAGTATCTCTGTCTGACACTATGCTGTGTGGAACTCCATGTAACTTGACAATTTCCTGCACAAAAAGGTTAGCAATAAAAAGAGCATCGTCTGTTTTGTGGCATGGCACAAAACGTGACATTTTGCTGAATCGATCAACAACCACCATAATAGAGTCTTTCCCTCTTTGTGTTCTGGGTAATCCCAACACAAAATCCATACTGATATCAGTCCAAGGCCTAGATGGTATAGGTAAAGGCATGTATTCACCCTGTGCGCCTTTCCTCCCCTTTGCTCTCTTACAAACACCACACCTTTCTAATACCCTATGGACATCCCTTATCATGCCTTTCCAGTAGAAATTCTCCCTCAATATGGCTAGAGTTCTCTTCTCACCAAAATGCCCTGACAAACCACCTGCATGTGCTTCCCTCACTAACAATTCCCTCACAGATCCAGATGGAATACAAAGTTTTCCTGATTTATAAAGAAAGCCATCTATCACACAATAACCATCATACATCCTGCCTCCAAGACACCTCTCCATGACAATTTTGAATTCCTCATCACATACATATTGTTCTTTCAACAGTTCGAAACCCAGTAATTTTGACTGAAGAGAAGTGATTAGTACATACCGTCGTGATAAAGCGTCAGCAACAATATTTTGATTGCCCTTTTTGTACTTAATCACATAAGCAAAACCCTCCAGAAATTCCACCCACTTAGCCTGTCGCTAAGACAAATTATGTTGACCCCTGAAATGTTTCAAAGATTCATGATCTGTATAAATAATAAACTCCTTTGGGAGGAGATAGTGCTGCCACGTCATGAGAGCCCTAACTAAGGAATAAAATTCCTTATCATAAATAGAATAGTTTAAAGTTGCTCCACTCAACTTTTCACTAAAATATGCAATAGGCCTCTTCTCCTGCATTAATACAGCACCAATTCCAATCCCTGAAGCATCACATTCCAATTCAAATATTTTATCAAAATCAGGTAAGATCAGTAATGGGGCACAAGTGAGTTTTTCCTTAATCTCTTCAAAACTCCTCTGGGCCTTTTCACTCCAGATGAAAGGAACACTCTTCTTAGTCAGTTCTGTGAGAGGGCTGACAATGCTACTGAAATTCTGGACAAAGCGTCTATAAAAAGATGCAAGCCCATGAAAACTTTTTACCTCAGTAACTGAAGTGGGTGTTGGCCATTCCTTAACTGCCCTCACTTTCTCCTCATCCATCTTAACTCCTGCACCTGACACAACAAAACCCAAAAATGTTACCTCAGTTTGACAAAAGGAACACTTCTGAAAATTCGCAAATAACTGTTGTGCCCTCAGTACTAAGAATACTGCCCGAAGATGTTCCACATGTTGTTTTAGGTCTTTGCTGTAAATCAGAAGATCATCAAAATAAACCACAACAAATTTTCCAAAGAACTCCTTCAATACATGGTTCATCAACGTCATAAAAGTGCTAGGAGCATTACTCAAACCAAAGGGCATAACCAACCATTCGTAAAGTCCATGGCGTGTTTTAAAAGCGGTCTTCCATTCATCCCCTTCCCTCATCTGAATCTGGTGATATCCGCTTTTAAGATCAACTTTGGAGAAAATCTGTGAACCATACAACTCATCCAACATATCATCAAGTCTAGGAATAGGATACCTGTATTTAATGGTGATTTTGTTGATGGCTCTACTATCAATGCACATTCTCCAAGTTCCATCCTTCTTAGGAACAAGAAGGGCGGGAACAGCGCATGGGCTGAGGCTCTCTCTAACAAACCCTCGTTCCACCAACTCATCTACCTGACGTTTCAATTCCTTAGCCTCCTTAGGATTCATGCGATATGCGGGTCGGTTTGGTAACACTGAACCGGGCATAAGATCAATGGCATGCTCTATCCCTCTCAAGGGTGGTAATCCTGCTGGCAAATCATCAGGAAAAATGTCAGTATACTCATTTAATACCTGAGAAACTGCTGAAGGTAGAGGCTGTGATTCCCGTAGCCCTAAGACAAATCTCAACTGAAGTAAGTATGTTGGAGCCTCCTTTGTGATTAATCTCTCCATCTCACCCTGTCCCATCAACAATACCTTTCTCCCCTCATATACGTTATTTTGAAGTAAAACCTTCTTAACCTCTGATGGTCGATTAATCTGTTGCTGGACATTATGGACCTCTGAAGGTGGCATAGGATTCAGAATAATTCGCTTGCCCTCCTTTTGAAACATATATGTATTTCTGAAGCCATCATGTAAGACCCTCCTGTCATATAACCAAGGTCTGCCAAGCAAAATATGAGATGCACACATGGGCAAGATATCACACTCAATTTCATCACAATACTTGTCCCCTACACTGAAGGGTACCCTAGCTCTTTGGGTAACATATAAACTCCCTTGTTCATTAAGCCAATGTAGTTTGTAAGGTTTAGGATGTGGAATAGTTGAAAGCTTTAGCTTCGATACCAACGATGCAGCTACTACATTAGTACAACTACCACCATCTATTATTAGGACACACAAATTTCCTTGTATCCTACAAGAAGTGTGGAACAAATTTTCCCTTTGTTCTTCTTCCTTACTAGCAAGTGTACTTAATGAACGTCGCAATACATTAGCATATTGAAGCATTTCACTAGACATTGTGAAATTCAACTCAATCAACACTTGTACAATATTCCCCACTCCTTTTAAGATCACGGTGCAACAATTTTCAATTTCCACAAGTTCACTTCACGGCAACACACAAGTAACAACTACAATTAATATGTAATACTTCCACGGCAACAACCAAGTGAACAATGAATACAAGTAATCTTCAACTCCCACGGCAAATAATGAAGACAAGAGATTAATAAGTAGCTTTCCAAAATGACTTCCGAATCCCACTATAGGCAGCAACTTACAATTTGAATTTCAAATAACTTCACTTATTGCAAGCCTTCCTCAATTGGTAACAATGAATTCAAATTCAAATAGCAATCATTAACTCCCACAACTTAATTGCATATGATTTGAATTCAAATAATTCCTTACTAACCACACTTAATGTAATCTGCAAATTTAACTTCACAAATTCAGAATTACACAAGGGAATTCAAATAACAATCTTCACAACTCCACACGCCATAAGCTATACGGCAACAATTGGTAAGTTTCACAATTCAAACAATTTGCTGAGGTAATTCCACTTTGTATTTTGGCTCTTCCACGTGAATTAGTATCCACAAAGTGATCTAATAACCTTCCCAAATCAACTCCAATAATCAGCAAATTAAATCCCAATCCAAAACAATTTCACAATCTCAAACTACAACAACAACAACAACTACACAATTGCGTTTTTTTCCACTTGATCAACCCTAATTGTTGATCACTTCCACGAAATTAATACAACCAATTCCCTTCTCTCAACAAGAGCTCTGATACCAAAAAGATGATGTGCCTAATCACACTTTAAAGCACATTCAAAAGACTTAAGAAAAGATATCTCAAGTCTAGGCAAAATCGGATCCAAAAAATGGCACTTTTCTAGTGAACCCTAATATTGAAATGATGAAATTCAACCTACTAATGATATAATCTGAATACCACAATGGAAATGGCTTCTAATAACACTTCTAATATCATATAATCCACGAAAATCAAGCCTCAATTTGACAAAGAAAACCGTGAAGGAAGATCCCTTTTCTAAATGGTGAAATTCACGCTAGCAAAGAAATCCTTAATGATGAATTGAATCAACTTGATAATTCTTTCAAATAATCAAATGAATTCGTGTACAATAAGATGTAAATCTGACCAAGAACTATCTCTAATCAACCCTAGATACAACACACTAGAGAGGAAAAGAAATCACAAGTAGGAATTGATATGACTCACAAATTCCAATTGTTGCACTCGCCACAATTTCAAGTCTTGGAATTGAAATTGATAAGAGTTGGAACCAAGGTATGAACCCTAATTCACACGTGAAAAGAGGTGTTTGTTCTGCAAAAAAAAGCTCCCTAAACCCTCTCTTAAGCAAGTATTTATACTTGCTACTTCTAGGGTTAAAAAGTGCTCAAAATTACAATTTTGCCACTTTTAAGGTGGCTAACCCTAAATGAAAATTACATGGAAATAAAAGTGTCCCAAAACCAAAATACAACCAAAAAATAGTTCATAAAAGAGTAAATATATAAAGAAATGGTCCTTCAAGATGCCGGTCTTCAAGAAGCTTTTGAATCAGTTTCAGTTGACAACCCTGATTCACTCAGTAATAAAGGTGTTTTTGTATCCTGTAAGACTGACAAATGAACCTGCTGAAATGCATCAAAATTATAGTGCAAAGATGTAGAAAGTGAGTTAGACTTCTCAAGGTTAGGTTTCTCTAGCAAAACCCTCATAACTAAATTCTGGAGACCCTTAGCTCGGGCCCTGGTGATAGGTCCTGGAAAAGTCTGATTCCTATCACAAACCTACTCATATAAGTCTACAACTTGCTAACCATTCTATGAAATCCTAAGGGGATCATTGAAGATGATTAGGTGAAAGTTGGGAATTTAATTTATCCTATTGATTTTGTGATATTATATATGGATAAGGATGGGGATATACCTTTAATTTTGGGAAGACCTTTCCTTGCAACATCTAAAGTATTGATTGACATGGAGGAAGGCAAGCTTACTTTGAGGATGGGAGATGAAGAATTGGTCATGAAAATTGATTCAACTTTGGAGTGTTGAATGAGTGTGGATGATTGATGTTATGCCATTGATGTTGCTAATTCTTTGGTAGATGAGCACTTTGAAGAGATACTATGCATGGATGAGTTAGAATTGAGCTTAGTTTATGGAGAAGGAAAGCATTTGACAAATTCGGAGATTGAATCATCATTATCACAACTTGATTCAACTATGGAAATTAATCCTCAAGGTAGTTTTGAAGAATTGAAAAAGGGAAGTAAAGCAAGGTTTAAAACTTCCATTGAAGATTTACTGATTTTGGCATTAAAACAACTTATAGATTATTCGAAGTATGCTTTTCTAGTAGAAAATTCAAAGTTACCAATTATTATTGCTTTAGATTTGTCTCTTGAGCAAAAACACCAACTTTTGAAGGTCCGTAAGGCACATAAACAAGACATTACTTGGAAATTTTCTAATATCAAAAGTATCATGAATCTCATATTCGTCATCCTAAGAAATTTCACAAAGAGACTAAAGTTGTATTTAAGAAGAGGAATGGAGCATGAAAATTAAGAGGAGTTTAAACTCCAATGACCAACTTTGTGTGCTTTGAAATTTGAAAGTTATCGAGCTAACGGTGTTAAAAAAAGTGTGCTTCATGGGAGGCAACCTATGTTTAACCTCAATAAGTTAAGTTTATTTTATTTTTCTTTGTTTTTCACAAGTCCATTTTTATTGCAAGTGTTAGGTTGCTTACTCGTGGGAGAATGAGAGTTTAATCCTAAGTGTTGTTAGAATTACAATTTGGTATGATTTAATCTTATAAGAGGGTGAGGTAAGTTTTCATCTAATTTTCAAGAATTTATGAATATTAAGTATTAGATTAATAATGGAAACTTCAAGTTTTTTTTTGCTATAAACTAAGTATTTGGATTGCAAAAGAAGAATTTTATGTTCTATTTCCACCATAGTCTACCTTGCACAACCGTGAAGAAGGGTAGACTGATTCTATTGAACATTCTGTTTCCACCACGATGGGGTAGGTTAGGCCATCAAGAGATTAGAATGAATGTAGGATTTAGACCTTACCTTCGGTTATGTAGTAAGGTGAGCAACCTTATGGCAATCCTTCTATTCCTATCTTAGCCTCATGCATGATCGGGTAGGTGGGCGACTTGACCTCTATCAGCCCCCCACCCCCCCCACCCTCCACCCAAAAAAAAAAAAAAACAAAATCAAGTCATGTAGACTCCATCCTCCCCCACAAAATATCCCCACATATGAATCTTCTTCTGAGCTTGATTCTAAGACCTCTTCTGAGTGTGATCTCATTGAAGAAGAAGCAGAGGATAATTTTAAGATCCCAACTTATGGGAAGACTTTTATCTTTGCTTAGAATTAATAGATTGATTTGTTCGACTTATGATAGACTAATTCCTTGCTCGATTTCTTTCTCTCTTTTCTTTTCTGTTTTTATTTTGCCTTGTCTATAGGTTAGAACCTTTATAGAGTCACAACCATGATGCGGCTACTTTTAATCGTTGACATTCAAATTTCTCCTTTTTTATACCAGTTTAGGATTTTCCCTACTACCAATGTTACTTGATTGGAGGAAAATTTTAGTTTCCTTTACTTGTACCTTTTTCTTTTCCTTGCTTGTGCTTGATTGGGATGACATTAGGGACAATGTCTCATTTAAGTGTAGAGAAGGGATATTTTAGAAAGAATAAAAATATTTGGGTCTTATTTGAGCTTAATGATGCACATGTTAATCAAAATTCTCCCATTTTATGATTTTGCAAATGAGCTTTTAAAGTTGATATATTTTAAAGTTTAGAATCTTGAAATTATATTCATATTTTTATAAAGCTATCATTCAAAAGATGTAGAATAGTGATTTTTTTTACCATACTCACTTATTTTGAACTTGGTATACCTAGTTAAAACTTTAGGATAAAATCTAAGTTAGGCAAGTTTACTTGTCTTTTAATAATTGAATTTAGAGTTATGAAAGAAGTCAAAGTCCCTAGTGTAAAGTTAAATGATTGTGTTTCTAAGCTTGTTAGTGGTATATTTGCTTTTCAACCACTTTGAGAACTTCTCTAACTTTTTGTGAAAATGGCATATGAAATCCATCCCTTGGTGATTATTCTCAAACAATCTCTTAAAAAAAATGCTAAGTTGAAAAGAAGTGGGCTAAAACCCATCCAAAGAAAAAGAAAAGATGGAGGCAAAAACCTCCCTCTCTAAAGGCTAAAAATAAAGAAGAAATGAAGAAATTTGAAAAGAAGAAAAAACCTAAGGGAATGATAGAAGCTATATACATTCACTTTAGGATGCTATGCTTAGAGAGGTGTTTAATTGGTTTATATGCTTGCTAGTAAGTAGTGAGATGTGATCATGCCACTTTTGCTTTGTTTGAATTTGTCTTTCCTTTGTGACTTTGAAAGAGATTACTAAACTGTGAGATTAATAGTTTAACTTACTTGGATTAGTCTTAAAAATTTAATTGTAGTATGCTAAGTACAAGTACAAATATGGTGGGTTTGAGCAATAGATACTAACAAGTTACTATTGGATTAATTGAATTGAAGAATGCTAAGCTCGAATTGATATTTCTTAATGAGTATATTAATGACGGATCTTCTATCCTTGTTTTGTTTGCTTGAGGACAAGCAAATGATAAAGTGTAGGGAAGTTTGATAAGTGTCAAAATACCTTATTAATTATGCCTAATTGGAAACATTTGTTAATTATTTCTTTTGAATTGTTGAAGAAAAGGATACTTATTTTATGAAAAATTATTTCAGTGTCTTAAAGGATTCAATTGGAATATTTATGATGATTAAGGGGAAATCAATGCAAGTTAAACAAGTTTAGAGAAATTTTTGAAAAGGAATAGAATTTTCTTTTTCAACCTTTACATTCAACACAGCCATGCTAAAATGGCAAGATTGACCATAGTAAGCATCATAAGCAAAAGCAATTAGATTTAGTTTTTCAGCTCGGGCCTGAGCATGGCCGTGTAGTAGGTAGTGCTAACCTACAAGTGTTTAAACGTTATAAATAGTGCCATTATTTTATTATTATGGTTATCGAGTAATTTTAGAGTGGGAGTTCAAAACCCTAGGAGAGAAATTCATAGAGCTTCAAGGGAGAAATTTCATACACATCATTGAAGATCACAAGTTATCAATTACAAGGGTTTTATCTCTAAAACATGAATCCTTTTATCTTCTCTAGATTTATTGTGCCTATTGTAAACTCCATGGAGGAGTAAATCTTTCATGCCCTGCACTTTGTGAAACCTTAACTCATGTGACATGAATTGCTATTTGATTAATGAAAAAATTCATGTTTTTGTATCTATTCAGGTGATTTCTTTGTCATGTGGCTAGTTGGTGCACGAATTAAGTATTTCACCTAGAGGTAAGGAAATTCCGATTTTCTACTCTAAAGAATGTAATTCTTGTCATAAGGATCCTGAACTTCATGTAATCTCATGTGGTGTTAATGGGGAGAGGTCTCCACTATCTCATGAATGGTTAGGAGTCAATTGACTCAAGGGAATAATTAATTTAATTGATGAAATCCTACAGTGTAAAGCATGGATAAGTCATTAATCAATCCATTAGTATAAGAATTTTAAGGGTTAAGGTGGATCAAAGTAAGGGGTATGTCTTGTGATTGAATTCATGTTTTAAAGCATAAATAATTGATTTAGGATTGCTAGATTAGTTGTTTAGAATTTAAATCATAAATCTCACTTCAATATTTAGGATAAATAATAGAAAAACAGTAATATTGGTCTTTGTTTTCAAGATCCTTGTGGGTGACACCCTGAATCTATACTATATTAGATAAATACACTTGCTTAGCTCAAATCGTATATTTGACTGGAATTATAAATTTAGAATTTGATATGATCGATAAGTACACATCACTGCTCTTTGTGAATGATTTGATTTTACTATATGAGGCTTATGTTGAATTTGTAAGGTGTATTAAAGGAACTCTCCATCAGTTTATTGTTTGGTCAAGAATGAAAATAATTGTTAAGAAGTCCTCAGTGTTAATATCAACAAACATAAAACAAGAGGATGGAGCAACACTTTCAATTATTTTAGAAATCAGTGAGACATAATTGTTTGAAAAATATTTAGGTTATCCTATTAATAAGGGTCTTTCCCTTAAAACTAGTGATTTTACAATCATTTTGGAAAAAAATGCAATCCAAGCTAGTTGGTCGAAAGGGCATGTTATTGAGTCTGGTTAGATGAACAACTTTGATACAATCTATCCTAACTACCTTCCAACATACTACACAAAATCTACTATCTTACTAAAAAGATTGGTTACCTAAATGGAAAATATCACTAGGAATATTTTTTTAGTATAAAAGTGAAGATACTCATAAGATTCCTTTAGTGAAATGGAGCCTCATAATAAGACCAAAGAAAATAGGAGGTTTGGAATTCAAAACCTCAGCCTTAGAATTCAAGCATGTGCACTAAAAGCCTCTGATTTATAAAGAAGCAATATACTCTAGACTCAAGTCTATAGAGAAAAATATAAGCATAATGTTTAGGATAACAAATTAACAATTCCATCCTACTCCTTTTCACTTTGGAAAGATTTGGGAAAGAATGTTACTTGGATCTAAAGTAAGCTTGTGAACCAATTTGGAAATGGAAAATCTACAAATGCTTGGTATGATATTTGGAAAGGAACAGACATTCTGAGATAAAAAATTGCCAAACCAATTCATTAAAGTTCATCGTGCTTAATAGTTAAAGATGTCTCTATTAATGAACAAGCATAGGATGACAATAGGCTAGGATTTGAAATCTCCAAACTATTAATTGATTATATTGACCTAACAGTGTTGTTGATGGTATAGATTATGAATCTTGTTCATTTAAAACCAAGACACTAGCATGCTTTGGGTAATTTTATGAGTTACTCCATCAACATTAGCAAAAAAAAAAAAAAATGGTATTAAGGATTCTTCTATTCAATGGATATGGATTACAACTATTACCACCTCCCCCCCACCCTAAAGCTATTCATTAGGAAAATTTTGCAAAATGCTCTTCCAATAGGGGATAAGCTATTGGCAATACTTCATATAGATTATCTCTATCCAAGGTGTTTACTATTAGAAGATATTCTCCATGCTCTGAGAGACTACTATAAGAGAAATTTAGATTAAATTGGGTTTAGAGTATACCCTTGTCCATGGTTCTCATTTTAGCTTTATAGAGTGGATTTATCATAATTCAAGACAACATAAGAAGGATTGTGCTATTATAAAGATGTCGAATATAGTTACTTTTACTTTCGCATTTAGATTATATGTTTATAACGTAATTCTTTAATTTATGGTATGTAGATGCTTTTAAATGACCATATTTAAATGAAAATATGATTAAGGGCGTATTTCGAGATGAAAATGGTTCCTGGATGCTTAGTTTCAATAGAAAAGTGGGCAGCATATCCATCCAACATTCAGAAATGAGAGTTATTTACTAGGGTTTAACATATGTGCACTAGATTGGCATTAAATTAATTGAATTGTGCACGAATCCTCTTTCAATTGCAACAATTCTTATCACCTCTACAGGGAGAAACTTTACAAAGACTATATAAAGAAACAAGTGATCTTTAACTAATGTTTCAAAAGTCACACAGGTAAAATCTATTTGTAAAGATAACATACATTATGAAGTACATCATTTTAAAGTCATCAAAGCATAATATCAAAAATACCATATGATAAAAGTGTGTAGAAAATAACTCATCCCAGTAAACAAACAATCTTTCATATGATAAATAATTTAGAATATAAAACATTAGTCCTTTGATAAGCATATAATTAGTTTTGAATGGTATAGACTTGGATCTTGGTTGAGAACAGGGAGAAGGTTTTTATGCTCCTAGGGTTGACAAAGGTTTAGATAGATCAATCCATAGCTGGATACTCCA
Source organism: Laguncularia racemosa (assembly GCA_037954665.1). NCBI lineage: Eukaryota > Viridiplantae > Streptophyta > Magnoliopsida > Myrtales > Combretaceae > Laguncularia > Laguncularia racemosa. Next base: position 4,583,885 of record JBBMOL010000014.1, on the reverse strand, counting down.
AAGATCATCTTCCATAGCCTTGTTCAAAGTTAACACTTTTAAGAGTGTCCTTCTATCTTGTCCATAGCTTGAGGTATGATAGTTTATCCAACCATTTATCATCTCTACCGATTTCCTTAGCTTTGATATTTACTACTTTTAGAGATTCAAAGATTGTTTCCATTCTACTTATACTAAACTCTCAAGACTTGTTCATTTTCTCTCAAAGATGAATTAACTCAAAAGATATAATAAACAAGCTTATGTTCATCGCTTTATATTTGCTATAGTTCTTTCTAATTGTACTTGATTTTTTTTCCTAGCAAGTGATTGTACTTGAATGTTCATTCATCCATCTTGTCATTGACAAGTTTCCAAGCTAAATCTTTCAAATCACTTGTGAACTCAAAAGGAGTATTAGATTACCAAAATAAAGAACTACAATTAATTCTTGTGCAAGACACTTTTCTTCCATCTCTTAACCAACTTTAAACTAGCAAGGGTTGATTCTGATTTAGCTTGTGATTCTTTAAGAGCTACAACTTTCACATTCTCTTTTTCATATTCTTCCCCCTTATTAGTGTTAATGTCATGCCCCGAAACCTTAAAGGTAATGATAGCTCACCACTTATTCCACTTAAGTAGAATACACAAAGACTTATTACACATATAGTAGGTTTCTAAATCAATTTTATTTCTTGAAATCGTTTATTAGTTTTAGAAAGCACCTCAACGTTTAATAATATTTTAGAAAATTCCACCAAATATTAATATTGACAACATAAAAATTTCTTTATAAAATTCACAAATTCTAATATTTACAAACTTATAAAGCCCATTTACATCAAAAGGGAGTATCATTTATCATTAAAGATCTTTAGTTAGTAATATCCCAATCCCTAAATCAGTTGTCAATCCATGTTCAATTCATATACTATTAATAAACTTATCAACATTTGAAAAAGAAGGTAGAGAATGAGCCACAAGGACTTAATACATAATAGTACAAGCACATTCTTGCATGTCATGTATACCTATTCCAATGTATTAGTATGGATTCACTAAGTTATTTAAATTAAAGAGAGGTAAGCAACACAAGAGTATTCATGACTCTAGATACTTTGAGGATCCAAGGAGGCTTAGCCCTACTTGAAGTAGTAAACATTAAAATTACAAGTCATGAATTACAAATGAATAGATGCTTGGACTGATGAAAAGAATTTTTTATATAATCTATGATGGATTTCTCAATTGATTTGCAATTGCTTGAGGACAAGCAAGAGTTTAAGTGTGGGGGAATTTGATAGAGCCATTTTATACTTAATCTTTATAGTATGAAGTGTGTTAATTTATTATAGATTTTATAGAAATCATAAGGAAATGGTACTTAATTCTATTATGGTGATAAATCAAGTTAAATGGAGTCAAGGGTGCTAATTCAAGTAAATTAGAGAAGTCATCTACAACTTGGATCAAAGACAAGGATTTACACCGCTGGAGGAAAGTACATGGGCTTGTAGTTGAAGTACACGGCCGTGTACTTGGTTTTGAATCAATAGGAAAATACACGGTTGAAGTACACAGCCGTGTATCTGTCTAGAAGGAGGTACGGTTTGAGATACGGCCATGGTGCAAACCGTGTTACACACCGCATGAGAAGGAGAGAGACACGGCCGTGGTGGAAACCGTGGTGGAAGCTTGATGAAGCCGTGCCATATACTAAATAAGGAGGAGAAATTGTGGAACTTCGACCAAAGGATGACACGGCTTGGTATCTGGTCGTGGTTAAAGCCGTGGTACACACTAGACATGGATGAAGAATTGTAGGTTATCCACAGAGGAAGGCACGGCTTGACATCTGGCCGTGGTGGAAGACGTGGCACACACTGAACACAAAAGATGATATGTGAATTATACACAAAGGAGGGCACGTCTTGACCCACGGCTGTGTTGTAGGGCATGCCAAGCGGACAATTATTCACTTCTCGAGATTTACATCAAAAAGGAAAGATATTTTCGTATCTTGCTAGCTAAAGATCCTCTGCCATTCCCTTAACAATATAAATACAACTAACCCTAGAGGAGTTCATAATCTTGGATCATCTTGGAGACAAGAAGGAAGGAAGGAGGCAGAGCAAGGAAACCGGGAACTGAGGCTTATTATGTTTTTACTTTTAATTTTCGTTTTGATGATGAACATGTGTAGCTAAGCAGATTTTCTAGCCAAAGGGTTATTGAAGTTTAATTCTCCACGAATTGTGAGATCTAATTGAGTTGTCTTTAATCTATTTTTTGTCTTTGGATATTCATATATTTTCTGGAAGTTTTGTCAATATTATCTTTGTTGATTGGTATGAATTAGAGCTCTTCTACTCAATTAGCAAGTTAATATATTGTCAACTAACACGTCAAATCCGTAATTGTTTGATAGTTCTAGTCTCGGTGACACAATAACATGTTTGATTATAAAATAGATGATCGAATTCATGTTATGGAGATGTATGATCTTGTTTAAATAGGTTATCTTATAATCTACTAGCATGAATTGGTGGTCTCTCTTGTTTTTAATGCTATTGATAGATTAAATCCTAAGAGCTTGTTTAGGGTTGTCTAATCGATAAGAGAAATAATCAAAGAGCTTGTTTTGATTATCGAGGAAGTAAGGAGAGATAGGTTATTAGAGCTTGTTAATAACCATAACCAGTTTATCTAGAAATAAGAATAGAAAACATTTACATCGTTGATCAATTCCTAGAATTAAACTATCTTGATTCCTTTGGCTAGGCTTTTATCAATATTCGATTTTATTATCTTGTTTCAATATTATTTTGATTCACAAACAAAACCCCCCATTTTTCTTTTCCTCTTTATTCTCTTTGAATAGAAATATATTTAACCAATCCCTGTGGATACGACCCTACTCACTACTATATGCAAATCATATCATTGTCTAGGAGTAGGTTTTATTTTTGTTGAATTCGACACCCATCAAATTTTGGCGCCGTTTCCGGGGATTGGTGTCAAATTTATTTCTATTCTTGTATGACTCGCTCTTCTCATACGGGTGCACTCACTTATAATTCGGAGATTGAGAAGACTCTTAAGAGGCTACGAAGAGAAGCTAGATCATCCCCTGGACTGAACTTGGCATCAGATTTGTCTTATTCATCCATTGATTCAAAAAAGAAGACGATATGGCAAATCCCGAGAGAACATTAAGAGAATTGGCTGCACCGGATGTGAATCAACAACCCCTTTGTATTCACTATCCCGAACTAGTTTTTGAATTCGAGTTGAAATTTGGGTTGATACATCTGCTACCCACCTTTCATGGTCTTGAGAATGAAGATCCTCATAAACATTTGAAAGAGTTCCATATAGTGTGTTCTAGTATGAGGCCGTAAGGAATAACCGACGATCAAATCAAGTTACGTGCTTTTCCATTCTCTTTAAGTACTAAAGCTAAAGATTGGTTCTTTTATTTGCCTCCAGGTTCTATAACCACTTGGACAGATATGGTGAGGCTCTTCTTAGACAAATTTTTCCCCGCGTTTAGAGCTGTTGGTATAAGAAGAGAGATTTGTGGTATCAAACAGAGGGACACCGAGACTCTTCATGAGTATTGGGAGAGGTTCAAGCAACTTTGTGCAAGCTGTCCACAACATGGGATATCTGAACAACTTCTCATCCAATACTTCTATGAAGGCCTGCTCCCGATGGAGAGGAAGATGATGGATGCTGCTAGTGGAGGCGCTATAGTGAATAAAACCCCTGGTCAAGCTAAGGAATTGATCTCCATTGTGGCTGCTAATTCGCAACAATTTGGGTATAGGCATGATACATCTTCAAGGAAGGTAAATGAGGTAAGTGTTTCTAACCTTGAACATCAAATTTCTAACCTAACCTCCCTTGTGCAGCAAATAGCTCTTGGAAATACACAGCAGGTGAAGGCTTGTGGAATTTGTGCTGCTCCTAATCATCCCACCGACATGTGTCCCTCATTGCAAGATGACAATCATGAGCATGCCAATGCTGTAGGAGGATTCCCAGGACAGCCACAAAGGAAATATGATCCCTACTCGAATACTTATAATCTTGGATGGAGGGATCATCCTAACTTCAGATATGGCAATAAACCACAAAACTTCTAACAATTCCAACCTAAGCCATCAAACCAAGTACCACAAGCTACTTCCACTTCAGGTATGTCTCTTGAAGAAATTGTTAAATCACTTGCTGTTAATACAAAACAATTTCAAGATGAGACAAAGCAGAGCATTCACAACTTGGAAAATCAGGTAAGCCAACTTGCTTCTTCTATAAACAGGTTAGAAACTCAAGGTAAGTTACCTTCTCAAACTATCACAAATCCAAAGCAAAGCGCTAATGCAATTACCTTGAGAAGTGGAACGAAATTGCAGGGATCAAATGAGAAAGGACACCGAACTAATCTTGAGAAAGAGACTGAGAAAGAGACTGCAACTCCAAGCCAGCAGAACAACCAGATCAAAGGATCCCTTGTTGAACCACCAAAAGTCATGGCAACAGCACCTCCTTTACCGTCTAGATTAGCGAAAACGAAGAATGAAGCTGAAGAAAAGGAGATTCTTGAAACTTTTCGCAAAGTTGAGGTATATATTCCTTTGCTGGATGCAATTAAGTAAGTACCTCGTTATGCTAAATTTCTCAAATAATTGTGCACAAACAAAAGAAAGCTGAAAGGTAATGAAAAGATTAGTGTGGGTGAGAATGTTTCAGCTATTCTTCAGAAGAAGCTTCCTCCTAAATGTAAGGATCCAGGTATGTTTACTATTCCTCGCAAAATAGGTAATCTTGGAATCGCTAAAGCTATGTGTGATTTAGGAGCTTCAATCAATGTTATGCCTTTATCTGTTTATCAAAGCTTGAATGTTAGTCCCTTGAAGGAAACAGGTGTTATTGTTCAACTTGCTGATAGGTCCAATGTCTATCCTGAGGGTGTCCTAGAAGATGTTTTAGTACAAGTTAATGGGTTGGTTTTCCTTGCAGATTTTTATGTGCTTGACATGGAGAATGATGATTCTCGTATTTCCTCAATGATATTATTAGGGAGACCATTTCTTAAGACATCCAAAACGAAAATTGATGTACATGACGGTAACCTCACTATGGAATTTGATGGTGAAGTGATTAAATTTAACATTTATGATGCCATGAAATATCCTAATGATATCTCCCCTGTTTTTGTTGTGGATGTTATTGACCCATTAACACAGGCTACATTTGACTTCATAGACGATGATGAGTTGAAAATTGTACTTAATAGGAGTCTTACTATTAATGCATTGAAAACTCTTAAGGAGAAGCTTGTAATATCCTCTGATTTACATGACATGATTTGGGAGTTGGAATCATTAAAACCTACCAGCTATGATGTGTCCTACATTAATTTACCCCCTTCTAACACAATACTTCTTCCCTCTATTGTGCAGGCACCAAAGCTGGAATTAAAACCCTTACCCGAACATCTAAAGTACATCTTCTTAGGAGAAAATGAGACTCTTGCTGTGATAGTCTCTAACAAACTAAGTACTTTAGAAGAAGAAAAATTGATTCGAGTGTTAAGAGAGTATAAAGAAGACATTGGATGGTCCATAGCCGATATTAAAGGACTAAGCCCCTCCACATGCATGCACAAGATTTTAATGGAAGATAATTGCAAACCTTCAAGGGAAGTTCAGCGTCGTTTGAACCCGCCTATGATGGAGGTAATTAAGAAAGAGATCTTGAAACTTCTTGATGCAGGTATGATCTATCCAATTTCAGATAGCAAATGGGTAAGCCCAATTCAAGTTGTTCCAAAGAAAACAGGTTTGACTGTGATTGAAAACTCTGATGGTGAGTTAATTCCTACTCGGGTTCAGAATGGATGGAGGGTTTGTGTTGATTACAGGAAGTTAAATGCTTCAACTAGAAAAGATCACTTCCCTCTTCCTTTTCTTGATCAGATGCTTGAACGTTTGGCTGGCCATTCTCACTATTGTTGTCTTGATGGTTATTTAGGTTTTCATCAAATTCCAGTGGCACCGGAAGATCAAGAGAAGACTACTTTTACTTGTCCATTCGGTACTTTTGTGTATCGAAGGATGCCTTTTGGGCTCTGCAATGCCCCAGCCACATTCCAAAGGTGTATGGTTAGTATATTTTCAGATTATGTGGAGAATATCATAGAGGTTTTCATGGATGACTTCACCGTCTATGGTAATTCTTTTGATTCATGTTTGACTAACCTTACAAAAGTGCTTCAAAGATGTATAGATAAGAATCTAGTGTTGAATTATGAAAAATGTCACCTTATGGTTGAACAGAGTCTCATTTTAGGTCTTATTGTATCCTCTAAGGGGCTTGAAGTCGATAAAGCTAAGGTAGAATTGATTAAATCTTTACCTTACCCTGTAAGTGTACGGGAAACTCGCTCTTTTCTTAGGAGTGCAGGATTCTATCGACGCTTCATCAAGGATTTTTCCAAAATTACTCAACCCCTATGTCGATTGCTGCAAAAAGAAGTGACATTTGAGTTCGATCAGGCCTGTAAACACGTTTTTGACACATTGAGGGATAAATTAACTTCTGCTCCAATCATCCAACCACCTGACTGGAACCTTCCCTTTGAAATTATGTGTGATGCGAGCAATTATGTAGTTGGAGTCGTTCTTGGCCAAAGAGTTAGAAGAGCTTCTCATGTCATTTATTACGCTTCTAGAACATTGGATAATGCTCAATGCAACTATTCCACAACGGAAAAAGAACTCTTGGCTGTTGTTTTTGCATTAGAAAAATTCAGATCATATTTACTTGGTACTAAGGTAATTGTTTACTCTGATCATGCAGCTCTCAAATACCTGCTCGCGAAGAAGGAGGCAAAACTAAGACTTATTCGATTGATACTCTTATTACAAGAGTTTGATCTGGAAATACGCGATAGGAAAGGCTCTGAAAACTTAGTTGCCGACCACCCTAGTAGAATACCTATTAGTGAAGGGTCAACACCAATACAAGATGATTTTCCAGATGAGTATCTCTTTTCTATTCAAAAGACAATTCCATGGTATGCTGATATTGTCAACTATTTGGTTACTAAGACACTACCAAGTGATTTGTCTAGGGCTCAAAAAGATAAAATTAAAAGTGATGCTAAGTACTATGTATGGGATGATCCATATTTGTGGAAACATTGTGCTGATCAGATCATTAGAAGGAGTATTTCTCAAGACGATATTCCTTCTGTCTTGCAATTTTGTCACTCATATGCATGTGGTGGACACTTTGGCCCAAAGAGGACAGCTCAAAAGGTATTAGGGTGTAGTTTGTTTTGGCCTACATTGTTTCGTGATTCTTTTATGTTTTGTAAGTCTTGTGAACGATGTCAAAAAATTGGCAACTTAGGACGTAGAGACCAAATGCCACTTACCCCTATTCTTGCTTGTGAAATATTTGATATATGGGGTATTGATTTTATGGGTCCTTTTCCTCCTTCTTTCGGTAATGTTTACATCCTTCTTGCTGTGGATTATGTTTCAAAATGGGTGGAAGCCAAAGTGACCCGAACTAATGATGCCAAAGTTGTTGTGGATTTTTTTAAATCTCATATTTTTGCTACGTTCGGGACACCAAAGGCTCTTATCAGTGATCGTGGCACACACTTTTGTAATAGAGTAGTGGAAACTCTACTAAAAAAATACAGGGTCACTCAACGCACTTCTACCGCATACCACCCTCAAACCAATGGATTGGCAGAAGTTTCAAATCGAGAAATCAAGTCTATTATGGAAAAAACCGTCAATCCAAGCAGGAAGGATTGGAGTACAAGACTTGAAGATGCATTATGGGCCTACCGGACAGCTTACAAGACTCCTATTGGTATGTCTCCTTACCGTTTGATATTTGGCAAACTGTGTCACCTCCCTGTGGAGCTGGAACATAGGGCATACTGGGCTGTAAAACAATGTAACATGCGAATGGATGATGTTGGTGAGCACAGAAAACTTCAATTACAAGAACTTGAGGAAATTCGAAGAGAAGCTTATGAGAGTACTAAAATCTATAAGGAAAAAACAAAGAATTTTCATGATCAAATGATTTCCCGAAAGAATTTTTCTGTAGGTCAAAAAGTACTACTTTATCATTCTCGATTGAAGTTGTTTTCTGGAAAACTACAATCACGGTGGATTGGTCCTTTTGTTATCACTAACATATTTTCACATGGTGCAGTTGAGATCGCAAGTCTTGAAACCGGTAAGAACTTCAAAGTCAATGGTCATCGCTTGAAACCTTTTTATGAAGGATTTCAAGTATGTAATATTGAAGAAACCAGTTTAACTCACCTCGAGTATTGCGATTAATTACAGGAACGTCTAGCCAAAGACGTTAAAGAAAGGTGCTTCATGGGAGGCAACCCATGTTAAAAAAATAAAAAACAAAAAAAAAATTCAATTTTAGTTTTGTTTTGATTCTAGTATTGTTTTGATTTTTTTTCTGATTAGCTGCAGCAAGGATACATAACATCAGATGACACTCTCTAGTGCCTAAGGGGAGAATTCCAATTACTCTACACTTCATACCAGAGATGTACCAGTATTCCTTTTCTCTTATTTTCTAATGTTCCTTGTGTTGATTCCTCTTTAATTGTGCTGAATTAGGAACAGTGAGGACACTATTCAAGCTAAGTGTGGGGGAGAGGATAATAAAATATAGAGAATAGAGAATTGACTCATACTTTGAATGTTTGTCCTTAAGCAATCTTAAGCAATTTTAAGCCAAATGTTTTCAAAATTATCATGAAATCTGGAGATTGTACTAAATGTTGTAATAAGCATCTACAAAATGTGAAATTGACTTGTTCAAATGCTTTACTCACCCACTGCTGTAATTAGAATACTTGGTTAAAATTAAGTAGTGAAATCTTTAAGAAACAAATTTACCTTGTATTTAGCTTTAGAATTGGAAGTCTAAGAGTAAGTCGAGTCCCTAAGTGAAAAATAAACAAGTTTACTTCTAGGTTATATTAGCTACTGTATACTCTTTGAAGTTGTTGTAAAAAAAAAAAAAAAATCAAGCATAGCCATTACTCCAATGATTCAAGTAATTGAGTTAAGAGTATTCAAACTTGAATGTTAGAGTGAGGAAGAGTCCATAGGGGTATCTCAAAACCTGGTCACTTGAGTGACGAGCTCGGGATGTGCCGACTCAATGAACTCACTATAACGATAAGGGCGAAAAAGGCGAAAGTTCATGAAAAGAAGCGGGCAAAAACCCGTCAAAATATATGCTTGATTAAATCAAAAGAACATGAATGTAAACATTCATTTAATGAAATAAGACTTAGAATAAAAAGGGAGAAAGTCTATGGAAAAAGTTGATACTATATGCTTTTACTTTATGTTGCAAGGATTATATACTTGCTAATATCCAATGAAGTTTAATTGGGTGTTTTTCCTTATTGGATTAAGTATTTACTTTTGGAATAAAAATTCTTTTGCTAAACATGAGGATTAAAGTTTGTTTTGTTTAGATTAGCTATTAAATTTTGTCCATGGTAATTTGATCACAGGAAACCAGTTTGGTTGAAGTAGTAGACATTAAAATTACAAGTCATGAATTACAAATGAATAGATGCTTGGAATGATGAAAAGAAATTTTTATATAATCTATGACGGATTTCTCAATTGATTTCAATTGCTTGAGGACAAGCAAGAGTTTAAGTGTGGGGGAATTTGATAGAGCCATTTTATACTCAATCTTTATAGTATGAAGTGTGTTAATTTATTATAGATTTTATAGAAATCATAAGGAAATGGTACTTAATTCTATTATGGTGATAAATCAGGTTAAATGGAGTCAAGGGTGCTAATTCAAGTAAATTAGAGAAGTCATCTATAACTTGGATCAAAGACAAGGATTTACACCGCCGGAGGAAAGTACATGGGCGTATAGTTGAAGTACACGGCTGTGTACTTGGTTTTGAATCAACAGGAAAATACACGGTTGAAGTACACGGCCGTGTCTCTGTCTAGAAGGAGGCACAGTTTGAGATACGCCATGGTGCAAACCGTGCTACACACTGCATGAGAAGGAAAGAGACACGGCTTGTGACATGGCCGTGGTGGAAGCTTGATGAAGCCGTGCCATATACTAAATAAGGAGGAGAAATTGTGGAACTTCGACCAGAGGATGACACGGCTTGAGATCTGGTCGTGGTTAAAGCCGTGGTACACACTGGACATGGATGAAGAATTGTAGATTATCTATAGAGGAAGGCACGGCTTGACATCTGGCCGTGGTGGAAGACGTGGCGCACACTGAACACAGAAGATGATATATGAATTATACATAGAGGAAGGCACGTCTTGACCCACGGCCGTGTTGTAGGGTGTGCTAGGCGGACGATTATTCACTTCTCGAGATTTACATCAAAAAGGAAAGATATTTTCATATCTTGCTAGCTAAAGATCCTCTGCCATTCCCTTAACAATATAAATAGAACTAACCTTAGAGGAGTTCATAATCTTGGATCATCTTGGAGACAAGAAGGAAGGAAGGAGGCAGAGTAAGGAAACCGGGAACTGAGGCTTATTATGTTTTTACTTTTAATTTTCGTTTTGATGATGAACATGTGTAGCTAAGCAAATTTTCTAGCCAAAGGGTCATTGAAGTTTAATTCTCCATGAATTGTGAGATCTAATTGAGTTGTCTTTAATCTATTCTTTGTCTTTGGATATTCATATATTTTCTGGAAGTTTTGTCAATATTATCTTTGTTGATTAGTATGAATTAGAGCTCTTCTACTCAATTAGCAAGTTAATAGATTGTCAACTAGCACGTCAAATCCATAATTGTTTGATAGTTCTAGTCTCGGTGACACAATAACATGTTTGATTATAAAATAGATGATCGAATTCATGTTATGGAGATGTATGATCTTGTTTAAATAGGTTATCTTATAATCTACTAGCATGAATTGGTGGTCTCTCTTGTTTTTAATGCTATTGATAGATTAAATCCTAAGAGCTTGTTTAGGGTTGTCTAATCGATAAGAGAAATAATCAAAGAGCTTGTTTTGATTATCGAGGAAGTAAGGAGAGATAGGTTATTAGAGCTTGTTAATAACCATAACCAGTTTATCTAGAAATAAGAGTAGAAAACATTTGCATCGATGATCAATTCCTAAAATTAAACTATCTTGATTCCTTTGGCTAGGCTTTTATCAATATTCGATTTTATTATCTTGTTTCAATATTATTTTGATTCACAAACAAAACCCCCCATTTTTCTTTTCCTCTTTATTCTCTTTGAATAGAAATATATTTAACCAATACCTGTGGATACGACCCTACTCACTACTATACGCAAATCATATCATTGTCTAGGAGTAGGTTTTATTTTTGTTGGATTCGACACCCATCAGGTAGCAAATATAAATACTTACTTAAGTAGGGTTTAGAGGAAGGAGAGAATACACTTATTTGGCTGCAAATTTTCTGTGAGAATTAAGGTTCTTCCTAATTGTCATTGGACTCTTATCAATTTTATCAAGAAATTGTGGCGAGTTTGCAACCTAGGAAATTGTGAGTAATATCAATTCCTAAGTTGATTTTCCTTTTCATAACTAGTGTGTAATATCTAGTTTTGATTAGGATTGGTTCTTGGTTCTAATTTTACGTCAATTGTAGGTTTAATTTCCATCCTATTATTGTTATCAATTTAATGGAATTGTATCCTATATATTGTATTGTTGATTGCCTTTCTTTAATTGCATAGAAGTTCCTTTGTTGTAAGAAGTTCACGCCCATTTTTGTGTTGATTGGTAATAGGAATTTCATTTGATATTATGTTGTGTGCTTAATACCATTGAGCACATCCTCATTTGGTGTTGAGATTCATTGATAAACAAATTGGATTTCAAAAGGGTTTAGGGTTCACGCCATAATTGAAGGTTGATCCAGATTTGATCAAGAATTGTTTGTATTGTTTGATTGCATATGCTTTAATTCAATTTAAGGCATATCATAATTTGGTATCAAAGCTTATCATACTTAGATATTCAATCTTGAGTACATTCATATTTGTGGATTTGGTTTATAAGTAGTAGGGGTTCACGCAATTGGAGGACTAGTTTGATTAACATTGTGTAATTGGTCTTTCAATTTGGTTTTGTGTGCTTATACTTGGTTTTAAGCACATCATATTTTGGTACCAGAGCTCAAGTTTAGAGAAGGGAGTAGGGTTGGTTGATTTCTTGATCTTCATGTTCAATTAGGGTTCTTCAATTTATGATCCGCAATTGTATTTTGTGAATTGAAGTTGCGTAATTGTCTTGATTGAAGAGTTGAATTTGTTACTTGTTGAAGTGGAATTTAAGGTCTTGTTGAAGCTCCTTTTTGGTTGATAATTTTCGTGAAAAGAAGAGGAGTAGTAGTGTATTATCGATTCAGAATTCAGAACTTGAAATTACCTCATTTGTGAAGAAGTGGAGGTGTATTCTTGCTTGTGTTGTTTTCAGACATAAGGAGTTTAGTGTGCATTTTCAGAACTGAGTGTGTAGATATATGGAAGCTATTTGGTTTTCAAAACACACATTAGGTGATAGAAGTTATTGTCTGTTCATTTGAATTTGAAAATGGCTCCTTGCCAATTGTGGAAAGGGTGCAATAATTGAACTCATTTGAATTTTGAATTAAGTTGCCTTGTTTGTAATTTGCGGTTTGGAAAGTGTATTTAAAGTGGAGAAGTGCAAGTGTGGAAGAGTGTGTGTGTGTGCTACACCGTGAGAAGGGTGTGTGTGTGTGTGGCGTTGTGTTGTGTTGTGTGTGATTGATTAAAGAGATATTGCAAGTGGCGTAAGTGGTGGTGGAGATTGTTTGCACCATGAGCAAGGGAAGTGTGTGACAATGTGGAATTGTACATTTGTGTGTGTTGAGTTGCTGCACATTGTGGTTATTTGTAGTGTGAAACCATAGCGGGAAAAGGAAGGTTTGAGTAGTAGAATTTGAATTCAAAACAAAAATATTAAAGTGTGAAAGTAATTGAAACTTATTACTTAAACACTTGTTGGTTGAATTTAATTTCTTAACTACTTGGAAGTATTTATTTTGCTTCAATTATTTTACTTGACTTTACTTGAAGTGACAATAAGTATTTCTTATATTAGTTGTGTGCATCGTAGGTGTGTGAGGGTGTGTTGTTGTGGTGCATGTAGTGAAGTGTGTTGTTAACTTGTTGAAATTAGTTTGCAACCTTGTTAAATGATGTGTATACTTCTACTACTTTGGTACATCAAGTATTGACTTCTTCTCCAACCATTGATGATGGACAAAGAGAAAATTTGTTCCATACTTCTTGTAGGGTACAAGGAAACTTGTGAGTAATTATTGATGGTGGTAGTTGTATTAATGTTGTAGCTGCATCATTAGTATCGAAGTTGAAACTTGTAATTACCCCGCATCCTAAGCCTTATACATTACATTGGTTAAATGATCAAGAGAGTCTTTGTGTGACCTAAAAGGTTAGGGTACCGTTCAATATAGGGGATAAGTATTGTGATGAGCTTGAATGTGATATTCTTCCTATGTATACATCACATATATTGCTTAGCAGGCCATGGTTATATAATAGGATAGTATTACATGATGGTTATAGAAATACTTATATGTTCCAAAAGGATGGTAAACGTATAGTATTGAACCCTATGTCGCCATCAGAGGTCTAGAAGATATAAAGATAGATAAGACAACCATAAAAGATTCTTGAGGATCATAGCTACATGATCAAACCTTCAAAGACCAAACTGTGTAGAAGCAGATGTGCCAAACTTCAGAGGATCCTAAGGGTTAGAGTCAGATGAGCCAACCACTAGAGGACCAAACTGTTCAAAGACAGTTGTGTCCACCTTTAGAGGTTTTAGTGGGCCATGAGCAGTTAAGTAAACCATTAGAGGGCCATGAGGGTAAAAAACATACAAGTGAATCAGGAAAGAGGGCAACAATATTAGTGGAACGGGTTGAGACAAGAGAGTCCTTAGTGGATAAAGGACCATTATATGTGTTGCAGATGAGATATATCTTAGAAATAAAGGAGAGAAAGCAATTACCCCCTGTGGTATTTCAAATATTGGGATTCTGTAGTGATACTTCTTCAGATAACTTGCTAGGAGGATACAAAGTCTCTACTGCATTTGATCTGTCATATTTGAGGACAAATCTTTTTTAGGCTTGAGGAGATGATAGGAATCAAAATCCTATAAGACCTATCATTAGCGCAAGAGCTAAAAGATTTCAAATCTTGGCAATGAGGGTCTTCCTTGAACAAACCGACCTCAAAATTATTTGTATACTAACCTCTTTTTTATTACTTATGTATTGTATATTCCAACAGGTACACTTATGGGGCTTTACAGGGCAATGGACAAACTCACTAAGACTCAACTTATGGGTTATCCATGAATCGACTAAACTAAAGATAAGCTGGACTAATGAATTGATTTGAAGAATTGGTGTGTTGAAGACTATTTTTATATTTGTTATTTTCCTTGAACCATTTATTTTGTAAGCTTTTAGGATATTTTATTTAGTTGCATTTTGTGTTTTAGGACTGGCTACCCTTTGGTGACATAGTTGTAATTGTTTAGCCATTTTAACCATAAAGGGAGAAAGTATAAATACTTGCTTAAGTAGGGTTTAGAGGAAGGAGAGAATACACTTATTTGCTGTAAATTTCGTGAGAAATTAGGGTTCATCTTAAATTTTCATAATGACTCTTATCAATTTCATCATTGGAATTGTAGCGAGTTGCAACCTAAGGAATTGTAAGTAATATCAATTCCTAAGTTGATTTTCCTTTTCATAACTAGTGTGTAATATCTAGTATTGATTAGGATTGGTTCTTGGTTCTAATTTTACATTAATTGTAGGTTCAATTTCCATCCTATTATTGTTATCAATTTAGTGGAATTGTATCCTATATATTGTATTGTTGATTATTGTAAGAAGTTCACGCCCATTTTTGTGTTGATTGGTAATTGGAATTTCATTTGATCTTATGTTGTGTGCTTAATCCCATTGAGCACATCCTCATTTGATGTTGAGATTCATTGATAAACAAATGGGATTACAAAAGGGTTTAGGGTTCATGCCATAATTGAAGGTTGATCTAGATTTGATTAGGAGTTATTTGTATTGTTTGATTGCATATGCTTTAATTCAATTTAAGACATATCATAATTTGGTATCAAAGCTTATCATACTTGGATATTCAATCTTGATCACATTCATAATTGTTGATTTGGTTTATAAGTAGTAGGGGTTCATGCAGTTGGAGGACTAGTTTGATTGACATTGTGTAATTGGTCTTTCAATTTGATTTTGTGTGCTTATACTTTGTTTTAAGCACATAAAAAACTTTGATTCAATTTTGGGTAAAACTTGTTTTGATTTGATATTAGAACGGTAGAAATCAATTTAGTGAACTAAGTTGTATATATATATATATATATAATATATATATATATAATCATTAACTCAAATCTCATTGAAAAACATGTTTTTGATGTTTTGAGATGAATATTTTAGATCAAACATGCACTTTGTAAAGAATGAATTGAATGTTTATAATGAACATTCAAATACCTTCAAGAACATTCAAAGTCTAATAAAAAATTCAAAATGTAGCAACAACTTCCATTAATATAGCATATGCCATAATGAATGAAGCTATACAAAAACAACACTTTATTAAATTTCTAGCATTAAACATCATCATTTAATATCATGCAAACTTCTATTAAATCATCAAATACATGCTAATTCATTGAAATCAAAATTTCTTAAAACATACTAACTTAAATCGCACACATGTCACTCATTTCATATTCAAATCAAGACAAACAAAAACCAAATTGTTCCTAACTACTTCCTCTATCTAAATCATCATCTAAACTTATATTCTAAACAAATTAAGCATCCTAAATTAGCATAATTAGCCCAAAAACGTCCTGCATTTTAAATCACAATAACTTCAGCATTTTAGGTCTAAACTAACTCAAATCAACTCCAAATCAATCCCAACTTCTTCATAGCTTCAAAATAACATTTAAACTTCTTGAGTGAATCAAATTAACATTCAAAATTATCAAGAATAGCTCCAAAATAACCTACAACATATCAAGACTCAAAACATATCAAAACTTGCTCAACTCTACACCATTCTAATTCCGACGTTTGAATTATTACTTCAAATCAATTTTTATTAATTACAAGTCATCTAAAAATCATCAAAATAACATTTTTTAAAGTTCTAAAATACCCGTTTAATGCATAAACATCTTGACCACAACATGAATTACACATTTCTTCAATTTTCTCTTAATAAATGTACTCCAAATAGCTACATTAATAAATCAAACCAACAATTATCCTTTGCATATCAACAAATTACATGAATTAAATCAAGAATACAGTCTTTTTATATATAGAACCCATGACATGCATCAAACTCTATCCTCTAATAAATCAAATCATCAAATACTTATCTATATCCATCAAAACACCAAATAAACATTAAATTAACACCTAAACATCAAGAATCATTGAATCAAACTTCAAATGCCCATACATACGCACATGTCACACACAAACACACACACACATATATACACATTCCCATTTCTTCACCAATCACCCATTAAACACACTTTTAAACTTCAATTAACTTAAAGATTTAATCCTTATCAATTAGTAGTTAAAACCTTCCGACAATATCTCAAACTTCAATAAATTCCTTCAAACTTGAAATTGACCTTTAAACACCCAAAATCAATATTTAATAGCTATATTAAATTTGTAAATAAAAAGATGTTCTATAGTATATGTAAGAATCAATCTAAGTTCTCAAATCAAAGTTTCAGTTACTCTTGACACTTGAAGATCACACCACCTTTAAGCTCCAATGTACTTGATCTCCACTTCTACATCCTTAATTTATCAATTGAAACACTTAATTAGAGTTATAACTGACTGAATTTATTCTAAAATTTCAAAGATAATTTTGAAATCTCACCAAATAGAGCTTAGTTCTTGACTTGAATTTTTTATAGCACTTGAATTAATCCTTGATTCTTCAATTTTACCTTGTAAAAATTGTAAACCCACTTAAGATTATCTTGAAGTTCATGCCATTAGAGAGAAAGAGTGGAGAGATCTCCTTGATTTTTTTTTTTTTTTCTAAATGCATCAATTTCTCTCTCTCAACTCCACTCAAGCTTATATAACCTCACTAAATCACCCTTGGGTCATTAGATTACCAACTTACTTTCACTAGATCTTTTTAACTACTTAAGATATGTGTGGGCGTTTTAGTAACAAGAAATTAATTAAGACATGCTATTTATAATTTCCATTTTACCAATATACCCTTAAATAAATAAGTTTCTTAAGGTCATTTTCATAGGGTTAAAAAATAATTATGACTAGCAAAAAACAATTAATTTTTTATACTCTTAATAAGCATTTTGATTAACTAGTTATCATCTTATTCTTGATCATAAATTACACATGTATGATCAAATTGATAATTTTAAATTTAAAGTCTATATTTTAACTCGTAAATTGACTTTATTTAATTCCTTTAAATTTAATTAATACATTTGCTGACTTTGGAATATTTTAGTTAAATCTCTCAATACTGTGTTCAGATGATAACAAATATTAAGTGTGTCTACTAATGAATTAATTGAGTGCAAACAGAAAAATTAGAAGATGTATCAATAAACTTAAAAGGTGTATGAAAGAGGGTAGTAAGCTAAAAAGGAATTTTTGTCAACATAGAAGGCTCATCATGCAACTTAGAAGGTCATAAAAAGAAGGCATTATGATCTTTGGTGAATTCCAAAAAGTTAAAATGTCTATTATGAAAGTTAGAGGTTGGAAAATGAGGGCAATGAGGTTTCACTTCAAGTGGCATAAAACTTATAGGTTGAAGTAAGAACTTAGAGAGTTTGCAAAAGTGCATAGAATGCACTTCTAAGGCTATTCTTGGAAGTAAGAAGCTCCATCGAAAAACTTAAAAGGTTAGCAAAACATATTGGAATCATCAATAAAGAGCTTTGCAGATTTTGTTTCTTTATTTTTGCAGGTCAAGGCTTAACTCCACTAGTCACATGTATTTAGGTAATACATTTGACTTAGTTCTATTATTCAAGGAGGATTATAATCAATCAAACATTCTTTTAAACAAAAGGACATGTTATAAAAAAAAAAATTCAAGATAAAGTTTATCAGGTTTAAATTAACTAGTTTGTAAGGTTTTTTTTTTTTTTTAAACCAATATGTTCAAGATTATCTACAAAGTTCTTTTTTTTATTATTATTGTCAAAGATAAAAATAAGCTATTGGTTATTTAGTATCCATCAAAGATAAGGTTTTGAAGTTCAAAATGAGTAGATAGGGACCAAGTTTACCACAACAAATCTTAACCATATTTTTTGAAATAATTAACAAGATTGTCCAAGATATTGTAGAGAAGATCTAAGTTTATCCATTATAGGTCTATCAAGGAAGAAACTATTGGATATTTTTCAAAGATTCAAACTCAAAATTTAGTCTAGATGTTGTGAGAAATATTAGCAACTGCAAAAAATAGCTAATTTAAAATTTGTGGAATATACTTTCAATGTTCAAAATTCCAATTTGCCATTAAAGCCAACTAATTTTAAAAAGACAACGCTACATATGAAAATAAGATACAAAGATTTTGAACAGCAATTTTCAAGGTCGAATTACCATCATCTATGAATTATTATTAAGATAAAATATCCATTTTCATTGCACTCATAACTTTAGTTAGGAAACCTAAAGCTTTTCCATGTGCTAATTTTAGAGGACTTTTATCTGTTTTTCCTCATTTAAATTTGAATAAATCATATAATTTCATAACATATAATATTTTCCCCTTCTGTTTTAATTTAATATCTTCTTTTCATATTATTGATAAGCTATTTTGGACGTGGGTCTCCCATACCTAGGTTAGCTGATAGAGCTATTTTATACTCAATCTTTATAGTATAAATGGCGTTAATTTATTATTGATTTTATAAAAATCATAAGGAAATGGTACTTAATTTTATTATGGTGATAAATCAGGTTTAATGAAGTCAAGAGTGCTAATTCAAGTGATTTAGAGTAGTCATCTACAATTTGGATCAAAGACAAGGATTTACACCGCCGGAGGAAAGTACATGGGCGTGTATTTGAAGTATACGGCCGTGTACTTGGTTTGGAATCAACAGAAACATACACGGTTGAAGTACACAGCCGTATATCTGTCTTGAAGAACCAACTGAAGGAGGCACGGTTTGTGATCTAGCCGTGGTGGAAGCCGTGCCATACACTGAACAAGAATGAGGAAATGTGGACTATCAAAGAGAGAGGCACGGCTTGAGATCTGGCCGTGGTGAAAGCCGTGGCATACACTGAATAAGGATAATGATATGTGAATTATCAACAGAGGAAGGCACGGTTCGAAATCTGGCCGTGTTGGTGGGTGTGCAGGCGGACGATTATTCCCTTCTCGAGATTAAGATATATTCGTATCTTGGTAGCTAAAGATCCTCTGCCATTCCCTTAATAATATAAATAGAACCAACCCTAGAGGAGAGAGGGGGATTACTTTTTTTTTTACAGGAATAAAGAAGGAGAGGCGGAGCAAGGGAGACCGGAAACAGAGAGTTTTCATGTTTTCAATTTTAATTTTTGTTTTAAGGATGAACATGTGTAGCTAAGTAGATTTTCTAGCCAAAGGATCATTGAAGTTTAATTTTTCACGGATTGTGAGATCTAATTGAATTACTTTTATTCTACTCTTTGTTTTCGGATATTTATATATCTTCTGGAAGTTTTGTCAATGTTATCTTTGTTGATTAGTATGAATTAGAGCTCTTCTACTCAATTAGCAAGATAATATACTGTCAATTAGTATGTCAAATCCGTAATTGTTTGATAGTTCTAGTTTCGGTGACACAATAACATGTTTGATTATAAAATAGATAGTCAAATTTATGTTATGGAGATATATGATCTTGTTTAAATAGGTTATCTTATAATCTGTTAGCATGAATTGGTAGTCTCTCTTGTTTGTAGTGCTATTGATAGATTAAATCCTAAGAGCTTGTTTAAGGTTGTCTAATCAATAAGGGAAATAATCGAAGAGCATGTTTTGATTATCAAGAAGGTAAGGAGAGATAGGTTATTAGAGCTTGTTAATAACCATAACCAGTTTATCTTGGATAAAGGATAGAAAAATATTTGCATCGATGATCAATTCCAAGAATTAAACTATCTTGATTCCTTTGGCTAGGCTTTTATCATTATTCAAATTTTATTATCTGATTTCAGTATTATTTTGATTCACAAACAAAACCCCCCCATTCTTCTTTTCCTCTCTATTCTCTTTTAATAGAAATATATTTAACCAATCCCTATGGATACGACCCTACTCACTGCTATACACAAATCATATAATTGTCTAGGAGTAGGTTTTTATTTTTGTTGGATTCGACACCCATCAAATTTTGGCGCCGTTGCCGGGGATTGGTGTCAAATTTATTTCTATTCTTGTATGACTCGTTCTTCTCATACAGGTGAACTCACTTATAATCCAGAGATTGAGAAGATTTTTAAGAGACAGCGAAGAGAAGCTAGGCTGCGTCCAAAAGAAACCGTATCATCTTCATCCCCTGGACTGAGCTTGGCATCGGATTTGTCTGATTCATCCATTGATTCTGAAAAAGAAGACGATATGGCAAATCCTGAAAGAACATTAAGAGAATTGGCTGCACCGGATGTGAATCAACAACCACTTTGTATTCACTATCCTGAACTGGCTATTGAATTTGAGTTGAAATCTGGGTTAATACATCTGCTACCCACCTTTCATGGTCTTGAGAATGAAGATCCTCACAAACATTTGAAAGAGTTTCATATAGTGTGTTCTAGTATGAGGCCGCAAGGAGTAACCGACGATCAAATCAAGTTACGTGCTTTTCCATTTTCTTTAAGTACTAGAGCTAAAGATTAGTTGTTTTATTTGCCTCCAGGTTCTATAACCACTTGGACAGATATGGTGAGGCTCTTCTTGGACAAATTTTTCCCTGCATCTAGAGCCGCTGGTATAAGAAGAGAAATTTTTGGTATCAAACAGAGGGACACCGAGACTCTAGAGGTTTTAAGCAACTTTGTGCAAGCTGTCCACAAAAAGGGATATTTTAACAACTTCTCATTCAATACTTCTATAAAAGGGCCCGCTTCCGATGGAGAGGAAGATGATGGATGCTGCTATGGAGGCGCTAAAGTAATAAAACCTTAGTCAAGCTAGGGAATTGATCTCCATTATGGCTTTCTAATTCGGGAACAATTTGGGTATAGGCAGAACATCTTCAAGGAAAAAAAGGTTTAAAAGAGGTAAGTGTTTCTAACCTTGAACATCAAATTTCTAACCCAACCTCCCTTTTACAGCAGATAGCTCTTGGAAATACACAGCAGGGAAAAACTTGTGGGAATTTTTTGCTGGGTCCTAATCATCCTACCGACAAAGTGTCCCCAAAAAAATTTCAAGATGACAATCATGACATCCCAAAGCTGTAAAAAGGATTCCCAGGACAGCTACAAAAAAGGAAAAAAATGAAAAATACTCGAATACTTATAATCCTGGTTTGGGGGGATCAACCTAACTTCAGATAAAGGCAATAAACCAAAAAAATTTCCAACAATTCTAAAACCCAACCATCAAACTAAGTTTCCCCCAA